>CM055404.1:44345151-44410734 GCA_029228625.1 Pseudolycoriella hygida | reverse complement strand
TTTTTTGCTATGTTGCAGAGCAAATTGAAGGAAACATTTTTGTCTATGGAAGTATGTATCCGAGGCCTCTATTTAAGACCCTAGGTCAGTACTAAGGTCGGCCCTAGCCCAAAAAAATAGTTTTTTGCTATGTTGTAGACAAAATTGAGGAGAACATTTTTCTCTATTTGGAGGTCAATTTTGTGCGTTCGGAGAATGTTTTTACACCGTTACTTCGTACGGGTTTTTCAAAATTGTCCTACAATTTCCAATACAGTCTAATGTGAACGCAACATTTACTTAAATACGTTCCAGTCTTTTCGTAACATCAACTCTGTTTGCCGCATCTATTCTGATACGTACGGGTCCCTTCTATGTTTTTGAATATAATTCGGTACTCGGTTACCTCTCAAATAGAAAAAGACTCAACAAAATCGGTTAGGATTCACCCGATTTACGTAAACAAACACGTTGGGTCCTAGTAGAAACTCAGTTTTAAGGTCCTTCTAATCAGAAATTTTTCTTCCATGAATGAATGAATGTTACTTTTATTGTCTACTATCTTCTAGCTGACATGGTAAAAAAAAGAGTAATTATGACGGAAGTCATATTCCTCGTTAAAAAAAAACGAAGTTTCTGTGAAAAAAAATTCTTAGGCTTATAAACATATCAAAGCATTCAATCAATATATTAATCACCGGGCGCGGAGCTGGAGCTTTCTGGCTTCTTTTATTTAGTGGAAAGAAAGCACCTAAACAAAGACACTAGCAAACACCAAATGTTCCAAATGCTGAGTCCTCAAGTTCCAAGATTAAACAACATACATGCAAAATTAAACGATGAAAAAGTGGAGTACAGTTGAATTCTTTTTCGCAGAAACTGTGAGTTAATTTTCCTAGTAAGGACGTCGTGTATGAAAAAGATTGCAGCATTGGTGCGGCGCCTTAGAAGTGACTTCATGTTTAGTTCATTACATCTATCCACGTAAGGACGTAGACGATATTTGTCTTAAATTTGCCATAAATTGAGAGACATTCCCAGACCTTTCGATTAAAATTTTTTTTACGAGAGATTTACTCGATTTATGTAAAAAAAACACGTTGGGTCCTAGCAGAGACTCGTTTTTAGCGCCCTAGCTAAGTCCAAGGACTCAAATTAAAAAAAGTTTCTTCCATAAATTGTCGGCCATGCCCAGATCTTTCAAACAAAAAAAAAATTATGAAAATCAGAAAAGATTTACTCGAGTTATGTACAAAAGACCAAAAACCTATTAAACGGCCCTAGCCCGGCGGACCTTGGGCCGACAGTGCCCAGATTCAATACCATAAAATATTTTTCGACTACCTTTCAGGAAAAAAAAAGTTTTTGAAAATCGGTCAAGATTTACTCAAGTTATCGTGTTGACGGACAGACAGACCGACAGACCGACAGACAGACAGACCGACAGACGGACATTGTTTTTTTCGCTGATTTGTCATCTGGAGGCAACAAAAAAAGGTTCCCCCTTACTCCCGGGTTCGAATTCGCAATGTAACAAGCGTGGTAGTAAACGCATCAGACCTACGTACTTCGTACGGGTCTAAAAATCATCATGAGGTTCTTGCAGCCGGAAAATGGGGCAGTTCCTCTGGATGTTGGTTTTGAAGTTGGGTAGTCTTCTACGTTCCGTTGCCGGGTGCGTTTGTTTCGACGATCGAAAGCAAGTTGATGGCGCAATTGTGAATCGATGCGGCCATGTATCGATTTGTGAAGAAATAATTCGTCGTTTTCAAGCCGCCTAGATTCCAAAGAATGCATCTTTAAGAACTTCGACCTTTTGTCGTATTTCTGTCGTTCGATGTTAAATTTATAGAAAAACATTCTAGAGAATTTCTTTTGAACGCGTTCAATCCGATCAATTGCGTTGTGATAGAACGGACTCCAAACTGACGAACAGTATTCAAGTAGTTATGAAGCCAATGTGCACGTTGAATGACAACTTATCGTCGAATATGATTCCAAGGTCATTCTTCGAATGCACTCGTTCAACAATTTTCCCACATAGCTTATAGTCAAACTCAGTTTTGATAGGACTATGAGTGGTGGTTTTATGGTTGAGGCTCATGTTGTTAGATGCACACCACCGTTCTATAAGATACAGGGCATTTTGAAGAAGAAGGCAGTCATTTTCGTCAGCAATCGTTCGGAAAACCTTAAGGTCGTCAGCAAAGCCATGACCGCATCCTACTGAAAAGGACGAGAGCAAATCGTTTATAAAGATTATGAATAACAGTGGGCCGAGAATTGAGCCCTGTGGGACACCCGAAGTAGAAAAGATCTTATTGGAAGTTGAATGACCAAACACCACGAATTGAGAGCGACCACTAAGGTATGATGCAAGCCACCCCACAAGGTTTGAATTAATTCCAAAATTATAGAGTTTTTCGATGAGTCGTCTATGATCAACTTTGTCAAAGGCCCTTGTGAAGTCGGTATAAACTGAGTCGACCTGACTACCCTCCACAATTGTATTAGCCAAAAAATACACCAATTTTACAGGTTGTACATCTCATTTAATATTTTGTCTTAGTATATGAAAAATTACCTCATTTGGTAGTGGAAATGGCTAGGTTCAAAAAAGGTTCTATCTCCGGACTTAGTGAACCCATTTTTGTGATCATCAGACTTTAACCAGAATCGTAAGTAGAATGTACGGTTCCTGTTCTTCATTCCTAGTGAACAGCAGTTTTCCGTCCTATTTTAAAACAGAAAAGCAGTTTTCTGAACCCTCGGAATGAAAAATATTGTACGAAACTCGGAAAAATAAATGTTTTTGACTAGTGACTTCGCCGCGGGCTACAAACCTCACACTCGTCAAAAACATTATAGTTTTCCTAGTTACGTAAATAACTATTCCTGCATTTTTTTTATTTTTTATTTTTAGTAAGCTTGCAAAGCCACTGTGCACATTCTTATAAAGTAATTGTTCATGAATAATTTTTGTATGAAACTTATCCACTTACGCCAATCACAACATCGCCTTTCCTTATACTCTTTTCATTTTTCGTATTTAATGTTATTGTAGTCTAAGCACACTCAACGCATACAGAAGAAAGTTTCTTCTCACTTAAATTTGCCATTAATTTTATTTTCATCCTTTCCAGCATCGTAACCAACATCAACACGACATTAATTTTATATCTAGTCTAGACATTGAACTACATTAGTCACGTCATTATTATGTGTCTTGTGTGAGCTTTAATCTATCATACACCCTTGTGATCTTTTATAGAAATATCTCTCTTTATTATCAACTTTTATAAGACGGATCATCACTTCATAATTTATCAACGATATAACATCCATTATCCAGTAACATACTTAACTGTACTGTTCATACTACACATAGGATGTATCCACTCTACACACCATATGATTCAGCTACACCATAAAAATAATTACTATTTTATGGATAAAAAACAACATACAACAGATAATTCATCATCTATTTACTCTCGACTACGACTCTTGCTCTACGTCGATAGGTGTGTGTAAAGTGGAATCGGTATGTGATGTAGAAAACAGAATATTCGTGTATCCGAAAACAGATAGCATACACTCACGGCTATATAACTCGTTAATAAAATCCTTTAATCTCTACCATGCCGAAAAGGGATGAGTTTATAACATAAAAGCGATGGCATTTCGTATCATAAATCAGGCTGTTAATAAGATCAATAATCATTTGTTTGAAAATAGCTTTTAAGTGGCGTTCTCGATTTAATATATTATCATCATTTTGCCACAATGTCCTTCGTTCTACATACACATCCTCTGTTCGTTTGTGTAAGCATTAGGTCGTAGCATTCATATAATGGACGGTATTGAAGGGTCTAGTCGGTATAATACGAAAACCATTATTTATTGTTATACGGTGAAAAAAACGTTTTCCTTTTGGGAAAGGGAACTTATTTTTTCAATGTTTCAACTGTCTTTTTTGATTATGAATTTTGAGTGAGATATTGGGTTTATTGTCATTGATTCTCTAACGACCTTAATGGAAAATAATTTCATGTAAAAATATTCCTGTAGTTTGTTGGATCAAAGATTAAGATATTGATACACATTTCATTAGATCCCACGAACTGCACCTCGGGTTAAATCATATTTACTAGTTTTTGGAATCGTTCATTGTTCAATATTCACCTTCCAAATGCTGAACAATTAAATTTTCCAAACAAAGAAAGGAATGCGTCAAAACTACATCACTAAAACTTCATTGTGATTGGCATTCTATTCAACGTGAAGTTAGCGGCGGAGATTCTATCCATTTTTAGAACCGTACGAAGAACGCAGTGGGTTAGCTCAGTGGTTACGTACTGGTTTTCTGACAAGAATACCCGGATTCAAGCCCCGGTGTGGACAAATTCTGTATAGGATTTTTCTTCAACGCTTATCATGAAAGTAGCGTTTCTAAGCTCACCCAAGCTCCATAAATGGATAGTAGTTGGGGTAGCAATATCGCAACGATTTGTACAGAACGAAGTATGACGTCACTGTGTACGAAACAAGTAGGTTCTTATCCAGCTGCTACGTTAAGGTAAGGCGTGTGTAAACGTCGAAAAAAAAATATTGACAATTGTCATACCGTTTGAGTTGTGATCTATAATCCAAAACCTCACTTCACCTTGGTGCATCTTACTACACTACACTTCAGTGCACCTCACTACACCTCACTTCACGTCACTTCACGTCACTGCACCTCATTACACCTTACAACACCTCACTGCATTTCACTGTACCTCACTGCACCTCAATACACCTTGGTACACCTCACTACACCTTACTGCACCTTATTGCGCCTTACTGTACCATTGTGCACCTTACTGCACCTTCGTGCATCTTACTGCACCTTACTGCACTTTTGTGCAGTAAGATGCATCAAGGTGGAGTCAGATCCACCAAGGCACAGTAAGGTGTAGTGAGTTGTAGTTCGGTGCATCTAGGTGCACTGAAAGGCAGTGAAGTGTAATGAGGTGCAATGAGGTAGTGTAGTCTAGGGTCGGCCGGGTGTTTTTTCTGCAACTCTGGACCTATTTTCATCGACATATTTTATCATTTATAGCATTTTGGGTCAAAAGAAAAGTTATAAAAAGTCCGGCTATTGCTTGCCCAAAGCAGTTTTTCAAAAATTTTCCAGTTTTCGTGAGTAGTATGACTCATTATAGCTAATATAAGGTGTGAATTTTTCCACTCTTCGCTGTTATAAGTTCCTTAGGGTTAAAGGAAAACACACAGCAAAAGAAAATGAGAAATTCGTTTCAAACATATTTTTCTGAGAACAAATAGTTCTGCGGATGCAAAGTTTTTTTGGGTTTTTTAGATTTTGATACTATAAAACCGATAGTAAATGTAAATTGTTTTTTGATGAATTAGGTTCATTTTGAAGGATATTAAGTACAGATTCTTGGGCAAAAGGAGTTTTAAAATCTACTTCATAGTTTCGACCAGGGTGAACACATTTCTTTAATGATGAGACTTTTGTGTTGTGTTGAAGAGAAAATAGGAAAAAATTTTATTATCCTGGATGTATCGATCCAATGGCTGTCCCTAGCAAATAGGCTGACCCAAAGGACGACCCTAAAAATATGTTTTTGCATTGATGTTAAGAAATGTCAGCAGAGCATTGTTGCCCACTACAGTAGTAGATGGGTCCAACCTAGAGCTCTGGGTTGGTCTGTTGGTCGGCTCTAGCACAAAAAATATTAGTAAATAATTATGGGTCAGAACTGAAAATAGGTGACTCTGTGTGACGAATACGAAGCAGAGACTGTCGCACAAGTACTTTTAAAGATCACCCGGTCGCCGGGAAGAATAACTTTGTGTGCTGTCCTCCGCCGTACGCGCATCAACTCTTGGAAAAATTCAAGTTTCGTGGTCACTCCTAGGAGGGAGGTGGGGGTGGGTGGTTATGGTAGAGGACCACCCCCCCCCCATCAATAATCAGTAGTCATTTGGTGGCAGTCGTCCCTGGGGGGATGTGGGGGGAAGTCAAAATTTTTTTTATTTTTTTTTTCATTTTTGAGTAATACAAAGTGTGAGAAGGGCGGAAAGAGGGCGGGAGAATGATTTCGAGTCTAGGGGTGGCATTTTGTAAAAGGAAAATTCATTCGCTCTCGTTGCATTTCGTAAAAGGAAAATTCATTTGCTCGTGGCATTTTGTAAAAGGAAAATTCATTCGCTCTCGTGGCATTTTGTAAAAGGAAAATTCATTCGCTCTCGTGTCATTTTGTAAAAGGAAAATTCATTCGGGAAAAATTCAAAAAATACACGAGAGCGAATGAATTTTCCTTTTACAAAATGCCACGAGCGAATGAATTTTCCTTTTACAAAATGCCACCCCTAGACTCGAAATCATCAGAGGGCGGGAGAATGATTTCGAGTCTAGAGGTGGGGGGGGGACGGCGCTGCGCTTTAAAGAAATTGTTAATAAAGTGCTGACAAGTTGTCGAGAAAGGGTGGAGGTTCTCGTAAAAGCATTTTGGGCGCTTTAAAGAGCCCAATGAAGGATATTGGACGCTCTAAAGAGCCCAATGAAGGATATTGGGCGCTTTAAAGAGCGCAATACCCTTTATTTGGGTCTTTAAAGAGCCTAGCAAAGGATATTGGGCGCTTAAGATAGAAATGTTATTGAAATTGTAAGCATTCGCTGAGTGCACAACACACTGGTGTGCACTCACCCAGGATACGCCGCGCGGAGGCTGCTTACGTGTTCCCATTGGCCCTGAAAAGGGCCGTTTTGCTGTATTAAGGTGGTGACCCTTCTGTTCGTCAGTTCAGAAGTATTTAACGACTCCAAACACACCTTAATACGCCTATTCATCATACAACTTCTGCAACTCTTCTTGCAACTCCCAAAATTTTAGCTCTGTTTCTGTTTCAATAAGTTTGCCCTTACCGTCATACAGTGAACCAGCCAACTTGCAGAACTCAATGAATGGGTCGATCTTTTGCGTTCGGCAAGCTCGCAAAAATAAGTATTTGCTGAGCTTGGCCGCTAAAAATTCAGTTTGCCTGTTGTGAGTGCCAACAACCTCTTCGGCGTGACGCCACGCTCCTTCTATCTCGTTTGTATGGGCCCCTCTATCGGGATCTTTGAAGGTAATGGAATGGTCGACGGTTAAATGGCGAAACCCCTCGTCTTCCAAGCATTGGTAAGCACGCCAACAATCAGATATTACTGTTGTTCCCGGCAAAATAAAGTGCTTTATGATGCACAAAAGAACTTTCTTTGTTCGGTTCTCCACTGGCACCATGAATGCTATACCCGTGTCTCGTTGCACTCCTCCGAAGACCCATTTACCTTCTACGCGGTGTCCACGATTGTATTTCCTTTTGCCAAATTTTGATTCGTCAATTTCGACGATTTTTCCTTGCCCTCCAATCGGATGTGCCTTGATGACCATTCCGTCGAATGTTACTTCGTGACAAAAGGACGACCATTCAACTATTGTTTGCTCCGACACATTCAGTAATTCGCTCACGCTGTTGTGTTGGACCTTCTTGAGCCACAGGTCGACGAAGCCAAGAACTTGCCACAGTTGTAAATGCGTTCCGGAAAAAACGTGTCAGTTCGGTAGGCTCGTCTGTACGTGCTACTTTTGCTTTTCTTCTTGTTCATTAAGATTTTGCCGTTGCACCGCCACTTGAGTCCGATTGCAACCGAATTGTCCCGTACAATAACCATTATCGAATTGCAATGTGGACAAACTGGAGGATTACCCAACAATCCTACTCGCTTTGCAAGTTGCAGAATTCCATTTTCGCCTTCTAATGCGTGAACTCTTACAATTGTTGTAAAGTTTATATTTGTCATTATTGTACCGAGAAGTTGAACGATTGACAATATAATGAGTCTAATTTTCTACACAAGTACACTTTATGCAAGTTTAACAATTGAAGTGCCAGATTTGTTTACTTGTGTTATAAATTGCTAAAAATATGTTTTTGCATTGATGTTAAGAAATGTCAGCAGAGCATTGTTGCCCACTACAGTAGTAGATGGGTCCAACCTAGAGCTCTGGGTTGGTCTGTTGGTCGGCTCTAGCACAAAAAATATTAGTAAATAATTATGGGTCAGAACTGAAAATAGGTGACTCTGTGTGACGAATACGAAGCAGAGACTGTCGCACAAGTACTTTTAAAGATCACCCGGTCGCCGGGAAGAATAACTTTGTGTGCTGTCCTCCGCCGTACGCGCATCAACTCTTGGAAAAATTCAAGTTTCGTGGTCACTCCTAGGAGGGAGGTGGGGGTGGGTGGTTATGGTAGAGGACCACCCCCCCCATCAATAATCAGTAGTCATTTGGTGGCAGTCGTCCCTGGGGGGATGTGGGGGGAAGTCAAAATTTTTTTTATTTTTTTTTTCATTTTTGAGTAATACAAAGTGTGAGAAGGGCGGAAAGAGGGCGGGAGAATGATTTCGAGTCTAGGGGTGGCATTTTGTAAAAGGAAAATTCATTCGCTCTCGTTGCATTTCGTAAAAGGAAAATTCATTTGCTCGTGGCATTTTGTAAAAGGAAAATTCATTCGCTCTCGTGGCATTTTGTAAAAGGAAAATTCATTCGCTCTCGTGTCATTTTGTAAAAGGAAAATTCATTCGGGAAAAATTCAAAAAATACACGAGAGCGAATGAATTTTCCTTTTACAAAATGCCACGAGCGAATGAATTTTCCTTTTACAAAATGCCACCCCTAGACTCGAAATCATCAGAGGGCGGGAGAATGATTTCGAGTCTAGAGGTGGGGGGGGGACGGCGCTGCGCTTTAAAGAAATTGTTAATAAAGTGCTGACAAGTTGTCGAGAAAGGGTGGAGGTTCTCGTAAAAGCATTTTGGGCGCTTTAAAGAGCCCAATGAAGGATATTGGACGCTCTAAAGAGCCCAATGAAGGATATTGGGCGCTTTAAAGAGCGCAATACCCTTTATTTGGGTCTTTAAAGAGCCTAGCAAAGGATATTGGGCGCTTAAGATAGAAATGTTATTGAAATTGTAAGCATTCGCTGAGTGCACAACACACTGGTGTGCACTCACCCAGGATACGCCGCGCGGAGGCTGCTTACGTGTTCCCATTGGCCCTGAAAAGGGCCGTTTTGCTGTATTAAGGTGGTGACCCTTCTGTTCGTCAGTTCAGAAGTATTTAACGACTCCAAACACACCTTAATACGCCTATTCATCATACAACTTCTGCAACTCTTCTTGCAACTCCCAAAATTTTAGCTCTGTTTCTGTTTCAATAAGTTTGCCCTTACCGTCATACAGTGAACCAGCCAACTTGCAGAACTCAATGAATGGGTCGATCTTTTGCGTTCGGCAAGCTCGCAAAAATAAGTATTTGCTGAGCTTGGCCGCTAAAAATTCAGTTTGCCTGTTGTGAGTGCCAACAACCTCTTCGGCGTGACGCCACGCTCCTTCTATCTCGTTTGTATGGGCCCCTCTATCGGGATCTTTGAAGGTAATGGAATGGTCGACGGTTAAATGGCGAAACCCCTCGTCTTCCAAGCATTGGTAAGCACGCCAACAATCAGATATTACTGTTGTTCCCGGCAAAATAAAGTGCTTTATGATGCACAAAAGAACTTTCTTTGTTCGGTTCTCCACTGGCACCATGAATGCTATACCCGTGTCTCGTTGCACTCCTCCGAAGACCCATTTACCTTCTACGCGGTGTCCACGATTGTATTTCCTTTTGCCAAATTTTGATTCGTCAATTTCGACGATTTTTCCTTGCCCTCCAATCGGATGTGCCTTGATGACCATTCCGTCGAATGTTACTTCGTGACAAAAGGACGACCAATCAACTATTGTTTGCTCCGACACATTCAGTAATTCGCTCACGCTGTTGTGTTCTTGAGCCACAGGTCGACGAAGCCAAGAACTTGCCACAGTTGTAAATGCGTTCCGGAAAAAAACGTGTCAGTTCGGTAGGCTCGTCTGTACGTGCAACCTTTGCTTTTCTTCTTGTTCATTAAGATTTTGCCGTTGCACCGCCACTTGAGTCCGATTGCAACCGAATTGTCCCGTACAATAACCATTATCGAATTGCAATGTGGACAAACTGGAGGATTACCCAACAATCCTACTCGCTTTGCAAACTGCAGAATGCCATTTTCGCCTTCTAATGCGTGAACTCTTACAATTGTTGTAAAGTTTATATTTGTCATTATTGTACCGAGAAGTTGAACGATTGACAATATAATGAGTCTAATTTTCTACACAAGTACACTTTATACAAGTTTAACAATTGAAGTGCCAGATTTGTTTAGTTGTGTTATAAATTGTTGTGTAACAAGTTGACTCATTATATTGTCTAGCGTTCGACATACCAATACAACTTCGATTGCGCTCTTTAAAGCGCCCAATATCCTTCATTGGGCTCTTTAAAGCGCCCAATATCCTTCATTGGGCTATTTAAAGCGCCCAATATCCTTCATTGGGCTCTTTAAAGCGCCCAAAATGCTTTTACGGGAACCTCCACCCTTTCTCGACAACTTGTCAGCACTTTATTAACAATTTCTTTAAAGCGCCCCCCCACCCCTAAAAAACAAAAATTTTGACTTCCCCCCCACACCCCCCAGGGACGACCGCCACCAAATGACTACTGATTATTGATGGGGGGGGTGGTCCTCTACCATAACCACCCACCCCCACCTCCCTCCTAGGAGTGACCACGAAACTTGAATTTTTCCTCAATATTGCCCTCACGGCAATTTCCAATACATAGGGTTTTCAAAGATTTACGTAGGATTTCTAAGGATTTACAAAGACTTAGTTTAGTTTAGATCACAACAAAACCCCTTTTTAAAAGGAAAACGTGACGAAAGTCCTCATCCCTTCTTCCAAAACAACTGATATCAATTTGGGTGACGCTTACAGCAAAAAATTCTTATGAAATATTTTCACGTTTGATTTAAAAAATGCGTCACAAATACCAGGCCCTCCCAACGTAATAATTTTTCTGCGCTTTCAGATTTCAAACCCCAAAAAATTTGACTACCCGTGCTCTTTATATCACGCAAAGCTAAATTTTTGGGTTCTATGAAAATGTACTTTTGTATTGAAAATGATCAGTTTCTAAAGGTCATACCTCCGGAGCCACTGAACCAATTTTAATGAATGAAAACTTTGCCTTAGAATTTTCCAAAGAATCTGGAAAAATATTTTCTAGGGGGGTACATCCAAAGGGGGGGAAGTCAAAATTTAGCTGTATATAATGGTTCCGCAGTCTACAAAAAATTTTTTTCTTAATTTCTTGTTCGTATGTGGACTTGCGTCACGGGCGTGTTGCTACCGCGCGCCCATGATTCTCAAAGATTCTCTTTACACTTTTTGAAGGGTTTTCAATGATTTTCTTTCTGATTGGTAGAATATTTTTTGATTTTCGTGGATTTTCTGAGAATTTGAAGGTGAGGATTTTCTACAAATTGAAAGATTTTTTTCCAAATCTTTTACTACACCTACAACCGAGGTCGGAGGCGTAGAAGAGAAACGGGTAATTTTTTTTTGAATAAAAGTTGCTGTATGTCTGACAAAAAGGGCTCTATGCCATCGCTCTGAATATCATGGTCCGTATAAACGCTTTCGTTTTAATTAAGTTGAAAAATGTTCTTGTGATCTCTTAGTAAAAATATAATTAAATGCTTGCACAACTGAGTAAGTTTAAGGGAGGTTATCTTTATATTTGTCCATACAATAATTAATCATTTGCATAAAAAACTGTTTCATAATTTCCTCTTAATTAAGCTACATTTTCCCCATAAACGAGAAAATTTTCTTATCTCATGATATGTACAAACATAACAAATGAAAAATATGAAAATACAAAAAAAAAGGAAAATTTATATTTTCTGTTAGTGTGCACTGTGCATTGAGCAATAATGAAAAAGAAACTAAAAGTAAAGTTTAAGAAAGGAGAAATCTCTCAGTGAAAGATAAATTTTGATAAAATAATTTAAGTTTCTTACTCTTGAACATGTATTTTGTATAAGACCCACGACGTGCATTATACTTTATAAGCACAATATGCGCCAAGTCAAAATGAAATAAAATAAATTAGTTTTGAAGAGCTTTTTGTTAACATTATACGTCTATTTGAGCACACAAAAATATCGTATATACCTCCGAAACACGCTCTCAGTGCAATGGCTCCAATAGTAAAATCTGATTATTTCATTCAAGTTGAATCAATGAAATACTTTACTAGCATTCTCGTCCACAGCCTGTGAAGGAATCCAAGTCTTCCGGGGGTGTAACATAAAAGCAATAACCGAACTTCTCCCATGCAGTCTTGAAAGAGTTCTTCCAACTTCTACGTTTCTATTTTCTGAATTTTAAGGTTTATGTAGCAAGGAGTGTGTTAAATATTTTTGCATGATTCAGAGCCCAGTGTATGTACAATTCCCAACGACGCAGACCGAATTTTATTCATAGAAAATGTTATAATTAGTTACATAGAACAGTAGCTGCAAAACTGTATAAGTTATTTTCACACATAGAACTCGTAATGTAACTCATCGAGATAGAAAATCAAGGACTGTCTGTATCGCATAAAATTCCACAAATTTTATTTAGTTATTTAACATGTGGAATTTGTCTTGAATAACAAATAATTGCATAAAAATCTCCAAGCGATTACGTAATGAAATATTGAAACAAAATTGAAAAGAGCATAAGAGATGCCTACTTTTATTTGACTTCCTTTAATGCTGTTCTCCGCCATGTTCTATCTATTATCCCGTACCCCAAGCTATACAAATTTTCTCGAGTATGCCTGTCTGTTTTACAGGACTTCGTCTACCTTCCGAAAACAGTAATTTTTTACATGAATCACAAAAAGTTTGTACGTCAACTTCTCCAGACTTAAATCTTTGCTCGAGTTAGAAACCCTGCACCAGATATTTTTTTAAGATTCGGTAAGAATCAAGTTCCAACTCTTTCGATTTCAGGCTTTGTTAAGTAAATCTTAATTAACGCGACAGTTATATGCCATTAGTGGTTCTGAAATCGATGCTGTAAACGGTCTCTTATATTCCACGAACTCGAACAATATTTGTTATTCAGTCATGTAAAATACGCAATACATGCATAAAAACGGATGGAGCGTAATATTTCTATGTGTTGATACTTGAAACGGAATAAGTCATAATAACTCATGCCCCAAAGAGATTTACGATTAATACGCTTATTGGAAGCTTTATTATTCAGTGGAGAGATGAGTGTAGTGTCTCCTTTGGTGGAATTAAAGTTTTATTTTAAGTCTTTTGATATCAAAATGTAATGTGCATTTGTTCCTGTGAGCTACAGTGATAATGAGATATTGGAATAGTTTAGATGACAAAGCACAATGCAGTAATGTTCTGCGAGAAAAGCGATTATCGGAGTTATTACATCGAATCACTTGGTGAAGTATGCCATTAATTTCTAAAAAGCTTTACTCGAAATTAAATGATTGATTTGGTACAGTCCGATTTGAAATAATCGTTATGCATTTTCGTTTCTGCTTCAGCTAGTCGTTTGCTCTGTTAAAATTTATATATCAAAACGACCAACTGAAGCAGCGTGGATTGTAACGATTATTTTGAAATCGATTGTATATTACCGTTTTTTTGATGTTGTCAAAAACAAAAATCTAGTCTCAATTTTTCATTGTCCAACTATAAGTTAGGTGCGACGTTTTTAATGCGACTATTTTGAGTCGACTGATTGCTTCTAAAAATTGTGGAAATCTGAAGGAGTGGATTGTGGGATTGTGGTCGTTAAGATATGATGAGTAAGTGTTTTTGAAGTTATGATGAGTGTCATATGGAAATTATATTTGGCAAAATTATATTTTTGATGTAAGAATGATGTAAATTTTGTGTACGTTTTAGGAGCCGTTCATGAATTACGTAACGCGAAATTTGGCTTTTTTCGAACCCCCCCCCCCCTTCCCCGTGTCACACTTGTGTCACGCAAGCACGTAACCCCCCTTTTTTTGACGTAACGCGAAAGTTATTTGAAAAAAGTCTAAAATCGCAAAAAGTATTTAAAATGCTAACACGAATGCTAAAATTGAAAAAAAAAATTAGTGTCGAAATGAACATTCATTAAGGAAATTTAAAACTACAACTATTATGAGCGCGAAATTTGACACCCCGACTGAACCGAGACAAAGTTTTATGAAAGTGCTCCCCAAAAAGAGACTCAAATAGAGTTCAAGACAGGTTTCATTAGATTCCAATCAGATCCTTTCCCATGTTTCTATTCGAGATTTTCGATTTTTTTCACCCGTAGGGCTGATTTTTTCAGGTTTTCTTCACTGGAAACTTTCTATTTGAGAAACTTGAAAAAGAAATTTTTTTTGAATTTTTCGAAAAAGAAATTGAGATCGCGCAATCGCATAATGTGCTTTTTTGAGAATTTCTAAGCGTTTTCGGGCCCTAACTCTCACAAAATCAATCAGATCGTCTTGAGATATTTTTCCTGGGCAGCCACTACCATTACCTTTCCAACGACAACTCACTCGAGAAATTTAGGGAAAAAGTGAATTTATGGCAGCCATTTGAATGAGGGTGATGGTTAGAACAGCGAAATAGTAGGAAAAAGTATCGTCACTAAAATGGCTGGAAATTTTAAATTATTTTAGCTATTAGCGTTGCCTTTTGCACATTACGACCAAAATTTTTTTTTTTTAAATATTTTTGCAACCGAATATCACTTCCAAAACGAAAGAGGAAATGAGCAAACAATCCAATGTTTTGTGCTCTTTTGTAACTATAGGAATTTCAAAGATCCATAGAAATTACCCGAGGTAATGTCAAAGGCCCTACCGAAGTGCGTCTGAGACCAATGTACCAAAGAGGATCAACGTAGTTTCTTCAAGAAATCCTGAAAGTATTTTCTATAAAATGTAATTTTCACCAACTCATCTTTAAGAAGCAAACTTCGAACTGCCGCGAGGCACAATGCCGTAATTTTATAGATATGTGTCATCGCTCGCAATTCTAGAAGTTGATTTATCCCTGCATTGCACTGTTGCTTATAATAAGGCTACAATGGGAACAATACACGAGGAAGGGGTATGCTTAGGCAGCCATCCGTTAAGACTGAGAGTGGAATGAAGGATATCTCTGTCTTGGGCTGTAAATGGTTCAATTCGCTGCCTGATGCCGGCAAGAAGGTCCCACTCATTGTTTCCAGAGTGAACTGAGGGCTTGACTTTCCTAAGTAGTAATTTTTGCAACACTCGGAAGAGCCATTGGCAAGATGGTGTTGAAAACTTCTACGCGCCCCTCTCTCTCACTGCTTGATGGTGGTCCTATTTTCCTCCTTGACTTCTCCCTTATACTCATAGCTATTTCCTCGATCTAATATTAATCATAGATGCTCGCTACGCGTTTAATAAATTCTGAATTTTCCCATCTCTTATCCGGTGCCTTTTCTTCAATTATTACCTAATGACTCCTTTGAAGTGCATTGCACAGTGGAGTCCATTTATTCCTTATTTTTTAGCCAATTAGGTTATGAAATTATGTAATATTTCAGGATATAACTAAAGTTTATTCATTCATACCGGGATTTGATAGTTTTTCCCTAAAACTCTGAAACATGTGTTTCCTAAAATATTATTCTCTACAATTTTGCCTTTGGAAGCAACTTTCTCACTGGCATAATTCTAGAGATATGAGTCATCCCTCTTGATTCTAGAAGTGTTCATATATAAGGATTGTGTCATTTTTCCTTAAAACCCTGAAACACGTTTTCTCTAAAATTTTATTCTTCACAACTTCGCCTTAGGAAGCAACTTTCTAACTGCCCCTGTTTTAGGATATGTGTCATCCCAACCAATTCTGGAAGTGGTAATATTCCAGGATTGGGCCATTTTTCCCTAAAACCGTGAAACATGTGTTCTCTAAAATTTATTATCTACAACTTTGCCTTTGACAGTAAATCTGCATATTGCATAGTTGAGCTAATATAGACGAAAAACCATCTGATTTCGTATATGGCCAAGAAACTCAATTTTGTCCATTCCACTGGTCCCAGTGCCCACCACTGATCCGATTTCCATAAAACAACTTAGTTTTGTGAGATCAAATACTTTCATTTCACACCAAAATGAACAATTTCCGTGCTAGTCTTGCTGAGATATTTGCGAAAAAGTTTCACAGACCCTCGAAAAACCATGTTTTTGGTCACTTCTTCGACCATATCTCCGGAATCACTTGACCGATTTTACTCATCTTTGAACTTGATTCATGGAACATATGCACCTTTCAGGGAAAAAAGTTTAGGGTGATCGGTGCAGCCGTTTAAAAAAAAATCGCTGATTCGTCATCTGTAGATGATATTAAATGCATCCCCCTCACTCCCGACTCGATCTACCACATGTACAATAAAATTGTTTATAGTAAACGTATGGGACGTCTGTATTTCGTACGGGTCCAATAACGAAAATATTATGTACATTATCGTCATTAATTTTACATGCATTTTCCATGAAACATACACAAAATTTACATCATTCTTACATCAGAATTATAATTTGGCCGAATATAATTTTGAAATATACCCAATATGGAAGGATGTTCTGGATGAGATTCGATGTTATATCATACCTTTGAGGGGATATCGGAAACAGATTTTGTGTAATAGACACCCAACTGTATAAAAAAGGCAGACGCGAATCGCATACACACACTTTGCAATTATGAGTGACTATAGCGAAGAAGGGTGATTCATGGAGGTGGGAGGATAGTAAATAAGTAGAACTGCTCGCAAACACTCATGAATTATATGAAGTTGAAAGACTCCCATCCAGTAGCCTTTATCCTAATATAAGGAAAAAGTTGTTTCTGTGCAAGCTTTTTCTTTGTATCTGCTGCGACACATTTTATAAAGAGAACTCCTTCTGTTATGCAACCATACTTTCGGCCACAGTCACTGTGGTTTTTGCTAATGAAAAACTTTCGAGAGGTTTGAACGTCTTTTGTATTCCAGCGAAGTTTTCCATTTTTCCAATGGAATTGAAAACAAGCTCAAAGCTCACCAAAGAACTTTAAGCACAGATTTAATGCGATACATATTGTCCCGGCTAAATACGGCAGATTTGCGAAATGTAAGGGGGAAAAGTCTCTTCAACTTGCTATTCGCTCACGTGTTAGTGAAGTTATCTACAAATTGAGAATGGCCCTAAGGTAGCGTCGATTCGAAAAGTGAATATTGACATTTGAAAAATGAGCTGTTGTCCGGTTGTTTAGAGCGAAGTAAGCGAGTCCATCAAGGTAAAATGAAGGTGGGGGACGGGAGAGTGTAGGGAGTGGAAATTGAGGAAATTATTTAAGCGGGGATTATGTAGTGTGCCATGCGAATCTCATCCTGTAACGTGTGTAGGAAAACGCAACATAACGAACTTTTTTATGTTTTTATAAAGTTGAATTTTCATACAAATTTTACACGATGCGATTCGTATGTCACTCAATATAATCTATGTGGTGGCCAGTCCGTTTAGGTCACAACAAGTGAACAAGTAGAAATGACTTAAGATTTTTTCATTATTTTCATTAACTCGTTAAAGAATTTTCATTCCGAAAACCTTTTGTAAACGAAATTACAAATATTTTTGCTAGCATTTCACAATTTTCCTATGACTTGAGCAGGCCTGATAAAAACGATGTTTTTCCAGCGAATCTTTTGTTTAAAAAATTGTTAATTTCAAAAAAGTACCATCATCATCATCATCATCGTACTTTATAGACCGGTACTACCTTTCGGTGTGAGGTCTTTAAGCCGCAACCCTAGGACGATGGATGAATCACCCTCCTCCATGCCCTCCTATCCCCTGCCAAGGAGATGGTTTGCCCGTCCAATAAAAGTCCCCTAACTCCTAAGTCTGACTTGATTGAATCGGTAAATCTTCTCCTTGGTCTTCCCCTACGCCGAACTCCTGTGCATCCAAGATCCTCTTTGGCAGCCTGTTATCGCCATTCCTTTTAACGTACCCAATCCAGCGCAGACGGCTAACTTTTGCCGCCTCTTCTACTGACGAAACCCCCAGCTTTTCTCTGATGTCGTCGTTCCTAATATGATCCTCCCAGTGCTCCCTCCGGTGAACCTTTTCTATGCTCCTATGAATCCTTATGTCAGAAACTTTCAGCAAGATATCCGCAGTTTACCCAACTTTCGCCACCATACAGAATTGTTGGCCTAAAGGTTGAACCGTGGATAGTTAACTTCGTCTGCTTACTTAATTCCTTCTTCTTGAACACGTGAGCCCTCACAAGCAATCGCATTACCCACCTTTCTCCTTTCCTGAAATTCCCTAACTAACTTTTCATCTTATGAAAAAAATGGTACCTAAATCTTTAAACTCAGAAACCTGTTCCAGCTACTCCCCATTCAGACTGCAGGCTACCTCCTTCCGAGATTTGCCGACCCTGCCCACCCTGCAAATCGCTGGCGTTCTCTGCCAACAGGATTAAGTCATCCGCATAGGCCAGGATCTTCATAATTACTTCACCCACCTCAACATTTCCCTGCAAGTTGGCTTGCTTGATGGTTTTATCCATGAAAATTATGAACAGGAGCGGAGATAGACAACAACCTTGACGAACACCCTCTTTAACCTCGAATGACTCGCTAATTTCGCCATCTATCCTGACCGCAGTCCTGCTCCCTGAGTAAATGCTTTTAATCACTCGAAGTCAACTCCCATTGACCCCGTATTCGCTAAGTACCTCAAACAGTTTTTGCCTCGGTACCCGATCGAATACCTTCTCTAAGTCGATGAAGCATAAGTACTTCAATAGCTAAAAATAACGTCATTGTTTTTTCATCCAGTAGTTGAGCTACTTTTTTAAGATTGCTTAGTTTTTTCAACAAACTCCTGGTTAGAAGATTGGTCTACACTTTCAGCCAGGGCACTTGTTTATAATCTACATTTTGTCGATAAAACCTTGTAAGACCAAGGCAGCCTGGTGCTGAAATTCTGACAACGCCTATCTTTAAGAAGGAGCTCGGCTGTTAGTTAGTAACACGATCGAAGTCGGCACCAGGCTGCGTACTTGGGACCCCAAATCTGGGAATAAAGAAGGCAACCTGGTGCTGAAAATCTGTTTCGCCAAATTGGAGTTGCATACGTCACATAAGTTTCAATTCGGCACCAAGCTGCTGCTGTCCTCTGCATAAGAAAGTCTTAACTCGAGGACGCAACTAGTGCCGAGTTGAAACTTAGATATCACATGTGTACACTTTGGTGAAGACCAGGGGCGTGACAGTCTTTTGTTATGATCTTTGCAAGTCATACTCGATGTGAAGTTAGCTGCATTTGCGACCCAAGATAACTTCATTGCAAAAAAAATCAGTTGATTTCATTGAAAAGTTTAAAAATTAGCTGATTTTTTTTGCAATGAAGTTAGTTTCAGTTGCAACTTTAGCTAACTTAACGTTGAGTGTTACTTTCAAAGATCAGACAAACGACTTTCGTAGAAAATAAATCCGACGGTTGCAGCTTTATACCACATTGTAAAGGTCAATGACCTCGCTACTAAATAAGAAGACATTATAGTGTGGGAAACCCGCATGACAATGCCTCAATTGCACGCCTTTCGTGGACAATAAATTCAAGAGATTGTTACGCGATGTGACACCGAGGGAGGGGGAAGGGGGTCTAAGCCCGAAAATCGTGTTACGTAATTGAGGGCAGCCCCAAAGTACGCAGCCAGGTGTCGAATTATAAAATTATACAACGTAATGTACTCCCTACTTCATGAATTTTGGCTTTTTATATTTTCGGCACCAAGTGTCCTGGTTGAAAGTGCAGACCTATCTTCTAACGTTTTTGAAATAAACAATTTTTTTTAACAAAAGCTTCGCTCGAAAAACATCGTTTTCATCGGTCGTGCTCTTGGGAAATTTTATGACATTTTTATGAACGCGGAAAATATACACAAAGTTTTCTTCGTTAGTTAAGTTACTCGTTGCAAAATTATCTGCTCTAAGAGCTTCTATGAGCAATAAATATAAATTAACAAAATGGGAAATGTGACACATAACTATATCTTAATGTTCAAATAATCGTTCACGTGTCTTTAACATTCATAGAGATACTTACAAAGATACAGTCTAATTGAAATATGCAAGTGTTATCTAAATCAATAACATTTCCATTAACACATTCAAATCCAATTCAAATTCAAACGTAAACAATTTAATAACGGAATTACAATCGATTTACCAAATACAATAATAATCCACAAAATCCTCTTAATTAACTGTCATTGGCAGTTTAAAATAAATGATTGATCATTAAATGTATTATAATAATATCCTTTCCACTTATCTTGATATGTTTTGTGGTCACACAGCTACAAGAGAATTTAGAATAATAATCATCTCAGCTGAATGGATTCCATTTTTTGTTGACATCAATAACAAAATTTTTAGCTTTTCTCTTCTTAACATTTTGCAGAAAAACTTGTTATGGATCTTGGCTGTGAGTAGTTGAAAAGGGTCAATTTGAATAAAAAGAGTAAGAGACATTTTTTCCCTTGAAAACGCTATGTATATTACGAAACAAGACCAACAGTAACCTCACAGAAATGAAGTTAAAGTTTATCGATTTCCCTTTCACCGACGACGTTTACAATGCATTCTTTCATTTTCTTTCACTACAATTGTGTAGAAAAAATTTTTCTACTTGTGTGCCACATGCATTGTTGCTTTCATTACACTTTCAGAAATTTTGTTGATTCAGTGAAAAGATTTTTTTTTGAAAATCTACCACAATGAAAATCAGCAAAGAAATTTTGCCAATAACAAAATTTTGTTGACGATTTTTTTACTGATTTGGATGTCTTCTGCAAAAGTGCAAAAGTTTTGTACTATAAAATCACTCCACCTTTCACTTGCTATCTTGTAATAATCTAATCCGTTCAAGTGATTCTGTACGTAATTGTGTTAATTCGATGTAAAGCTAATCTAATTTTAATTGAAACGTTTTTCTATCGAGCAACACTGGTAACGGCACTAGTTATCTGAAAGTAACAATCTTGCAAGCTTTTCTCTATAAATTTAATGAAAAGTTACACTTTGACTTGGAAAGAGGATCAGGGAATCTCGTACACGCGTTAGCAGGTGCGAGATTTACCCTATAGAGGGAATGTGGAATTTCACACGATGTATTAATGGAAATGGGAAGCGAATTGTGTAATTGGGATAATAGTTTTGGAAATGATGTGTGAGTTCTGGAAATGACATTACCTTATGTTCGCTAAAAATTTGGGTGGCCGTCAAAAATCCCGAAAATCCTAAATCCCGAGTAACAAAAATCCAGAAAATCTGCAATTCAGAAAACAACAATCAAAACTTGAGCTGCGTCTCAGCGAAGGTGGAAAAAAAAGAGGGGTCGAGGGGCGGCAGTCCCCGCTGTGAGGGGTCAAGGGGGGTATAGGCTGCCTTGCGGGGTCTAAGGGGTAGAGCCCCTAGCGGGGTTTGGGGCAGAGGCCCATGCAAGTAGGGCCGCCTGCAAGGCGTAAAAAGAGCCAGCCGCAGGCGTAAAAAATAAGCCCGCCGCAGGCGCGGGGGGGTGAGGGGGCAGAGCCCCCCAAATTCAAATTCACTCGTATCAATCAGGATTTTTAATATTTCACAATTTTCGTTATCATTCGGGATTATGGTTATTCGGGATTTTTGTATATTCGGGATTACTGATGTTCGGGAATTTTGTTATTCGGGACCGGATTTTTGCATTCGGAATTTGTGCATTCGGGATTTTAATTTTCGAGATTTTTGACGGAAGCCAAAAATTTGCACTGGAAATCATTCAAATACTTACACAGGCCATACCTACATTGCCCTGTGTTTTCATACAAATGTAATCACACATTCATTCAATGTTCATATGTTTATACGAAGACACTTATTACAGCAAAAGATAAAAAGATTAACTTAATAAGACTTTACGAGATCTTCTTACAACAATTTCCCAAACAACATTTATATGGCCTTCATTGTGTATATAATATATGGAATGTGTATGGAAACGTGTGGAAATAGCAATTTTCTGTTTGATAATTTATTGTGACAAGAATGATATTGCCGTTCCTTCGGTTTAATATTTTATTATTTTTAGCTTTTACGCCTTAAATAGCCGCAGTACACATATGTTGGATTTTGTTTTCAGAGAGAACCGTTTGGTAGCAGGGAAAACATGAAAGGTACCGTCGACTGGTGTTCAAAAGCAGAAAACTTACTGCAACGTGTCATTTGTCGACACTTAGGCTAACAATTACGTTACAGAATAGGGAAAACATATGCAACGGACCCGTATGCATCAGAATGGATTATTCAAAATGATTCGAGCGTATCTAAGTAAATGTCGCCTTAACTCTTAAGGGTAATTTTGCGAAAACTTCGAACGATTTCGTAAACTTTTGGGATTTGCTATCATTAGATAGAACGGGAAAATCGATATGTGTGCAGCAGTTTAAATCGAACTAAAACCTCACATTACACAGTCACAATATGTTGGCATCTGCCACTATAAGATCGCATAGGCTTTGATGAACTTATTACAGCTCTTGAGTTAACTTTGGAGTCAATACACTAACGCTTACACTAAGAAATATTTCATACAAACTGTACAAACTTCAACAGATGGCAGCTGAAACCATTTCCGTTAAATTTCACTAGTCCAATCAATATCTCTAACCGAGACAAATAGGTACGTCAGCACGACCATCAGCATATCAAGGTGCATGACTTGACTGAAGATTGGCACTAGATGCCGAAATGATGATCTCTTCTAATTATCTCCATAACGCAACTGTTCTAGATGTGTTAATGTCTGAGCGTCGCGCCGTGTCAATGACAAAATAATTCAAATAAGAGCTTTCGCGTTCATAGTGAAAGTAATATGTAATTAGTTACGCTTTACCTCCTTCTTTCCATAATATCAACAGCTTACCGATATTTAAGAAAGAGTTGAGAAGCCACTTGCTAAATCATTTTCATAACTCATCTGACTATCGCTACTTATGGTGACGTCACTGCTACTATTGTTTATTATATTATTTTGATTTACTGTTTTTTTAATGAAAGAGACTATTTGCACATTGTGCAAATAGTCTCTTCTATATATTGTTGGCTATTTACACTGTGTGCAAATAGCCGAAGGTATATAGAAGAGACTATATGCACACTTAGACGTAGTACTTATTCTAGTTTCCTTACCCAAAAACTTTTTGAGACGCTTTGTGAAAGGAAAACTTCCTTACCTTCGTTATCTACGGATACTATTTAAATGTCAAGTTAAAAATACTTATTTGTCAAGTTAAAAAATCAAAAATATTTTTTTTTTTCAAGTTACGACATTTTTACTACTCCACGACAAAACACTTACGTACGAGATAAATATGTTTTGGTATACTTTTTAAAGCGGGTAAAGCGGGTTACTAAGGAAGAATTGATAAAAATACATTTTGTTAAAGGAAAATGTCCAACTTGACAAAATAGCAAAATAACTTGACAAAAATTAATTATTAACTAGTGCCAATAAATAGTTCCGGTTACCTACCTACCTTTTATAGCACTTTTTCGTGACATTTCGTAAAAGTTCCCTAGCTTCGTTAGCCAACTAGCTTTTCGTGACGTTTCATTAAAGCGCAAATGCCCTAGTTTCGTAGGTCACCTAGTTTTCGTGAAATTTCGTAAAAGGAAAAGTTTCCCAACTTTGTTAGCCACCTAGTTTTTGTGATATTTTGTAAAAGTAAAAGTTCCCTACCTTCCTTAGCCAACTAGCTTTTCGTGACGTTTCATTAAAGCTCAAATTCCCTAGTTTCGTAGGCCACCTAGTTTTCGTGACATTTCGTAAAAAGAAAAGATTCCCAACTTTGTTAGCCACCTAGTTTTTGTGATATTTTGTAAAAGTAACAGTTCCCTAGCTTCGTTAGCCAACAAGCTTTTCGTAACGTTTCATTAAAGCGCAAATTCCATAGTTTCGTAGGCCACCTAGTTTTCGTGACATTTCGTAAAAGGAAAAGTTTCCCAACTTTGTTAGCCACCTAGTTTTTGTGATATTTTGTAAAAGTAAAAGTTCCCTAGCTTCGTTAGCCAACTAGCTTTTCGTAACGTTTCATTAAAGCGCAAATTCCATAGTTTCGTAGGCCACCTAGTTTTCGTGACATTTCGTAAAAGGAAAAGTTTCCCAACTTTGTTAACCACCTAGTTTTTGTGATATTTTGTAAAAGTAAAAGTTCCCTACCTTCCTTAGCCAACTAGCTTTTCGTGACGTTTCATTAAAGCTCAAATTCCCTAGTTTCGTAGGCCACCTAGTTTTCGTGACATTTCGTAAAAGGAAAAGATTCCCAACTTTGTTAGCCACCTAGTTTTTGTGATATTTTGTAAAAGTAAAACACAATGTGCAAATAGCCAACAATATATAGAAGAGACTATTTGCACAATGTGCAAGGATTCTTTTCGTTTTTTAATTTCATTCAATTTTGTTTTGATTTAGATTGATTTATTCTGTTAGTTGAAAAATATTTGTACGATTCATTGGCAACCTAAATTGATTATTATTTACGCGACATGCTCAGGCCTAGAGCCTATAATGTTTTGTTTTTGAATAAAAAAAAAATACGTAATTAGTTGTATCCTAAGATTAAAAAGTGTTCAAAACGTTCTACATTTCCATGGATATAAAATTCACCATCTTCACGCTTCCAAATAATCGCCAACCGCCCCCTCCCTTCCGTAGAGTATATCGTCACTTGTGAACAGATCTTTTTCGTATCTCCAGGCGCAGATTATGTTTCAGGGCAGCTATACAGACTTCTTTAGTTGAAAAAGGGTCAAAAATCGACCTTTCTTACAAAAGTTGTTCCAAACTAGTGCAACAGCCTTAAGTCGGGGAAGTTTTTGCGTGGTCTTATAGTAGGGGTAGTGTACTAGAACACCCCATACTCAGTTTTTCAGTTCATCGCTGATTCAAGCAGTAAAGGGTCCCCTAAGTTTTCACCTAAAATGACAAATAACTCCGGGGTGGGAAAAGGCTTCAAAACATCCAATGATGAAAAACCTTTGTATCATCGGGGCCTACCATCCTATAAAATTTCATTAGATTTCATTTGGTTTTAGACGAGTTATAGCCAAAAAATCATTTTTACCAACCCCCGACATGCACTTACTTAGGCAGTCATAACACTCCCTAGATGTCAAATTTTCCAAGTGAGAAATTACTTTTCTTACTATAGAACAAGATCGAATGGCCAATTCATCGGGAAAAAATAGGACATGTTGTTCCAAGATCGTTCGAAGTTTTCGCAAAATCACTCTTAAATGTATGAAATTGCGTCGACATTAAGTTGAATTGGAAATTGCCGAGAGGGCAATATTGAAAAACCCGTCCGAAGAAACGGCGTAAACAACATAGCAACATAGTGAAAAACAATTTTTTTGTCTAGGGCAGACCTTAGACTGAGCTATGGCCATAAGGATTTTTTTAGCGAATGTGTTTCAGGTCTGTTTTACAAACACAAGGATATAGACTTACAAAATTGCAAAAATATCACAGAAGTTTACGTTAGCATTGCTAGTTTACATTTATCATATTAATTTATAGTTGGAGGTTTAGTTTCTTTATCCATTCGATTGCGTCAGGAGTTGCTATGTGAATATCACTTAAGTTGTCAGACCCTGAGTGGGCACTCCGAAACGATATGTTTCATTGTCTGAATTGCGACTCCACAGTCGCAGCCTGGGTCGTTTATAAAGCCCCATTTGTGCATGTGATATCCACATCTGCCGTGTCCCGTGCGAATTCGGTTTAAAGCAACCCATTGCTTTCTAGGAAGATTGAGTCCAGGTACTCGGATGGTGGGGTCGTCAATGAGGCTGTTTTTGTCACTATTTTCATCATGTTAAAATTATTTGTGTCTAGACTGATTGCTGTTTTGAAGACTGGTTTCCTGGACTTTAGTCTGTTAGATTGATGTATTTCTTCGTCGAGATGTATAGACAGCTGTAAGTTTCGTTGAGCTTTCTGGTGCTCTTTCAGCAACGAGTTTTGCCTCCTTATGTGAGGTGGAACGATATTCGGAAGGGCCGGCAACCATTCTATTGGGGTGGATTGAACCGATCCACTTATTGTTCGAAAAGTTTCATTTAGCTGCGTGTCGACTATGTTGGCATGAGCGCTGTTCAGCCATACCGGGGAGCAAAATTCCGCAGTGGAAAAAACTAGCGCCAGGGTCGATGTGCGTAACGTCACACCGTCAGTACCCCAGGGGGTCCCACAGAGCCTGTAAATGATGTTGTTTCGAGATTTCACTTTAGCTGCAGTGTTTTCGGAGTGCTTCTTATAGGTTAGTGACCGGTCCAGGATAACACCGAGATAATTCGGGTGCGGGCTATGTCTTATCTTTTAACCACAGAAAGATAACTTTAGTTTGTAGTTTGCTTTTTGATTAACCAGGTTGAAAGATATAGATTCTGTTTTTGCTGGGTTCAGTTTTAAGCCGCACTTTTTGAGATACTTTTCCAAAATGGCTATATCGATGTTAAGCTTTTCCTCACATTCCCTGAAAGTCCTCGCTTGGACTGCAAGTGCGTTGTCGTCAGCATGCATAAACTTTCGGCTTGTTGTGATGACTAATGTAGACGTTGAATAATAGCGGAGCGAGCACTGATCCTTGATCTCATCTTACTCTCGCTCAAATGTGACTTGGACTTCATGACTAAGCCACTGAGGCTAGTCAGACGCATACATGATATAGATGTCAATGTACTCTAAGCCGAAGCTGCCGAGATAGACTGGGCTTTTTTCAGCGAAGTCGATGCCTTGGCAGAAGCTCTTAGGGACGACATGCTCTGGCTGCTCGACCGACATGCTCCCCTCGTTCCATGTAAATCGTTACCGATTGATAATCCCTGATTTAACTCAGAAGTAAGTAGGGCGTTAGTAAATCGTGACCTAGCGATTGGAAGAGACATAGAACAGATGAGAAATTCTGCCAGTTCAAAGTGCTCCGGAACCGCGCGGTCTCAGATGGTGGCTGCGGCGAAAAAGAAGTATTTTGCTTTGAAGTATGCTAGAGTTACACCATCTAGGCGCCTCTGGGGTAGCTTGAGGCGGCTTGGTTTTGTGTCTGGATCTGATGACTCCTCACCACCTTTTACTGCTGACTGTACTTTGTGGGAAGGGTAGATTATTCTGAGTTTCCTAAGGTCCTCATTACTTCAATAGGTCCGTCTTCATGCTACCAGAGTAGGCTATATGCTCCCCTTTCTCGTTTCGTTGCGTCTCCAGTTTAGAGGTTGGTTGATTGACACTATTTCCAGTGTCAAATCTAACTCTATTGGACTGGACTCGATTCCGATCGCATTCGTCAGATTATTACTACCGGTCATCTTACCGACCGTAACGCGTCTGTTTAATTCGATCATCACGAAATCCATGTTTCCCGGTCACTGGAAGATAGCAAGGGTATCTCCTCATCATAAGAACTCGCAGACCCATGAACTTGACGACTACAGACCGATAAGCATTTTGCCTGCACTATCTAAGGCACTCGAGAGGTTACTGAAAAAACAGATGATTGATCATATGGAAGGGTGTGGCCTTTTGTTTAAGTTCCAGTCGGGCTTTCGTGGAGGTCACAGCACAGCTACTGCTCTCTTACGTGTTACGAATGACATTATGTTAAACATGAGCAGAAACATGGCCACAGTTCTGCTTCTTCTTGATTTCTCCAAGGCATTTGACTCGGTCTCGCATAGTTTGCTTCTTTGCAAGTTGCAGTCTGAATTTTTCTTTGCTCCGGATGCCGTTCGGTTAATAAACAGTTATATACCGGTCACAAACAGTGTGTATAAATGGATTTCGGTCGCAGACATTTACGGTGCACAGTGGCGTCCCGCAAGGTTCAGTGCTGGGTCCTGTCCTGTTCTCTGCCTTCATTAACGATCTTCCGAGACAACTGGGACACTGTAAGTCCCATCTATTTGCGGATGACAATCAGATGTACAAGTCTGTTAGTGAAGACAATATACTCTTCGATATGAGTCTCTTGAATTCGGACCTTTCCGCTGTGTCGGCCTGGGCCAAAGAAAACAGATTGAGGCTCAATGCTGTGAAGACGAAAGCGATTGTGTTCTCGAATAAGAACTGGATAAAGGATATACCGGAAGTTGTCTTTGAAGGTGTGACGGTCCAATATGTTGACAGCATCAAGAATCTGGGTCTGGCGAGTGAGAGTAAGATGAGATGGGACTCTCATTCTCGCTTGGTCTCTGCTAAGATCTTTGGCGGGCATCGGAATATGTGGCCAGTTTCTCGTTTTATGCTTGTGAAGACACGAGAGCCACTGGTTCAGTCTTTGCTGCTGCCTCACCTGGCTTACTCTAGTCCTGTTCTCTGCCAGTGCAAAGAAGATTTTTCAGAAATCATACAA
Organism: Pseudolycoriella hygida; assembly: GCA_029228625.1. Classification (NCBI taxonomy): domain Eukaryota; kingdom Metazoa; phylum Arthropoda; class Insecta; order Diptera; family Sciaridae; genus Pseudolycoriella; species Pseudolycoriella hygida. The sequence continues at coordinate 44,382,291 of CM055404.1, read as the reverse complement.
CGCCTGTATTCGGTTCATGTATAATGTTGGTCGCTACGAGTTTGTATCGGGGTATTTCGACCGTCTGATGGGTTGTGACTTGTTCACTTACCTCGATTACCTAACTTCCACCTTCCTGCACAGTGTCATCATTTCGAAGCAGCCTGACTATGTCTATGAACATCTTAATTTTGGTATGTCGGGCAGGACGCACAACTTGCTCTTTCCGCGTAACGATAGGGACATTATGAATGGATCGTTTTATGTTTGTGGTGTTTCCAGATATAATGCGCTGCCAGCTGCAGTGAAGAGCAAGATTTCGATAACTGGCTTCAAACGTGTTTGTAGGACTCATCTAGGGCTGAAGAGTCGCTAGTGTCATACAGTCTATATAACATATCTATCATCACCTTCTCATGTTTCATCCCTCATTTCATATTTCAGTTGGTTTCACTGCAGGATCGAACGAGCTATGCATCAATCGCAATACTACCTATTTTCTGCCTCTGTTGTTCTTATTTTTCTCAGGACTATAGGCTTTTTCACGGCCCCTCTTATTGTCTGCTGTGGCGAGCTTTGGACGTGTGGAAATGGGCCTGCTGGTTGCACTAAACATGTAATTCATGTTTTGTTGCGACTGGTTGCCCTATCTCTATGTGCTTGGATTTCGCTTTGGTAGATGGTGGGGAGGGGTCGTGAAGGGGCCTTACGATTTATCATTTAGAATTGCTCGTCATGATTTATTCATTGAATTTCCTATTTATTTTCTACCTTTTTTACTGCAATCAACTACTAATATTCGTAATCATTTATGTCAACGCGTTGTATGTTTCGCGATTAATATGTACTTTTAAAAAAGGTCTACAACCTTACACATTAATTAATTAATAAATCAATCAATCAATTGAGGCAAGCCGTTGCTTAGAACACATTAGGTGCTTTTGTCATTGTTAATATAGACTAAAAATTCTCTAGCGCTTAGCATTTCAGTGACCTAATGAACGTATTGCAAGGGATTACCTTAATTAGTTTGTATAGGAGTCCGTGTATCCAAATAGTGTCGTACGCTGATTTCAAATCGATGAACACCGTCGCCGTTTTCATGTTCCTTTCGAATCCATTTTCGATGTATGTTGTTAGGGCTAGCACTTGATCGCAACAGCTACTGCCCTGTCTGAAACTTTCTTGTTCATCTGGTAAACTTGGATCGGCCTTATTTCGTATTCGGTTATATAGCAGGCGCTCTAGCAGCTTGTAAAACACGCTCAGCATTGATATTGGTCGGATATGCCTCGGACACACACTTCCATAGACAAAAATGTTTCCCTCAATTTGCTCTGCAACATAGTAAAAACATTTTTTTTGGTTAGGGCCAACCTTAGGACAGACCTGAGGTCTACTTCAGCCCTAAGCATAGGCACCGGGTCCAAAATTGTTTTTGAATATAATTCGGTACTCGATTACCTCTCAAATAGAAAAAGAATCAAAAAAATCAGTTGAGATTTATCCAACTTATGTAAGCGAACACGTTAGGCCCTAGTAGAAACTCAGTTTTAGGGTCCTGACTGAGCCCAAGAACCCAAATCCAAAAAAGTTTCTTCCATAATATGCCCAGATCTTTCAAACGAAAAAAAAAGTTATGAAAATCGGAAAAGATTTAGTCGAGTTATGTACAAAAAACACGTATGGCGCTATCACAGACTCGGCTTTAAAGCCCTAGCTAAGTCCAAGGACTCGAATTTAAAAATGTCTCTTCCATAAATTGTCGGCTATGCCCAGATCTTTGAAACAAAACAAAATTTATGAAAATCAGAAAAGATTTACTCGAGTTATGTACAAAAGACCAAAAACCGCCTAAACGGCCCTAGCTCGGCGGCCCTTGGGCCGACAGTGCCCAGATTCAATCCCATAAAAGATATTTCGACTACCTTTTAGGGAAAAAAAAGTTTTGAAAATCGGTTGAGTTTTACTCAAGTTATCACGGTGACGGACGGACGGACATATTTTTTATTGTTGATTCATCATGTAAGGACCATGATTGTAGTTCCCAGTTCCCAGTTTTGCTGGTCTGGCATCTAAGAACGATGATCGATGCTCCTCCCCCTACTCCACTTCCTCGAAACGACTGGTTTCAAACGTGTGGTAAACGCATATGACTCCAACTTCGTACGGGTTCAAAAGGATCTCAAAATTTACACGAGTTATAGTGTTGACAGACAGACCATGGGATTTTATGTATAAACAGACTTTGTTGCCAATCTTAAAAAGTTTTATAAGCTGATGAAAGTTATTAAAGTCCATTCAACAGTTGATTGATTGTGTCATTTTCTTAAAAAAATGCGAATTTCTACCTGCGTTCTAGAAAGAGCAAACTGTTTGCATAACAAGTCCCAACGCGGTAAATTTTGTCAACTCAGACCGGTGGAAACAGCGAAATAAAAGCAAAATTTATCAAAGACGTAGTTATCTAAAATCGGAACACAATTTCATTATACAAAACAACCAAAATAAATTTCAACAAAACTTTTTCATAAACAACAAAGTCAAAAGTCTTCAAATTATAGACATTCACTTTCCTACCGTGCTTTACAGTGTATATAGCACAGCCACATGCTCTTCAATAAAAACAATAATCCTCTTAATGCTTCTCAAATTGATTTTGAATTTAAACTTTCGCAGAAGAAAAAGATGAAATAAAGAAAACTTTCAAAGAGCATAATGTAAAAACGAAAGAAAGAACCGCTCAACTTTCGGCAAGTTCAATGTGTGTTATACTAAGTTTAAAGTGTCTTTAAAAGTTTTTTTTTTTACTTTACATATACAAACACTATAGCCATCTTCTAACATTCTTTCACGTATCAGAAAATGGTACACACTACTTACTCAGAAAAATAAATATTATGAAAATTTTGAACTTCGAGGATTTTCCATTTCATAACTTCAAATATCTGCAACACTTTTCATAATTCAAAAGTAAAATTTCACGTTCTCGTTTTGTGTATGTACGTTGATGTTCTTTTTGTTTTCGAATTTTATTACTTTCTTCATAGGGGAAATTTTTTTTTTGTTTCACAAGTACCTAACTTTATATTATGATTTAAGAGTCGGTAAATGAGTGAATATAACTTTGTACATATCAGCATGAGTGGATTTTGTGGATGAATTTTTGATATGCCCATATTTTATAGTTAATCCTCACTCAAATATTTATTTTTTTTTGCAATGAGTTACACTTTTTGTGTGAATAACCTTTGAAGTTTTACGTTCTTTTTGTTCATGGGTATAAAGGTAATCTGCCTCGTGCATTATTGACAAACCGGCGTAACGACACCTTTAAAAATTATATATAAGTTAGTTTTACCAGTGCCGGGCTCCCGGGACAAAATATACCCGAACGAATACAACGAATAAATATTAAGTTGAGTTGAAATTACGAAAGGATAATTGTGAAATTAAATCTGAAAGGAAAAATTTGCCACCACTGGGACTTGAACCCAAAAAATTCACCTTGCCGGGATGGTGCTCTTACCTATTGATCTACCGTGTAAATTTCCATTTTTCCATTATTTAACTGATAAAATATTCCTCACTGCCCGGACATAATATCCCCTGACCAAATATTTCCTCCAAAATGTAATATTTTTCGTTTCTTTCGCCAGCAAGATGTATCCCAGATAGCAAAATTCTTCCGATTTCTTCCCATCAGCAAACCTTCTTCTTACGAAGCTGGGATTAAATACTATTGTAAAACAACTTTCCATATTGCTGGCTCTGCCCCTCATTTCCGTACATGCGGAGGAATGAATACAGTCTCCTACAGATGTAGCATCGCAGACTCTTGAATATCATGGGCGAGTTTCGACGGAGAACTTTGGAAATATAGATGAGAAACGTTGGATGGCAATACATATCAATAAATAAAAAGGTCAGGAAAGGGTTATAAGAAAATCGGGAAACGGTACAGTAGTGGAGGTAAGGGGCCGTTCATAAAGGATGTCACGCCAAAATTGGCTTTTTTCGCACCCCCCTCCTCCCCCCCCCTGTCACGCTAGTGTCACGCCAGCCTCATACCCCCCCCTCCTGGTGTGACGTCACGCTAACTTACCAATTAGCATGACACTCAAATTTCAAGAAGTATTAGCACTAAATGTTAATGAGTTTGTTACAGTACGTTGCATGACAGAAGAACAGAAGTTAACAGAATAGAACCATTTTCGAAAATTCGCCGTACCTTACGGTAACAGAGTTTCACAGTTGTGTGGGTCAGTTGTTGTTCTCCCGACTGAGCTACATAGCTGTTTTTTAGACCCGTATGAAGTAAGTGTCCACAGTGTTTGTCACTACGTTTGTAACATTGGGTTCTAAAAAACGAAATCTACAAAAAATGTCCTCCACACTGTTCGTCTGTGCCCCTATTTTTCGGCCAAATCTGAACCAACCTTGATATCCGTCGTATTGAATTTGAGAGATTGGGTCTTTCGATCATGATTTTGCAATCACTGTTCTTTTGATACGAATCGTACGGGTCTAGCGTAAGCCCTACGCTTGATTGTATGATTCAGTGACTCCTTTCACTGTTGCGCCTCGCCCGACCCGAATTCGGTGTTCGAAGCTTATGACGTACGGGTGCAACTACTTTTATTGTAGTTAGCGTGACGTCGCGCAGCTCTCACGCCCCCCCTCTCCCCCCTGTCACGGATGTCCTAGACCCCCGCCTCCCCCACTCGGCGTGACATCCTTTATGAACGGTCCCTAAGAAGTGTTGAAACTATAGTTTTTTGACGAGGGCAGTTACTCTCGGCTCTCTTTTGAGAAGCGAAAATACTTTCGGTCCTCTTAAGAGAATCGAAGATCTCTTGGTGCACTGAGGTCTGCATTTTTTATTATGGCTCCCATTTGGGAAATGAAGTTGTTATTTTCATGCTTCTGGGTCAAATTTTGTAAATTTTCTCTCGATTTTGGACCTCCGCATGCCCCATTTTTTGAGTATCTGTTTTGGACGACTGATCTTAGGCATTTTTGCATGCAGACCTCGCTTTGCTCGCGAAATTGCCTAAAATCAATCGTCCAAAACAGAACCACAAATAACTACTACGTCACAAGAACAAGAACTGAAAGTGCTTTTCGTTGTTGCCGACTATGAAAAAATACAGACCTCAGTAAGCTAAGAGCTGCGAAAATATTTTCGGTTCTCTAAAAGAGGACCGAAAGTAACTGCTGTGCTGTAAACAACATGATTATTGCATCAGCTATTTCGTTGTTGTTGAAATTTGTGTTTCGAAAGTGAAAAATTACGTTTTCCATTGTTTTCGTGATGAAAAATTACGTGAATCACAAGGGACGACGTATTAAAATTCAACCTGGCGATTGCATGCCGCTCTTACCTTCGGCGCGGGCAGTTATTCTCGCACAGAATTGAATTTTTATACTTTCGTCCCTTGTGATGCAAATAACTACTCGACTCCTATTCACGTTACATAAATAACTATTATATCACTAAAATTGAAGCAAGTTGCACGGGGAGTGAGTGCGCAGACTAAAAAAAATGCTGTTTCACAATTCAGTTCTCACGTTTCCCCTTTTGTAGTTTCTTGTTTTTTTTTTAATTTCACTTGAAAATATTCACACCGGGTACGATTAGTCTATATCGCTATTCGCACCGGATGCAATAGCACATACCTAACACAACGACAATGTGTGAGAACAAAGTTCTTTAAAAAAGGGTCAATTGCGTTTACCACGGAGTTAGTAATCAGTCGAATTTCGACCCGGGAGTTTGTTACTAATTCGTTTCATTGTCCTTAGATACCGAATCTGCAAAAAAATTTTTGTCCGTCTGTCAGTATCGACTAAAACTTGACCGATTTTCAAAATCTTTTTCTTTTCCCTGAAAGGTAATCGAAATATCTTTTATGGGATTGAATCTCGAGTAAATCTTTCCCGGTTTTCAAAAACTGATTTTGTTTGAAAAGTCTGGGCATGGCCGACAATTTATGGAAGAAACTTTTTTGATCTTGAACCCTTGGACTTAGCTAGGGCACTAAAAACGAGCCTCTGCTCAAAAAAATTTTTTTAATCAAGAGATAAAGCAATTCCCTACAATTTATCGAAGAAACTTTTTTGAATCTGAGCGCCTGGACTCAGCCAGGTCTCTAAAACTGAGTCTTTACATGGGCTCTACGTGTTTTTTGTGCATAACTCGAGTTAATCTTTTCCGATTTTCAAAAATTTTTTAACGAAAGGTCTAGGAATGCCCAAAAGATTACGGAAGAAAATTTTTTTTACTTTGGGTCGCTGGACCTAGCCAGAGCCCTAAATAGGCGGAGCGACAAGGTAGGGCCCTTGTTTTTCATACATAAATCGAGTAAATTCAAACCGATTTTCGTGATTCTTTTTCTATACAATAGGTAATCAAAGCCTTAAGAGCTTCCAAGAAACAATTTGGGCCCGGGTAGAACCTAAGATGGCCGCTAATTAGGGTGGATCGATCTCGACGAAATATTTCGAAAAAATTCCAATATTTCCAAAAATTTTAGAGATAGAAGATCGGTGTCAAAGTCAAAGTTGTTGGTTTAGGTGTGGCGCATGTCATGATGCCTACCAATATGGCCGCTAATGTTAGGGTGGATCGATCTAGGCAAAATATTTTCAAAAAATTCAAAAATTTTGAGAACTATAAGTGATAGAAGATCGGTGTCAATGGCAAACTTTTTTGTCTACGGAAGTTTGGTTAAGAGGCCTTTTCTAAGTGCTCTAGGTCGGTTATAAGATCAGCCGTAGTACAAATAACATTTTTTGAAAATACGAAGTGACTATTCGCCGGCGCCGGCGAATAGCCAAAATATATGAAAATGACTATTCGCCGGCGCCGGCGAATAGCATAAATATATGAAAATGACTATTCGCCGGCGCCGGCGAATACCGTAAATATATGAAAATGACTATTCGCCGGCGCCGGCGAATAGCCAAAATATATGAAAATGACTATTCGCCGGCGCCGGCGAATAGCCAAAATATATGGAAACGACTATTCGCAGGTACATTTGACAAAAAGGTTGCAAAATTATCGAACTAAGCAATTTGTTCTTTAATGATTCGTCATTAAAATGTAGACAATAATTAATAACTAGATAATAGTTAACTTATATATTAAAGTTAATGTTACGGCTAAAATGCAGTATACGGAAACTGCTGGGATTGGGGTGCTTGAGGGTGGGATCGATAGAGGGAGGTCTCCTGATGACAAAACAACAAGAATTGGGGCGCGGAAGCCGCTGGCGCCGGCGCATAGCATCTACCTTGAAAATATGTCTGAAAAAAAGTTTTTACATTTTCTTTTAAACTATTTTTATTTTTTTCTTATTTTGGAGGTTTCTCGAATATTTGGAGAGACTTTTACATCGTTTCTTCGGACTGGTTTTTTATTATTGCACCTTTCGGCAATTTCCAATTCTATTTAATGTGGACGAAATATCATACACTTCAGAGTTATTCAATATTTACTTAGATACGATCTAGTTTGCCCATTCTGTTTGCCACATCTATTCTGATGTGTACGGGCCCCTTGCAAATGTTTATGGACAACTCATATCATTCAAGAAGTGTAATGAGGGGCTTTCTTAAATCTCTATTTGAAACATAAGTTTTTTCGATTATCCACATCGAACTGAATGTTTCAAACAAAAAGGTCTACAAGAAGACATTAAGAGAGAAGAATCTCTCTGAAGTGATTCATATATGCGACTTAAAATAACATTGCGCTAAATTGTGAAAATCTACTAGCAAACCTTTACTACGCTGCAAAACCCACACAAAATCATTACTCTCAATGCAAACGCTCGTAGTTTTTACCTCGAAAGGACAAATGTGTGGGTTGGGTGATTATAAAACACTTGCCTTTGACATGGTAACTAGAAGAAGGTAGACGCCTCTGCTCTTTTCGAAAGTGATGTATGCTTGTTAGAAAAGTACTTCACATTACATTACGTTGTACTCAATTCATCAAAATTATCTACTGACAACTCATCAACAAGTTCTATCCGAATCAAACAAAAATCAAAATTCAATCTCTTTTATGAAAAATCAACATTCATGTTGTTGTATCTTCATCGCTTTCTAGTGCTTTTCCATACAAAAATCACCCAATTCAATTAATAATTTTCGTTTATTCACCAACATTGCCCACCCCCCATCTTTTTATATTGAAAATTGATGTAATGTTTAACAAGTTTTACATAGCAAAAAGGAAATTAAATTTGCTTTTCTTTTGTGTGGTTCGGATAAAAAGTAAACACGTCAGGTAATCAAATTAAATCAACAGATAGTTAAGTGAATATCGAAATTGTTCGATGATTTTTCAATTTACTTTTAAATTGTGCTTTGAATTGAAAGTTTGAATTAAATTCGTTGGAAGTTGAAATGAATTTCAAAACAAGGTAAAATGTTCAAGTAGTTTATCAGTTTTTCAAGCAGAATCCAAATGTTAACGGAAAGATTTCAAATCGACAACAGCTTCACCCGCGACGAATAGGTCATGATACTTACAACTTTTCACGTTCAAAAAGAGATGGAGTAAATTGTTATATGATAAACTGCTTTTGCAGAGCAAATACACCAACAGTTAATGTTGTGGTGGAGTGACTTATGTAAGGAGGTTCAGAAGGCGGATCAGTTTTATTTTAACTTGGCTCGAAGACTGCTGTTAAAGAGTTTTATGAATGAAAATAATTGAGAGATGATGAAATAATCTTAATTTCTCTTCTCTTTCTTTGGAATGGCGTTTTCATTTCTCTCAGTTTAACTGCAGTCCTCGAGACATATTTAGTTAAGGTGGTCCGAAATCGCCGTCTGAAGCTCCTTTAGAGTAATACCCATTTACAAAATATTGTTAGGAAAGTCCCTGATAAAATTTGGTTCATCACAATTTGTCGGGGATATTTAATTCTAGAAATGTACGTAGACAAATTGAATTTTGTACATTCTTCTTCTTCTGGAATCGCAACCAATTGTTTTCAATTTCATAACAAAATATAACCAAAGACCCGTATGTATCAGAATAGATGTTGCAAACAGAATAGATATGGCGAACAGAACAGATGTTGCAAAAAGACTCGAACGTATCTGGATATAGAAATGAGCAAACAATCTAATGTTTTGTGCTCTTTTTTAATTGGCTGCTGCTATTCGGACGCGCGTCCGAATAGCCAGTTCCACTAGTATTGACTAATCGGACGCCGCGTCCGAATAGCCAGTTCCACTAGTATTGACTAATCGCACGCCGCGTTCGAATAGCCACTTCCACTAGTATTGACTAATCGCACGCCGCGTCCGAATAGCCACTTCCACTAGTATTGACTAGTCGGACGCGCGTCCGAATAGCCATCGTCTTTAGTGTGGACTATCCGTACGCGCGGCCGAATAGCCAGTTCCATTAGTGTGGACTATTCGGACGTTCAAAAAATGGAGGAATAAAATTTCGCGCGGCGTCCACACTAATGGAACTGGCTAATGTTCCAAGTATTTGCAGTAGTATCCAGTAGTATCGTACTCGATCGCCAGTACTTATGGTTGTACGTGAATGAATGATACATTTATTTACAATAAAGATGTTGCTCTCATATTGAAGGTTGCTCAAAATACACAACATATTGATCTATCAAGTGACATTTTCTTTTCTAACATTTCGTTGACTTTAGATTTTTCTTTTACTAGTAAGTTAGATTTTAGGAAAAAAAGGTTAGTTATAAACATGATTGTTGATTATGTGAATTGTCTTAGATAATATTAATTCTGAAAGATCTTTCAGTTTAGTCATATCAATTTTAAAGTCTTTGAAAAATTCTAACACACTTTCTCCAAAGCATCCACGACTATCAAACCAAAGACCACGGACTGACCATGTTCTGTTTCCAAATGATGTAGCGTATTTTTCGGCATAGAAAGGGATGCATTTTTGATATATTTGTTGTTTGTCGTTGCTAATATTTTTGTCTTACTCGACATCATTGGTTTCGTATCTTATGGTCGGATCTATAATGTATGCGTTTGCCGAATTAGGATCAAAAGCAATAATGTCGCTGAACCGTGATCTGCCATCTGTGTCAACAGCGTAGACTTCTTCAAAACAATCAAATCCTTTATTACGTAGTAGATCCATCAGGTAGTATTTAACACTATGGTGTCTTGAGCTGATAAGTTGGTTGTTTGAAGGACAACTTCCAGTAACATGAGGTATGGTTTCTTTCTCTCGGTTGCATTTGCGACAGAGGTTGGAAGAAGCTTCGACACCAGGTACACCGTTCAAGTTTGCATAGTTGACGCTTAACTTTATTGCTGCTACCCACTCTGATGATGATAAGCTGTTTTTGTTATATGTGAAATCATTGCTAGCAGTATGGTTTTTGAAATGAATTGCTCCTGAGCCCTGATATTTCAGGCAGCACCATGAGGTGAAAGATTCATTACGTAAGGCAGCACGCAGTATTTTTGTTGTATCACCAGGCACTTTCAGCTTTTGTAAACAGGATTCGATTTCAGCCTGACATGTGGAGACGTTTTGAAATAGCCCATCATCAACGGTCGATAATTTTGTTGCAATTGAAAAATGCTGTAGATAAACCTCCCACGAAGCACGGAATAAACCTAAACCTCGTAGTTTTCGTGGAGCATAAAACAAGTTGTCGTTGGTTCTTTGTGGCAATCATATTATCTCTTTCGCTACGCGACGAATCATGACGTCGAGGCCATCTGTGATGAATATTGGGATCTTGTACAGCGGAGCTGTTTGTAACGGATATATCAGCATTGGAAAGATGTACTGATTGATCACATTTAGTTTCTGATCCGGTTTCAGTAGTGCCGACGACGATAATTTTGCTAGGTTTTTGTTGAGGATTTCTATGCAGCTGTTATCGAAAAGTAACTCCGAATGAAACGAGCAGCCGAGGTACTTGATTCTCTCATCTGACTTTATGCCCTCAATACGCTACCATTTGATAACCGAAGAGATTCATTGACCAGTAAGCCATTTCTGATTATAATTGCCTGGCTTTTCGATGGATTCATTTCAAGACCGATTTTAGCAAACAATATTTGAAGTAGCTTTTATATAAATTTCGCTTTTGAAATGTGGAATCGTAGTTATCTTTTAAGAATTTTCGCCCGAATAGTCAATACTAGTGGAATTGACTATTCGGACGTGCGCCCGAATAGTCAATACTAGCGGAAGTGGCTATTCGGACGCGCGTCCGATTAATTTATGGAAGTGACTGTTCTTACGCGCGTCCGAATAGTCAATACTAGTGGAAGTGGCTATTCGGACGCGCGTCCGATTAGCCAGTCCGTTTTTAATTTCGTTTCGTTTAATCTATGGCGGGTACGTCCCTTGAGGGGGTAACGGAGATACGTGATCTTGGTGTAACATTTACCGAAGATCTGTGTTTTAACAGACATATGAATCTCATTGTGGCAAAAGCATACTCAATGTTGAGATTAGTCAAGAGAATATGCAAAGATTTCCGCAACATTGTTGCGCTGAAAAGCGTATACATCGTTAGATCACATTTAGAATACGCCTTCATCGTCTGGTCGCCCTTCTATCAGAATTACAGCGATAAGATAGAGTCTATACAAAAGAAGTTCATAACGTACGCGCTGAGGAGATCAATGAGGCGCGACGCTAATTTTCGTCTCCCATTCTACCATTCGCGTTGTAAATCGGTTGGGATCGAGTTATGGGAACTTTTCAGAGAGCCAAAACAGCATAACAGTTGATTGAACAATGTCATACGTGAGCGATAAAAGTTTCTCTAGGCCAATCAGATTATAGTGTATTTGTCATATAATACGTGAGCGAAACAATTAAAAGTGATGTGCTCTGACTCTCTGTATGAAAAGCTCCTATTGTCACGAAGAAGGTTCAACCTGACGGCAAAGTTTGTATTCGACGTGCTCAGAGGACGTATTAATTTCCCTAGATTGTTGTCGAAATTTCAAGTGAATCAACCAATTAGGCAACTGAGGAACTCCAACTACTTGACATTGGATAGACACCGCTTGAATTATGGATTGTTTGAACCTATCAACAATGCATCGAGGATTTTTAATGTTTTTGCTCATATGTACAATGAATTGATCCTGAGACCCCGTTTTCGTTCGGCTGTTAGGTCTATGAATTTGACGGGCCATGTATTAATGGCGAATGGTTTTTTGTTGTCAGCCGTTTGAATTTAATCCCTTGTAAACTATTGTTTTATACGTCGTTAATGTTCTAAAACATCGACTTCTACTTTTTTTCTTGTTTCACGCATACGATAAACCTGTGGACTGAAAATTCGAAGCAAGTGCCATGCCCCGATTCTTAAAACCACTGCTGGACCGCCAAACAGAATCGGCAAACAAGTGACTTACCAATAAGCGAATACGTGAGCTGTTATTATGTGCAAGAGTGATTGGAGGCTCTGACGGGTCGACTGGGCTAACTTTCTACTCTCGGTTTGAACATAATCAATTCAATGATTTATGTACAATGAAAGCACAATGCCAGTAGGCTTTTTGCTGTTGGCATTCTAAATTAAATAAATAAATAACTATAAGAATTTCAACGATCGATAGAAATTACCCAAGGTCATGTCAAAGGCCCTACCGAAGTACGTCTCAGACCATTGATTTTCATGGCCTAAATGTTCTTCCCTACACCATATCAAAAAGAGGACGAACGTAGTTTCGCCAAGAAATCCTGAAACTATTTTCTCTATAATGTCACCAAGTTTGTCTTTAGAAGCAAATTTCTAACTGTCATAGTTCTAGAGATATGCGTCATCAAACACAATTCTAGAAGTTGCTTTATCTCGGGATCTAGTAATTTCTCCCTAAAACCCTGAAACATGTGGTCTCTAAAATTTTATTCTCTACAACTTTGTCTTTGGAAGCAACTTTCTAAGTCTCATAGTTCTAGAAATATGGATCATCCCCCCCAATTCTACAAGTGGCCATATCCCGTGGATTGTGCCATATTTCCACAAAACGGTGAGACACGTGTTCTCTAAAATTTGACTCTCTACAACTTTGCCTTTGGAAGCAATTTTCTTGCTTTCATAGTTGTAGAGATATGCGTCATCCCGTTTACCTGGAGTGGGCCATTTTCCCTCAAAACCCTGAAACATGTGTTCTCTAAAATTGTATTCTCTAACGTTGCCTTTGACAGTAAATGTCCATATTGCATAGTTAAGCGAATATAGACGAAAAACCATCTACTTTCGTATATGGCCAAGAAACTCAATTTCGTCCATTCCATTGGTCCCAGTGTCCAGACCTCTGACCCAATTTCCACAATAAAAACTTTCCCTGTTTTTTGGATCAAATGCTTTCATTTGACACCAAAATGAATAATTTCCTTGCTATACTTGCTGAGATATATGCGAAAAAGTTTCACCGACGTTCGACGGGACATTTGATTTTTGCTAATTCGTCATCTCTAGACGATATTAAGTGCATTTCCCTCACTTTCGCCTCGATCTCCCCCATGTTACAATGAAATCGTAAGCTGAACCTTAGAATTACTGCCAGCTTCATGTTCTATACAGCATGTTCAGCATAAAGTTGGTTGCAATTTTGACAAATTGCAAGAAATCCAGGCTTTTAGTTAGTTATCGGCCGGCCTGCAATTTCTATTTCTTACGGGCGAAAAAGAAAGTCTCCTTTTCGCATGTACTAGATAGAAATGTCTGGCCGGCCGGGCAGATGTTTCACTAAAACCCTGGGTGATAAGGAAATGATTTCATGAGGGTGAGCTTACATTCTGCGCCGTATAGTCAGTGCATGTTGCGTTTTTTCCACTTAGAGTGAGCAATTATTTTCTCTCCTAGTGTACTTTACATTTGACAGTTCTTTGATGATAAATGTCACTTTCTCTACTAGGACTTGCATGAAGTATGTAAATGTAATTTTTAGTTAGTTGATTTTTTTTGGTGAACTTGTGGACCATATTATTTTTTTAGAATGCCTTAGGAATGTAGCTTTATATTTTTTTTTTAAATAAAAAATAGTAAAGAGGAAAAATAAATTTACATAAGCTCATGCTGTGCATCCTTTGTAAAACAACCACGTCCTTTAAATTTACATTTTATATATGTTTTCGTGTTCTGTTTTGTATCATGGCATCCAGCTGTAGGCGATGATATATGAGTACCGTTAAACGCTTTACCCATTTGAATAAAAAGAATAAAATTTTCTAAAACATTTTCCGATTCTTGTTCCCTGCGGTTTTTTTATTTTCGTACATCTCATTTTGTTAGGGGAGTTGGCCGATAATAATATTGAGATTATTTTATTAAAATCGAAATATCAATGAACCGTAGGCTAGCAAATAAAGAAGCAAAATGTAGCAACAAAATTTTAAATAAAAAAAAAAGAAATCTGAACCAAAACCATGTTTCGGAACTTAAAATCAAATTCTCAACAGAAATATTTATTTAAATCCATTTTAATGTTCAACAAATGAAAAGTCAAAAACGCAAGTCGACAGCACATCCTTAGTTTAGTGCAGACTTCAACATTCAATAACAAATATTTTTTTACGGTGACTATTAAGCCCCAGGGGCGAGGGGCAGACATTCAGGGGGTATTTTTGTACATTCAAAGGTTAAGGTTAAGTTATTTCAAAATTCTTAGAAAATTCTTCAATTAAAACAGTTGTTTATACAATCAGTCGCGAAACAGAGCTGCTTTTGTCATTAGATGTGATGTTATCAAACGAGCAAAGCGAATTGGGTGACAACAACTTGTGAAACGTGAACTTTTTAATGCAAACTTTGTTCACGCAAATATTGATTTCGCTAGTGATAACTTTTTGTCACTCTAAAGAGTGAAAAAACTTACTTTTTGTCGCTAGTTGTAAAACGACATCGCACACACCTCAACAACATCTCAACAAAAATAGTATATTTCAACATACCCCAATACACACGAGATGTGTACGTACGCGCGAACGAAGCCCAAGCGAAAATACACATCAAGTGTGTATTGGAGTATTTTCAATGAAATTTTTCTGTAATAGTGAGAGTGTGTTGGTGCACATATCGCGGAAAGATACTTTTCGTCCCAAGTAATGGGAAAATATTTTCCGTGACAACCAATACACGCTCACATATACAGACAAATTTTTTTCTGCCTATCCCCTCCGAAAAGTTGGTGATACACGTACATTTGGCCACGAAAAATGAACAGGATATTTACGTATTTTATGTCTTCATGGGAAGTCTTTCCTTTACTAGCGGCGAAAAAGAAAAGATTCATCTGAAATATTGTTTCGAAAATATTTAACGTTGTTGTTGTTTTATTGTTGTCCACTACGCACTTTGCAATGAATGTATTTTAACGTAGGTAAATGCATTATAACTTTTGAAAAACAATTTTAAAACAGAGAATCGAAAGTGTCAGCCATACTTGTTCTGGCACGATTTATGAAAGCGATGAACACAAACACCTAATCGCTTTTATTTCGCGTATTTTTCAAAATTTGCAAAATTGCAAAATTTACTGTAATTGGTAGAAAATCAACAAAATTATTGCTCACGAAAAATAATTTCAAAACAATGTTTACATTTTACCACATCATTGACGTTGACATATCTCATATGACGTTGATGTGTTCATTTTTTGTGATGAATCGGGATCAATACTGCGGTAGAAGTTTGAGCCAACATTTAATCAAAAAATTTGAATTTTATAAGACTTAACATTCACAGTGCGGTCTGTTGTTTTGAATGATGAAGTTGTGCGAGTTTTTGTTTGGCTTGAATTTTTCAGCGTGGATTATCAAAAGGCAAACTCAATATTGAAAAGAGGGTACAATTTTCTGATTCGACTACATCGTCGCATAATGTTTTTTGTATGAGCTAATGTCCACTAGACGCCTAAATTAAAGTCACGATGCGTTGAAATTATGAAAATTATTCATTTACTCGGAATCAATTTTCTGAACTCGCGAACTCACTTGTGAGTCTTTAAGCAACTCGCTTTGAAAAAAACTGTTATTTTGACTCGTGTCGCCTTCGGCTCGGATATGCAAACTTTACACTTGTCAAAATAACAATTTTTTCAAAGATTGTTGCTTAAAAACATGCTCGTGAGTTCGGCTCGTATCACAACATTGATCCCTCGTGTAATGAATACTTTTCGCCGTATACTATTTTTGAAGGATCAGTCCAGATACGAAAACCGGTTTTTTTGAGTTCACTATGGCCCCCTCACTCTTTATAATACTCTTTCTTTGGGTACCCCTTCGAATATGTTTCTTTTTGCTTGATGAAAATCGTGAAAAACCATACAAAATTCGGGAAAAAAGTGATTTATGAAAAACATTCTATTGGGAAGCATCAGCTCAGATATCGTTGATCGGTTTTTCACTGTCTCCTGAGCTTTCATTATTATTATTATTCGTATGGCTTTATTGCTATTGAATTTCACAAAATTACTTACGCAATTCTTTACATTTAATACGTTTGACTATATACATCGTCACTTACATCTAAACAAATCACTAATATCATATTTATCACAGATCATACGTTGATGTCTAAATTCTCAAGCCAAGATCTTGCGTCCGTCAGGAGTAAGGGAATGCAATGCGTCAAGTTCTCCATCAAACCTACGATAAGTGCATTCGTCAATTATGTGTCTCAGTGTTTGGACAATTATCCCATCGCCGCAGTCACAATATGGTGAGTCGGTGAAATTCCATCTGTGTATTTGCCTTGCGGAGCACCCATGACCAGAACGGAAACGATTCAGGATTTTCTGTTCCATGCCTTTCTGGCAGTACGATGGGGCTTTTGTTCGAGAAATTCGGGGCGTTAGACCAATACGATGCCCGTTCTTCGTTTACATTGACATTTTCTCTTTGGATGTCATGGTCTAACGAGATAGGGGAGCGTGATTTCAATCAACGGGTTGATAGGTTTTCTAAGTCCAATCGTATGGGCAGATCATAGCTTCTCGTATCATCGAAACACTTTTTCCACATCTTGAGGGTAGAGAACTTTCTTCTGAGTCCGGGCGGTGCAATGTTGGACTGTACATGCAACCACGGGATCGGCGTTGAAGAGACTGCTCCAGTTATCTGTCTCACAGCTGAGTTGAGTTCCACGTCAATTTTTGTAGTGTGTGCACTGTTATACCAGACCGGTCCGCAATATTCAGTCGTCGAGTAAACGAGCGAAAGTGCAGCCGTTCGAAGCATATTGACATCATAATCTTCCCAGATATCTTCTGAACGAGGTACTTCCGGGTCTTCAACTTTTTACTACGTTACTCGCAAAGTTGCTTGTACGTAAGCGTTCGACCTAGTGGCACTCCTAAATATGTTGGCTCGATTCTCTCACTACGTCGACATAGACGTTCAATTCTCGTTTCGCTTGTTGGTTGTTAAAGTGGAGCATCGCATCCTTGTGTATTTAGGCACAAACAACATTTTTCGTAATATTTACTCATTTTACGAATGTCTCGTTCTAGGACGTGCTGTCCACCTTCAAAACGTTTCACTAGTGTAGCGTAACCAAATTTCCTCGAGATTGTTACTGACATATCGCCGGTGTACAAATTGAAAAATATCGGAGCGCAAAAACACTTCCTTGCGGCAGCCCGTTGTTCAAGTTTCCCTCACGGCTACTTTTGTCATGAATGAACACTCGGAATGGTCGCTTTGCAAACATGTTGTTCACGATGTTACCAATTTTCATGCTCAGAACAACTTTGAGGAACTTCAGCAGGAAACCTCTTCGTCAGACAAAGTCGTACGCCGACGATAAGTCAATCAGTGCCATGGCCGTCTTTAGGTTACGCTCAAAATCGGTTTCGATGTGAGGGGTGAGTGAAAGCACCTGTTCACAGCAGTCACGATTTTCTCTGAAACCAACCTGTTTTGGCGGGAGGGCTGCATCTATTGGTTCTTGTATCCTCAAATTCGTCAACTTTTCGAGTAGCTTCGGCCGATAGCTCTTCGGGTGGTCAGGATCTTCCATTAATTGCTCATTTTTTGGGTACCCCTTGGAAAAACCTTTTTTCGCTTGAGGTATGGTGTGCGCAAATGTCATCAAAACGATGTATGAAAGAGTTCACTTTTCGCAATGGCGTTGCACAAAAATCATTTAAATTATGGGAAATACGCAGAACTGATTAGTCAAAATATGTAAAGAGGAATCATTCTATTGGAAGTTACACACAGACAACTTTGATCTTTTCGAAAGGAAAAGCTTAACTGCTGTTGTTTAACGAAAGCTTCGAGATTTTAACATTCACTTGAGCATTATAGTTACGCCGAACATGAAGAAAGCACTTGAAACAGAAGATTATATCATTGTTAGTTGCTTGTGTATGTATACACAAGCTATTTTCGCCACTAGAAGGGAATAAATTTTAGTTATTCGAAAGAGAGTCTGGGAAAGAATAAAGCCTCTAAATACGACTCTTTTCTTCTGTTTATCTTCGCAATTGTTATAAAAATTGTGTAAAGCTCAATAAAAGCTCGTTACAAATTTCAAATCTTTCTTAATATCGTAAGCATATTTGCATACATTTGTCAATTTATTGACTTTCTTGATCTGTTCAAATGCACCACTTAATGTTGAACACAAATGTTATCTGATCAAATAACAAAGAGTTCATCCCAGTCCGAATATTACAGCCGAATCGAGAAAATTTTCCGTAAAACATTTTTCATGCTTCAGCACTCCTAATAAATATACAAACCATTAAAAGCACATCAGCAAACTTCCGAAGTACTTCAACCACTTCTGCCATATGTCCTCCTACAAAACTTGTATGCACATGATATTCTCAGTTATATAAGTCCATGTATACATGTGGAAAATAAGTTTGATATTCTAGAATATATTAAAAGAAACAAAAATTGTTTGAAGGGGAAAGGCGCTGTGTGAATCAAACGTCATGCCTGAAAATTGTGGGATCTAGTTTGAAAGTGTGCGCATTCTACAGACATTGATAGGATATATTTTAAGAAGCACAGCAATGAATATATACATTAAAGATTATAAAGCATAACATTGATACAAATTTACATACTTCAGAATAGCAAATATTATCTTTATCCACAAGGAAAATATTTTGATGTGCCATGGGAATGTAAATGAAAATTAAAGTTGCATAGTGATGGATGTACATATAATAGGAAAATCTATAGCGTGAAATGTAGGGTGTTTATGTCTAGAACAAATGACATTCTAGAGTTATGGTTGTTACAAATTCAAATGAAAGCTCTTCGAACGGTTTTCGAAAACCTTTGAAAACACAAACAAATTTATGCTTTAAGAACGTGTCAAAGTATTGTAAATTTCGTGACACGATTATCTGTAAAACTAATGGTATTACTTGCATCTCTCCATGAAAATCACTATACCTTGACATAAGCCGTTGACGCATGGAAGAAGAGGATAAACATAGCCTCCACTTACCTATCGCTCAATTCTGTTTATTTCAAACTGTTTTCTTACAATTGATAAAGTTCTCTCTTATTTCATCCAATTTTCGTTTAAAAGAAATTGATAAACAGAACAAAATTTGTTACATTTTTTTACGAATTAGAGATCTCTTCAAAAGCACCCTGTAAATGAATAAAATGACATGAGAAACGCTTTTCAAGCCGTTTCTCGACTACTAAAGCAGCTTACTTTAGGTGGGAGAGGAAGACAAATAAAGATCTTTTTCGGTGGAATATTAAATTTCGAAGACGATGACGTGCAAGCAGTAACATTATATGATTGATGAAAGAGTGGCAACTGAATATTGCATGCAATAAAAATGCACATTATGCGAGTGATTAACTTCTATGAAGAGCTTGAAATTGCAAATTGGAAAACATTGGCATGGACTATTGTTAAAAAACAACTTCTCCATCCAAAGAGAAACGAAAATTAGATTCTTAACAGATTTTTTTAAATATATTTTGATGTAAGTGAAGATATAACTTTTGGCCGAGATGTATGAAAAATATATGTAATAGATATATGTGCGGGGTGAAAGTAGTTTTTTTCTTTGAATGACACCACGAATGAATGAAATTACGTAATATAATAATTATTAGGGATTATTTTGATTTAACTGACCTCGGCTTCACCTCGGATGAACAAATTTCAGACAATCTGAACTTTTCGTACCTCATTATGTATACAAGGGATCTACCTCCTATTACATTGTTTGCTGGGCGAAATTACTGTCTTTGTCTGTATGTAAGCAATTCTGATATCATAGATTTATAGATTATTACGTTGCTGGACAAAGGTTCAAAATCAGAGACTGGAGCCCGCCGGCGACAGCCGCGCCGATCGCCGCCGAAAGTTTCTATAAAAATTAAGCCGCCACCGCCGAAACTATGTACGTTGCCGCCAGCCACCGATTTTTTTCCGACCATTTTTTGGCGTAACATGTCGAAAATTCTAAATTATCCAAAGATTTCAATTAAAATGACATTTTTTCAAACGAAAAACCTAATCGAAAAGGAACAAACAAACAGTTTCGTGCCTGAAATGCGTTTTTCGACAACATACGATGTAGGCAATGTAATCACTAAAAATGTTACTGGTAAAACCGGTAACAATCATCTACAGTTTATAGGTTGTGATTTTAGTCCATAGATTTGCTCATCTAGCTGGCATGATATTCAATTCTATCATATAGTCACTCCTAGTGCCACCTGTTTACAGAAACATGTACCTTCACTTTTAAAATGTTGGATAGCACGACCTATTGGTAAAACATATTTTCATTAATCGGTAAAATCTTCAAGCATTTTTATGTCGAAACGAACCTATTTGTAGAGTTTGTTTTTATCTGATCTGAACCTGAAAAAAAGAAAATCTGAATTTTCAGATCAGTTCAGATAACTGTAATTAATTATCTTTTTCATCTTTATTTTTCAGATTCAGATCAGATCAGATTTTTTCATACTGACTATTATTTGGTTTGATGCCAACAAATACTTAATTTTTGTAATTGGAAAGTGTGTGGTATGAAGTGGAAAATGTGTGACATGAAGTGGAAAGTGTGAATGATGAGTGAGAAGTGTGTGGAGTGAAGTGGAAAGTATGTGCGATAATTATCCCACATACTTTCTTCTTCATCCCTCACACTTTCCTCTTCATCCCACACACTTTCCTCTTCATCCCACACACTTTCTCTTCATCCCCCTCACTTCCCACATAATCCGAGCTCAAAAAATTGTTTTATTTCTATCGCAGATAAAATTCAGATATCTGTCAGATTTCAGATGAAATCAGATCGAATTCAGATCAAGAATAAAATTTTCGGATCAGATTCAGATGGAAAATTTTTCATATCAATCTAGACAAAATAGACATATCTGATCTGTTCCGAACCCTAATTTACTTCAAAATCAACTTTTTGAACTCATTCAGTCTAGTTAAAAAGTACCCAGCTTTTAAAAATTGATTGCTCGTGCTCTAACGTCAAATATAATAGAGTCGTGGAAATACTTCTTCGCATAAACTTCTCTGACGTGTATGTGTAGTCCTGAAATCAACTGAGATTTTATACAATGAAAGGTCTAGGTGATTAGTCACATGATTCATTTCTTCGTTAAGTTAATCGTTAGTGAGAGGTGTCACCCACGACGGTGATATGAGTAGATTTGTGATTTGTGATTTGTGATTTCTTTGGAAAATATCTGTTGAAAATTGTATTAAACCTAAAAATTGATGCAAAAACACGATCAGAAACCTCCATCACGTCCAATTGCGTACTCTTTCATTACTATTTCACACGCAGTTTATTTGAGCGAACAATATAAAGAAGGCTTTGCATTCATTATAAACATCACCGCCTAAAATATACATACACCAATATAAAAGCTTTACACTCGAACTGTAAAAGTATATATAAGTTTTACAGTAGAACTGTAAAGTTTAATAGACGACGCGCTTATATGCAAACAGAATGTGTGTTCTATTTTCGATCAAATAAAGTGCGCTTAAGCGCTCAATCTATAAAACTATTTACACTGCAAGGACTCTACGAGTATTTTATGTTCTCCGTGCTTTCGTGGTAGACTGAATTCCTTAGATTTTGCGGAATGCACTTCGAAGTCGAAAAGATCGGTTGAGATGTTAGTTCTCGATCAGATCTCTTTCCATTTTTCCTTTGGGTTGAAGTCGATGCAATGCAGAGACTCAGCTGTAGCAGTCTCAGATTTTTGGGTAATGGCGATTGCGTCTCGAACCATTTACCATTTCTCGAACATAAAATACCCTTTACATTCTTGTAGTATAAAATACTATTGAGTATGTATGCACTAGTGATATGTAGACTATAAACTTTCTACGATTTTACGGACATGATTATGCTGTTGACAAATCGTCACACAGAACAATTTTAACCGTAACGTTAGTTTATCTTTTTATATTTGTTTCTTCAAAAAACACCCGATCAACCACCACTAAACTCCACAAGCAAAAAGAATTCAACCGAACTAACACAGGCAAGGTGAAATTTGCCATTTTCAAGTTCTATTCGTGTAAGTCCGCTGGATTAGGCGGGGTATTCCCAGCAATGCTGAGGGTCAGGGTGAGCTCAAAGCCGAAATCATGGTTTTACATTTATGATTAATTTGTTTATTTTTAATTTTAATTCCACGAACAGCTCCGTTCGCACGCATGAAATGCTCAGAAGTTACAAAATGATGTGTTCAGAAAAATTTGGACTAGAAAGCTTGTTTGGCTAATTTTCTATTAATTTCATTTTGTAATTACTGAGAATTTCGTACGTGGGAACGAACAAATTAATCCATCAGCCAAAAACCTATGATTTTTGTACCGTGGTTTGCGTCCCACACTAAAGCATCACGTAAAAAGTGTTCAACACAAAGTCAAAACTCTGCACATAAAGCTAAACGCAACATCATTTTAGGTTTTTTTTAAATAAAGTGTTTCGTCAAGCGCCGAAAGAAGCCGCCGGCCGCCGACTAATAGGGGCTGTTCACAAATTACGTACGCGATTTTTTGACATTTTTGACCCCCTCCCCCTCCCCCCCCCTTCCGTACGAATTTTGAAACCCTCCTGTCGTGTACGTACGATTTCCCAATCTCTTTATTCGTCAGTCCAATTAGAATCAGTACAACGGAAATTACAGGCATTTTTTTAATTTCGAAATCGGCTCATCAGAATATTCCACGTCATTTATATTCAACCAGTCGGCTTCCTCTATATCGTCTCGGGCTATAATTGCCAACAGTTCGCTGGCTCGAAGAGCGGCGATACGTTTCGGTCGCACTTTCGGAACGATTGTCTCCTTCTAATGTAAATGTTTTTTGTACACATCATATGGAACTTTTCCATATACTTTGAGACTTTCAGGCACAATGT
The DNA here is from genome assembly GCA_029228625.1 of Pseudolycoriella hygida. Lineage (NCBI taxonomy): Eukaryota > Metazoa > Arthropoda > Insecta > Diptera > Sciaridae > Pseudolycoriella > Pseudolycoriella hygida. The sequence goes on along the minus strand of CM055404.1, from coordinate 44,358,921 downwards.
CGCTTAAAGAAAGTCGCGTGAAAAGCGACGCATAGTGGCAGCTCTCTTTACACGCTTTTTTTCGCAGCTGAAGAACCCTCAATGCTGTTTTTTTTTTTTCAGAACAATCGGCGGAGGCATGAAGGTGAAATTACGGAACAATTCAAACTTCAAAATTCGTTTGAACGTGCTGGGATTTCCACCTTGCATCCTTTTCTATCAGATCTTCTATCAGATTTCATAATGCAGAGATGTAATAGAAAATCGTTTAAATTTTTCGTCTACTCTCATCCATTTACGAATCCGTGAGTTGTCAACTTGAAATATTTCAAAAAAAAATATTTTATGATTCAGTTAATTTCTTCGTACGAACAACCGCGCTCGACCTCCCACCCCCAACCGTACACTTACATGCGAATTTTGAGACCCCCTCCCCTAACTGTGTACGTTATTTGTGGACATCCCCTAATTTGAATTGCACCGAATCGAGCGCTGGAAGAAAAGCTGAAGTCGATTCACGCTGCTGCCGATGCTCCGAAAAGTTTTTACAGCCACCCCCGAACAAAAGCTGACCGGCGCCCGCCTCTAGTTCAAAACACTCCCACTTTGCCTCTGTTCTTCAAAGCAGGCGTCTGTTTCTCCCTTGTCATTTCTGTCTGTTTTCTCGAACAGCACCTCCCATAAATGCGTTTAGGAGCAGATATCATTTATGACCTATGCCCAATCATTGAACTAATTTTTGGTCGGAAATGTGACTTTTACATCAAATTGCGACTTCACTCTTCCAGTTTTTTTTTAAATTTTTAAATTCCAAAAGGGGCCCTCCTCGCTTGTTCCAATTAATTACCTATCCTTCGATAATAATCGGATTTTCCTTCAGAGTTTCTTCCAAAAATATTACAGACATGAATTTTCCAAATCGTTGAATGTCAACGTCCCCCAAAGCAAAACAGAAAAAGTAAATATTGAATGGCCTTTGACATAGTGGACCGCAGAGAGTGCTGCAGCAAAGTCAAGAAGAATTTTGCACTTAAAGTTTATTCGGTTACGTTTCTACAATGTAACTTAATGTTACTGTTTGTTCTTGCAATTCGAATGGTATTACCATGCAAGTCGCTATCATGTTGAATGAAATTTAATATTTAAATTCAATACCCGTTGTTTTCTTTATTTCACAAACTATTATAGCTAGTGCAGTGCACATATTTGAGATGATATTTCAACTAATAGCGGGTGATATTCGCTGAAGATGTTGTGTAGATGAAGCAATTACAATTAGTACAAGTTGGTTCATGTTATGACATTTTACTGAAAGACAAAATGTATCGTCACACCACATAACAATGAAGTCTAATGCTTTTACGAACACAGTTTCGCTAACAATTTCACTGCATGACTTCAACTGATCGATATTCTTGTTAATGGCACGAGTCAGAGCGAATAGCATCTACTCGAAAATGTATTTTCAATTCAATTTTAGAGTTTTTGAAAACTCTAGACTGAATAATAAGAAATCGATGATAATTTTTCTCCAGTGAAGACAACAAAAGAGATAAAACGATAATGGAAATTAGATAGTTTATGCTGCGCTACCAATAGAATAAGTGGAAAACTGTGTTTTCTTATCGAAACAATTTTTAAAATATTATCTACTTGGTTCACTTTAAGTTTAAAACTTCGTGAAAAAAGACGCCCGTTATAAGACGAGAATTTCAATGCCATTTTTACGGTTGAAATGGACGGGCATTATTGTAAACAAAAATTATTGTTTCAATTCCATAAACATCATGCTCCTAAAGGCAAGTCAAGTAGGTCAAAATGTAATTTGTCACAGATGCTCTTCACTCCCAATAACTTATACGTGAAATATTTCATACTCTTGTGGGTGTATCAGGTTCTATATATCCGATTTATTTGCTATCATACGGAGGATAGTGTTCATGTCCACTCTGACAGGACAAGAACATTTCTATACATTTCTACACAAATACGTGACTTGAATCCTTTTTCCATGGTTCGGTTAATTTATGTTTTGTGAGTGACATCACATGGCATTTGGAATTTACAAAATCATGACAATATTTTGTTGTGCACGTAACTTAAATACTGCATCGATCATTGGTGTTTCATCATATCATTAGCATTAAGACATTTGTTGGTACAAGGAATAGATTCGTAAAAAAAAGTCGTTTATAACGTTAAATAACTGTATTTAAGGCGGGCGTTCTTCATTAGGTTCTTACGTAACTATTTCGCATTAAGGATGCAAAGTGGTAAATCGGTGGACTTTATAGGAACATTAAATGAACAATTTGTCATTCGTAGAGGGTTTTATGCCTAAGGTTGAAATGTGATTTTATATGACGGTCTAGGTCCAGTTTTCGTCTGAAACCCTAAGTTGAGATCGATGATGTAATGAAAACGTGACTTTTCAGTTTCAACCCGAGTTATGTAACATATGCTTTACATGCTAATCATCGAAAGATAGTGAAATTACTCATCAAGAGCACGAAAAGTGTAAATAACTCTGGACAAAAATGAAAATTCGTATAACAAAGTTTTTTTTTTCAAAACTTTTTCTCACCAATTTTTCTAGAAGAAAATTTTTTTAGACCAAAATTTTGTTGACCGAATATCACTCCAAAACGAAAAATCAAATTATTTAAATATATTTTTAATTTGGAATGTAAAAATAATAGTCGAATAATGTAGCAAAAGTCATAACTTTTACTATGGATTGGGTAGTTAGATAGGGTAGCGCTTGATTGTATATGAGCGGAGTGTGGTAGTCCGGGTCAACTGTCTCACTATTAAGTGCTCTTTTTACGTCCACGTCGTAGTCCCCGGGACCTCAATTCTCTTCGGAGTTTTGTGCTAAATTTAAGAGTGCTACATGATGATTTCCCTACGGGTCATAGGGGAAACGGAAGTAGGTTGGGCGTTTGGTTAACCTCCAAACACCGTAAAAAATTAATAACGGTTATGAACTAAACAACACAGCTTCGGATCGGACAGGATAAACGGAATGTAAGATCTTTGTTGCGGCCAGGAGGAGCAGCAAATTGAAATTACAGCAGTGCAAGAAACAAGATGGCCTGGAAAGGACACCATGACCCGTATAGCAACTATAAGTTCTACTACAGTGGGAGGAGTAACGACAGTCCAAGAGAGTATGGAACAGGTTTCATGGTTTTCGGCACAGCTAGAAACGCGGTGATTGGTTTCAATCCTATTGACGAGCGATTGTGCTCTCTACGGATAAGAGGAAAATTTGTCAATTATACTCTTGTTAACGCCTACGCACCCACGGAGGAAAAAGATAACGAAGCGAAGGAGCTATTTTACGAGAAACTGGTGGAGATATATGATGAAGCGCTGAAACGTGACATTAAGATTCTGCTTGGAGATCTGAATGCCAAGATAGGTCGCGAAGTCTTCTATCGTCCCATAATTGGTAAATACAGTCTCCATGAAAACTCTAACGACAACGACACGCGGGTAGTTCATTTCGCAGCATCAAGAAACATGGTTGTGAGCAGTACGTATTTCGAACATAGAAACATCCACGACATGGGTGTTACATCACCTGACAGATAAACCAAAAACCAGATTGATCACGATTCGGCTGTTCAAATGTATTGGATGTCAGGAGTTGTAGAGAACGAAATGTTCTGACCACTACTTGGTTAAAGTGGTTGTTAGGTCTCGCATATCGGCCCAACACAACCGATAGGATAGGATAGGATAAAGTGGGCAGGACATTATACTGATGATACCTAGCACCTAAGCCACCAATGGGCCTGTTGTGCATACCCACAAGCTTGGAGGATATTCCTTTTGATGTTGGTTTTGTACGGTTTAATTAGTTTTGATTCGATTTAAGTAATTTAGTATTATCTTAGGGGAGTGGTTCTTTATGGATTTCGGATTTACAATATAAGAACCAAAGTATTTTGCTGCTAGAGCATGTAGGCTGGGCAGTGACAAAGTAGGTGTTCGGCGGTTTCAATGTCACTCTAGTAGAGTGAAAGGAGTTCCTTGGATAATTTTTTATTTATGCGGATGCAGTTTTTAGCATGGCTTGCAGGGCGTAGAGTTTTCCAATGATTAGAGAAGGTGTTAGCCTTCCATCGAGTGATAATGTTAAATAGAGTAGATACTGCTGCGGGTATACTCGGTTCTGGACCAGTAAAAGGAGAAGATGAAGCTATTCTTGCTAGAACGTCGGATTGATCGTTTCGAGCGATACCACTATAACCTGGTACCCAAACTAGTCTTACCTGACGATGTGTAGAGAGTAGATTTTTGATTGATTGATTGTTTATTATGTCAAATATATGATTAAGGCCATAGAGCCTTTTTAGATTACATATACATTCCGCGTTCAAGAAGAAGAAATTAGATACAAAAAAAAGAACATAAGAAAGAGAAAAAGAAAAAAAATATTACAATTCATTGATCAAAAAATCATTCACAAGAAGCTAAAAAAAAAAAACAAAAAATATTAAAAAGAAAGTAGGAGCCAAGCGTACCAAATAATTCCAACGAACAGATCGCATTCCAAAGGAGCTGTCCCTCGTTGTCTGTAATATGATTAATGTGTACATGATTGGTAGGATGCCAGTAGAAATTTATGTGAATGTCAAGTGGAAAACAAAAAGAAGAGAGAAAAATAATCACAAAAAGAGATAGAAAGGTAAAGTCGTAATGACAGAGACATGTAGTGATATAGAGGTGTGCAGGTTAATTGCGGCTTCCCAAGCCAAACAATTCCCTGCACGCACGCTTAAAGCCAGTTAACGAGAGCCTGCATTTTATTGCACCAGGCAGTGCGTTATATTTCGCCACTCCACGAACAAACATAGAATTATTAACTACGTCCCTGTCATTACGTGGCAATAATAGGTTAAACGTACGTAAAGATGAACCAAAGATGAGCCTATCATAGACATATCGCGGCTCTTTCGTCAAAATAATTTTATGCAGGAAAGTAGAGGTGAGGTAGTCAAAGTACGTAAATAGGTCTGTTTCAAGAAGATGACTGCTAAAGGCCGAAACGGATTCATATCTGCCAATACCGTATACAAACCGAACACATGCATTGAAGGGTTTCTGGAGAATTTTCTTGGTTGCAGTGAGTGCATGAGGCATTAAAAGAGACTTTACAAGGAGCTTCTTCGTCTCTTGTGGAATAAAGCGAGCATTCGGCCACATATTTCGAAGGCCGGCAAAAATTTTAGAAGAGACAGCTTGTGCATGCTGAACCCACCCCATCTTGTTATCTATTATCAGACCCAAGTCCAAAACACTTTCCTCGTACACAATTGTTACTCCATGGAATTCTAACTCTGGGATGTCTTTAACCCAGTTGCTGGTTAAGGCAACCACCGCCTTTGTCTTACCCGCATTTAATTTCAGTCTATTATCTTTCGCCCAATTGATCACCTCCATTAGGTCAGAATTCAACAGACGCATATCAGCGGAAATGCTGTTCTCGTGAATCGCTTTATACACCTGAAAATCGTCAGCGAAGAGATGACATTTACAGTGTCCTAACCGCTGAGGTAGATCATTGATAAATAGAGAAAATAGCAGTGGACCCAGTACCGATCCTTGAGGCAGACCAAACCTAAGTTCAAGAAATTGGGACTGAAAACCATTGATTTTGACACATTGCGAGCGATCCGATAGGTAGCTTCCCATCATAGTTGTATTAAGTCTCTGCATCTTAAGACTAGCGATGAAGTGAATTTGTATCTCCCCACCAACTTGAGCGCTGACTGGCTGTCAGTACAAATGAATATACCTTGGTCTGTTAGTAAGTTATCTAGAACGGATAACATATCACTGACACAACACGTAATTCCTGTGTTTTCGGATTGAAATACCGTGACAAATTTGCCTAAAGGTAGAGATTTGAAAGGCATTGAAAAAGTGGGACGTTGGAAAACTGCAGAACGAAGACATTAACGTAGATACGTGGATAGTTTGAAGACGCATAGATGATGCGTGGAATCAAATTAAGAGGAATGTAGAGAGCGCCGCAGCAGAGACATTGGGAACGAGAATGGGAAATAATAGTATATTATAATACAAGGGGTATAATCAAGTAATTATAGTCGAGGCTGCTAAAAGTCCGAGAATTTTTACCCACCGAGACTATAATTACGCGATTGTTCCCCTTGTATTATTCGATAGTTTATCACATTTGAGTTTATAATTGCCAATTATGCACAAAAAAAAAAACAACAACAAAATTAACATAAACCAAAAATTTCGTATAAAAACACTCATCGAATTTGTTGCAAAAAATTTCGTCTAGATTGATTTTTCGATTTAGTATGCGGTTGACATAACAACACACGTTTTATTCTCATTTTTTAAAGAACCGAGTTATAATAGCGTCATTACAACTCTACTTTTAACAAGAAAGTCGACTATAATAGGCCGATTATAGCCCTATTATTAGGGTAATAATTGGCTTATTATAGGCTCGAATGTGATAAAAGAAATAATTGGTTCGACGATGAATGCCAGAATGGAGAACAAAGACGCAGCTCGACTAAAAACTCTGAGTCGATACACTAGAGCACGCCAAGTATCCAAAAATGGTAACAGTCAACAACCTTTGCTCCGTAAGGACAAGAATGGATTGGTCTTAGCAGATGAGGAAAGGTGCATTGCGAGATGGGCATAGAACTTCAAAGAACTGCTAAATCCGAACACACCGCTCAACCAAAATGAAGAAAATAACGAATTGCCATTTCATACAACGCAACCATACATAGAAGAACCAACGATGCAAGAAGTTAAAGCCGAAATTTCGAGGCTCAGAAAAAAAGGAGACAAATTAGAGTTTTGCAACTTTCGAGGAATCGCTCTGCTGAATATTGCCTACAAGATATTTGCAAATATTCTGTACCAGCGCCTTCATCCATACATGGAAAAATCTGTAGGTGAATACCAAGGTGGTTTTCGTGTAGGTCGTTCAACATCGGACCAGCTGTTTAATATCACACAGATCTTGGAGAAGTGCAAAGAGTACAACATTGAAACACACCATTTGTTGGTTGACTTCAAGGGAACCTATGGCAGTGTTAGAAGAAATAAGCTATGGAGAATAATAGAGGGATTTGGGATCCCCAACAAACTGATCTCGCTAATGAAGCTAACACTGAACGGAGCTAATAGCCGAGTAAGGATCCATAACCAACTGTCACAGATTTTCGACATAGAGGAATGCCTTCGAGGGCTGCTTTTTAACCTGACTCTTGACGCAACTGCGCGCACCATGGACGTAGACTCCAGCGGCACCATTTTCACCAAGTCCAGTCAGTTGCTACGTTTAGCAGATGACCTGGACATACTTGGACGAAATATGGAAGTTGTTTAAGACAAGTTTATGGCCTTGGATAGGAAATATGATCATCCCGTCTTCGAATCGACATCAGGAGCAAAGCGATCGACACACACATTCAAAATGGTCAAAAAATTCGTATGCCTTGGATCGGAGCTGAATACTAACAACGAGATCGCGGACGAAATTAAAGACACGAGTAATTCTGAGCAACCGGAGTTATTACGACCTTCTGAAAATCTTAAAGTCCAAGTCAGTAAGCTAAAATTCAAAATGCGCAATATACAAATCTGTGATCGGACCGGTGGTTATGTATGGTTCGGAGTCGTGGAGCTTGACAGAAAGGGACGAACAATCGCTGCACATGTTCGAAAAAAAAGTACTGCGGACAATATTTGGACCAGTATTCGATCAAAGGCAGAATCTATGGCGCATATTCAATCATGAGCTTAGTCAGCTTTATGGAGAGCCGTACATAGTCAGAAACACTAAAATAAACCGTCTATGTTGACTCGGTCAATGGAAGATCATCGTATTCCAAAAAAAAAAAAAAAAATCCTTAAAACCAGACCGGAAGGCAAGAGAGGTGCAGGACGTCCAAAATCCAGATGGTTTGATGCAGCTCTTGTCTGCTTAAAAACTGTTGGAGTATCCAGCTGGGAGACGTTAGCTGCGGATAGGCCCGGTTGGAGAAGGCCAAGACCCTAAATGGGTTGTAGTGCCGGTTAAGTAAGTAAGTAAGAGTCTTTTTGTAATATCTTTTCTGTTTGCCACATCTATTCTGATGCGTCGGAATCCCTTGCAAATGTTTTTAACATGATTTACATAAATTTTACATTATTTATCCATAATATTTCCATTAATGTAAAATTTATGTAAATAATGACAAAATTTGTAAATCATATCAAAATGACGTAAATATGCTTTTCTTATTTGGAATGTGAAAATGATGGAAAAATAACGTAGCAAAATCCATCGTTATTACATCTTTTGTACATCTTTTCTGCATGATGTACATATCTTTTACATTAATAAATAGTAATAAAATTCAATTGAACTCCATTAATTTGATTTCACCTAGTACTTTTTATTTAATTTTACATGTTTCTGCTCGGTAAATGCGGCATTACCTCGTCGCAAGCGACTCGGAAAACGCATTTACCGAGCAACAACATCAACATGTAATAGTATATTACGTATGTGTTTCCAAATTGGTTGATTTTACTCGTAGGAAGGTTGCTGCATAAGCCGAAGGTGAATGCTGTAATCCTACGAGTCAAAACAACTATTTGGAAGTATTTACGTACAATATTTTACATGTTGATGCTCGGTAAATGCGTTTTCTGAGTCGCTTACAGCATTCGTCTTCGGCTCATGTAGCAACCTTCCTACGAGTCAATCAATTTGGAAGCACATACGTAATGTACCATTAATTGAGTAAAAATGTTTACTTCGGGTGATCTATCGCCCTTCATCAGCAACACAACATTAATTTTACATTTAATTCATCATCATCATCAAACTTTATAGACCATTTATACCTTTCGGCGTGAGGTCTTTACTCCCAGTGATCCATTTACATTTGATTATCCATGAATTTTCCATGAAACATATACTTACATTATTTTTACATCAAAAATATAATTTTTGCAATTCACCGACAAAAACTCGCTTTTTCGTGCGTCATTTCGGTGTCGCATGAAGTCATTTTGCCGGTGAATCGCAAAAAACGTTGTTTGATACACGTTACGTATGCTGGTAGTTTAACGCACACGATGTGTTGCCGAACTCGTCTTCGGCTCGTATCGGCAATCTCACATCTAGTGCGTAATATACGTAACTATTTGAAATATACTCGATTCTGAAAGAGAGTGTGTTTCTGTACTTCTCCATAGTATTTGTTCTTTGAGTAAGCGAATTTAACGTAAGCTCAAGAAATAGACACTTCAGTGTACAACACATCATTCGCACGTATGTATACACAACAGTTATATAGCCACTAGGAAGGGAAAACTTGACTTTTCAAATTTTCTTTGCTTTGGCCGTCAATCGAAAATCTACGAAAAAAAGATCTTCCGCACGTATGCGAAAGATGTTTTTTTATGTTAATGTCCCTGTCCATAACCGGTCCGATAAGCTTTTTCCATTGTTTTGTTACTGATGTAACGTAATGCCACTTACTAACTACATGGAGAACGAATATCTCTTGAATTCAACTCAGTAGATTGTTCTAAATAGAGGGAATGCATTTACTTAAACTAGAAAAGCGTCATAAATAAAGACAAAGATTCTTCATGACATAAAGCCTGAATTTATGAAAATCTTATGCCACCGTAGTTAGTTCACACATAATAATATTGGATATATATAATGTAATTTACCTTTTAATTAAGATAACGATGTGTTATTAAATGTTGCCAGACGCATTTCTGTGTAAAATGAACTCATTATCATCATATCATAGTATATTTTTAAACAGTTCTGGCTGGAAATCATATTCATTTTATACACTAACTGACACGTTACAAACATTTGTTACGAGATTATTTTCTTTTCTCTACTTACTGTCTTTCTTCGACAACTGCGCATGATTTTTCCACAAAACATTCTCACTGGAAAATGTTCCCCATTTTCCGAATAACGTTATAACATTTAACCAAATGCACCACAACACACCAGTGCATATCCCAAAACAACATCATCGAAATTTTCGAGTTGCATAATTCTCTTAGTTTAGGATGATATGTTTTCCACGAAGGGGAAACTGCCAAACAAAATCTGGTGTACCTCAAAGACCAAAGAACATTTTTCCAGTACATTATTACAACGCGACGGTAAAGCACGCATTTTTCGGTTAGTCGGTTGAATGAAAACGAGGATGAAACATTTATTTATGAAAGAAGTGGTTTCCATCTCGATAATATTATAAATGAGTTCACCTGTCACAAATTGACTGGATTATCGGATTATGTTATGCACACAGTGAATAAAGATTGTTTTAAAAGAAAACCGAAGGGTGGATGTGGATGAAAAATATATTTTTTGTTGGATTTTATTTAAAATAATATTTTGTTGTTCGTTCGCAAAAGCATATAAAAATATTAAAAGCAAAAAAACTGTGTTGGAAAAGCATGTTTTGGGTGGTAAATGTTGAGGTGGTTTTCTTCATTGTTGCTTTTTAGTTTATGATGTTAATGAAGAGTTTTCTTTATTCATAAGAAATTTCCTTGTACAACGTTTTGTTAGCATAAAGAACAATAATATTGGTAACCCCTTTAGAGAAAGAAGGAAAGGAAAACAGAAGTTGTGATTTACCCACTACAGAAATAAATATTTCATAAAAACCCTGCGGCAATTCGCTAGCATTTATTTTCAAACCTTATTTAAATTTCGAAATGTTGTAAATAGTTAGAAGAAAAAGTCTCTAGCGTAAGCGTAAAATAATGTTTCGTACAATAGGATCCGTTCTTCACTTAAATTCATAAAAAAAAACACTTACCGTTATGTGACCCCATAGTAGGAAAAAGGTCGTTGATACTAACCAAATAATGAACACATCCATTGACACTTGTTTGTATAAAAGTTTTTGAGGTGAAAGAGCAAATGTTATGAGATTGAAGATTATAATTCCTTTACGTATTAGAAATGTTGGATATAGAAATGCTGGTATATCGTAAAATGAATTTTGCTTGTTGAACTTAAAACTTTAAATTAATTGTCATATGATTGGGATGATATTCATAGGAAAATTGAACCAAATAAAGGCTAAATTTATTATTACCAGACATTATCTATTCAAAATAAAGTTCCAATAGTTGTAAATAACAAAGTTCTTGAATAGTTTTTGTTGTTGCTCAGCTTATTTCTAAGCTTAGAGATCCCAGATAACACAAATCTCTGTTTTTGATGTGGTCATGGGGCTATCATCGAAAATGTACAATGAGTGCACCATAGCCGATTTCATGAAATAGTCCTCCCCACTGTCAACTTAACGGACATCTTCACGTCCGGCACACAAATTGTGACCAATGTGGCGACCTCGAAACAGCGGAAAACTTTCTCTGCAAATGTCCAGCTTACATAATAGCCAGAGTAAGACACTTTGGCTCCTTCATCGTCAGGTATGAATCAGTAAAGGGCGTATCTCCCAAGCAATTGCTGAAATAATTGAATGCTACGAAAAGGTTGTAACGAGTAATCGATCAAAGTAGCCTTCAATACTTTTGAAATGTGGACGAGCACAACAGACTCGCTCGAGGTCTAGGTGCAGGAGGCTCTAGGGTCTCAACATACTAAATCTAATCTAATCGCCACACTTCTAAAATTTGAAAAAATCCTTTTAATCCTTTAGAAGTAGTAAACCTAAATAAGTTAGAAACATTTTCTCCTCTTAACCTTCATTTTAATCTACTTCAAAACTCACAAAAACGCACCACCTATTTGGTGGTAGAAGAAATTTTGACGTTTTACTAATTAATTTACTGAATGCTAAATGTTCTTGTATAAATAGATGGAGTTTGTAAGTCCTAACTACGCTTAAAAAGTGTCTGCTTAACAACCATTTGAAGTTCTAGATTTATATGATACATTATTAGCTTTGGCTCTTGCTCTAGTACATTCAAAGTTAAAAAATTTTTGAAAAATTAAACTTTTGAAATAGAAAGATCACACCGATCTCAAGCATAGTTCTGGCGACATGAATTAACTCCCGGAGATGAATTAACGCCCGAAATAGTTGCAATTAACGCCCGGGGGAAATTATCTCCGTGGGCGTTAATTCCACTCCTGGCGTTAATTCCTCTCCGGGCGATAACAAATTTTAATGCTAAACAATCTGCCTTAACGACCCATGAATGCGTTCGGTTGTAGATCATTATTTACTGGTTACGGTAGTTGACCACGTTGATCAATCTTTCATGTTGTAACTAGTTAAAGAATAGCTCTCGGAAACATACGGAAAATTTACAATCAATGTGCCTGTAAGTTGATTCTTCTTTCTGTGAGCACAAGTGCAATCACTTGATGTATTTGAAAAAGTAAAACAAACGCAATGAAGGCACATTTTATGTCCACTAAAGGTGCGTTTCGTTTAAAATCAAAAAATGTGACACTCAATGTGCTTTAATGGGATCTAAACTTACGAGTTAGCAGAGCCGAACTGTTCTAATGAGCGCATTCGGGGAGATGACCCCTTTTTTAATTCTTGTAAAATTTCTTAAAACATAAGCATACCCGTACGCATCAGAATAGATTTGGCAAAAAGATTCGAATGTTTCTAAGTAAATGTTGCCTTAGTGCATGAAATTACTTCCACATTAAATTGGATTGGAAATTGTCGAAAGGGAAATTTTAAAAAACCTCTCCAAGCCCTTAGAACAAACCCAAAATAAAAAAAATGGAAAAAATTTGGAAAAAAAATTGCACTAGGCCGATGTTAGAATCGCCCTGGAGCACTTAAGAGAGGCCTCTGATCCATACTTCCATGAACAAAAATGTTCGCTTTTTTTTCTTTACAACACTGCACAAAAAACCTCATCATTAAAGAAATATTCACGAAAAAGCATCAAATATCGTGTAGGGTCGCATACCGAACGAGTTATGTACAAAAGACCAAAAACCACTTAAACGGCCCTAGTTCGGTGGCCCCTGAACCGACAGTGCCCAGATTCAATCCCATAAAAAAATTTTCAGTTACCTTTCAGGGGAAAAAACGTTTTTGAAAATCGGTTGAGTTTTATTCAAGTTATCGCCGCGACGGACGGACATCTTTTTTATTGCTGATTCGTCATCTAAGGGCCATGATCGAAGCTCCCCCCCCTACTCCCGGCTCGAGATTGGGGTGGTTACAAACGTCGTGGTAAACGCATAAGACCCCTTCGTCCTTCGTACGGGTCTAAAAACTTAAAGAGTGATTTCATGAAATCTCCAAACGATTTGCATGAATCTCACATACATCACGTTTCTGATTCTTCCAACCTTGGACTCGAGTAATTTTTTGTACTTTTCTTAGAATATGTAATATCAACTTCAAAAAGCGCTTTAAAAATATGAAATTTATAAATAAAGCGTAAAAAAGTTTCGCTCGCTCCGCTCACGAAGTATAGCAAAATATCGCCCACGCTCAGGTTTTCTATATTTTGTTTGAGAGTAAAATTTGTAACAATTATCATGGGTGGATGGCGCTAGAACTTCCAAAGTCGAAAAAACAGTAATTTTGGTGAAGGATCTAGAATAGGGAATTCAACCGGTAAATTTTTTACCGGTAATTACCGTTTATCGGTAAATGGAAATTTTTTACCGGTTGATGCAAGAGTAAAGGATTTTAAATTCATTTATTTATTTATTTCATCAATGGCCGAAGCCCCCTGACTGAATACAAATAAGTATGACAAAAAACATAAATTACGAGCAGAACCGGAAGTGAGCTGCCGACC
>CM055404.1:44304790-44335014 GCA_029228625.1 Pseudolycoriella hygida | reverse complement strand
AAGTACGCAGCCTGGTGCCGAGTCGGGACCTAGTGCACATTAATGTACTCGTTTCGCCATCCAACATTACCATAGGAACTTTTTTGGCACCAAGCTGCCTTCTGAAATCGAACAGTGCAACCCCACCTTAAATAGAAAATCAACCTTAAGTTTTCGACGCATGTTCCAGAACAACTTTTTGTCCGAATGTCATTTCACATCACAACAAAAACCTCTTTAATAGTAAAGTGTGACGCAGTCTGTAAATCCGCTTCCAAAATAAATGATATCGCTTGAGATGACGCTATCGCTGATAATACGCAACGACGAAATAATTTTTCTGTACTTTCAGTTTTTACAAGCAAAAATTTAAGAATAATTTGGAGGGGGAGGGGGCGAGAGGAAAAAACTCAAAAGTTCGCGTATGTATGGCTCCTTGTCCCAAAGGTTTTCGTATGGCGTTTTTTGAGTTTTTTGGGGCTTGGGGACTGCGTCACGCCCTCCGCTACCGCTGCGGGCATGATCACCTAAAAATATCTTTGATCGATAGCCGTACTGTATAAGCGACATCAATATTTTTGACTTTAGCATTAACATTAGTATCTATGGGAAAACCGTCACCAAACATGACTTCTATCTATTTTCTATCATCTGCACTTGAGAGTGTTAAAGTCGTTAAAAGAAAACGCCAATTATCCAACTTCCACTATGTTTTAAATTCAAGATTTATCCCTATAAAGTAACAAGAAACTGTGTCCGCTTTTCAAGGTCAATTTTGTGCTCTGCTATATAAGCATACCTTTTGAAGAAACAATAGTTTCGAACATCAGAGCAAGAGATTTAAGCTGAATCGATTGGAATTAATGAGAAACTCATAGTTTCCAATTTATTGCTTTAAACTTTAATTGCAGAGTTTATATACGTTTTAGCGAGGGGATGAGCAACGTGCGATTCATCATTATTAAATCTCGTAGTCAAGTCAAGTCTAATATTATTTTCCAATGATTTTGAGGTAAAAATAACTATTTCATACGATAAAAGGTGAAGTATCATTTATCTAATGACTCATATATCCCCGGGGAAATAGTTTATGTCTTCAATTAAACTGAACTCAGACATCATATTATTTTCCATTTCTTGTGGTAAGCAGCGGTAGAAGCACAACTGAAATGCAATTTATGTTATGAACCTTGAGAGATGAAAAATATAACAATCATTATAAATTTCTTAACGATTTCATTTTTCACTTCAGCCAGGTGCTGCAAGTTATATTTGCTTGTCCGTGTATATGACAAGAAATGGAAAAACAACCATTCCGAAAAGAACAGCATAGGAACGGTAACATATAAAATAAATTACAAATTTTTTAAAAGTACTTGCAGTTTAAGAGGTTAGAGTGCTCGTAGGCGAGTTTTACGTCACATCGTGTGCGCTAAGAAATCATACAAGGTTTTTCCTTAGAAGAAGTGCCTTCTCTTTCCTATGATCTCAGTTCTAACACTGCCAACTCCGACTTAGATCATCATTTGAAATATAACTTTATTACGCAAAGTCTCTGAATTCAGCTAACATTCTTTGTCAATATTCGAATGGTTTTAAAGAGCAAATATTTCTACGAAACATATTTGCTTTTCGATGGTTTTTCAGATCATTTTACTGAATTTTTCTTACATTTAAACGTATAAAAATAATAAAAAAGAAAACTCCACATTGAATTGGTTAAGAGAACAACTGATAAAAACGAAGTTTTTCCAGAGTAACTTTTGTTGAAAAAAATTGTCAATTTCAACGCTATTAGCTGTATAAATTCATAGTTTTTTCATTTATTAGTTGAGCTACTTTTTTGAGTTTTTTCAACAGACTTTTCGCTAGAAGATTATGTCTGCATTTTCATTTAGGACACTTAGTGCCGAAAATTTCAAAATGCCAAAATTAAGAAAATAGCTAGTACATTGCATTATATTAGTTTATAATTGGACACCTGGCTGCGTACTTGAACCCTGTACGTCGGAATAAAAAAGGCAGTCTGATGCTGAACATCTGTTTTTAACAACTCGGCACCAGGCTATGTCCTTGAGTTATGTAATTTTGAATGCAGGTGGCAGCATCCCGAAGAAAGGTAAAACCTTGTCAGACCAAGGCAGCCTGATGCTAAAGTTCTGAGCACGCCTGACTGGAAGAAGGAGCAAGGTTAGTAATTCCATCGAAGTCGGCACGAGGCTGCGTAATTGTTACCTAAAGCGGGGAATAAAGGAGGCAGCCTGGTGTTGAACACAGCTCAAGGATGCAGCCTAGTGCCGAGTTGAAATATATGCGACGTATAGATCTCACACTTATCTATACTCTGGCAAAAAGAGATACTAAGCACCAGGCTGCCTTCTTTAATCCTAGGTACAGGGCTCATGTACGCAGCCAGGTGTCAAATTATAAACTAAGCAATCTCAAAAAAGAAGCGCAACTACTAGATGAAAAAACAATAAATTTATATAGCTATTGAGGTACTTTTTTGAATTCGACAATTTTTTCAACAGAAGTTACTCGAGAAAAACATCATTTTTATAGATAGTGCTATAAGAGCTACATGTCGATTCTCTCATAAGGAAACTAAATGAAGAGGGATTTCATGCGCAGGGTTACTCTGATGACTTGACCGTTTTAATTAGGGGCAAGTTTGAGAATACCCTAGGAGATCGCCTGAGAAGCTCACTGAAGATAGTGGAGAAGTGGTGCCAAGAGAAGGTTAATCCCAAAAAGACGGATATCGTGCTCTTCAGCAGAAGAAACACGGGACACGCCCTTGTGGGGAACTTTGGGCTCTTTGGTAAAACCATAGATCTCAGCCCGAATGTAAAGTATTTGGGAGTTTTTCTTGACCAAAAGCTCAAATGGATCGAGCATGTCAGAAACAAAGCGGAAAAAGCGATGTCTGCTTTCTGGATCTGTCGGAGGGCTTTTGGAAGGGACTGGGGTATACCGTCTAGAGCCATTATGTGGATTTATTAGACGGTCATCAAACCGATGTTGAGCCATGGATGTGTTGTGTGGTGGCACAGGCTAGACATCGAGTGTGCGAAGAAAGAGTTGAATGAAATTCAGAGCCTTGTATGCATCTGCATTACAGGAGCCATGAAGACCATGGCCACAGCGGCCATGGAAGCGCTTATTGCATTACCCCCCATTAAGACGACCATAAAAGCGAAGACCTTTGCCGCGGCAAATAGGCTGACGCAAAGTTATCTCTGGATGAGGGGCCTCGACTCGGGCCGCGGAAGAATCAGTCAAATGATAAACAGTCAGGTCTTCCGAATGCCCAGAGATCGAATGGTACCTACAATCAGCTTCGAGAGGTAATACCAAACTGTCATACCGGACAGGACTGACTGGTTGGGAAACTGGTCGGTTGGCATTCCCGATCGGGCACAGATAGGCTCCACTGATGGATCGTAGAGTTAGCAGGGAACGGGAGCCGGAGTCTGTACGCAAGACCCGGAGAACGGTTATAGTTTCCACATGGGAAAATTAGTCTTCCAAGCAGAAACGTTTGCTGCGCTTATGGGGGCGATTGAGTTGGTTCCGGAAGGAACATCGGCTAATAGAGCACTAATATGCTCGGACAGCGAGTCGGTGATCAAAGCACTCGCGTCACCTGTCACAACGTCTAGATTGATTGGTGAGCTAAAGGCGACTCTAAATCGACTGGGAATGAGCAATCAGATTACAGTGGCTTGGGTCCTAGGGCACGCCGGCATAGACGGCAATGAGAGGGCAGATGAGCTGGCCCGACAAGGCTCAGCAAACGTTACCGTCGGTCCAGAGCCCTTCATCCCTATACCACACTCCCTGTGTGTTAGAGAGATAAGAGACTGGGTAAAAAAAATCCAGAATTTAGAAAAGACCTAGAGCGCTTAGGAGAGACCTCTGTCCCATACTTACATGGACGAAAAAGTCTCCTCTTTTTTCTCTACAAAACTGCATGAAAAACCTAATCATTAAAGGAATATTCACGAAAAACCACCAAATATCGTGTAAGGCTCACGTTTGGCCCAGATTAAGGACACTTGGGGGTGGTTACAAACGTCGTGGTAAACGCATAAGATCCCTTCGTAAGGGTCTAAAAAGTTTTTACTTCTAACATTGAAGACAGTCCTCGTTGGGCCAATTGTGTCACCTTATTTGGCTTCTTAGACTCCAATTTCAGGTTCGAGTAGCCACTGCCTTCCTATAATGAAAGAGAGCACGCTTGCCTCATTAAAATTCAACTGCTTTTCAGGAGTCAAGAAGAAGTCTTCCGAATGCTTTATACTCCAGTTCATCTCCTCCGAGTAAGACCATATAGAATGCTTTGCTGTTTTCCTAATCTTGCTGTGGGGAAAGCTTAGGCTGTTGCTGTCAGGATTTCGACTAGCTCGAGTGAGATTCAAAAGAAATTTGGTGTTCTTCGCGTTGCATCTAACCAAAAACTCTTTTGATTGCCAACAGATACTCAACTCTTTCCATCAATCTTGATGGCATTGCACAGTCCAATTCTTCTCCATAGGTTTCAATTAAACTGCATGAAATGAATTCAAATCTATTATTATTCTGGCTAAGTCATCAACCTTTTTGTCGCGTCAATCCAGTCTAGAATGACCTGGCACCATACAACCAATGTCTCTTAACAAGTTTTCCAGTACTTCGAGGCACTAGCTAAAAGTTACCTTATCGTCTTAGTTTTGAATTGTTTTTATTTGTAAATCTTTTATTCCTTTTTTGTTGGGTCCTTCGATGCTCCATTGTAGCGATTCATTATTAACACTTTTTCTGTTAATGTCTCGATTTTTGTCTACTAATTTGATGCTTTCCGTTTTTTTCCTCTCCGTATTTTTGACGTGAAACGGTTTTCCAAAAAAAGAGTCTATGATTTAAACCCAACACTCATATCATGGGTAAAGAAATATGACATCTGTTTGGGATTAGATAATTGAAGATGCAGACGGACGGGGAGAAGTCTGCAAACTTTGGAAAAATAACTCGTCATTAAAAAGATGAGCCCTAAGGGAAGGTAAGAAAAACTTTCTTTTTTTTTTGGTGAGAATATCTCGTATCTCATAGGGAAAACTGTCTTGAAAATTCATTCTGTTATGCCGCTTTTTCTTCGATAATGTAAAATTTTTTGAAATCCTTTTTATTATTGTCCGAATTCAATTCATCTGAACAAATCCATATTCTCTCTGCTACTAATTCTAAGAAAAACATTTAGCTTTTATAGCTTCATATTTAAGAGCCCGCAAAATAAATTATCCTTGTGCTGACACAATGCTCTTTTATCAAGATTTAATATTTTTAATGATACAATGTTGACAATGCATGCCAATCCATACACCACACTCACGCAAAGCATTATATCAACACAACAATGCCAGCCAATCGATTGTGCCTTCTAAAAAGCTAATATATTGGTACATTTGTGACACATAAAAGAAATATAGGTAAATAGATTTAAATAAATAAGATAAAAGAGAACCGAAAATAAGAATATTTAAAGAAAGAATAAAAAGCTAATATATATTTACAATCAATTATTTCCGGTACCTATCCAATCCATTCACCGCATTAAAATCGTAAGACTATTACAGAGAATGTATAGCGATTCGTTTTGCAATTGTTTGGGGTGTCTTGAGAAAAAAAACAGAAATAGGTTTATGTACCTTAGGGTGGTGCGAAATATTATGGGAGAATTAAGCTGTCTTAAGTAATTGAATCCACCTTCCCGAGGCCCACTGAAAATGGAAATTTTGATTTAACTACAATGAAATGAAATAAATTGTCCGCGGTAGCTTAATTGGTTGGAGCAGCACCCCGGAAAGGTGAAGATTCTGGGTTCGGGTCCCAGTCGTGGAGTTAAAATTTTCTTTCAGATTTAATTTCAGAAATACCATTTCTCTCATAATTTCGCTTCAAAAATTAAATGCTCGAATTTCGTTCACTTCAGTCACTGATAACTGAAAAATGATTTCAATTACAATGAAATGATATTAGATCAAGTAATAAAATCGACTAAGTATTATCAACGTTGGAACAAATATTGTTATTGTATGGTTCGGTTGAGGGTCTTAACACGTATCAATCAGCGCCACCTATTTATCATTTCTCTTTCAAATGTGTATACAAAACACAGCTAATTGAATTGGCTCCAGCCTCGGGTAGTTGAAAAGAGAGCTGTCACACAAGGAGTGACTGGTAAAAGACATTGTTGGGGACCGGTTTTCTATTCTTACTAGTATGCATCACAGATGGAGCGCCATGTACAGCCATGTATTTATGATGTATGATGAAAGTTGTAAATTTTGGTTTGGTTTTATTTGGAAATTAGATCCTTAATTAAAATTCAGCTGAAACTACACTAAATACTGTTGAGCAAAATTATTGCAGTTCTCTTGAAGCCGAGATGCGTCAGATCAAAAACACTGAGGCCAATCCTCGTTGGGCCTATTGTGCTGTACTTCCGTTTTAAACGTTTCAGATTCCCCTTTCGGGTCCGTCTAGCCATTTGCTACCTGTAATGAAGGAAAGCCCATCAGCTAAATTTAACTTTAACTGCTCTTCAGAGGTCAAGTAGAAGTCCCCTAAAAGCCTCGTTCTCAGAGCTTTTAAAGCAGGGAAAGCGTAATAAAATGTCTTGCTGTTTCCGGCTCTAAGCCGCAACCTCTGCAAGTCGGATCGTTAACGATACCCACCTTGCTGAGATGATATCCCAAGCTGTTGTGACCTTTTAACATCCCCACAAGCTTACGTAAATCCGCTCTGCTGAGACCATGCAGAAATTCAGTCTTTTTAGCGTCACATCCCGCCAAAAATTCCTTCGATTGTCTGCATGTCTCGAAAACATTAAATCTTTTTTGATGGTGCCTTATTGTTCTACTCTTCACCAAAGAGCTGATCAGCCCTGCGCTGTTACCAACAAAGGGTTCTGGTCCCATGAATGTAGAGCTACTACCTTCTCTCGCTAATTTGTCAGCCCTTTCGTTCTTTCGTACTCCATAGTGTCCTGGTGCCCATGTCAATATAACTTCATTGTCTCTTGACAGGTTTACCAGAGTCTCGAAGCATTGAAGAACTAGCTTCAATGAAATCTTAACCGACGACAGCGAATTGATAGATAGATAGATAGATTGATAGACGATTTGTAAGTGCTCGGCTGTATTATTATTATTGCTAAAATGTTCCCTCTATTGACATTGGGAAAGTACCACATGGCACCGAATTCAGTCATTTTTATCTAGCGATATGCTTAGTTTACTATGTTCCGATTAGTGACCCAGACATTCTGAAAACTTTTTGGACCACCCTAATAAACATACATTGCCAGGAGAACTTCAACTTACGTCAATAAATTGTATATAATGTCATTGCAAACATGTACAATGTATTTAAGATGTGGGGGTAATTTGCAGTCACATTCAAATTACGTAACAGAAAATGTATAAAACATAAACATAAATTTAATTGCTTTGGTTTCAGAAAATTGTTTCTGTTATGAATAAGTAATGTCTGGAAAGAAGCTTGTTTGAGATTATTGTAGTCTGGAAATCGAATCAGTGAACGTAACCTCGGTGATATTTTCATAAAATTGCGTTTGTCTACGAACTCTTCGTCCAACGAAACACACATTTCACATTCCGACGAAAAGAAAATTAAAAAAAGAAAAGTGTGAAAGGTTGATAAAAGTTTTTCGAAAGTAATTCAATGAAGTCCACCCTGAAAATTTTAGATAAAATGCTAATAACTACGTGGCACAATGTAGAAATTTACAGTCTATACATACTACAATAATTTTTTTCTATCAACCCCAAATAGTTCTGTGGCAGGGTTAGCTCATTGCGGAAAAGTGAAATGACTGTAACACAAACATTGTGACATATTTTTGATTTAGACATGTGTCACATACCTCCTGCATGTATTATATACGCGTAATACAAACTATACGGACGTACGTAATGCGTGCAGATCATAGACATTCGTAGAAGGCTCCAGGTGTATGATCTAGTTTCGTGGAAGGCTTCAATATTATGTGGCCGTGCACATATGACGTAACGCTAAATTTCAGAATTCACCCTTTCCTCCCCCTGTCACACTGCGTCATACTTAGCTGACTCCCAAAAAATACTACGCCACAAATTGAATACCCCCCCCCCCCCCCCCCCCTCAATGAAGAATTTGAAATAACCAAAAATAGCTAGAAAACGTAGTTTAGTTGTCAATCTACTTTCATTACAATCCTATTCACCGCTTTTCCACCATAGCGGTAATTTTGGCCTTTTCTGAGTCTGGTATCCTCGTCATTGTTACAGTGTTAAAACATACTGTTTCAATCTTCATGTTTATCGTCATATTTTCGTCAAGAATGCATTTTTTGAGCTGCTACAGGAATCGTTCTTACCTTATTTAGTGTCTGAATCTCGAGCAACGCTGACAGAATCTTTAAACAGCACCAACATTTCGAAATATTTTCACCATTTAGGACGAATTTTTTCATTATGTCGTACACAGACGAATAGTATGATTGAAAGTTCTACAAATTTTTCATCAATAATACTACTTTTGAACCCGTACGAAGTACGAGTCCTACAACTACGTTTGTAACCGGTCGATTTGAGGTAGGGGGAGCATCGATCAAGCATACATCGAGCACAGATACTGAATCCGCAAAAGAAAAATTTGTAAGTCCGTCCGTCTGCCAATCTGTCCACTGAAAGGTTTGATTTAATTTGCTTTATTGCTACAGTATGCAATTAATTTTCTAACATAATTTAAGTTTCAGTGTGCATGACACATTATTTACCTTACGTTATAGTTATTAACTGCATTGGCTATGTAATTCAGTTGTAACACATCTGCGAAAGTTTGCGATATCCGAGCCAAAGGCGAGGTGTCGTAATCGCAGATGTGTTACAACTGCATATCATAGCCAATTCAGTTCAAAATTTTAATGCATAAGCGAGCGGTTTGTTGAAAACACACCCAAAAATTTCACATATTTTCCACACGTTCGCTTTGACAACAACAAAGCGGCCATGTTTTTCGTTAAGTACGATAAGAGCGTTTCATACGTTACACAGTAACTAGATTTACATGGTTTCGTGCAGCTTATAAGTGGTTTCGTGCAGTTTACACAGTTTCGTGCAATTTCGTGGCATTTATTTTATGTATACATTGGCGATGAACCGTCAATGTAACACAACAATACCGCTCGCTATGCATTAAAGTTAATTTACAATTTTGCTATTTACTATAGAAACACCATGAATCGACAGTAACGATTATAAGAACCCAACTGTTATGTCCAAATTCAACCTAATTATCTCATTCTAAGCTGTTGTATCATATTCTCATGTAAAATAGAAAAAAAGGGAAAAAAATCAATTTGAGTTCCGGTAAGGAGTTGTACAAGACACTACCCATAATACTCAGAGCTCTTTCTCCCATCTTGTTGTTTCTTTTAGATTCGATCGCATTGTATATATTCCCAGAGATCGCATTGTGTGTTATATAAGTACCAATACTGTGCTCGTAGAGGCTATTCACATTCAAGACTCCTGGACACAGCACTTTAAACAAGTCCAGCGTGGAGCGTGTCTGCCTTAATTTACAAGCGTGTTTCAAACATCGTTTTTGCAAGGTTTGCAGTTGATCAATGCACCTCTTATGCACCCCATATTCCAGTTAGATATATCAGGTGTGAATGTGCTAAGGCATAGTATATTTTCATTTTCATTAAGATATGTTTCGGAAGGAAGCGCTTTAGCTTGTTAAGTATACCACTTATTGATGCTAGCTTCTTACAAAGCTTTGTTATTTGAACGATGTTCTGCAGTAACTGAGTGTTTTCATTGTGATAACAATAGAATGACAAAGATGGTACAGAACACCGTTCATTTCAGATCTTCATCAGTTAGGAAGCCTAGATATTTGTATGTAGTCACTACTTCAATCTCTATCCATCCATTATAACTGCTTGGGTCATGGGCAAGCTTTTAGCCTGCCAGCGGAAATGCATTACTTTCGTCTTCTTCACATTGAGTTACAGCTTGTTGCTCCTAAAGAATCTACACAGCAGAGCCAGATCGCAGTTAATATCTGATACATTCCGACCAAAATACATGTTGTATCGTCTGCAAATAGGAGAATCCGAGGGGTGACGCACTTCTGCGATTTATGGAATAAATGGGAATAAATATTGGAATAAATGGAACAAATGATAATTTTTTCAAATTCGAAAAAACCTCAAATATACTTGATTTTGATGGCAACGCACACAACAAACCATACTAATGTGTCAAAAAGTCAAAAAACCCACTTTTGAAAACTTAAAAGAATTTTTGTTGAAAAATGGAATAAATGGAATAAATAAATTTATTCCATTTATTCCAAAAAAAAAAATAAAATTTAATCTCAAGATGGTTTAAATGCTTTATAATTTGTGCAAACTTATTTTTGAACTTATTTGTCTAGCTTGTGATGTGTTTGGTTGAGATATTTCGCAAAAGCAACAAAAAAATTTTGGGAATAAATGGAATAAAAGAATAAATGGAATAAATGAAGTGCGTCACCCCTCGGGAGAATCTCACCTTTAAGTGGAAGCCTAAATGCATCATGTATGTATACAAGAAAGAGAAGCGGTCCAAGCATGCTTCCCTGTGGAACACCAATTCCTATGCTGAGCAGGGAGCTGTCCTGGTTACATACTGTAACACATTGTTCACGGTGGCTTAAATAGCTTTTGAGCAAATTCAAAGCAATTCCCCGTATTCCTGCTATTTCTAGTTTCCTCAAGTGTATTCTGTGATCAACACAGTCAAATGCTTTCATAAGGTTCAGAAAAATAGCATTAACCACCGTACCTCTATATCTATGTCCAACATCATTTTGTTCAATAGTTGAAAAGTTGCTGTCACGGTGTCCCTCAAGCATGTAAAAGTTAAATAAAAATGTACACGAAATCTGAGCATTACTGAGGCTTCAGGGCACCGAGAGAAATCAGAAAAACCGCAGGTCAAGGTCTGAGCTGCTCCTTCCCAATGCAAAAATATTTTATTTTCACTTTTTCCCATCAATTACGTGCAAAATTTCATCGTTAGTCACGATTTTTCCACCACAATCAGAGCCAGAAAGTAAGGGATTGGAAAATATTTGTTGCTTTTATCTTGAAAAATTAGAGTTCGACAAACAATATTATCAAATCTAGTCTATAGTAGTTCATAGAGTTTGATTTATTGATGTTCTAGATTCTACTTCTAAATTTATTTTTCAAACGATGATTCTTTGTCGAAAGTGACTGATCTATAGCTTCATTTGTTTGAACTACTCAGTCACTGACCATCTATTGTACATTCGCACACATGTATACCAGTTATTGCTAATCGTTCAAAATGGCCACTAACCTGTCATACATGTTCCTTTGGAACACTTAGAGCATGGTATCCATTACTTGAATGGGAATTCACTCGGAATGTGGTAGGAATAGGCTGGAGAGTCAGTACACAGAGTATTTCTCAAATATTGTTCCAAATATCAGGTAAACGATTTGGAATCAGACAATTATTGCAGTCAGCTGAAAAGAGCAGTGGTATAATTTTCATCTCATTTATAAAGTTTCATATTACTTAAGAACTTTCTATTTTTTGTTTTTAAATATTACATTAAGGATTAAGTGTATTTTTGTTGAATTAATTACGGTAAGAAAAACACTTCAATAAATCAAACTCTATGAACTACTTACTATAGACTAGATTTGATAATATTGATTGTCGAACTCTAATTTTTCAAGAAAAAGCAACAAATATTTTCCAATCCCTTACTTTCGGGCTCTGATTGTGGTGGAAAAATCGTGACTAACGATGAAATTTTGCACGTAATTGATGGGAAAAAGTGAAAATAAAATATTTCTGTATGGGAAAGGAGCAGCTCAGACCTTGACCTGCGGTTTTTCTGATTTCTCTCGGTGCCCTGAAGCCTCAGTAATGCTCAGATTTCGTGTACATTTTTATTTAACTTTTACATGCTTGAGGGACACCGTGCTGTATGGGTTCCTGACTTTTTCCTGAAGCCGAATTGTTTATTGTAGAAGAAGTGATTCTTCTCAAGGAAAGCTAATCGCAAAAAGACGAGTTGGGATTAAAAATAGGCAATGTAGGTCCAAGAGCCGCTGGGCGAGGGCTTTTTTAGTGGTTTTAGGCTTCTTGTACGTAACTCGATCAAATCTTAATCGATTTTCAAAATGACAAATGTTGTCAAATTTTGTTCGTTAAAGTGAGGTGAGGTGCCAGAAGTGTTTTTTTTACCTGAGGGCGGTACTTCGTACGGGGTTTTCTATATTGCCATTTCGGCAATTTACAGTGCAGCTTAATATGTAATCAGTAATTTAATATAACGGGAATCGATTGATCTGGTTTCCCATGGGTCCGCGAAGCTTATGTTTTGAATTTTCATTAAAAATTTTCCTTTTTATGGGAACGAAAACGTGACGTCACGTTCTGTGCATCCCCCGTCCGATTCCGTCACGTTTATTATGATAATTACTGTTAGTAAGTACGAATTGTGTAAACATAATATGTTCACCATAATCGTATTATATTTGGTCAGTGTGGCCAAATATAATACTATTGATTGCTTTAAATATTGTTAAAACAATAATATTTTGTTTGTGTGCATCAAATTCTTTTTCGCTCATTGAATTCACTTTGCATTTTATTAACTTTAGAAACTTCACCATCTTCTGCATATGAAAATGAATGTTTATCTTAAGCTATCATTTTTCAAAGTCTGAAAGACATCACGTTTATTACCGAATAAAAGTCAAATAAAATTAGATTGCAAGTCCTGTGCGAAATTACAATATTAAGTAGACAATGTATCAAGCGTGCCTGGTAAAAAAAATAACAAGAAGTTAAATGGCTTTATGCGTTGGAATGAACGGTTCTTTTTAACTTAATTATTTCTTATTTCAAGTCTCCTAATTCATAGCAAAGTTTAAAATAGACTGGAAATGGTGTAAAAACTTTTTATGTAAATTAAGAAAGACAAAATGATTTTCAAAGGTCTCCTTAAACCAACGACTATGATAAATTACAAATATAATTTATTTCTCGCCGACAAAATTAGTATAACAGGAAAATTGAGTAAGTTATACGAGAGATTCTCTTATCGTTACAAACCTATACAAGCTATGAATAACAATAAAAGTCCATGTTAAGTCATTGACATGTTAACGATGTTCCTTATATTGTTTATTTATATGAAACTTGGTATACATGAACAGACAACACAGATAGCTCAGACACTTTGCAAACGTATGTGTATATGACATTTTACAGCTTAATTTAATTTCTTAATTTATTTTCTTCAAAATATCTTATACCGTTCATTAGACTCGCACGGTACGAAATAACTGAAAGGTTCTCTTTAGTTTGTCTCACTTGTAACGTTAACTTGGTAGCAGAACCACCTAGTTTTTTTAGATTCATCAGGATGGGACGGATCATTTTCTCAATCCTAAAACACAGATCTGTTGAACCTTTCGTTTTTTTCCCGTTCATCATGTACAGTCAGCAAAATTAACAGAACAGCGAAATTTTTCTTTTTTACTCTATTTTGTGAGTTTTTACGTTTCGTGAGTATTTACCATGCATTTGCTTATGGTAGAAGAGAGAAAAAGAGAAACAAACGAAACACAAAATATGCAGTTTTGTTAATTTTGCTGAATGTTACCTGTCCTAGGTCCAACAGGTCCTAGGCCTGGGACTTCAGAGCGTCGAATCACACAACCGCCTAACGTCATACTCCTACATATTATGTGGATACCTGTTTCCTCCTCTAAGTCGCGACTTGGCCTTTTTTTCGTTGGGCGCCGGAAAGAAAAACTTCGTGTGCTCTTCCTCGCTGTACGCTAGAGATGTGTGGGCTGCCCGCAGCCCATGCTCATGCCCATGGGCGTTATGGGCTTCAAAATTTGCGGGGGGTGGGCAGGGCATGGACACTTTCATAAAACCTGGGCGCTCACACTAGGACTTTTCATCGTACTTCCTTCAATTCAAAATTGTCAACAAAATCGTAAATAAAATTGATGAATTTTCTTTTTCGACGAGTATTGCGATTCATCAAATTTTAGCCATTGTGAATGTATCGTTTATAGTTCGCGTGAAATTTCATAGAGAGCAGGAGCACTGAGTGAAGGTGAGCGCGAAGCGCGATATGTACATTGTTCTTCCGATAACATCGCCACACTCTGAAACCCATTTTTCATGTTCATATTTTTCAACGACATCGTGCGTGCAAGTGCAATATGAAGAAACGTGTAGCTAATCGATATCGAGTTTAATTTTAGTGTTCTTTATGAGGATTTATGAGGATTTAGTTAGATACGTATTCGTATTCGTCTTTTTTATAAGCTGACGCAAAGCCGCAAATTCTGGAGTGAAATCAAGGACTTCCCAGTACTGAGTATTATTGCGAGAACTTATTTGGCGATACCGGCGGCGGAAAAAACGGATGAACGGAACTTTGCCCAGCGTCATTCGAAGTCCCAAAAGGACACAATTGACAGGATTATCTCTAGGAGACCTTCTCTACATACACACAAATGTAGACTTACCTTTCTTATGAATTTTTACGGTGAAAAAATGAAATGAAATTAAATGTTTAAAACTTTACAATTCGGCGATTTTTGTACACATAGTTTGTGGGCTGGGCCAGTGTCCATTGCGAGCATTGGGCTTCTTTTCTCAAACGGTGGGCATAGTTGGCATGTGGGCACAAAAATTTGCTATGCCCACTCATCTCAACTGTACGCACGCCAACTCTTTACGGACACAGCCCGCATCCAGTTTTCCACAGTCGTGATCGGTATGTGGGGCTCTGGACCCTCGATCACAGATGCTGAACCCTCCTTGGCCAAGTCGTCTGCTCTCTCATTACCATCTACACCGGTGTGCCCAGGGACCCAGGCAATCGTGATCTGATTTCATCTTAATCGGTTTAGGGTCCCTTTCAGCTCTCTAAGCAGTTTTTACGTCGTCACCCGTGATGCAAGCGTCATAATTACTGACTCACTTTCTGAGCAGATGATCGCTCTGCCACATGTCATCTCCTCTGGGTTAGTCCCCTGAGTCACTGAGTCACTCCCCTCATCATCGCAAAGGGATCGTCCACAAATTACGTAACGC
Organism: Pseudolycoriella hygida; assembly: GCA_029228625.1. NCBI lineage: Eukaryota > Metazoa > Arthropoda > Insecta > Diptera > Sciaridae > Pseudolycoriella > Pseudolycoriella hygida. The sequence continues at coordinate 44,319,835 of CM055404.1, read as the reverse complement.
TTTTTCAGTGTTGCCACAAATTTTGAATCACCGATATCTCGGGATAGAAGCATTCCAGAGGGGTCAAATGTATGGTCGACCCCCCCCCCTTTTATACCCCCTAAATGGGGGGTCGACCATACATTTGACCATTCTGGAATGCTTCTATTCCAAAATATCGTTGATTTAAAATTTGGAGCAACACTGAAAAAGCGTTACGTAATTTATGGATGACCCTAAACGTCTCTGCTTGGGGGACCTAGTAACTACTATGGTTTTTAATAGTTGACCTGAGCGACGCGACGGTAAATATACATAGAAAAATATCAACTATCGGCTATCACTTATCAACTATTATGCTAGCTTAGGTTAGCTCTCAAATAACCGTTATCAACAATCAGCTATGAACTATTAATTATCATTTACAAGTTATCAACTATCAGTTATAAATTATGGGTTAGCAACTATAAGTTATTATCTACTAGTTATCAACCATCAGTTATCAACCATCAGTAATCAACCATCAGTTATCAACTATCAGTTATCAATTATAAGTTCTCATCTACTAGCTATCAGTTATCAAGTATCAATAATTGTCAACTATCAGTTATCAAATTATAAGTTAGCAACTATAAATTATCATCTACCGGTTATCAACTATCAATTATCCACTATCAGTTACCATTTACCAGTTTCCAAGTATTAGATATTATTTTTCAAATATCGTCAATCAATTTTTCAACAGATTTTCAAATTATCATACAAATCATACCAATCACCTATTTCACTACTTCAGAATTCTCAATCTTCTTAAATAAATTTGTTGGCAATATTTTCTGATACTTTTTTTCGAAAAAAAAATGATTTCGTGCGAGTCTATTACAAGCGCTTCGGCGTTTGCATTTTTTCTTGTTGGATTTATATGTACTGGTGTATTTCCCGACCACACTAGCTTTCCGAACCCACTTGTACGGCATATTCAATGATCGTATACCGAAAGTTGTATGCTTCTGTACATATTTAGATATATATCTATCCTTTCGAGGTAAGAGATAAAATACTTTATTTTACTTTTCCATTCCAATTCCATTTGGTGCACTCTCCTCTAAATAAACATGAATTAGTAATGTTCCTGGCAATCCTCCTGCGACACCCTTACCGTTAAATTTTCCAATATATACACAACTTCATTTTCGTTTCGTTTCTTTTCCTCATCGTTCTATCTGTATACAATATACTTGATATGCAAGAATCTTTCTGTGCTATTACCAATTTCTTTCTTTCGATTTTTTTTTCTATACTTCAGATAGTAAAATTGCTCTCGTTAATTTTTCAGCAGAATTCCTTCAACGAAGAGGTGAAGTGATATTGAAAGAAAATCTTTACAATTTTTTAAATCATGTTGTAGCAGTGTGTAGTTTTTTGTTCCGTTCTAAATAGGAAAAGGGGAAAAAACGGAACTCATTGTATGTCGTGAAAGTTTCTAATTAACGAAGAAATACGCTATCAAATAAAATTAAAAAAAGAAACCTAGATCATTAAAAAATTTATTCAAAATGTTGCTGTTGAACACGGTGAAGCTGGTGTTAATTGCGATGAACATTTTGCCGTACAGGATTACTCACAGGAAGGTGCTTTTTATGATATACTTGGGAACACTTGTTACACATGGTAAGTTAAAAAACAATTTTTTAGTAAAGTAAGTTATCGACGCACTTCAAAACAACCACCAAATTAAGAATTTTTTCGTTTATTTACTGTGAAAGTAGTGCGAATGTTATAGTTTCTTTTCATTGTGCCTATTTTCAGTCGAGAAATTTTTGATAAATGAAGAAATGTAGTGGATAATTCTAAAGGTTTGTGTAATCTGTATTTGCTTTCGATACCTCAATAATAATCTTTTAACATGATTTCCAAGCCGTATGGTCTCTGAAGTATTCATCGTACATAGGTTACGTCATATGAATCATTCAGTGTTTACATAGTTGCAGCCAACATACACACCTCGTAACTATCCAAAAGCTTGAATGAAATTTAAGATGTTACCCTCTAGAAAAACTTAATGAAGTCTGTCACAACTATCGAACTCGGATCTTTATGGTGGATGGTTTTATGTAACTATTCAGCTATACCGTCCCATTTTGACCCACACCCACAAAGGAAACTCATAACTTATTCTGTTGATGGGTTATGATGCACCTTCTGAGCTTTCTTATGTGCATATGGTGATATGCCCCCGTGCTAGTAGAGAGATACTTCACCGTGACCTCGTTCTTTTCAATCCAATTATTTCTTTTTTTTAATGAAAAAAAGGTCATGAAATAAAATGAGTTGAAAGTAAATTGGGATAATTTTGTCACCTTTCGTGTCGTAATCATGTCAACTAGAACTTAGAGATTTTCAGCCATGAGTTTTGCGTGAAAGGTGAAAGTAACATTCCGATCTAGACCCCAGTACCGTTACAAATGCCGGACTCAACGACGAAATAATTTTTCTGCACTTTCAGTTTTTTCACTGCAAAAATTTGACTTTTGTATCTTATTGCGTAGATTGTTTAATGTAAATTTAAATTTTTGAGTGTGAAAACTGAAAGTGTTGAAAAATTATTCCACTGGTGGGTCCGGCATTTGTGATGCAATTTTTTTTAACACATCGTAATTTTGTTTTAAAACAGGCGCTGTAATTTTTCAGGAAATTAAAACTTTGAACACAAGTTTCCGTTCAACCAAACTTCTTCGTATTATCAGCGATAGCGTCACCTCAAGCGATATCATTAATTTTGGAAGCGGACCTACAGACTGCGTCACACTCTACGTTTAAAAAACGTAGAAAAAAAATTTCTCCGAAAAAAAATGTCTTCGAAAAAAATTTTCTCCGAAAAAAAATTTCCTCAAAAAAATTTTTCTCCTAAAAAATTTTTCCTTTAAAAAAAATTTTTCTTGAAAAAAAGTTTTCTCAGAAAACAAATTTTTCTACACAAAAAATTTTCTCCAAAACAAAACTTTCCTCAAAAAAATTTTTCTCCAAAAAAATTTTTCTCCAACAAAAAATTTTCTCAGAAAAAATTTCTCCAAAAAAATTTTTCCTTTCCTTTCCTTTCCTTTCCTTCCCGGTGCCATTAGCCGCAGTATATATGTAGAGACTATTGGCACCCGGTGCCATTAGCCGCAGTATATATGTAGAGACTATTGGCACCGCGTGAAATAAAGGAATCGTAAGTACGTAAAATAAGGGAAAAATAATTAAATAATATTATGATAAATATGCTAACAACAATTGTTGTTCATCATAGATACACTAATTTCTTTTTACTCACTGCAACACTGTATCAATCACTCTCATGCGAAGCCATCAGTGTTACCTAGGTCTTGTGACATTTTGTAAAAGAACGAACTTCCTAGGCTTGTTAGCCACCTAGTGTGTGGCATTTCGTTAAAGCGCAAATTTCCTAGGTTTGGTAGCCTCCTAGCAAATTTCCTAAATTTCCGGGGTGCCATTAGCCACAGTATAATAAAGAGACTATTGTTACCGCGAGAAATGTAGAAACTGTGAGACTCGCACCAGAATGAGGAAGAAACACTTAAAATAGATCTGTCGATCTGTAGATCTGTAATTTTTTTCGTTACTGACAGCGTTACTCTCATACTAATTTGATCAGTTTTAACTTATTAGTGTTGCAGATATTGTATTATTCCAAACCTGTAAATTGAATGCTGATTTTTTTTTATAAATCCATGTCTAGTAGAAGTAGAGTAAATTTCCAGAAAAATCTTATTGAAAACAAAAAGAATTATGTGAAATAAATTTTCATTTTTCCTATAATTGCTACTTTTTTATATTGAGTGCCGATAGTGTTTTCCACATACAGTTACTAAAAGCACCGGGTGTCAATAGTCTCCTTACTATACTGTGGCCAATGGCTTTAATATAAAAAAGTGACTATTGGCACCCAGTGCCATTTTTTGTGACATTTCGTAAAACGAAAATCTTCTTAATTTTGTTAGCCACAAAGTTTTTTGTGAAATTTTGTAAAAGGAAAATCTACCTAGTTTTGTTAGCCACCTAGACTTTTGTGACATTTGGTAAAAGGAAAAGCTCCCTAGTTTTGTTAGCCACCTAGTTTTTTGCGACATTTCGTAAAAGGAAAATCTTCTTAATTTTGTTAGCCACAAAGTTTTTTGTGAAATTTTGTAAAAGGAAAATATTCCTAGTTTTGTTAGCAACCTAGTTTTTTGTGACATTTCGTAAAAGGAAAAGCTCCCTAGTTTTGTTAGCCACCTAGCTTTTTGCGACATTTCGTAAAAGGAAATCTTCTTAATTTTGTTAGCCACCAAGTTTTTTGTGACATTTTGTAAAAGGAAAATCTTCCTAGCTTTGTTAGCCACCAAGTTTTTTATGACATTTTGTAAAAGGAAAATCTTACTAGTTTTGTCAGCCACCTAGTTAGTTTTTGTTACGTTTCGTAAAAGGAAAAGCTACCTAGGTTTGTTAGCCGCCTAGTCTGTGACAGTTTGTTAAAGCGCAAATTTCATTAGGTTTGGTAGCCAAGTAGGTTTTGTGACATTTCGAAAAGGACGAACTTATTAAGCTTGTTAGCCACCTAGTCTATCGCATTTCGTTAAAGCGCAAATTTCCTAGGTTTGGTGGCCAACTAGTTTTTGTGACATTTCGTAAAAAGAAAAGTTCCGTAGTTTCGTTAACCACCAAGTTTTCTGAAATTTTGTAAAAGCAAAAGGTCTTTGGTTTTGTTAGCCACATAGTTTTTTTGACATTTCGTTAAAACGCTAAATTCTTCGGTGCTATTAGCCACACTATATATGTAGAGACTATTAGCACCTGGTGCCATTAGCCGCAGTATATATGTAGAGGCTATTGGCACCCGGTGCCATTAGCCGCAGTATATATGTAGAGACTATTGGCACCCGGTGCCATTAGCCGCAGTATATATGTAGAGACTATTGGAACCCGGTGCCATTAGCCGCAGTATATATGAAGAGACTATTGGCACCCGGTGCCAAAAGCAATTTCAAAAAAAAAATTTTCTCCAAAAAAAAGTTTTCTCAGAAAAAATTTGTCTCCAACAAACGGAGTGGAGCTGCAGAATTTCTTCTGATTTTCGCGATTTTTTTACTATTTTGCTCTTGAGCACCACCTAAATTACTTCAGATCAAGTCGGCTCCATAGACACTTTTTGTCAGGGACACATTTAGAATCGTTTAAGCGCTGGGGCCCCATACCTTACATTTTTTTGGACCACCCTAATGCTCATTGTGATTGCGTTTACTGTATAAAACGTTATCTCTAACTGGTTTAAGAGCTGAGTATTCTGGAACACGTTCTTTGACACCTAAGCCTAAGACAAACTTAGCGCTATTGAATTGTGTCAGACCCACCACAGACACTTATTGTCGAAATCTCATACGATTGTGTGCTTTTAAATTTACTTGTTGTCAAATATTAGCTTTGAAAATGGTCATGCAAGGACCGAAACTTAAGTAGTAATAATAAAAATATTTTGGTACAATTTAAATGGTGTTTTGGAACTTTTTCTTAAAGCTATTCATCGAAATATTAGCTGTCTTGCAGTTTTGCCAATATGAAAAAAGCAAGACACGTAAATTTAAAAGCACACGGCCGTGTATACGTTCAAATAAAATCATCTTCTTTCTATTCTTAATTGGCGATAATTCGATATTTTGTTACGGAGCTCACGAGTGGCGGTCACCAACCCCTTACTTCAATCTTCAACTTGACACCGTCATCGTTTCTTTTCGCCTCTTGTGACTGATAGAGTTAGGTCCTTTGCACATCAACTTACTATCGGCAAGAGTATCGTATGTTCAAACCACACGAGAATTTAATAAAAACTAATTGACTTTAAAACAAAACGCTGCATTCTGCAAAACATTTTGTCGAATGAAATGTATTGTTTTAGCGTGTCAAATGTTTAAAGTGTCGACAAATAGAAACGATATACATTTTGGTATCTATTGTAAATGACCTGAAAATCGATTATGTAAGTTCAAAATAAGGTTCAAAATGTAATGTCATTTGAAAAGGGTTAACAGACAGTCACTTTGAACATCGTGTGTGTATATATACGTTATTTTTACACCTTCTGTGAAAGTTGGAACTGTCATTTACTCGACGAGAATTGATAGTGAAAAAGAGTGAGGATAACAGAGAAATTTTTTTAAAGTTTATGGATTGCTTTAAACAGAATAAATTCTCTATTCACTAGTTCATGAGATTTATTGTCACGTGAACGTTAACACTTAGACGGATACAGATTACATAACGCTGTAGAAGTGAAAGGAGCATTTAATTTACACAGTAATTTTCCTAGGACACGGGGGGTGAGAAGGTCGAAAATATTTGTACAAATTAGGTTTTTGTAGTAAGTGTGAAAATTGAAAAATAATTTTCATGATAAATTGATGCGCTTGAATTTTCAACTTTCAACTTTCAACGTAGTTCAACTTTCCGTAACATTATTTTTCATAAAAATTTTGTAGCCACATTCTGAAAGGGATATTGAAAATAATTTTGAGAAAACATTAACTCAGGTATAGCATTCACTTGCATTCGAATTTAATATCCGGAATCAGTTTTGATTTTGAAGTTATATTTTTGATGTTGTAATTTGCTTGCACTGTCCATGCTTTCAGAAAACATATTGGATATAAAGAAGCGTCGCGTCAGTACTTTACCCCCACCCTTACTGACATATCCGTCGCATCATTATATCTACAAATATATTTCACCAATTCCACTCTAAAAAGCAAAGAAAGATCAGCTTTCCATTCAAATTGACGATGTCCTAAAAGCTTAAAACTAAAATACGCCGCCGAAACACGAAAAACCTAGTTCCATGATGAGTCCACATGGAGACATGGAGGGAGGAGTAGGGGTTTCAAAATGCTATACATCTGAGGCAAAGCAAGTCGACCGCTTGAATTTTGTACATATGGCCAGTTTTCCATATCTATGTCGTGGCTTATGATTAACGGAAGCGAGAGGAGGAGGGGGAGGCGTCTCTCAACTGAAGTTGAAAAAGTAACCCCTACAACACAGCGATGCGGCGCCTTGTTATGTCAATCTCAATCGAAAAATGGTGGTAATGTCTCCGTAAATGAAGAGGACATGTCGCACAGCTAATTCAGTTGTTCGATTGTCGGTTTTAGGATTTGTTTTAGCAATCCGAGGAAACATTCTTATTACTGTGATAGATTTGCGTCACTGTATCGGACAATGACGTCAACGAATCGTAACCAGAAAATTTTAAGTAACTGCGCCTAACGACCAGCCTATTTCTTTGGTTTTGACAATTAAGCAAACGTCGAGGTCGTGAAAACAAATTGGTGTACATCGAACTCAAAAATTTATTTTCATTTTAAATTAAAAACATTGAAACAATTATTCCAAGTGAAAATTTCTATCACGTTTTGTTGGACATTCAAAACAGCGAACAGTTTTCTTGAGTCTGTTTTGTATACCATCGTATGGTATACACACATTTTCCAGACTTTAAACCCGAACATAATTTATAATTTCATATTTTTTGCAAGCTTGCTCCGTGTAACGTGAATGATTCATTTTTCGGAAAAATGAAATATGTTTTCTAAGGGTGCTATTGCCGTCCACACAGTATGGCAATATGTTTAATTCGACTGTGCAAATAAATTGAAAACAATTCAACGCGGGGACAGTTATTCATTTTTGTGCAAAGGGCACTTTTTCACTGTTCTCGCTTTTCAAGCCAGCGTCAGCTGACGAAGCACTAAACAAATTTTATTTTAGGTCGCAAACCTGGCTTCAATTTTAAGCATGAAGATAGTGTGGGAAGGTTACCAGATGTAAAGTGAATTTCATATAATATTTCATTGAGACGGAGAAAATTGTTTCGGCCTTGAACCTTGACTGAACTCCAAGGTCGAAACAGTACATGGGTAAAATTTTACTTTATGAGTTTCGTACGGCGGGGGGGGAAGGGTGGGGATGGTAGGGGTCGACCCTCCTAACAATAATATGACGTTAGCAGGTGGCGCTCACATCACGTTTAGTAGTAAGAGCCGTTTAAAGCTATGAATTAGTGGTGTTACTATATGACAAAAAAAGCATAATTGAGCGGTTCAGGAGTACAGGTACATAACCCAAATTGGTTGAAAGTGGATTTTAGCGCTTTAACTGATTGAATTTTAGCGCTGTAATTGTGAAATTATGAAATTAACTTTACTCTATGAGTTTCGTGCGGAAGGGGTGGGGAAGGGTGGGAATGGTAGGGGTCGACCCTCCAACAATAATATGACGTTGGCAGGTGGCGCTCACATCAGGTTTAGTAGTAGGAGCCGTTTAAAGCTATGAATTAGTGGTGTTATTATATGACAAAAAATGCATAATTGAGGGGTTCAGGAGCACAGGTACATAACACCAATTAAAAGTGGATTTTAGCGCTTTAACTGATTGACTTTTGGCGCTGTAATTGTGAAATTATGAAATTAACATGAAATTCAACAATGGATTTTAGCGCTTTAATTGCGCAAATATGAAGTATGAATGACATTATTCAGAATTTTACCGCTTTAATTTTGTAAGCATCCGCTAAGTATAGACTTACCCAGGAAAAGGACCGTTTACCAGACTCGGTGGGGACCCCTCGGCTCGTCGCTCCCGAAGTATTTATTGACTCCAAACCCCCTTAGTATGAAGAAGATGAATCCCAGAAAGCAGTTCGAATAAATTGTCTCCAATCATCATTTGTAAAATTCTGAATAATGTCATTCATACTTATTACATGTTAGTTTCATAATTTCACAATTACAGCGCTAAAAGTCAATCAGTTAAAGCGCTAAAATCCACTTCTAACCAATTTGGGTTATGTACCTGTGCTCCTGAACCCCTCAATTATGCTTTTTTGTCATATAGTAACACCACTAATTCATAGCTTTAAACGGCTCCTACTACTAAACCTGATGTGAGCGCCACCTGCTAACGTCATATTATTGTTGGGGGGGTCGACCCCTACCATCCCCACCCTTCCCCCACCCCTTCCGCACGAAACTCATAAAGTAAAATTTTACCCAGTACATGATAACAGTTTGAGGGAGGGAAGAAATGGATGCCGGTACAACTATCAATTTCTGTTTGTTTCAATAAATGTAAGAAATCTAGCGCTTCATAGAGATGAGTGGATCGACCTTTTTTTAAAACCCGACCTGGACCGAACCCGACCCGAAAATTTTTTTCGAAACCCGCTACCCGAACTGTTTCGAAACCCGACCCGAACCGAACCCGACCCTATTAAATCTTTCGAAGCCCGCTACCCGAACTGTTTCGAAACCCGACTCGGACCGAACCGGACCCCATTAAATTAATGTGAGATGAATGTCAAAATTAGATAATCATTTTCAGAAACATCGGGAAAAAATCCTATTTCAGTGAGCTAGAAATGTCATTGCTGTAAAGCTGTGAGAGAAAATGTTAGCTTTGAGTTTCCCTATACGGGGAAATTAATTTTCACTTTAAATTTAAAGTTGATTGCTAGTTACAATTAGCAATTAGCTTGAAAATCGTAAGAAAATTCATTCTTTTTCTTCTTGTTTTCACTCATTATCAATTGATTCCTATATATAAAGTACTTTGTAGCTCATCGAACTTAAAACATGGGGTAAACACTTCGTCAAAAGATGAGCAATCATCAGTCTGCGCATGTGTCACACATAGAAACAAGCTACCGGAATGCTCTACTAAAATTAATTTGGCTGTTTCAACATTGACTTCGACACAAATACAGAGGCATACTAAGCCCGATTAACTTCTACACTATTCTGATTATTCATAAATCATCATAAACAACAACAAGTATTCTCAATCTAGTACTAACTGAAAGTCTAGAGTGGTTTGAGACGAGTTTATTAGATATGTTTACATATCAGCGTTGCAAAATATGAAATTTAAATAAAAGACCGTAACCCGAAAAAAATGATACGGAAACCCGACCCGACCCGAACCCGATTAAAATTTTCGAAACCCGAAACCCGCGGACCCGATAAAAACAATTCGGGTTCGGGTCGGGTTTTTCATAGTTTCGTGCGACCCGCTCATCTCTAGCGCTTCATCTGATATAAGATCACCGTTGTACCCTTGGTTGTTTCAGTTTTTGACAAATTAACGAGCTTTGTCTTAGCCCTTCCGCCTCCTAATTCTTGTTGTATCCGTATCTGGTGACCTTCCCTCACCTTTCTCTACTTATACAATTGAGATATTAACATGGCCTAATTCTTGTTGTATATTCATCTAGTGATCTTTCCCCGCCCTCCCCAACCTAACAGATTTTGATCGAAGTTTGTTATCTAAAGTAAAATTTTGTCCAATATGTATATCACACATTACTTTTTATACCTAATTTTATATTATGTGTAGACCTGTCAGAGTTTAACGAAGCTGATAAATTTAACTCACCGATAAACTTGACGTCTAGCTAAATTTGATATAAAAATTAAATTTAATTTTCTTATTTCTTAACATTGCTTAACATTGTATAACGAGTGAGCGTAGCGAACGCGTGTTTGTACAATATATCCCTTTCAAAACGGAAATGTGACACAGGTCCCTGTTCCTTCCTCCAAAACAACTGATATCAATTGGAGTGACGCTTAAAGGTTCGAAACGCAAAAAATTCGTTGTTAGCGTACTGGCTTTCCACCAAAAGTGTAGCGCATTAATAACGTCCTAAAGTTCACTCAAGCTTCAAAAGTTGGGTAGCTGTGGTGTATTTGGTGCCCATAACGACGTACACACTGAATGAATCGTATGACGTAATACATATACGATGAATCTGTGTACAAAATATCTAAGCCTACGTTTAGGCGAGATAATACTCATGCGCCTAACAATTCTTGGAGTAATTGAATAAGACGCTACATTCGCATTACTCTAAAACATGGTTCGGAAGTCACGTTAAGCCGGTGGTCCAGACGACACTTGTTATTGGCTATAAAAAGCTGTTAGTGGAGTCTCTAAAATACAAAAAATACAAATACCATAAAGTCAAATTGTTGCGGTGTAAAAGCTGATTCACGCGACGAAATGAGTTTGTTATTTGCTGCGTTTAGAAAGTCATGTTCGACTATTAAAGCAGTTTCATTTCGAAGCTAGCAGATAAAAGTTGTTTGACAAAAGGGCGTCAAATTTTCACAGCTGGACCAGAATGTGCATGAATCGGAAAAAACTCTTTTGCAATGCGTTCAAAGCTACTGACTAAAGAGACAGTTCAACTGGACCTACATAGATAATGTAAACTTGGGAAGCCCCGATTACAAAACTTAGAATGTGAAATAAACTTGGAAAAATTTGTTGTAGTTCATTAATTAACTAGAAGCAATTTAAACCATACCAATTAAAATCTTGATGAAGTTTTATTGAACAAGACATTTAACATTTATTTGGTTTTAGTTTATAAAACAACTTTGCACAAACTTTAAATTTACTCCGAGCATTGCTTTAGTATATAAGTTATTTATAGTTTATCATCAAATCTCCGAATGTATAGAACTGTTCGTGTAGGTTGTATAACAAAATATTTTGCTTTGCGTTTCATTCGGGACGTCTGTGTTTAAGATATTGTATTTAATGTCAGAAACATTTTAATCCATTACAGTTGTTGATACCTTGGTACTGATGTGCATTGAAGGAAGTTATTGCATTTAGCGGTTAGTTTTCACAAAATGGAAGCGTTAAGCAGATAGATAAAGGAGAATGTTGAATAAAGCTTTTGAAGAATGGGATGGTGTCTTTCTGTTCATTAAAACTAGAGCTGCTTGACATCGTCTTAGGAAAGATGGCAGTCTCGCTCCGTTTCATTCTGATTTACGAAAGATATCCCGGAAATGTTTGTTAAATTTAGGACGTGTGGCATTGAAAATGTAAAATGGCACCAATACAGTCGGTTTGTTATTGTTTTACTTCTTTTTTTGCTTACCAGCTGGTTTCACTTTGAAGTATTTAAACATCAAACAGAGAGGTAGTCAAACTGAAACAAGCTATGTGTGTGTCTGTAAGTCAAACATAAACAATAATTACATGACATGGCAGTAGTTTCTATTATAGCAAACTAAGAGTGTTTTTAGACCCGTACGAAGTACTGGTCTTATGCGTTTACCACGACGTTTGTAACACGTCGAATTTCGACCCGGGAGTTGGTGGGTTTTTCGTTTTGGGGTACAAATACGAGAAATATGCAAAAAAAACGTTGTCCGTCCGTCTGTCGCCTAGTTATCTCGAGTAAGGCTTGACCGATTTTCAAAATCTTTTTTTTTTTTTCCTGAAAGGTAATCGAAGAAGTGAGGTCGAGTTGTGAGATGGGCAAAATCAGTAAAAAGCTTTCGAAATTACGAACGAAAACGAGGTTTTTCGAAGGTCGGTGAAACTTTTTCGCTTATATCTCCGCGAGTTTCGCACAGAAATTGCTTTTCAAGGGCTCAAACGAAAGGTGTGGAAATCGGGAAACCACAAAAAAAAATCGGTTGAGTGGTTGCGGATATAGGGCCTTTAGTATGGCTCTAACTGTTTGGGCTGTGTGGGCTGTCAACACTAATCAAGTCAACAAGTATTTTGTTATTGTGTTTGAAATTAATTTATACGTTTTCGTAGTGAAAATTGACGAATGAAGTATTTTGTTGACTAAATATCCTTTATGAAGTGTTAAGGTCGCGAACGAAGTTGGAGTTCTCATCACATTGCTAATTGATCCAACGATTTCGCAATCTTTGTGGGTGACCTTTCACCATAACCTAGCAATGAATGCATGCAGTTAACACAAATAGTGATTGACAGATTGACACGGTTGGCTCGTCACTAGTATGGGCAGGCTAGTCTGCAAGCGAGATCGCTCAGGGCTGCAGGGAAGGCTTCATTGCGGAGTGGTGTGACAGTTGCGCACTTCTGAACGAGAGGCGGCCTGGCTCAACTTTCACACGGTTCGCTGTAGCGGCTACATCCATTTCAGGATCTGGCTTCATGGTTTAACGGTTCTGCTAATTGAATAGGGTGGTAATAGAGTTGAATTTGTAATGATTTTAGAATTCGGGAAGACGGCTGCACGACTGAAGCATTGTTGTCACAACTATGATACTAGGTAGCCTCGTGTTACCCGCCGGCTTACAGACCAACCCGGTTTGTGGACCAGAAGATTTTGTCTTTGATGTACCTCGATAGTTACATTGGGACTATTCCAATGAGTGAAAGCTTTTGGCGCTACAGGGTGGCGGAGGTCGTCGGTGGAGCAGTGATGGCAGGCCGCAGAGCAGGGATTACACGTCGTTCGACTCTGCCTTGGTCGATACCGAAACAGGAAAGTCTTACGGTTTTATAAACGTATGGCGCTACACCTGGCTTGGATTCAACCGATTGCCGGCTCTCGACCGGGTTTGCAATGTGGATATTCTTGTTTGTGAGTGGAGGAAGTCCAAGATTTTAATGATGACTGGGTAGTACAAAGGGTCCGTTAGAGGCCTGTGTGCATCGATCAGAAATGATCGGCCCTAAGTTGATAAAATCTAAAAAAAAAATGGCACTAACTCGCGCTTCAAGTCAAGTCTTCAAGTTCAAGTCAAGATGGCGGCAGATATGGACGTGTTTGTTTTGCTCTGAGTAAGTTTCGTTTATTTTTTGCCCTCTTCGCGTTTTAAATCACAGTTTCTCGTAAATAAGTTAAGTTAAATTAGTGTGTGTTTTTGTAACTTTCTTAGGTATCAATTAAAATCTGCATTTTCTTTTCAAGCAACGTAGTGCTCACATAACCTCAAAGTTACAGCGTTTTTCGGGTGTTTGTTTTGTTTTCTTCATGCAAAACAATCGGCGTTTTGTGTTTGTGGTTTTGGTATAGGATTTCAAGTAGGTGTTTGTCTGCGGTTACGGTTAACTTCTTCGCTATTCATATAGAAATTCTTTTTTGGCAAAAATAAATGAGCTTGCGCTTGGCATCTCAGGCACGTGTGTGATGTCCCCATTGAGGCTTGAACTTCCAGTGCGGTTCGGCTTACCAGGCCGTCCCACTGTATTCATTATTGGTAAAAACGGTCATAGGCAGCCTCGGACGAGTGTTGGTCACGGGGTACGACCAATGCGGGACTTGAACGGTACCCCATCGTTGACGATCAGGCAATGTGAAAAGGTTGATGGTTTGTTTATTGGAAGTCTAAACGTTAATGGGGGTTTTAGGGGTCGCAAGGGTGAGTTGGTGGACTTGGCAATGGATTATGGTGTAGATATATTAGCGTTGAGCGACATTAGGACGAAAGGGCAGCGCGAAGAACTGGTGGGCGGTTATAAAGTGTTTTCGTTTGGTGTTCAGTCTGGTAGGGCGAACTGGGGAGTTGGAATGGCTATCAAAAGGGAATTAGAAAAGTTTGTTTTGGGCGTGCGGTATGTAAGTGAAAGGATCATGTGGGTCTCCATTAAGCTGACAGGAGGTATTTATCGGCTGGGTAGTGTTTATAGCCCGTGCGAGGGTAGCAGTGCTGGCGATCTTGACACCTTTTACGAGCAGTTAGGGGATGTTGTCAGCAAAAAAGGTAGTGAGTGTGTGATTCTGTTGGGGGATTTCAACGCGAGAATAGGAAACAGTAAGACCAGTGGCGGCTATGAAAGGGTAATGGGCAAATTCGGGGAGGATGTTTTAAACTCAAACGGAAAGCGATTGTTGGATTTCTGCGATTTCAGTGGACTGGCAGTAACCAACTCTTTCTTTAGGCATAGGTGGATCCATCGGTACACTTACGTTAATAATAGTTTGGGGCACAAGTCAATAATTGATTACATGGTTATAGAGCAGGACAGGAGGCAGGAAGTCAGGAACACACGTGTTTTCAGGGGTTTCACATTTGGCTCAGACCACTACCTTTTGGGTACCCATCTCTCTGTTAGTAAACTCTGTCAGGCTAAAAGGAAAAAAGTGGTGGTTCGGAAATTTCGTGTGGGAAAATCCAGGGACGAGGAAGTTAAGTCTCGCTTTATGTCAAAATTCAGCGAAGCTTTCGGAAGGCTTCCTCCGGACTGCGTAGACAT
>CM055404.1:44272004-44298278 GCA_029228625.1 Pseudolycoriella hygida | reverse complement strand
CGGAAAATTTTTTTCGCTGAAAATTTTTTTTCGCCAGAAATTTTTTCTCCAAAACTTGTTTTTTCTTTTCTTCCAAAACTACTGGTATCACATTAAAAACCCTTTTTAAACAACTGATATCAATTTGGGTGACGCTTACAGCTTCGGAACGCAAAAGATGCGAAATATTTTCATTTTCGATCAAAGAAATGCTGGACCTTCACAACGTAGTAATTTTTCTGCGCTTTCAGATTTCGCACGCCAAAAATTTGGCTACCCGTACTCCCCACATCACGCAAATCTTAATTTTTTTTCGTGTCAAATTTTCTTGGGTTTCTCTGGAGTTTTTATAGTGATCTGACACTCCTTCTAAAAAAATCGTCAAGTTGCCTGAGTTGTGGAAACTGTATGGTAGGATCCCTACGACTGAATCAATCTTGGTCAACTTTTTATCGAAAAAGCTAAGATTTACTGGCGTTACGAAACACGTATTAACCCCGCATACTTCGTACGAGGGCTAAAAATGTTAATCGTTTGTTGTAACATTAGAAGCGGCACAAAATTTTCTTTTATTCATTTTCCCATGTTTCTTTGTAATTGTTTTTCATTCATTTATTGAAAATACACAAAAAGTTCAAAGCCATCCCCCCTATTTCAAAAAAAAAAAGCTGTGGAAAAGCGAAAAACGTTAACACAAAAATGTACCACAACATGAATTTTTAAGGACTTTTGTTGTTCTTCTGGTATACCTTCGAATGAAAAGTTTTTTGTTATGTTTATTTTGGCAACAGGAAGAAAAAGTAAAGAACGACAAAAAAAAAAAAAATCGAAAGAAACGTCTAATATGAAATTTTTCCTCCAAGTCGTAACGTTATTGTACAAACAAAACTGTTCCACTTTACATGTGAAAGGACTCTCTGTTCCAATGTTGCCATAAATATATATGTATTGTGTGCTATACCGAAACCATGTTTCAATTCTTCTACGTATACATAAAACATGAAACAGATCCTTTTGTACTTATAAAATATATTAAATTGTGTTGTATGGATGGAATAAATATATTTCTTATTCACACATGAACAAAAAAAAAACTGCGAAAAAACTACATAAATTGAATTGGAAATTATTTTCCAAGCGGTTTGTGCTCTGTTATGGGATGTATATATTTTTTGAAAATCATTTTTAAATTATTCAAACAAATCCAAGCGTGTTGTAATGAAATCAATTTACATTTCAAAACAATTTTCATCAAATCAATACTTGCATTTACCTTGTTTTACCAGTAACCATAACAATGTTCTTAATGAGGAAGCATGTAAGAGACATAATAAAGCACGTCGACCGACGACGACGGTTGTAAATGCTATTGTTTGCATTCTTTCACAGCCGCCAAAAACAAGAAGAGTAGCAAAAAAGGATTGAAAAGAAGGGAAGACAATGGAACATCAAAGAAATTGTGTCTGCAATTTGTTGTTTAATAATTGCCAACAATGAGCTAAAGAGAGCAGTGACAACCAGGGTTGTAGTAGAGTCGCCAATAGCGAAGCTAATTTTAAATTTCCTCCCTAATAGCGACTACCGTTTCGCTAAATCCAAAATAAGCGAGGTCTAATCGCTAAGTTTTCAGCTTCTCAAAGACTAACTTGAAAGATTTTCAAAATTATTGCTTTTCGTTGACTTACACAAGAAAAAGAAATCACATCAAACAGGAAATGTTTTGACTACAAATTAAAAAGGCAATAAATTTAATTTTATGGCAGTCAAATTTTAATTCAAACGCAGTAAATTTAATAAAGTGACAATAAAAATAATTTTCGGCAGTAGAAATAATTATGGGCAGTAAGTTTTTGCAATTAATATTTTGGCAATAAATTTAATATTTTTGGCAATAACTTTAATATTTTGGCAGTAAATTTAATACTTTGGCAGTAAATTTTATATTACGGCAGTAATATTTAATAAGCAAGTTTACAAAATGTTACTGATGCTTACTCATTCTAGTGAAGTATCGCTAGAATCAAATCGCAAAAAATTTATGTTAACTGACTGATGCGAATTATGTTGCGCTTTAAAAAATGTTAGGTAAGCGACTGATGATATCTTTTACGAAGTGTTACGTAAGCGACTGATGATCCCTTTCACGAAATGTTACGTAAGCGACTGATTATACCTTTTACGAAATGTTACGTAAGCGACTGACGATCCCTTTTACGAAATACTACGAATGCGAATTATGTTGCGCTTTAAAAAATGTTAGGTAAGCGGCTGATGATCCCTTTTACGAAATGATACGTAAGCGACTGATGACCCCTTTTACGAAATGCTTCGAATGCGAATTATGTTGCCCTTTAAAAAATGTCAGGTAAGCAGCTGATGATCCTTTTACGAAATGATACGTAAGCGACTGATGATCCCTTTTACGAAATACTAAGAATGCGAATTATGTTGCGCTTTAAAAAATGTTAGGTAAGCGGCTGATGATCCCTTTTACGAAATGATACGTAAGCGACTGATGACCCCTTTTACGAAATGCTTCGAATGCGAATTATGTTGCCCTTTAAAAAATGTCAGGTAAGCAGCTGATGATCCTTTTACGAAATGATACGTAAGCGACTGATGATCCCTTTTACGAAATACTAAGAATGCGAATTATGTTGCGCTTTAAAAAATGTTAGGTAACCGACTGATGATCCCTTTTACGAAATGATACGTAAGCGACTGATGACCCCTTTTACGAAATGCTTCGAATGCGAATTATGTTGCGCTTTAAATATGTAAGGTAAGCAGCTGATGAACCTTTTACGAAATGATACGTAAGCGACTGATGATCCCTTTTACGAAATACTACAAATGCGAATTATGTTGCGCTTTAAAAAATGTTAGGTAACCGACTGATGATCCCTTTTACGAAATGATACGTAAGCGACTGATGATCCCTTTTACGAAATGCTATTATGTTGCGCTTTAAAAAATGTTAGGTGAGTCCATAGCAACGTTGTTGAGCAATTATTTTTATTGAAACTATATACAATCCTATAATACAATTAATTAAATGGTAACAACAATCTACTGTCAGAATATTAAACTTACTGTCAAAACATTAAATTTATTGTCGAAATATTAAATTTATTGCCAAAATACTAATTGCAAAAACTTACTGCCTATACTTATTTCTAGTGCCGAAAATTATTTTTACTGCCACTCTATTAAATTTATTGCTTTTGGATTAAAATTTTACTTCCAAATTATTAAAATTACTTACCAGTTAAATACTAGCCAAACGTTTTTGATAATATTGGGCATGAAATGACAAAAATGATAAATAAGTTTGATATCATACGATTGATGTTAGTTTACATTGAGACGTTCTATTGGTTTTATCAAGAACCTCTTCAAAATATTTGATATCAGATGGACAAGCTGGCGGAGTTTTGTCAAAATAAATCTTCTAATCAGCCCACTTAGAGCTTATAGTTCGTATTGAAGGTGGTTGAGAAGTACATGTTCAGAAAGGATTGTAGAAATGTTGTGGAAGGGGTTATTTCGCCTGATAAGTGCCGAGATATTTCTGAAAGGAAGATGTCAGTTTTGTTCTAAAACTTTTCGAGATGCAAATGAGCGGTAGCTCAAACCTGTATTGACGTTGACGGGCAATAGTCTAGGATAATAGGCTAGGAACAATAGAGAAAGAATCAATCTAGTACCATAAAATTCCTGAAAAGGAACAAACGCAGCCTTCATTTCCTAGCCTTACTAACAAAGCGAGTGATACCAGTCGGAAAAATCTCTCAACCCCTCTACAGAGCTTCAATACCTCCGTTCAGTTAAAAATGTTTTTATCCTCCGAAGTTAGCGATGATTAGCGTTCGCTAACAGCGACCACTATTAGCGCGCTAATTTTTGTCTGATACGCGAATTACGTTAGCGACGCTAAAAAAATTGGTTACCGAATACAACCCTGGTGACAACCAAACACACACGAAAATATGTATTACGTAAATTATTCCGGGAATGGTTCTTCGTAACAACCGCCATAATTTAACCGCTTTGCTATCAGATGATAGAACCATAGAACAGTAAGATTGATATGTGCTGAACTGCTACCTCCCATTCCATAATACAATAAGTTTGCATCTGTCCCGAAAAAAAGACCGCATAGGCTTTAATGAACGTGAGCTTTTGAGAGTTAACTTTCTGGGCAATATTAGGTTAGGGTTTACGAAATGTTTAGTTCAAATTTCAGCAGGTGGTAGCACTAATCAGTTCCGTTAAGATTCGCTCTTCCCATCAATACCTCTAACCGAAACAAATAGATACGTCAGTAATTTCTCCATCACGTCCATCAGCATAAGCATATCAAGTTGCGACTTGACTGACGATTGGCACTGGATGGTCATATGTTTATCTCTTCTAGATGTGTGAGAGTCATGTCAATGCCAAAATAATTCGAAGAGCTTATCTGAAAAACGTTCTGTCGACCGATTTCCACGTGGATTCGTAATGTGCTGCCCGTGCCCACTAACGCGAGATTTAGGGAGTGATTTAAAACTTGTACATACCTACACTGAAAATTCTTGGATTTTCACGTTAGTTGTATGCTGCATATCTATAGTGATATGTTGCTATTAGTTGCAAGTTATATAATATACCAACATGCAGCATACGAAATGCTGTATATGGGTATAATATACAACTTGCAACTAATATATACAGCATATCACTATATGCGTATATGCAGCATACAACTAACGTGAAAATCCAAGAATTTTCAGTGTACATAGTTGACCCTCAACGCCTGTTCTGAAACTTTTCATTTCAAATTTGGTTTACGGTCATAAAAATTCAAATCGGTCGGTTAAGAAACCAAGAAATTCGAACGTAGTAAAAATAAATCTTATCTTATTGGTGTCTCCCTCTAAAAGTGGTAATAAAGATTACCGGCAATAAGAAGTTGGTACTCGGTTATCCGATGGCTTCTCCTGTCCGGAGCGAAAACATCAAAAGGTAGATCGTTTGACGCCCAAAGTCCAAAGCCTTAGGAGAGAGTTTCTGGACCTTCATGTGTATATGATGTTCAACAATTAACTGACATACCTTTCAGTGTGAGGTAGCGTTTCGTGTGGATTCTCCAATGCTTTTATACCTTTGACCTTATCCATTCGTTTATCAATGAGACAATAAGCTACAAATCAATTGCGGTAACCGCACTAATTTTTATAAGACTAGCTGTGAATTAGGGAATGCAAAACCGGTTCTTTGAGAACCGTCATTCGGTTCTTAAGAACCGGAAACCGGTTCTTATTTTTTCCGAATCCGTTTACTCTACAAATATCATACCATCGTTTGTTTGCTTCAAAATGATTGACGAAGCAAGACATTTTCATAAATTGATTTTTTTAGATATTGAGTGAGGTTCGATTAAGTCTACCATACGGCTTATACGGTTCAATCGGCTATGTTTATTAAATAACAGTGAAATCATGTGAATGTTGCAAAATCAAATCCTGGCAAAAGATTTTTGTAAGGTTAGTAGTTAATTCACTTACTTTATCCATTTTTTTCTCGATTTCACGATTCGCCTTTGTTCAAATTGGCAAGCATTTCGCCAGTACGTGTGGCACACAAAATGCCATAGAGTGAGCTATTTGTACCGTCCCACCATTCGCGATTCTTATTTACCCATCGAATTTTGTGAGAGAATATCGAGAAGCGGAAAAACGGTTCCAGGAAACGGTTTTTCGATTTTAGTACCGGTCCGATTCTGCATTCCCTATGAATGTTTGACGAACTCATTTTATGTAGTATAATGTATTACACTTGTGCTGTTAATTGATATCTCGCATCACAATGAGTGAAACTGTCTCGGGCTCTCAGATACTTTTACTCAAGCTACAGTACTTGATAAATGACTATTGATTTTCTCATTAACTTTAAAATAGCTGAAAAAAAGTGATTCCATGTCTCGTCTCATCACTAGGCTTAAGAAAATAAAACAATTTTCAATAAAATTTTAGAATATGTATATTTGCTAGAACTGTTGACGTAAAAGTCATTCATCATGTTTAGACTTGCGACTGTTTCTAATGAAGGTTCAAGTTTTTGTAACAATAAATGACGGATGTGTGAAATGTTCAACTTCGTAATATTAACACGACTGACTGTAAAAACATATGCAAGGAACCCGTACGTATCAGAATAGATGTGGCAAACAGAGTTGATGTTACGAAAAGACTCGAACGTATTTAAGTTAATATTGCCTTACGTCCATTACATTAAATTGTATCGAGGGCAATATTGAAAAACCCGTCCGATGAAACGTTTAAAAAAGGCCTTCCGAAAGTACAAAATTGACCCTCAAATAGACAAAATGTTCATCTCAATTTTTTATACAACATAGGAAAAAACCATTTTTTTTGTCTAGGGCCCACCTTAGGACCGACCTAGGGTCTTCAGGAGAGGCCTCGGACAAAAACTTACATAGACAAAAATATTTCCCTCCATTTTCTCTACAACATAGTGAAAAACCATTTTTTGGTCTAGGGCAGACCTTAGGACCGGCCTAGGGCCATAAGGAAATGCCTCTTACACATACTTTCATATACAAAAATGTTTCGCTCAATTTGCTCTGCAGCATAGCAAAAAAAATTTTTTTGGTTAGGACCGACCTTAGGACAGACCTGGGGCCCACTTGAGCCCTAAGCACAGGCATCGGGTCCAAATTTGCTTTTGAATACAATTCGATACTCGATTACCTCTCAAATGGAAAAAGAATCAACAAAATCAGTTAGCATTTATCCAACTTGTGTAAGCAAACACGTTGGGCCCTAGTAGAAACTCAGTTTTAGGGTCCTGACTGAGTCCAAGGGTTTATAATCATAAAACAGGAGACAGTCCTAGACCTTTCAATAAAAAAAAATTTGAAAATCGGAAGAAATTTACTCGAGTTATGTACAAAAAACATGTAGAGCGCTAGCAGAAACTCGTTTTTTGTGTCCTAGCTATATCCTAGGGCCCAATCTCAACAACGTTTCTTCTACAAATTGCTGGGCTTTCATAGACCTGTCAACTAAAAAAACAATTATGAAAATCGGAAAAGATTTATTGGAGCTATGTACAAAAAACACGTAAGGCCCTACCAGAGACTCGTTTTTAGTGCCTTAGCTAAGTCCAAGGACTCAATTTCAAAAAAAAAAAATTCTACTAATTGTCGGGCATGCCTAGATCTTTCAAACAAAAAGAGTTTATGACAATCGGAAAAGATCTACTCGAGTTATGTACAAAAAACACGTATGGCCCTAGCATAGACTCGTTCTTAGTGACCTAACTAAGTCCAAGGACTCAAATCCAAAAAAGTTTCTTCTATAAATTGTCGGTCATGCCCAGATCTTTCAAACAAAAAAAAATTTATGAAAATCGGAAAAGATTTACTCGAGCTATGTACAAAAGACCAAAAACCACTTAAACAGCCTTAGCTTGGCGGCCCTTGGACCGACAGTGCCCAGATTCAATAGTATTAAAGATATTTCGAAATTGGGGTGGATACAAACGTCGTGGTAAACGCATAAGACCCCTTTTCGAAGAAATTCGTTCTTCGTACGGGTCTAGAAAGTATATGCAAATGTGTTTACAAATAAAAGTTAAAAAATTCAATTTGTAAACTTTTTAATGCCCTGTTACGGATGGTAATATTATTATTGTTGTTTTCAAAAATAACTAATTCATGTGCAATTTTCACGCTGACTATGCGATTAAAGATGAAGCGTGACCCGATGCATTACCACATTTCATACATTGCAGCAGTGAACCAGTCAACCTAATTTTATTTTCGTATATTTCACACATTAGTCGGTTCATCATAATTTAAACGCTATTTACTTGCTTGTTGTTAACAGACACTGAAAAACCCATCAGAGCTGTTAACCATAATGAAAATTAATTAAGGTCTTTTTTGAACTAAATGTATTGTTTTTAAGTTTTACTTTGGAAACTCGTGAGTTGTAATGGAAATGAATTTACAAAAATCAAATAATCAATAAAATCTATGAAATATTCGCACCGGTGCGGCGCAATGGAAAAGCCGCCGAAAACAATGCGTCTTCGCCAAGACCGATTCGCGCCGCCGCGCCGCTAGCATGAAGCCGAAAAGTAATTCGAACGGTGGGCACAACGGAGGAGTTTCCTCTTGTCGTTGAATATACATTTTTGTTTGGGAATCACTAAATTCCATTTCCACTTTTTTTCTGAGTAGCAATTTGCTTCTTAGTTTACAAAACAAAATTCTTGTATATTTTTGTTTGTAAGACTTTCGTCATGATTAGGTAGTGCAAATATGGCGTAATGAGAATTTTGTTGTCGTCAAAAATTGAGTCTTATCTGAATGGACGTTCACAGTTCGTCAAACTAAGGAAATGCTCTTCTCGAACGCTTAACGTGACCTCTGGTGTTCCTCAGGGTAGCCATCTCGGTCCTGTCTTGTTCATATTATTCATGGTCGACGCTACTAAAGTTTTCTCTACGTCAGTTTACCTAATGTATGCTGACATCTTGAAAATTTTCATGAGAATTAAAAATGTTCTTGACGCAAGTGCTCTTCAACGTGACTTGAATAGGTTTCTACAATGGTGCAAAATCAACCAACTTTATTTGAACGTCGATAAATGTAAGGTAATCTGCTTCACCCGGAAGAGATCCAAAATTAAGCTCGGCTACAATATCGATGATGTTGCCCTGACTCGTGTTAAGGTAATTAAAGATTTGGGAGTCCTCTTGGACCAAAAACTGACGTTCAAAAAACACATTGAATACATAATTGCAAAAGCTTACTCAATGTTATGAGGACTTGTAAGGAATTTAAGAATAGCAAAACTTTGAAAAGTATATACTTTGCTTATGTCCGTTCCTAGAATACGCTTCAGTTCCTTAACAAGACACATTTGTTGACAGGATTGAATCAATCCAGAAAACATTTTTGATGCACGCACTTAGGCGGCCGGTGAAACGGGACGAAAGTCACAAGCTCCCACCGTATATTTATAGATGCGAATCGATTAACGTTGAAACACTTGTCCGACGCAGAATCCAAAGCTGCGCACTTTTTGTGTCTGATCTGATGAATGGCTTTATTAACGCACCTATACTTAAAAGCAAGATCATTCGAAATTCTAGACCCTCTCATGCTGGTAACTTTC
This sequence comes from Pseudolycoriella hygida, assembly GCA_029228625.1. Classification (NCBI taxonomy): domain Eukaryota; kingdom Metazoa; phylum Arthropoda; class Insecta; order Diptera; family Sciaridae; genus Pseudolycoriella; species Pseudolycoriella hygida. The sequence goes on along the minus strand of CM055404.1, from coordinate 44,289,108 downwards.
TAGTTGTTGAAGAACACAGGACAAAATATGGTTTTTACGAGCCAATTAATAACATGTGCATGTCATTTAACCGTTTTTCACTACTGTGGTTCAAAACATACCACGTGAATCGTTCAAGATGACTATCAGGAAGTTGAAATTACGTATAAACTGAATGGTAGGACCAGAATTTCATAAATTGAACCTTTCGTTCTTACTCTGATCAGAAGCTGATTCTCGTCGACTTGCGCAGAAGCAGCTAGCCTAGCCGACTAGTTTCCACTAATCCTTTTTGTTTCAGGTGGGCCACGGGCTACACGAAAAGTGCATCAAACAAGTGTAAAACAGATGGATGGACGGACTATTTTAAATTTTAAACCTCTATTTTAGTTTAATTTTTTAATTGACTCCTATTCTCCAGCTTTGTTTGTTAAATTGTTAAGTTGTTAACTGTTTTATAAATATTGTAGTTTTTTTTAGTTTACTTTATTATATGTAGTACTCAGGGGGCTTCGGCCATTGATGAATTAATAAATTAAACATAACCAAAGACCCGTACGTATCAGAATAGATGTGGCAAACAGAATAGATATGGCAAAGAGAATAGATGTTACAAAAAGACTCGAACGTATCCAAAGATACAAATAAGCAAACAATCCAACGTTTTATGTTCTTTTATAACTATAAGAGTTTCAAAGATCCATCAAAGGCCCTACCGAAGTACGTCTCAGACCATTCAAATCTAGAAAAGCTTATATCCAAGGACTAACTCGTTTTTCCCTGAAACCCAGAAACACGTGTTATCTAAAATTTTATTGTCTACAACTTTGTCCTTGGAAGCAACTTTCTACCTCTCATAGTTCTGGAGATCTGGGTCATCCTGCCCAATTATGGAAGTGGCCATATACCCAAATTGGACCATATCTCCCCAAAATCCTGAAACACGTGTTCGCTTAAATTTAATTCTCTACAACTTTGCCTTTGACAATAAATCTCCATATTGCATAGTTAAGGAAATATAGACGAAAAACTGTTTTCGTATATGGCCAAGAATCTCAATTTCGTCCATTCCATTGGTCCCAGTGCCCAGACCCCTATACCGATTCCCACAAAAAATTTTTCCCAGTTTTGTGACATCAAATGATTTAATTTGACACCAAAATGAGGAATTTGCGTGCTATACGTGCTGAGATATTTGCGAAAAAGCTTCACCGACCTTCGAAAAACCATGTTTTTGGTCACTTCGTCGACCATATCTCCGGAACCACTTGATCGATTTTGCTCATCTTCGAACTTGAATCATGGAAGACATGTACCTTTCAGGGAAAATAAAGTTTGGGCTGATCGGTTCAGCCGTTTGGAAAAAAAAGTGGAGACGGACATTTTTTTTATTGCTGATTCGTCATCTCTAGACGATAATAGATGCACCCCCCCACTCCCACCTCAATCTACCCCATGTTACAATAAAATTGTTTGTAGTAAACGTATAGGACCTCTTGTACTTCGTACGGGTCCAAAAAAAATTTCCCGAGATGACAATTTCTACGATTTTTCCTAACTTTAAAAATTTACCGTACATTGATCATACACCATTCAGCAAAAAAGTCTACTGTAACTGTCTTTACATTTACCGTCATTACAATTATTTTATTTAAACACATGCATTTGTCATTCCATGTGCTTGCTAAATGTTTTTTGAAATTCAATTTTATTTGTACACAGAATAAAAGCACTAGAATAGCTACATCCACCTGCGTCTGTAGCAGACATAACAGCTGCAAGGCTTCATATTTTGCAGTGCAGTTTAATTTCTCGGAGAATGTAGATTTGACATTGATTTATTATCACGCACATAAAACTGATCTCAAAGACAGATAGTTCCTTGAGAAAAATTACCTCCCTCAATTTCCTCTAAAAACTAACTTAATGAGATTTTTTCAGTGAGTCGCATACTCATGAGATTTAATGGATTTAAATTTTTAAATCTTATACGATTCACATATACAAATCCATTAAATTTCAGAAGTGCGGGAACACTCGGATTTCTTCTGTTCTATTCACAATGATTCTGGAAAAAAAAGTAAAAAATGTTCTCGGATTACACTGAGGAAAATATCTACAATCGACGTAAGAATTGTGTTTATGATATATGCCGCCTACGTATTTTATCCACCGTTCACGTATTACGAAAGCCGTATACTTTTGTTATGTATTGCATACTACACAATACTTAAATAAGGTTGATAATACATTTACCGCGTATATAATACGTAAGGGCGTATGTAATACGTAAGAGGCATATATAATACGTAAGAGCGTATATAATACGTAAGAGGCGTATATAATACGTAAGAGGCGTATATTATAAACATAATTCCTACATCGCTTGTAGATATTTTCCTCAGTGTAGATTTGAATTACAAGTCAGAGACGTCAGAGAACAATCCGGCAATCTCAGAGCCCTCCCGGAAATTGCAACTCTCACTCATCACCGCTCTTACGTTCGGTTCTCCATGATAATATTGGGCTCAAGCATCTCCTGCTACTCAACCCCGTGCTACCGGTCTGAGCCATTCACAATTCTTCTAATCAGGTTTTCAAACCGAAGCCCTATTTTGACTAAAAGAACAGAACCGAGCCCCGTACGGAACCATTAGAAATATTTTCTCTGAACCGAGCCGGAACTTAAGTTGTTATCGAATTCGTTTGTAAAGTTAGAAGAACCAAGTATGGAAAATCAATCCTCTTCCTATCTCAGTATCTCACACTGTTCAAGAATATTGGTCCGACGTCACATCAAATTACCACAACACGAATAAAATATTTTCTCGAAACCCAAGCCCGATGATTCAGCCGAAATCCTAAAAAACGGAAGTGAGGGCTGATTTCGTCACTCTCAGCTATGGAAATTCACCGAAAATGAACGACTTTTGATTGTTGATTCCAGTTGTAGCCTTTAAATCTACAGAAGGGACGACAGACGTTGAAATGAAATATTATTCAGCAACAGTTCACCAAAACAAGAGTATTTTTTTCTCAGATTTTAACCCCATCGGCGAATCTGAAGCAATTATTCTTTCGACGGCTGTCATGTCTGGGTGGTTACTATTTAATTTAGCAAACATTACCTAGGTGAATAAAAAAGTAATATTTTTTTTTTGCAAAAAAGAGAAAATGTATGTGAATATCTTACAGCGCAGTTTCTAGTTGTACTGTCGATGCTGTACAGACGTATTTTTGGGAAATAAAATATTTATGCTTTTTTCCATACCGAACATATGTTGCGCCCGCCATACCAAATAGAGCCTTCTCAAATATTCCATATTATATTGTACACTTTTGTATAAATAGAAATTGTAGCGTTAAATTTTGAGCATAAATTTGAATTTAATAAATAAATGATAAAAGTGGCGAAGAAAAAGTGAATCTATAACATGTTCTATTATGCAAGATAAGACGTGGATAATATTTTCATTTCCATTTTTTATCAGTGTAAATATTTATTTGAAAATTTATGTATTAGATTTTTCCTCATCTTTTGTTATGCATACATTTTGAATGATTCAAAAAATGCTCGACTTACTTCACCTTGTAAGTTATCTATTTGGAATAATTCAATTAAAATTCATCAATTTATGACAAATATTTCGAAGTTTCTGTTTGACTTGTTATTCCCACATTTAAAGCGTATGAGGCACACGTCACCGGCACTCCCACACTGTTTTATACAGCGTTCAATAATATGCTTCGACACATCGAGATCATTCACTTCTTGTTAGCAGCTTACAGCTTTGTCAGTTAATTACTCGACAAAAATAGAGGGTTTTCTTTACGTTTCGTTCAAACTGCAGAACATCAATCTAATGACGTGGTGGTATACAATACAAACATGATTTTTGAACGGGTAGACGAAGAACACAGTGTCTCATAGATTCTTTACGGAGTTTGTAACATGGATGGGTAAGATCAACGTTATATTCAGGATATACGCCGCTTTTGTATTAGACATGTCAATAAATCATAAGAATTCAACGTCCGCGCTTTTGTATTAGACATGTCAATAAATCATAAGAATTCAACGTCCGTTTGTGTGTTTGTCTATCTGTCCATCCATCCGTCGTTGGTCGCAAAACTTTCTTCAACCTTTCAACCGATCGTTCTAAATTTTCCCCCTGAGATATTTATGTGTGTTATGCCATAGTCATTTTCCGTGGTTCGCCTTTAATTGTGTTTTATCCTCTTCTCTACTCATTCTTTCTTATGAAGGGAATGCGATAGCTACGCGAATAATCGCTTTTTTGTACAACGACACCTTAAGTTCAACAATGAGCAAAATAGTAAGGGTTGCTCCTGAGACACGGTTGAAGAAGCATCCGATAACGTAGTTTTTCGATGGTCAGAGCAAGTTTTTTGTACTGTCTGTATCACAAAAAACATCCGCATTTTTATTTATTTGTTATTTACCATGTGAACTTTGAGTTAGATAACAAATTAGATGAAAATGTAGAGTTACAGACAGTACAGTGTGAATAGTATGATACAGATAGTATAATGTCCCGGTAAGTAAAACGTAGAAACTGATCATTGGGGTCGAATAAAAAACGTATGCAAGGGACCCGTACGATTCAGAATAGATGTGGCATTGATGTTGCGAAAAGACTCGAATATATTTAAGTAAATACCCAAACCCCCAAAATTAACCCCCAAGTAGACATTGTTCACCTCAATTTTCTCTACAACATAGCAAAAACTCAACCAATTTTTACTTTTTTTTCGTGATTTCTGGAAGAGATAAGCGGGTTGCCCGAAATTTCGAAAAACCCGACCCGAACCCGAACCCGAATTGTTTTTTTCGGGTTCATGGGTTTCGGGTTTGGGAAATTTTAATCGGGTCGGGTTCGGTCCGGGCCGGGTTTGGAAACAGTTCGGGTTTCGGGTTTCAAAAAATTTTATCGGGTCGGGTTCGGTCCGGGTCGGGTTGTCGTATCATTTTATTCGGGTCCCGATCCTTTATTGACTTTTTATATTTTACAAAACTCATCTAAATTTTATCATCTTACATTACACGAATTTTGTTTGAGTCTAAGGTCCGTGAAGAATGCAGACGTCGGGCGTTGAAATAATTTTTATTTCGAAGTAATTTGGGTTGTGAGTTTCGAAAAACTTGAGTGTCTGGTTCGGTCGGGGTCGGGTTTTGAAACAATTCGGGTTTCAGGTTTCGAAAGATTTTATTGGGTCGGGTTCGGTCCGGGTCAGGTTTCGAAAAATGGTCGACCCGCTCATCTCTAATTTCAATAGACATATCTTTCATTCAAGAACGATTTCCGTTCTACTTTCGCAGAGATATAACCAAAATGTTTCACCGACCTTGAATAAACCACGTTTTGCGACCCTAACTTCCAAAGTTTATGACTGATTTTGTTCAAATTCAATCCAGTAATCAATGTTTCAATTATCTCCGGAAAAATTCAGAAAAAAATGTTAAAAATCGGATATGATTTACCGGATTTATGTAGAAAAAACACGTTCATAAAATATTCTTCCATAAAATGTCAGACCTTTCAAACAAAAACAAATTATGAAAATAGTAAAAGATTTACTCGAGCTACGTACAAAAGACTAAAAACCACACGGCCCTAGCTCGGCGGCCCTTAGGCCGACAGTGCCTAGATTCAATTCCATAAAAATATTTCGATTACTTTTAATTAAATAAAAAGTTTTTGAAGATCGGTTGAGTTTTACTCGAGTTATCGTGTTGACGGATAGACTGACAAATTTTTTTGCAGGTTCGGTATCTAAGGACAATGCTCCTACTTCCCCTTCAAATCATTGCACACGTCGCGCCATGGCAAACCCAATAAACCCATATTCGTACGGGTCTAAATATGTATTTATTGAAATAGGAGAAACGAAAGTGAAGGTTCGAGCTTTCTGGTCCCTAATTTAAAGAATCGCTCACGTAGGCATAGTTATACCGTAAGTTGAACATGTTTGTTATTGAATCGTTTGTTTCAGAACTCAAGTTAGTCCTCTTTGTCGGCCGAGGAACTAAAAGTTAAATTTTTGGTGTGTTGTAGCGGTTGTTGAGATGAATTTTTTCTTCGTCGTTGAATCGTGGGGTCCCATTTTTTTGTGTTTCGAAGAGGTTAAGGAGAACATTTTTTCTGATAGATCCATGTGGCCCAGAGGTCATCGCTATGCCTTATGTCAGTTTGAAAATCCGTACTTAACGGTCATTACTTTTTGACGCGAGGCTTCGAAAAACTGAGAAAGTTTCAGAAAAAATCTCGATTTCGAAAAAAAATTTTATTTTCCCTAGTAAAAGATAGCCGAACGTAATTTTTCGCTCCTAAGCTATCTACCAAACTTCTTGTGATCTCCACTGAAAATTCTTGGATATGCAGCATACAAGCATATATGTAGTGATATGCTGTGTATATTAGTTACAAGTTGTATAATATACCCACATGCAGTATTTCGTATACTGCATGTTGGTATATTATACAACTTGCAACTAATATATGCAACATATCACTATAGATATGCAGCATAACACTATAGATATGCAGCATACAACTAACGTGAAAATCCAAGAATTTTCAGTGTCTGGGGAAGATAAAATCAGTTTTATATTCTTAATTGAGGTTAGAAAAAATCAATGTTCGTACATAGTGATGTTTGCGGCACACTCGGTAAAATTTACTACTCGAGGGAAGCTTGTGACCCTTGCAGTGGAAATTGTAGCGTACTGTCTGCAAACATGCAAACTTATCGTTAGAATACTTTGATTTTATACTCTGGCTGTCATGTAGGAAGAAGACATTTTTTAATAAAAGATATTTACACCATTGAAATTGGTGTATGAAAGTAGCAATAGAGTGAAGTAAAATTCCAATCATCGATGACAAACCGTCGATGACAAATCACCGATGTCTAATCATTGATGACCAATCACCTATGAGAATTCACCGATGACAATTCACTGATGACAAATCATCGATGAAGGGTGCACAGACGGCCGGACAGTAAGAGTCAAAACATAAAATATCTATCGCTACTTAATAAACCATTGATATGGATACATAAAAGTAGCAATAGTGTACTTCCTCAGATTTAAACGAAACAATATCATCATAAATTTTGGATATATTTGTGACGTCATTTTTTGACGTCGTATTTGTGACGTCATTTTTATGACGTCCTATATGTGGCGTCATTTATGTGACGTCATTTTTGTAACGTAGTATTTGTGACGGTGCGCAGAAGGACGAACGGACAGGAAGGGTGAAAACTCAAAGTAGCTATCTAGTCGATGCTGGCCTCGTATCGAGGATTGCTTTACACTTAAGAGCCAATCATCGAAAAAAGCGTTGTTTTTGTCATCAGCTGACCTAATCGGGATTATTCACATTTTTCGCAACACAAAATCGAGGAGGTGCCATTGAGATGCATCTAGAAACTCGATACATTTTTTACTTTCTTTCTGAAGGAATATTTATTTCATTTTTCGGAATATTGGAAAAATATAGTTAAAGCTACAGTTAAGCGCATTAAATGTTAAACTTATTACTGAGAAAAATGAATGTTCTGTAAATTCTATATAACAAACAACAGCGTCATGATTTTGTTTTAAGAACAAATCTACTTTAAGGTAGAAGTTTTTGTTCACGTTCAACTGAATAGTATAGAGAAATTTGCACATTTCTGTTCGGAGAAACTTTTCAGAAAGTGTCATTTCAAAATTATTTGATGAGTTATTTCCATTAAGAAATCAGTGTTTATTTGCACTCTTTGTATTGTCCAGATCATCCTAGAAAAAAACGAAATGAAAAGTCATGAATTCTTTGTTATTTCAGTTCGTCTCGTTCGTCAAAACGAAAGAAACTTGTGGTTAACACAAAATTGCTGTGCATGTGATAGAAATCGCCAGTAGTGTGTGAATACATCTTCTGATCCGTGAAAGCGAAGCAAGGGATTGAGAGAAATGTTTTTGCAGCTATCACTCATTTGTTTGTCGTGCAACAAAAATAATATGACAAATATAAACATAATACTATTGGTGCAAACATAAAATGCTTGCCGTTATCATTATATTCTTAGCGCAATCATACTATGTTTTCTACAAACATACAAACATTGTTTCGTTTAGTGTACTACCTATCATTGTTGTCATACACAATCATAACGTCTCTACCATCATACCAGAATGTAATAATTCTCTTTAATTGACGATTTAAAAAACGAATAGTTTAATTATTTTAACGTCAAACTTTGGATACACCGCAAATCTATTCTGTTAGAATGATAAATGCATTGGTTAATTTGCGGTGGAAAATTACGGTTCCAGAATTAAATTAGAAAATCCGAAAAGCTTCCATCTACATTTAGAAAATTATTAAATGAAAATCATATTTTTCTTCTCACTCAAAGCGGAAGCAATGGAAATAAAGTAAATGTCAGCGCTTAGCTTGAACTCACAGTTATTATTGATGAAGCCAATGTGTTATTTTCTATCAAACTTTTTATATTATTTAAAATGAAACTCAAAACTGTGACTTTGACCGATTACTTAATTTACTATCCACAAGCAGTTGTATTAAGTTGCTGTAGGAAACTTGTGTAATGGTGAGATCGAAAAACTTTTATAATTATATTTTTGGAAAAAAAAATTTCCACCCACAACCCCAGCTATGTCAACTATGAAAGCAATGCGTAAATATATGTTTATATCAGAAACTAGGGGTGAAATAGTAACTCAAACCCTAATTTATTTTTCCAGGTCGGGACGAGTTTCAAATTACGCCGTGTGTGTTATGTCAGGCCGTCTTTCAGATACATTGTTTTCCCGGGTAGAGAATCGCAGTTGGGAAAAAGAATTAATTATTTACTCACCCTCGTCCAACCAACAAAGAACGGAGTCGTTTACATCTTATGAACGAAAATATATTTGTTTCAAATACTTTGCGATTGGGATTTTTTTGGGTTTTTTTTAGATTTATCAGTTTGGGACGGCTGAGAGCTACGAAACACAGATCTTCCGATCCTTTGTTCCTTTTTCCCGTTCATCATGTAAATCATTTGAACCTACCTGTGCTCGCTAGGAACTTGTCCAGGACAAGTGGCCCCAGCTTCAGCACATCCAGCGATCTGATCACATGACCACCAAGAGTCCTATGTCTTAGTAGAGAAAAGTTCGGACGTTCACAAATAATGTGGTGTCCCGTTTCCTCACCAAGGCCACAGGTGCAGTTAGGGTCGCTGACGATACCCATTTTGGCCAAGTGACGTTTAGTCCACAGTGTCCCGTGATCGCTCCCACAACTCTTCTTATTCGATCCCGTCCATGTGCAACAGTTCATTTGCCCAACCACGATCGGCCTCTGGGAAGATTCTCTTTGTATGTAGACCTCCTTTATAAGCTTGCCAATGCTTGTTTGCCTCTGACCATGTCCAATCCTTTACCACCTTGTCACACAGGGAGTTGCGGGAAAAGTGAGAAAGTAATAGACATAAGCAAATTCGAATATTTAGAAGCAAAATTAACATAATCTCTTAAAATGTGTGCAGTTCCAAGTTTTTTGTCATCATGAATCCATCTTCTCATTTAGAATGAGATTTGCAATATTGTCGAATTCGGATGACACGCAACTTACCACAACACTTTCTTTATGGTTTCGCTCGCATACATCTTTTCAAGAATTAACATTTTTGTTTAAATGTTTTTCATAGTAGTCATATTGGTCGCGTCTAACACAGTACAATGTACGGGCATCTTATATTGTCTAATGTCAAACTCATTGTAAACAATAATCTTTGCTTACTTTCAGTTTCGTTTCAATAGAAGGTAACTCAGTTGTTGCTTAGAAATGATTAAAGTTAGGGATTTTTAAGAATTCGTTGTTTTTTACCATTTTGGGCTCTATATATGACTAGTTGCTGAGATGTGACCTGATTTTTTGTTTGTTTCACTTTTTATATCTATAAAAACATTTTAAACACAAAAAATCCGAGATGTGAAATTCGATTTTCACATTTCACATTTCACATATGTGAAAAAAATGTGAAAAAAATATGTAAAGTCACATAATTTTCAAATGGCACATTTGTCGTCGGCATTGAACTTTTCGTCTATATTATTGCACATCTCAAATCTTTATGGCAGAATGTGCCGATATGTGACCTAAAGTAACACAATAAAGTAGTTTGCATATGGAAATGTGAGTGGTGAAAGTGGCTAAATTTGACTTTTTTCGTCACATTTGCCAGATGTGAACGTCACATTTCAGGGTACTTCATTGTGGGGCTTTAGGCCACATCTCGGCACATTCTACCATAAACTTTTCAGATGTGCAAAAATATCCATAAAAAATCTTAAGCTGACGACAAATTTGCCGTTTGAAAATTATGTGTTTCACATTTTACTCACATATTTTCACATAAATGTGACCACATCTGTGAAAAAAATGTGAAATGTGAAATTCACATTTTCGATTTTTTGTGTTTGAAATGTTTTTACACATACAAAAACTAATACAAACCAAAAATTAGGTCACATCTCAGCATCTGAAAGCATCCACGGCTCGAAAACTGACACAAAAATGGATAAATATGAAAATTGTATTCTTCCCTTAAAACGATGCAGATCTATGATTTTCTTTATTCTGACTGTTCTACGTAACATATGAAAATTATTTTTTGAAAAACATAACAATTTTTAAGAGTCACTTCGCATCGCACGCATGTCAGTTCCAGGCAATGCACCAGAAAATAAAATTACTTAATATTGCGGTGAGTTTTTTTACTGTAAAAATTACAAGGAAGAAACTTAAGAAGTTAAAAAGAAACAAGTTCAAACCTCGGTATTTTACTTCAAAACGCTTTCAAGATGACAAATGTTTCTTAGCTACTTCATATTTCTGTAATAAACGAATGTTTCAAACAATTTTACAGATGTCAGTGCTTACTATTCGAATCGACTGATGTCCATCAATTGTTCGCGTTTCCCGCAACTCCCTGTAGAGAGCCAGGGGAGGTCAAAACATGCTAAAAATACGCAAAAACCCGGTAATTTACATAGAAGTCGTTACAATGCGTCCACAATATCAAAAGGTCGCATCTAAGTCATCTCCAGAGCAATTTGAGTATGCTCTTTCCAAATCAGAAGTCGCTTTTGACGTAAGTCACATGGATCCAGAAAATGTGCCGCTTAAAAGTAGCCAGATTTCACATTTGACAAAATTTTCATGAAATATTCATCAAATGTTAGCGAAAATCTTTTTCATTTCCACAGTTCTCGGTTAATTTTGTATTGTAGGATACCTAACAACTACTTTAATTGAAACTTAGTTCACTACTAGGGTACAGTGGGCCGATAGAGGTCAAAGGATAATAACTATACCCAAGAAAATTGGTAATTTGCACCAAAGTTGCTTTCTTTAACATTTTCATGGAAATCTTCACATTTCATAATAATCAGTTTTGTTATTTTAACAACGAAAAACAAATTCAACAATAAATATGACCACACCATAGATACCAGCCGCCGAATGTAAGCGAATCTCATGTCAGGCACAGAAAACGACAATATCTTTTTAAAAAATCTTTCGAATTGTATGACTTTTTATAAAGTGTCTGATGTTTAGAAAATTAAACTTTCACAACATAACACGGGTTACATTTACAACTTGCTCATATGTGCTTTCGTCGCAGATTGATAATATTAACAAAAAATGAAAATTATTAACGATTCTCGCATCCCCCTGTCGACGACGTCTGCGCTGGACACGCTCTCTGAAGTCAATTATTTTGCTTTACGCTGCATTAACCGGTCTTAAAGATGGACAGGACATCAAAAAAGTAGCAATTTTTCTAGTTTCACAAATCGAATGAGCGCTTGTATTTCAACTCTTCGCGAATTGACTCTTGAGTGCAAATCTAGTTCCAAAATCTTTGAATGCAGTTTATAAAACGTTGAAAGAATTAGTGAAATCGCATTCATTCTCAGTCAAGGAACCTGACCCATCCAAGAGATGGGGCCTAGTTTTTGTATGGTTCAAAGTACGTGGCCTTATGTATACATACGACTTCCGGAATTTGAAAAAAATGTATATATAGTTATATTTGTATTTGTAAATATGTGCAAGTCCTAACACTTATATTTTACGTAGAAATACACAGTTTGTCCAGTAAAGACATCTAATTTTCGACTTTTTTCATATACTCGTCTTCTGACAAAACAAGCACCTCATCAAAAATTTTCTAATTCTGACGAGATTTGGTCTCTCTCTTTCGAAAAATATTTGAAATGAAAACTTCGATTACCATAGTTAGAAATTACTCCCTTTTCCAACCATGGACAAAACGTCAGAAAAAGTTCACTTTTCTGATCCATACAGAATCCATCATAATATGTAAGATTTATCTCAATATTAGTATAGGTTTGTTGGCCCGACTATGCACTAGTAGCCCGTACATACTAACGTTACATATAACTTGAGTAACATATAATAATGACTAAATGAAAATGTCCTTACATTTTTCTTTGGACCCCAATTACTCTACTTTCAGGGGCGATGGACACTCAAATAAGCCATCTTCTGCAACAGCCCACTAAGCCTGACATTTGGCAATGGCAGACAGGAAAGATACAAAACCCCTGTAGACTAGTGATATTGTTATTAACAATACAAAACAGCTGAAAGTGATGTGTAGAATGTGCGGCGATTAGAACAGCGATAATCTCATCAAAAATTGATTTTGCTGATAGATTTCGCATATGCGATAGATCTATGAAATTTGCAAAAATAATAACGATTTCTTTACTCATTTCCTAAATCTAAATACTCCAGCATATTCAAATTCAGTGTTTTAAAAATTCTACATACGAAAATTGTAAAAAACGGCGTTAGCTATCATTTTTGTCGTCATTCTAGAACTTGAAAAACCATCGAATACATTTCCATGTTGCCCTCGACGACCGACGTGGCGCTATTAATTTGAGACCGATATTAGCCGGGCAATTGTTACAAAGAATTTGAAGCTTCTATAATTATTGAAGCGACCATACCGAAAGTACGAACTCAAAAAACGCCTATTTTCAGACTTTAAATATGTTGAAATGAATGGAACGTTCGAGTTCGACGAACATCTCTGATAAAAAGTTATACAACGTCAAGCCCAGTTTATATTTGTTCAAATGTCTAACACCGAAATAGCAGTTTTTTCAACTAGTTATTTAATAGGATGATTTAAGCAGAGATAGAAAAATTCCCGAGATCGCCAAGCCAGAGGCTTTCAGAGAATTACAATTCGCTATTCAATTACGAATAAACACGTTGTTTTATAGAAAATTCTACTACAATGCCCAGTTTCGGCGCAAAACAGAAACTTTTTCATCGACATATTTCATTCAGTTCTTCAAACAGTTCTTATAAGCGTTTAACATAAAATCGTGTTCGATTTTCAAAAAAAAACTTAGTTGGTCAAAATGGTCTAGCGATGAACACACACGCACGAGATGCGCTATTTTACACAATAATTCTACTTTGGCTACTATATTGTGTCTACAGTGGTACATTGTACATAAGTCATCGTACATTGTAGGCGAAACGTATGCTTGTTTGTGTCAGACGAAATGCTTGGAAAATGTAATATAGAGAGAAATTTTGATTTTTTCAACAGAACTGCTTAATTTTGTGTGAAAACATTTGAAGGGACCCATACGTATCAGAATAGATGTTGCAAACAGAAATGATGTTGCGAAATGATGTTACATTGGGCTTTCATAGACCTGTCGATTAAAAAAAAAAATATCGGAAAAGATTTACTCGAGTTATGTACAAAAAACACGTATGGCTCTAGCATAGACTCGGTTTGAGTGCCCTAGCTAAGTCAAAGGACTGAAATTAAAAAAAGTTTCTTCCATAAATTGTCGGCCAAAAATCGGAAAAGATTTACTCGAATTATGTGCAAAAGACCAAAAACCACATAAACGGCCCTAGCTCAAATGCCCAAATTCAATCCCATAAAAGATATTTTGATTACCTTTCAGGGAAAAAAATTTGTCGAAAATCGGTTGAGTTTTACACAAGTTATCGCGGTGACGGACGGACGGACATTTTTTTTATTGCTGATTCGTCATCTAAGGACCATGATCGATGCTCCCCACCTACTCCCCGGTCGAAATTGGGGTGGTTACAAACGTCGTGGTAAACGCATAAGACCCCTTTTCGAAGAACTTCGTTCTTCGTATGGGTCTAAACATTCCTTCGTATGGAATTCGCCAAATAGATTTTGTTTATAGACGAAAATTTTTGAAAATGTACAAATTGTTCTTCGTACAAACATACATACATCACATACATTTGACCATTATGAATACAGTATATATATCCTAACTGTATTCATAATACTGTATATGAATACAGTTAGAAATGCGTAAATAGTATAGCGGCTTTAGTATCATCGCGCCAAACGAGAGAAAGAGGTAGATATAACAATACATTCAAATAAGTACAATGCTTTCTCAGTTTGCTGTTTATATATACATATATAACATTTTTGCGTCGATCGTATATATTCGGATTAGCAATAGGAAAAAACTTCATTATCTAATTCTGTTTAAGTTAGATAGTTAGTTCCAGGAAAAGTGAATACTGTGGATAATTTTCACATGCTTTGCTAAGTTCTTTCCAAATTTTCATGCTAGCTATCGAAATAACATGAGATTTATTCGTCTATATTGAATGATTTATTTAGTCTCCATGAAACACCATTCGCAGGTAAGCCGAATCACAACAAAAACCTCTTTAAAGGTAGAGTGTGACGCAATCCGTAAGTCTGCTTCCAAAATTAATGATATCGCTTGAGGTTTAAATGGAACCTTGTGTTCAAAGTTTTGATTTCCTTACAGCTTTTACAGCTTTACAACTTTATTTTTAAATTTTAACTTTGGAGATTTTTTCATAATTCATAATTTCGTTCATTCTTAGTGAATAATGCCGCCTTGCAGAAATCCTCCGGGAATATGCTTTTTTAGAGGCTTTTCGTGAAGCCGATTTCAATCGACAGGTCCTAGAAAGCATCCTATAATCTTGACAAAGTTAATATCTTTCAAACGCGACCTTACTTGCTACATCGGAATATGTGATGATGTGAAGTCGGCTGCAGGATGTTAGGTAGGCTTTAAAAGTACTTTTCAAGTATGTTTTAAAAGTACTTTTCAAGTATGCTTTAAAAGCACTTTTAAAGTATCCGAAAACTATCGAAATTGCAACAAATTTTGTCAAGTGGGAAACGTAGAGACTAGCTGTAGGATGTAGAATGTTTTGCGAGTATTGCAAAAAGTATCTGCAAACTATCAGATTTTGGAAAGGTTCCGCCGAGACCTACCTAACTTGACAAAATTTGAGAAAATTGGAGATCACTACGAGAAAATATTCCCGAAACCCTCGAAATTTCCTAAATGGCAGAAAATTTCCTCAAATTTAATCGGAAAATTGTCCGTTTAGTACAAGTAGGGTGTCATTAGAATGGTCTAAAGTACACGGCCTATACCTGCATAACTTGACTAAGAATCGGCTGAGTCGTTGCGGAGAACGAGCCGAAAATGTGGCTAAAAATGTGATTTTTCGGGGCTCGGTGAAACGTTTTCGCCCATAGATCCGAAAGTATAGCAATGAAAGTACCAAGTAAGATGTCAAATGAAAGATATGGATCTCTCAAAGCGAGCGGTAAACATTTTCGGAAATCGTTTGAGTCTTTCAGGATGTACAGTTCTTGGAGTGATGGTAAGTCGTGCTACGCGCAAATATACGATAGGGAGTGATTTTTCATCAATATTTTCTTACAGACAAGGTACACAGAAACGGTTCCAAAGGCAAAGTTGTGGAAAATTACAAGAGGAACATTTTTGCCCATGGAACTAGAGGTTTCGGTGTTTACCTAAGGTTCCCAAAGTCGGGTTAAGGGTAAAAATATAAATTTTTGTTATGTTGTAGTGAATTTTAAGGAGAAAATTTTTATCGAAGATAGGACTTTAAAAAGGATGTTGAATAAACCTGACTATAAAAGGCTGTAGGTCGGTCCTAGTACTTCGGAAGGGCTTTCGTAATAAGCAAGTTCTAGAAACATACAGAAAATTGATTTTTTGGAAAAGAATACGAAGATTGCGAAAAGTCCATAAATTTTAAGAGTTTTCGAATTTATGATGGTTTAAATTACATTTCGATAAATTGTTTGACGATGGTAGAATTCAGTACTACAAAGAGTTTAGTACGAAAAAGGATTTGCTTGATTTGCAGCCATTAAATTTTCAATTATAAAATATTCAAAGTAAAATATTTTTAGAGTCTACAATTTTGTTGATGTTAGCTTATTCGTTCTTAGGACATACTAAATTGTATGCAGCAATGAATTAGAACAAAAACAATAACTCGTACATTTAAATGACAAGAACCAAAATTAACTTTAATTGAATTTCAGTTTGTCTGCAATGAGAAAATACATTACATTATTTCTCAGTCACTTAAACTAAAAAATCAAAAATTCCTTTAATTTTAATCATTTCCCGCAGCTCCCAGGAGAATTTTTTGGGATCATAAGAAAATAGCTGCAATCTGTTATAGCAGCGCCATCTTGGATTTTCGTTTATGCTTTTTCGCTTTTCGAATTTTAGCTTCGTAATGACACTACTTAGAGAGACGGTTTCCTCTAGAAAGTTATAGAGTTTCATCAGGAGCATTTTTTGGTATCATTAGAAAATGGCTGCCAACTGTCAAAGTGCCGCCATCTTGGATTTTTGGCTAAATTCTGTATAAGAATACCTAGACAGTTGGTTTCTTCAGGAAAGTTATATGAATCAATGGGAAGAATTCGTGACACGAAGTGTTCCGAAGGTAGCCGATGGTGACATGAAGTGTTCCGAAGGTAGCCGAAGGTGACACGGAGTGTTCCGAAGGAAGGGGAAGGTGACACAAAGTATTCTGAAGGTGATACGAAGTGTTCCGATGGCAGTCGAAGGTGTTGGAGAACAAATTTTTTCGGAGAAAAATTTTTTTGGAGAAAAATTTTTTTGGAGAAAAATTTTTTTCGGAGAAACTTTTTTTCGGAGAAAAATTTTTTTTAA
>CM055404.1:44227225-44254950 GCA_029228625.1 Pseudolycoriella hygida | reverse complement strand
CGACCCACTCCGATCCTTACCACCCCATGCACATGCAATGTAACTACCCGGTCACTTTTTAACACTTTAAACTTTTATTTCTGCCTATGACTAACCTATACTATGCTCCGAAGAATATTTATGTCAGGAGCTCTTATGCCCAACATATTTCCAGTTTACCCAATTCTCCACTTGTTTCCTATACAAGCTTCAAAGAAGCTCTCTCTACAGTGAATCCTATCTTTCTTGAAATAACTTTCTATTGGCTGCCTTGTACACTTAATTTACAATGTTTACAACGTCTGCGTTTCAAAAGAAAAGCGTCATTATAGTCAACATTAACTTGCGTCAAGCGACCTTGCTTCACTAGTCGAAATACTCCAGAGAAGCGAATCGTGCTTGACTGAACATTTCACGTTGTATGGTAAAAAGGAAATGCAACAACATTTGCCTCGACATGCTATGTTCATATTATAAACGACCAAATTCCAACACTGCTGAAAAAAATTGATAAAATTAACAAAATATACAAATTAAGTTCGCTTCTGTATCCATAATTCCGTGTACAAACAAACTACAAATTGTTTGTACAACTCCATGTAACACCTCCGTGTCTCCCACATATATATGAACATGAAAAATGTTTCCCAAATTAATAAAGGGAAAAAGTTGGAAAAATAAATGAAACTGTGTGACGTTGTGATTTACAGTTGCACAATGTCCGTGTCCGAGAACAAGGATATAAATTTTGTCGTTGCTGTTGCACATTTTTTTTATTCGCCTATTCGCTTGTAATGCAAATTAAAACACTAACCTAAATTATCTTTACGTTTCAGTTATGATGGATGAACCACGGTTCGCGCAGCCAATTCCAAATGTTACAGTTGCTGTGGGACGAGACGCTAATTTACCTTGTGTGGTAGAACATCTAGGGACTTACAAGGTACGTTAAAAATTTAACGAAAAATAAAAATTATTAAAAAAAATATCTTAGTTGCAACTATTTTTATGAATAATTTACACTGCGCTAGAAGCTTTCGAAATTATTTCCTGGGTGACGTTGCTATATGGTGTATGTTGTAGGCACAACGCTAATAGGTAGAAACGATAATGTTGACTTTGCATATCTAAACTGTACCAACCTATGAAGAGATTAGAGTTGTACGTCAGTATTTGTCGGGTAGGTGACTGTGTAACAAAAGCTATCTACATCATCCAACTGAACTAGGAACGTATGAGAACTCGTTGAAAGATGTAAGCATACGCTACTTCACACACTCCGCCCGCCAGAGGCGCTCAAGTGTTTGCTTTACTTGACACATACTTGCTACTTGAGTACTACCTGTGTACTTGACTAGGAGAGTATGAGCGTGAATCTTGTGATAGCACAGACACCATCACAAATCCCCCTTCGGACTCTTCAAGTTAAAAATGCAAGTATTTATAACAGCGCTGGACCGCACCTTGTCTGCTTATGAACTAACAACAACCGCCGTCGTGCCTCGACTTGTGGCCGGATTAACTACTAAATTTTATGTTCAAATTTTTTGTATGTATCAATATAGTCTACTTGCCAGTGATACCTCATTTACCTGTATTGCCATGATCGTTGTTATTGTTGTTTAGTTGACTTAGACATTAGACAATTTCCACCAAAAAAATGCAACTAAGCCCATTAGGCCTACGAGGACTACAATCTCGCAGGCTCAGATAACAGATTGGCAGGAAACCAACTGTCGGCAATGAGGCAGATGAACCAACTGCGCACTGCTTGAGCGTTCGCTCAGTCAACGAAACTCTTGGGATTTTATTCCTTTTTCACTAAAACTGACCAGTATTTTACTAGTTGGAGGGGTCATTGGGAGAGGGGATGAGTTGAAGGGGAAGGGGAGGGTCTAGAGAATCCCACTCCGGTTTTGACGAACTTATCTATATATTGGACGCCAAAAATGATGTATAAAATGACTATAAAATTATACTAAATGTCACCTATTTCTAACGTTGTTGTCACTTTGAATGTGAATGTCGGCGATTTTCACCCGAATATTTGTATCTGTTTGGCACTCAATAATTTTATATCTTTATTGTTCTCTAACGGCTCACACTTCTGAGAACAATATCGATCCAAAGTTATTGACTGCCAAGCAGATTTTTTTTTTTTCTTCTTGACTATTTTATTAAAACTGGTCATAAATGGCCAACCATTAATTTACATCTGAATTAGTTTTTGTTTTATAGTTTCACAAAGAGTCCATTGATAATCTTTGCACTTTGTCTGTTGGTTGAGTGTTGTGGGATAGTGGGTAACTACTCCTGATTATTGACGAGTTCGTGTGGCTTGGTCCTTTTGAGCCGTATTTCGTTCTGGTCAGTGTTCAATAAGCGGTGTACCTCTGGATTTTCATGCTGAATGAGCCTCTTTTCGTGTTTCGTAGCAATCATTTTGATGATTTCAGCAACCATAGGAACGCCAAGGTCACGATGAATATTTGTAACGCGTATGCACCAGGGGGCATTAGTGATAGTTCTTAAAACTTTATTCTGGAATCTTTGCACTTTCATAATATGACAGTTACTGGCGCATCCCCACAATTGAATTCCATACATCCAAATTGGTTTCAGGATTTCATTGTAGATCAGGAGCTTGTTGTATATTGAGGATCTTGATTTGCGATTTAGAATCCAATATAATTCTCTAAAGCGAAGGTTCAGTTCGGTGATTTTGGCGTTTATGTGTTCGATCCACTTATTTTTGGCATCGACGTGCATCCCAAGGTATGTCGCCGAGTTTTTGTGGGGGATGAGGTTTCCATTCATCTTTAGTCGCTCCGGGTTTGGAATCCGTTTGTTCGTAAAATTCACGTGAACCGCTTTTTGGTCGTTGAGCGTTATGCGCCACTTTTTGGACCAGTTTTCAACCTTGTCGTTGGATATTTGCAGCAGGGTTGTTGCTTGAACATCAGTTTTAGCTCTGGCTGAATTCGCTGTGTCATCTGCAAAAGTTGCCGTCATGACGTTTGGTGTATGTGGTAGATCGCTGGTGAATAAGAGGTATAGGATCGGTCCCATCACACTGCCTTGGGGTACCCCAGCCTTAATATCCTTGAAATCTGAGTAGTCTGCTCCATGGTTTGCACGAAACATTCTGTCATTTAAGTACGATTTTAGCAGGTTAACGTATTGAACTTGTAAATGTTGTTTAAGCTTGTAGAGTAGTCCTTCATGCCAAACTTTATCAAATGCTTGTGATACGTCCAGGAAAATTGTTGAGCACACTTCTTCACCTTCTAGTGCTTTTTCTATGATGTCAATGAGCCGATGGACTTGTTCTATAGTTGAATGTTTCTGTCGAAATCCAAATTGATGATTTGGCAGCAGGTTCTTTTCTTCTATGATTGGTTTTAATCTTTTCAGGAATAGCTCCTCGAACAATTTTGACATGATGATGGGGAGCAGTGATATCGGCCTATAGGACTTCATTTCCGTTGCTTTTTTCCCCGGTTTCAGTATCATAATCATTTCGGCTACTTTCCAGTGCGCAGGTATATGCATGAGCCTAAATGCTGCATTGACCAGGAGGAGTAACATCTGCAGTCCTTTGGTTGGTAGTTTTTTAAGTACTTGTCCAGTGATGAGATTATATCCTGGAGATTTTTTCGCGTTGAGGTTACATTTCAATTCTCGTTTGAGTTCTTTCAGTGTAACTTTTTTAATTGCTTTACTCCAATTGTTTTCGATCTTCGGAAGGTCCGAGTCTGCGCCATCTGCTGGTTCATTTGGGGTAAATATATTCTCTAGATGAAGAGCAAAAGCGTCTGCTTTTTCCTGGTCAGGTGTATTCATTGTCTGTTTTCAAAAGTGGAGGTTGATGAGGAATTTTTTTCCTTAATTTTTTAGCTGTTCTCCAGAGGGAATATTTTGTAGTCCTTTCACCTGAAAGTTTCTCTAGCAATGAGTTTGCAGAATTTTCTTTCAGCTGTTGAATAACTCTTTTAATTCTTTGTGACTCAGCATTAAGTTTCGTTTTGGTTCTGGGATCCCTAGTTGATTGCCAGTCACGTCTAAGTTTTCTTTTATTTTTTACCATATTTCTAATTTCCATTGGAAATTTAAAACCAGGAGTTGTATGTGTAACGGTTTTAGTGTTACTCCAGACTGTTTGTTGAATTAGGTGTGTGAAGTTAGCTACAGCTTCATCAAGGTGATAATTTGTAGATAAATCAATGTCTAAGTTAATTTCATTGTCTAATTGGATTTTAAAGCCTTCCCATTCTGTGGTTTTGTTGCACAGTGATGGTTTCATTGGTTTCTTGATGATGGTTTCACTAAATGTCATGATAATCGATGAGTGGTCCGAGTCAAGGTCATAGTTTTCTTCGATGTTGATAAAATTTGTAGCCATTTTTCTAGTGACGAAAAAGTCCAATACGTCTGGTGTTTTCTTTCTATCAGTAGGCCAGTATGTGGGTTTTCCAGTGGAATGAGCTAAACAGCCTGTTTTGTCGATTGCTTTCTTTAATTCTCTGCCTTTGGTATTATCTAATCTGGATCCCCAGAGAGAATGCTTTGCATTAAAATCTCCGCCTAAAACGAAACGTTCACCCATATGATTCAGTATAGACAGATAGTCGTTTTCCTTTAGATTGTGTCTCGGAGGTAAGTACACTGCACCAACTTTAAAGTTTTTAGTAATTGTTGAAACATTTAAGACGGTCAGTTGGATTTTATCTGATTGAATACTAGTGTCTTCGTTGTATTTAAGATTGTTTCTAATAAACACTGCACTACCGCCACTGGCTTGATTATCCGGATGAGTAGTGTGGTGGACGTTATATCCATTTATTTTAATATGACACTGTTTAGTCATGTGCGTTTCGGAAACGAAGCAGACGTCAATTTTATTTTCTTTAAGGAAAATTAAAAACTCATCTTTTCTGTTAGGAATGCCATTAGCATTCCAGGTGCCGATACGTATATCTTTACTATCCATTTTTAGTGTTTTTGTTGTTTGTACTTTTGCGTTTTTTTTCGATTGAATTTAGTCTATTAGTTATTTGTTTATTAGATTCTAGCAAGACATCAAATTTTTGTATCAAACTATTTATGAAGACGAGCATATCGTTCACATTTACATTTTGTTTATTTGCGTTCTGATTTTTGTTATTACCCATAGTGTTCTTTACTGCTTGAGAAAAGGTTAGGTTTTGATTAACTTTTGTATTCGATAATTTATGATCATGAGTAGTCACTTTTACTGTCGTATTAGTTGGCGGAGATTTTTTATTATCTAGTTCATCGCGCTTCTTTTGAATTTTGAGAAACACTTCGCATCCTCTATAGCTGACCGGATGATTTCCACCACAATTTACACACTTAAGCTTCGTATTGAGTGCTTTTTTACACTCACTTGTTAAATGCCCCTCACCGCACTTCACACATTTAGGTAACTTATTTATTTATTGCAGTATTTATTCGTGTGATTAAATTCTTGGCAGTTTTTACATTGCGGAATTTGATTATTCCTTTTTAACGGTTCAATGCTGACTTTTGTGTTACAGATGTAGCGTATCTCGAAAACTTTTTTAGCCATCGTATCGTTGGCAAAACATAGCATGAAAAGTGGAAGGTACTTGTAACTTCTTTTTCCATTTACGTAGATAATTTTGTTATCCTTGTCTCTTTCCACTCTGTATTTTTGGTCGATCTTTTCAACATTAAAACCTTGCGATACAAGGTCATATCTGATGTCTTCTACAGGCGTTTCTGGGTGTATACCTCGAGCCATGACTTTCAATGATCTGGTCTGTTTGTTCTCATAGGTGTACCATTCGAACTTGATCTGTGACTCATCAAAGATCTTTCTAATTTTACAATATTCTTCTCCACTAGGAAGCGTCATTTTCATATTATTTGTGCCATCAATGAAGGTTTTCTTATGTGGGATACCTTCTAGGGCAGCATTCAAAGTCTCAAGTTTTGGAGCAGAAACTGTTATGTTTGGTGGTTTCTCGCTTTTCTTGAGGAATTGCTCCGTTATTTCAGCCGGTGTCTCTCTTATCGGTGAAGCAGTGTCAGAAATTTTTCGTTTTTTATTCTTGTTTCTTGTACCGTCATTTAAAGTTGGAAATTCGTTAAGATTTTCTCGGTTTAGTTCAGTTTCATATTCCACTATTTCTTCTTCTTCGTCCGAGTTCGGGACTTGGAAGGGAGTAGGTGGTTTCCTGGCTGTAAGATTTCTATTAGATAGAGTCAGTACAGCTTTCGATTTCCTGCGTTCTGGTGTACCATTCAGTTTCGGTTCACTTGCACTCAGTCGGTCTTTTTCACTTCCTCTATGCATTTTTGCCTCTCTAAGCACTCGATTTTCAGCGCGTAGGCTTTGCATTTCTAAGCTTTGTTTTTCTATTATCTCTCTTAAACGACTCACTTCACTTGTCAGCAACTGTATTTGTTCGAGGAATTTTGTCATCGCATTCTCATGAAAATTCTTCTCATAGCAGCTTTTCAGTTTATCGAAATCATCTTTCGAAATTGTCACCGTATCGCAATTTCCACTTTTCGTCAAAATCGATGGTCTTGGTGATGGGTTCGGTGCTATATTTCCATAAGTTGGTTCGTTCATGTGGACGCAGTTTTCTTCGTCATCATTCTCCATTTTTCACATTTAAAATGCACAAGTTTATTTTAAGAACTACAACACAAGGTTGTTGTCTTAGGTCAGTGTTTAAATCTGCCAAGCAGATGACTAATTCCATCGGTACCGTCACCTGGGTAACGAATTTCATCTCTTTCACTCTTTTAATGTGATTTATATTAACATGAGACAAAACACACTCGTTCCCCAGGTGACATGGTAGCGACAATGTATGAGAACAACAGCGATCCAAAATTATTGACTGTCAAACAGATACAAATATTCGGGTGAAAATCGCGAGGGGAACAATCGAAGCTCGCCGAGAACTCCCTTCAAATGGCAAGAATTAAAGTTATCTACATTTTCGAATTCTTACAGTTTGACGCTCAATATATGGAGAAATTCGTCAAAACTGGAGTGGGATTCTTGAATTTTTAAAATGTCAAATTTTTTTCATACTTTTACAGTAATCTGTCATTAGTATATAGTAATTACAGCAAAATTTTAGAACATGTCAAAAACGTCAAAAATGTTTCAGCAGTACTAGATTGATGAACACTAGAGTGGAAGTGTGGGACGGGTATGCATTGAGCAAATGTCGAAAGCCCCGAAAGTTGTGGAATGTTCTGGAAAGTCCAGTAGGGTTCTGGAAATTTCTCGAAAATTCTGAAAAGTTCTCGAAATTTCTTAAAAGTCATTCACAGAAACTTCTTGAACTTTGTAGAGCTTTTTAGAAACTTCTAGAACTTTCCAGATTTTTCTAGAAGTTTCTGGAACATTCTAGAAATCAACTTCTTCGAAAGGAGTAATCGAGGTGAACATTCTTTCAAGAGATCATATTAGAATCGAAAGTGGTCTTAAAAACTGTAAGGTATCCTAATTATTTTAAAAGAATCCTTTTTTATAACTTCTTTAAAATAATAAAGCCTTCCGTTTGACGTGCATTTATTTAGTTTAATTGAAAAAATAATATTCGGCTGTGCCACAAAGCCTTTGAGTAAAACCTTCAATTTGAAATATAAAGAAAATGGAAAAGAAATCGTCGTATGTATGAACAAAGTACAAAACAAAGTATTAAATAATGTTAGTTGTTATTTTATCATGCAGTGTGCGGAGTATGTATTTTTCCATAAAGTCTGAAGTTCGAAATAAATGTACATTTGGGTTAGGATGCAAACAGTTTCTCTACTGGGAGTGGGTGGTAATCTTTTCCCATGTTTTATAATTATGTTTTGTTTGTTGTAACTTCTCGAATATTTGCTTGTAGCATGTCTCTTGAAATATTAAATAGCAACATTAAAAACAGAGTTTTGTTCTCGTTTTTGCTTGAATTGCAAGCCTAGTGTAGTGTATCTTTGGTATATATTCAACACCCAACTAAAAAATCTCAGCCACTCTTTTTGAGATTGATTGCTCACTTCTGTTCATCGTTCATCAAGATATAGGGCGATTTTTTCATCTATTTTGATCAAATTACGTAACTACGGCCAAGCGTGTCCCCACTGTCGCTACGGGTCGAGTACAGCGTACTTTCTGTAACAACTCCATCTTTCTCACAGCAGTGACTGCTCGTGATGTTGAGGGTGTGATTTTGTCTCTCGACAGTAATAAGGGTCCTGGCCTTGATGGCGTCAGCTGCCCTTCTCTTAAAAGTTGCGCTTATTCTATTTCACACTTTTTGAGTGACATCTATAACTGCTGCATATCTGTGGGTTCGTACCCTGATCTCCTTAAGATCGCCAGAGTTACCATGGTTTACAAATCAGGGAATTCCTTCGTGTTGTCCAATTATAGACCAATAACTATTCTGTCAGTAGTCAATAAAGTTTTTGAAAAACTTATCTATCGAAATGTGATGGAATTCCTGAATCGAAATGACTTTTTCTATGGCAGACAATACGGCTTTCGTCTCAGGTCGGGCACGCATACAGCAGTGTATGAATTTATCAATGATGTTAGTGCCGAGGTTGATAAGGGTAGAATTGTATCGGGAATTTTCCTTGATTTGGCGAAGGCGTTTGACTCCGTGGACCATGATTTGTTGTTGGCTAAGCTTGAATGTGCTGGGATTAGAGGAACCGCCAATGATCTATTCAAGAGTTATCTGACAGAGCGCGTGAATGGAGTGGATAGTGACATGGTGAGGATGACCCATGGAGAATGTCAAGGTAGTACTCTTGGTCCCTTGCTGTTTTTGATTTTTGTGAATGATATTCACTGCCTCCCCCTGAATTCGAAGTCAACCCTGTTCGTAGATGATACCAGCTTCCATACTTCTTCTTTGTGTATTTCGTCCAACATTAGCAGTATTAAACGAGATCTTAAGATTATCGTAGCATATTTTAATGAGAACAGGTCAACGTTGAACATCGCAAAGTGCAAGATGGTACATTTTAGATCATTCATGAATAAAAACACTCCGCTGCCTGATTTCGTTTTTGACGGTATTGTGGTCCCAACTGTCAGCTCGATTAAGTTTGTGGGTGTGATTTTGGACGAGTGCATTAATTGAAACGAACATATTACTAGCTTGTGTAATACTATTTCTAGCCAAATAGGTATTATCAGAAGGCTTAAGGTTATGCTGCCCAAGGGAATCCTTAGGAAACTATACTTCTCTTTAGTACACGGTAGACTGATCTATTATATTGGTGCATGGGGGGCGCTAATAAAACTCTCATGCACAAGCTTGAAGTGCTACAACGGACATCTTTCAAAGTCGCCCAGAGGGTTCCGTACAGGTATCCCACTAACGTGTTATTTTCGAAATTGTGCCCAACGATACTTAGTGTTAGTGACTTGTACAATTATTCTATATGCAAATTCGTACATCAATCGATTAACGACTTGAGTCACCACAATATAGAGTTTCCCTCCGCATCGCACTCTCATGATACCAGGAACTCTGGCTTGTTACTTAGGCCTAGGATATTCACCTTGATTGGTAGGCGTATGCTGACATATGACATATGACATATGCTGGTCCCACACTATTTAATCAATTACCTAGGAACATACGCAATGCATCATCTTACGGATTTAGCCGTTTGTTACGTGATTCGCTAGTTAGCAGTGGTATGAGTCGTTGAGATTGAGAATCATTACATCCTTTTTTTGGGTTTTGTGTGATGGCCTGCTACTACTTTAGCGCTTACACCTGCTTTTCTAGCATCCCCTTCTTTTTTGGTTCATTTTGAGTTAGTTTTTGCCTATTGCTTTTTTTTGCTTTAAGAATTAATTTTTAGTTATGTTTTTATATTTTTGTCTGATTTTTTTACTATGTTTTCATACTTCTTTAGCACCTTTGAATAGCTGCCGCTAAATGGTGCTCTTCTTTTTTATGTTTGCTTCCTTATAAGTGTGTTTAATGAGTTTTTCTTATAATTATCTGATTTTTGTAATAAGGAAGGTAAATTTATATTTTTTATAATTTCGAGAATGAATTAATTGAAAAAAAATAGGGAGGAAGAATTGAAAAGTCCAGTTTAAGTGTGAATTTTCCTTGATCCGAGACGAAGTAGACGTGAATTTGCATATTAATCCCGAGTTATGTAACGTACTTTTCCATTCCTAGGACGGAAAATTGCTGTTTTCCGTCCTATTTTAAAACAGAAAAGCAGTTTTCTGAACCCTCGGAATGAAAAATATTGTACGAAACTCGGAAAAATATATGCTTGTGACTACTGTGATTGCAGTTACGTAAAAAACTATTAATGCTTTTGACAATCGAACCATTTCATTTTTCGTCTTTATGGTTAATAGGTATAGACCTCTTTCAAACCTTAGGAATTCAAAAGAATGTAAAATAGTTTCTTTATAAATCATGTGCAATATGGAGTTGTCATAAATTGTGTGTAATTTTTCAGGTATTTAATTCCATACCATTCACCTATATGTTTGATTTGAACCTAAAAACTCTCCAAAAAACTTTTAGAACGATTGTTTAAAACTTTATTGAACACCAATTTCATTAACACACAACATATTCTGTCCTTATGGCATCGCATCAGGCACGTAATAGCTACATTATTATAACATTCAAGAGATGCAACTTTATTAGTCCAAACATATTGTCTTCGATTGCCTTTAAATTGTATAATAGCATGTTACAGCGTTCGTGTGAGTGAGTTATTAAATTCAAAAGAAAAATAATTTCTGATAATTCTAGAATAAGAATTTAATAAAGCACTGACCGCTATAAATGAAGAGTTGATCACCGAAAATGAAGAATTGATCACTATAAAATGAGAAAAGTGGTCGCTGCAGTACTTAGCATTTAGCTTAGCATTAAGAGTGATTTTGCGAAAACTTCGAACGATTTTGGGACAACATGTCCTACTTTTTCCCGATTAATGGGCCATTCGATTCCTTGTTCCATTGTAAGAAAAGTAATTTCTCATTTTTGGAAAATTTGATATTTTAGGGGAGTTATGGTGTGCTAAGTAAGTGCATGTCAGGGGGTGGTAAAAATGGTTTTTGGCTATAACTCGTGTAAAACGAAATGAAATCAAATGAACTTTTATGGGATGGTAAGTCCCAATGATACAAAGGTTTTTCATCATTGGATTCATTGGAGCCTTCCCCCACCCCTGAGTTATTAGTCATTTTAGGTGAAAACTTCGGGAACGCTTTACTGCTTGAAGCAGCGGTGAACCGAAAAACTGAGTATGGGGTGTTCTAGTATACTACCCCTACTATAAGACTTCCCCGGTTTAAGGCTGTTGCACCGGTCTGAAACAACTTTTGTAAGAAAGGTCAATTTTTGACACTTTTTCTTGACTATTTTCAGCTGAAGAAGTCAGTATAACTGCCCCGAAACATGATCTGCAGCAGGATATGCGAAAAGGAGCTGTTCACAAGTGACGGTGCACTCTACGGAAAGGGGGGGGGGAGGTGGTGGTTACCGAAGAAAACGTGAAGATGAAGGTGAAAGGAAGATGAAAGTGTACGAAATCGTTCGAAGTTTTCGCAAAATCGCTCTTAAGAGCATTTATTTCACTCACGTCCGGTCATACTTAGAATACGCTTCTGTCGTTTCACTTTTCTCATTTTATAGTGATCAATTCTTCATGTGTGCTCCATATTACCAAGTTCACTGTGACAAGATAGAGACGATTCAAAGGAAATTCTTGATCTACGCACTGAGGCGCACGGTAAAGAGGGACGAGAACTACCACTTTCCGCCCTATGAGAGTAGGTGTCAATCTATCGGTATCGAGAGTCTTTGACGTCGTCGGAGACTGAATTTGTGTTCGTTTTTGATATTTTGAGGGTTCCGGTCGTGTTCACGCGCCTTCTATATCATCATAACTGAGGTTGAACGAGTCGTTCAGGCCATTGAGGAACAACCTCTTCTTTGTTGTTGATGCGCATCGTACCAATTATGGTTTGTTCGAACCAGTGACAAATATGGCGAGGACTTTTAACTTGTTCGCTCACCTTTACAACCTCGTAATCTCCTGTTATCAGTTTCGTTCAAAAGTCAAATTAGCAGTTCTGACTCATGAGACTTTGAGTAAGAGCGGTTTATTGATTCAGCCAAAATGATGTTAGTGACTGACAACAACCGATAAAAACAATGTTCTCCAGAGTAGCTTTTGTTAAAAAAAAATGTCAAATTCACAAAAGTACCTCAATAGCTATATAAGTTCATTTTGTTTTTCATCTGTTAGCTGAGCTACTTTTTTGAGATTGCTTAGTATTTTTAACAAACTTTTCGCTAGAATATAGGTCTGCACCTTCAGTTAGGACACTTGGTGCCGAAAATTTGAAAATGCCAAAATTAAGGAAGCAGCGAGTACATTACATTATATTACTTTAAAATTTGACACCTGGCTGCGTACATGAGTCCTATACCTAGTAGGGTATATCGATTTTCTACATTTTTGTTTTTTTCTGCCAGACCTCCCGGAATCGTTTTGTTATAGCAAAAATAGTTATTCATACAACTAGTTGCGAAATGGAGTTGTTTTTGTCACTAGATGTGAAGTTTTCAAACGACCGAAGCGAATTGGATAAACACACACGAGTTAATTTATCGTAGTTTGAAAGAATTGAACGCGTTTATGTCATCACACGAGCAATCTTGTAACCAAATGATACCGAAGAGGACTAAGCCGGATGACAACGATTTGTCTCCCGGCAGCTTACAGAAATCTAAGAGATAGGAGTGTCAGATTCTGTAGTAGCGATAATTTGTTCAATGATTTTTTTGATTTGATAATTTTGAAAATATTTTTCTTCTTTTCCGCTAATTTTTTTTAGTATAGTTTATAATTTTTTTATTTTTTCTCCTCCTTTTGCATTTCATAAACAATATTTCCAAAAAAGATTATTGTCAGTTTTTTTATTATCATTCATTTGAAAGATAGAATAAGCTGATTTGCATCTAACCAAACATAAGACCGATACTATCAAGTAAATTTTGACTAACGTAAGACCTAACTACTTCTTATTTTTGTGGCTTCAATAACGTAAGACTGAACGTTAAACCGACTAGCTTATATGCCCATAAAAAAAAGTTAAGCTAATTAAATCAAATTGAAGGGTTAAACATACAGTAAGAACCAAGGACATATTATTGTGGTAAAATATTGGAATGGGTAATAAAATGTATAAGAAAATTACGATATATTACCAGAATGTCCGAGGTTTGAAAACTAAGACCAAAGACTTTAAGTCCAAACTTATGAGTATATCATACGATGTGATCATTCTCAGTGAGACATGGTTGAGGGCTGACATATTCTCTGCTGAATTGTTCGATGACCGGTATGTGGTTTATAGGAAAGATAGGGACAACGCCGCAATCGGTAAAGACGACGGCGGTGGTTGTCTGATAGCTGTCAGGAAGGAATTTGTCTCTAAGAGGGTAAAGAGTTTTGAACTTAAGAATGATGTTTGGGTGTCAATTGACAAACTGGACGGAGGTAGGATTTATTTCAACGTTAAGTATATTGAACTAGGCAGCACTGTTGATGACTATATGGTTCATTTTGAA
The DNA here is from genome assembly GCA_029228625.1 of Pseudolycoriella hygida. NCBI lineage: Eukaryota > Metazoa > Arthropoda > Insecta > Diptera > Sciaridae > Pseudolycoriella > Pseudolycoriella hygida. The sequence goes on along the minus strand of CM055404.1, from coordinate 44,241,337 downwards.
AAGATTGCTCAGATTGTTATTTCTTCCAATTCAAATGATTCGTTCATACTGACCGGGGGTTATAATCTGGGCGATAGTATTGAGTGGACCTATGACCCATTGAGTAAAAGGTGTGAGGCATCGGATGCGAAGGGAGCTGTACCTAACGGTCTACTCGATACTTTTTCTTTATGTGATCTGTGCCAACTCAATCCAGTCAGAAATCTGAATAACAGATCGCTCGACTTGATTATTTCAAGCCTCCAACCGGATTCAATTGAGGTGTCTGAATCGAAAGAACCGCTGGTAAAAGTCGACGATCACCATCCTCCGCTCATCTTGTCTTCTAGTCTATCCAAGCCTAAGTTCTTGTCGGTGAAGAAACCCCCTAAGACCAATTTTTACAAGGCAAATTATGTTCACCTTGATAATGACCTTTCTGGAGTGGACTGGGTAGGTGAGCTTTCAAATTTAGGCATGGATACCGCAGTCTCCAGATTCAATCACTTACTGCAACCTTTCATAGACAAAATTCCTAAGACTCTAGCTTCATCTAGGGACTATCCTGTCTACTACTCTTATGAGCTTATTTCGAAAATTAAAAAGAAAGACTCGTTAAGGCTGAGTATGAAGGATGAATGCTGTCCTGTTATCAAAGGCAAGCTGAAAACAGACTTCTCTGCACTCCGTAAGGAAGTCAAGTTGGATATCGAGGCATGTTTTAATGAGTACGTGGAGGATTGTGAAGGTAAAATTAAATCGAATGCTAAATGCTTTTTTGCATTCACGAAATCGTTGAGAAAAACGAATTCTTTACCCAACAGCATGAGCTATGAGGGAGAGGAAGCCTCAGATAGATTATCAGTATGTAATTTGTTTGCGCGGTACTTTGACTCATTTTATAATCCCCCTGCAAATGCCGTGACGGAAGTGATATTTGACCCATTTGTTCATCAGGAGTGCAACCTACCTGAACTTGAGTCCATTACATTTACACCGCATGATGTTGAAATTGCGCTGAAAGGATTCGACAAAAACAAAGTCTCTAGTCCAGATAACGTTCGAATGATGTTCTTCATGAACTTGGCCCTATCGCTTAAATTACCGCTTTGCATACTCTTCAATAAATCGCTAAGTGAAATGCAGTTCCCGTCAGAATGGAAAACAGGCTTCGTCTCACCCATATTCAAGGACGGCGACAAGTGCGATGTGGCTAATTATAGACCGGTTACTATTTTGTGCGCGGTTTCTAAGGTGTTTGAGAGGTTGGTATTCAACAAACTATTTGATAGTCTTAAGTCTAATATTCACCATGCCCAGCATGGTTTCTTTGAAAAGAGATCAACTCAAACCAACTTGATGGAATACGTATCTACCGTAGCTGACGCAATTATAGCTGGTGGGCAGGTAGACACTATATACACTGATTTTGCTAAAGCATTTGACAAAGTCGACCATGGAACTCTTTTACTTAAACTCAGTAGGGCTGGAATTCCGAACGGGCTAGTGAAATGGTTCTCATCGTATTTGCGTGATAGACCCCAATTTGTTGTGATAGGTGGATCCAAGTCACGCAGTTTTATCCCTACGTCGGGTGTTCCCCAAGGTTCTATTCTGGGTCCATTGTTATTTTTGATATTCATCAATGACTTGCTTGGTATCCTTAATTCCTGTTCTGGCTTTGCTGACGACCTTAAATTATTTAGAGAAATCAACGACGAAAAAGACTGCGAAATACTGCAAGGTGATCTTTTGAAGGTAGTGGACTGGTGTAAGGACAACCATATGATGCTTAACGTAAGGACATGTGCTGTGATGTCTACCACTCATAGTACGAATAAAATTATTTACCCCTATTGTCGGGTGAGCATTAAAAGAGATCTTGGTGTGCTTTTTGACGACAAGCTATCATTCAATGAACACGTGGAAGACATTACTAGAAAATCTTACCGCATGCTAGGGTTTATATTTCGATGTGGCAAATACTTCTCGCATCAATCTAGTATGCGTGCATTGTACGTAACTCTCGTAAGGAACCGACTTGAATACTGTTCCACTGTCTGGAACCCGCTTTACCAGAATGCTTGTGATCAGATAGAGAGAGTGCAGAAAAAATTTTCAAGGCTGTTTTTCTACAAGTTCCGAATAGCTGATCCTCGATCTCCATACTCGTCGAGATTGCATTACTTGAAGCTCCACTCATTGAAGACCCGTCGTCATGAACGCGATGAAATGGTTTTGTACAACTTAATCCATGGGCATATTGATTCCTCACTTAGTCAGCGCATCTTTTTTCATCCCCAAAACCGTTCAACTCGTCAACGTGCGACCTTCTATCTTCCTAGGATGCTCACAAACTACCAACTTAATGCGCCAATTTATAGGATTCAACGAAATCATGATTTTTTCTTTAATCACATAGACATAACTAACAGCAGAAAGTACGCTTTTGTCAGAATGCTTAAAGCTTCTCTTAACTTTTAATTTATAAATTTTTAACGGATAATTCCTCATCTGATCTCGTTTTTGTTTTTGTTTTTTTTTTTTCTTATTTTTATTTCTTGCAATCTTCAACTGTTTATTGTAATATTGTGATAATTTTCTTTCTTTCTTCTTTTTATGTACTTTGTGTTTTAAAATTGTTTTAAAATTTTTTAGTGTTAAATACTTCTAATTTTTTACACTAACCATAACTGTCATAGTGCTTATCATGCTGACTGTCTTGTTATTGGGCTTCGGCCTGTTAGTACGGTCATTAAACGGATAAAATAAATAAATAAATAAAATCGTGTGACAAAAACAACAAATTTCGCAACGTTTTTCATACAATACTTTATGCAACAACTTGTGAAACGTGAACTTTGGAATGAGTGATAAAAAGTAACTTTTTATCATTAGTGACAAAAAGTCACTTTTTATCACGCAAATGAGTGATAAAAAGTTACTTTTTGCAACGCACAATCGATTTTCGACTGTTTTCGATGTTGTTCACGATGCGGCAACGCGATCAAAATCAGTTTCCAATTTTTTTAACAGTGTGAGGGGAAGTGAAACAAATTTACACCTTGTAACGATATGACTTTTAAAATTTGATACATGTGCTGAAATGTACCCCTCCGTTGCTATGACATGACGTTGCAATGTCGTATGTGTGCATTGCAATCTGATCAAAAATTGTTTGTACACTGTACAATATAATGGTTTCTGTGGAGTGATTTTTTTAGGTTTGGTTGTTATTTTCTTCTCAATCGATTTGTTTGTTGCAAAAAGCAGTGTGTCCACCTCGTTGCGATACTTGATTTTTTCAGCATACGTCCTAAATATTGTCCAACTCGCCTTCGGCTCGTAGGACTGATGCTGAAAAAATCAACGTATCGCAACATGGTCGACAAACTACTATTTTATCACTAGTGACAAAATGTAACTTTTTATCACTAGTGATAAAATGTAAAACCAGTTATAAAACGACCTCTCTAACGACACCGAAACGATGCATGAAAAAGTTCACTTTTCACAACGGCGTTACATAAAAGAATTTTTCTAGAATATTGTTAGAACTTTTGAGTGGATCTTGTAATTGCCCAAAGCGATTTTCAGAAAAAAGGCAGATTTGCTCAAGTCTGCAGGTTTTCTCCACCAAAAATTGGGCCAAATACCTAATAATATTGCCTTCATGCATTCTTTGGGGTTATTAAGAGTTATTGAAACGAAATTCAATTTTTTTATCCGAAAAAACTACGTTTCGTGAGCGAAAAACATCAGAAACGTTGGTATTCTGACATATTTCTTCCATTTCTTTGGGAGATACATCTACCTTCAATTTTTTTGTTTTTAAATTGGTGTTCTGAGGCAAGATCTTGATTACCAGTACTAATGTTAAAATGTGCCATTAGTAGCCATGGCGATCTACTGCTTCTACACCAGCTTTACACAGAGTAACCTCGAAATTTCAATATATTTCCTTGATTTTCGCAAAAACTTTCCTGATTTTCTCCAAATTTTCAAGGTTTTCTTGAAAAAAATCAAGAAAATCGCAGAAAACTCAAGAAAATCAGGAAAATTTTGCGAAAACCAAGAAAATTATTTTTTTGGAAAAAAGGCTCTACATTGCATTGAGCCTATTGCGTTCGCGAGTGTTGTCAATTATTATTATTATGTTCCCTTCAAACATATTGTAGAAGCTCAAAAATGAAGTAATAATTGTTTGCGACCGGAAAGTTTTCAAAACTCGTTTGATTTCCATGACTAGATGTATTTGTTATTCTTTTCCACTTTTTATCGCTTTACAACCACTTTTGAATAAAGTCCAATTTGTGATTAATGATCGACCTAAACTCAACACATTTTGTAACATTTGAACCGTCAACAAAACGTTTAGTTCTGAGTACATAACTTCGATAAGAATCAATTTTCTATTATAAACGGGGACCGTGCACAAAATTAAACGGTAAAACAATAAACCGAAACTGTACAGTTGATAATCTGAAAAAGCATGAAATCCACCTTAAGTTGTTAAACAAATCAACAACCCAACTACAGCATTTTTTTTATTAATTTATTAGATTTTGTTTTTATATGAAGAGAATATGGAAATGTTCTACCGAAATAAATGTTCGTTTCCAATAATCAAAAACATTTCAAGCTTTTATAATGCCGTGGATATCCTCCGGTAATTTTCTATAAAATACGCAGATCGCAGGGGTGTATATACTTTTGGTTTTAGCATTTTGCTTTCATAGTTCTTCCGGTGTGTTGAATTTGTATGAGTAGGTGGAGAGAGATGGAAACATTACTCACATGTCACTCTGCATGATCCTATTTCCCAGAATTTCGCGAAAATATGTCCTGAACTTATCAGCAGACAATTTTTTTCCAGAACGATAATCTCGAACTTATCCCTCCAGGGAAAATTTACTTATTACATCGATATGTTCTCGATTGCCAAAATTGTTATTTTGACGTGTGGTATTATGACTCACGCCTTCGGCTAGGGCTGCAATACCCCGCACGTCAAAACAACAAGTTTGGCAAGACGTCAAAACCGCTGTTTGCCGGTCCACACTATGGTTTCGTTAATTAAGGGGTGACTGCTCACTGATTAGGGAGTGCTCACTGATTAGGGAGTGCTCACTGATTAGGGAGTGCTCACTGATTAGGGAGTGCTCACTGATTAGGGAGTGCTCACTGATTAGGGAATGCTCACTGATTAGGGAGTGCTCACTGATTAGGGAGTGCTCACTGATTAGGGAGTGCTCACTGATTAGGGAGTGCTCACTGATTAGGGAGTGCTCACTGATTAGGGAGTGCTCACTGATTAGGGAGTGCTCACTGATTAGGGAGTGCTCACTGATTAGGGAGTGCTCACTGATTAGGGAGTGCTCACTGATTAGGGAGTGCTCACCGATAACGGAGTGCTCACCGATAACGGAGTGCTCATCGATGAGGGAGAACTAACGATAAGGTAGTGCTAACCGATGAGGGAGTGCTCACCGATGATGCGAGAGGGATAACCGATTATAGAGTGCTCACCAATGAGGAAGTGCTCACCGATCGATGAGGGAATTCTCACCGATGATGCGAGAGGGCTCACCGATTATGGAGTGCTCACCAATGAGGGAGTGCTCACCAATGAGGGAGTGATCACCGATGAGGGAGTGCTCACCGATGAGGGAGTGCTCACCGATGAGGGAGTGCTCACCGATAAGGAAGTGCTCACCGATGAGGGAGTGCTCACCGATGAGGGAATGCCCACCGATGAGGGAATGCTCACCGAAGAGGGAATGCTCACCGATGAGGGAGTGTTCACCGGGAATGAGGGGGGCTCACCTATTATGGAGTGCTCAAAAATAAGCGAATACTCACCAATGAGAGAGTGACGGAAACCTCACCGATCTCGTATCTCGCTTTTCAAATTAGTTATCTGAAGTTCGTTCAGCAAGAGAAAATCTACCTTTTTTCGAAATTAAGAAAGGCTACACCCGTGCCGTAGACCAAATATAAAATATCATTAGAGTGAAATAAAGTTTACGATCAATGTTTACTTTCAATATTTAATTTAGAGATATATTAATATTTTATGGATCAAATAAATTGTTACTATTTACCATATTCAGCAATAAAATGAAGTTCAGCTGCTGCGCTGCTGCTTGAACATTAAATTCATATACACGTATTTTACACTAAATTTATTATTGAACATGATGTTAAGATATTGGAAACTGTATTTGGGCGAATTTATTTTTGAATTTGAAATTTAATTATCATTTTAAATTAAAAGCTTTGTAGATCCACTGATTAGAGATTTGTCGATAAATTTATAATAAATTTACTCTGTTGAGGTTAATAGGAATGCATTGTATCCACACGATGCGATTCTGCGTCTGTGACATACCGAACATTTTAATTCTGTCATAACCATACGCGACTGAGTTTCAGAAATAAATTCATTTCGATAATTAATCACAGCCAGATGTTAGACACACGCTGACAAAACAATAAACGGTTTTTACCCAATCCCCTTGTCAAGGTTGTCCGAAAGAAGACATTCTTTTCAAAACATGCATAGGGTGTGGGAGAAAAGCGAATAAAGAAAATGAATTTTTTTGGGTTTCGAAGATTTTACTAAGGTCAAAAAATGACTCTTGAATATTTCGATCACGGCTTCGACGTTCGAGGACCAGTACGACCGGTTTTGGTGGTCTGTTTTCCCTCAAGTAAATTTTATACGATTTTTCTCGTAGTTCAGCTAATTTTGGTTTTTTTTTCGCTATCATTGCAAACACTAAAGGGATCGTCCATAAATTGCGTAATGCTTTTTTCAGTGGTGCCATAAATTTAAAGTAAGCCGAGAGTTTGCTGTATCTCCCTACAGGGTGGTATTTGGGGGATGTATCATTCATTCGACCAAGGAACAATGAAAAAGCGTTACGTAATTTATGAACGATCCCAAAAGCACTGGAATGAGGAGATTAAAAACAGAGCCAAATTGTTAACAGTCGTTTTGTGAGAAAATTTGTTAGGCAGTCATCAAAAATGGTCTGAAAAAATTAATCTAAAGCAACAGAATTTTATTTATTGGAGTTAACACTACGTACTAAAGAGCCATCTGGCGGAAGTTTTTCAACTATTGAAAGTTTGTTTAAGAATGTGACACATTTGTGTAATGTTTTTCTCTTAAAGTCTTGAATGCAAACCAATGTTTATGTAATCATTATATACTTTACCTACTTCTAAAGAAAATTGCGGAAAAACTTTTCATAAGAACATTTTCATTTGCTAGAAATGTGAATTCCAATATTTCACTGCAATAGTCAGGTTTTTTAGCTTTTCTAGTTAATAAACACTTCGAAATGCATAATTTTTTCGAACAATGTGTTTGCTCACTTAATCTTTAACTGAGTAATCAATTTAAATGACAGAAAACATTTTGTACGAGTCAGAAATGCATAAAAAAATTTTGAGTTGATGATTCCAAATAAAAATGGCCTCCATCTTTATTGTGATTTAGGGCTCGGAACAGATCAGATCAACCTGATTTTTTTCAGATTAATCTGAAATTTATCCGATCTGAATCTGATCTGAAAATTTTGATCTGATCTGATTCTGATCTGAAATCTGTTTTAGAAGCTGAAGGGAAATATTTGTCCGTGTCAGTATTTTAAAGATTGTGAAAAATATGTCTGAAAAATAACTATTCGACGACAAAGTTAAATAAACTACTGTTTTTTGTATCAAATATTATCATGCAATAATTTAAATTAAAATTTGTTCCGCTAAATATTATAACGAAAGTACACATCCAACATTTGCCTGCTTTGGATCACACATACTAGTGTATACTTTTTGTTGAAAGGGTCTAACGGTTTTATTGTGTTTCAGTATTTACTTCTTAATATTGAAACGCAATCTCCGATGCTTTAGTGTAATAAATTTGAAAAAGTGATATATGTCAAATTAAAACGAGATGTGTACGTACGCGCGGGCGAAGCCCTAGCGAAAAGTACGCATCGAGTGTGTATTGGGGTATTTTGAAAGAGATTTTTCTGTAATAGTGAGAGTGTGTTGGCGCACATACCGCGAAAAGCAACTTTTCGTCCCAATTAATTGGAAAATATTTTCCGTCACAACCAATACACTCTCACGTATACAGAACAAAATGTTTTTATTATTCACAGTTCTCTCAAACGTCTTAACAAAATATTTTTTTGGAGCATACTGTGATAAATGGGCAGAATAGAATCAGATCAATCTGATGTGATCTGATCTGAAAAAAAATTAGCAGTTTGACCCCGATCTGATCTGAAAGATTCAGATCAGATCAGAACAAACCGTTCCGAGTCCTATTGTGATTTGACGTTTACAAATATTTGCAAATGTATCAACTCAAAAAGTTTTTGTCTATTTCTAAATCGTAGAAAATGTTTTCTGTATTTTAAATGGATTACTGAGATAAAGATTAAGTGAAAAGCCAAAAAAACTGACTTTTGAAGTGAAATATTGGAATTCTCATTTCTAGCAAATGAGAATGTTTTTTTTTTCAAAAGTGTTTCCGCAATTTCCTTTAGAAATAGGTAAAGTAAAAGAAAAACGTTACACAAAAGTGTCACTTTTCCCATACAAATTTTCATTAGTTGAAAAATTTCCGCCAGATGGCTCTTTAGTACGTAGTGTAAACTCTTAAGCCAATGGCTATAAGCTAACTGGCTGAGGTACGTTGAATTAACCGATTCAGTAATCATAACGAAACCGGAGTTAAGATGATGACCCAGACGACCCGTCGAAGTCGTCATTCCCCCATCGTTATCACCATCGTTCATGATGCGCGATTGTAATGCAATTCGGTGAAGTAGCACTCGAATAACGCCAAGGTATTGCCAACATGAAGTAAATTACCATAAAATGAATTAATAAAATCGAAAGAACAAATTTTTAATATAGGTTGATCGTTAGTAAAACGAAAATCCTCGATTATCAAGACGAAATGAAAAAATCGTGTCTCTTCAGCTCAGAGGTGGTTAACACAGACTGCCTGACCAAAGTACGGAATCTGATACGAGAAACCAGCGTCGTGTAGTGATGCAAAAACAGATTAAAGATCCTTGACAAGTTTTTCACCAGTTCATATAAGCCATAGTTCGAGCGATGCCTCGCCAAAATCACGTAGCCTCTGTTTCTCAGGTTTCTGGCCGGTTCACTGACTTCAAACTTATCGAACAGGGAAGGAGAGTCTATTCGACCGGTCAACACATCGTATACAAACATCGCAACCAAATTGAAGCGCCTGCGGGATAAGCTCTCAATTCTAATAGATTCGCATCTACTCGAGTACGGAGGAAGACGATACTCGGAATCCCTTCTCACTGATCGTCTTAGGGCGTAGATCACAAAGTTTTTCTGGATTGGAATCGCGGATATTTCAGTCAGTTAAAACTTTTATAAAGCAATATTAACAAGACATCATTGCAACATATCCCACTCCAAAACCTATAAATTTCAGCTAATTTCGTGTAAACGAAAAAAAGTTATTCATCTTTAAAGTTACCCGGATTTTTTCTGGCCCATACCTTAATGACGTCCACTTCCCAAATGTAAATCCCTTTTTATACCCTTTTCCCTTTCTGAGAGATGTGTGAAGAGTCACTTAAGAGCAGTGCTATAGAGAAAAAGAAAGATTCGTCAAAATACATAGAAAAATGAAAAAGCGAAGGAATCATGGACAGAAAATTTTATTTTCACAAAAAAAGTTAATTTTCTTGACTATTTCATTTTATTCCTGCTGCTGAAAATAGAAATTTTCCCAATTTATCATATTTTGACGGATGATTTATTCTTGGAATAACGACATCTGGTGAGTCATTACCCATACCCATTCCCATTCAGTTGTAGTTTCTAATCCTTTGCAGTCTTTTAACCTTTTGAAAATTTTCTTAAAATCACAACAACGAAAGTCTTATTCTTATCGATTTTTTTAATATGGACAGAGACGAATATCGATAACCAATTATATAGAGTTTTTTTAATTAGCTCAACATCCATTCTTATGAAAACTTAACTTTTTTTTATGTTTCAATGAAAATATCAATTCGTTCTTTACAATGAAGTATAGATGTTTCATAGAATAATGAAAATGATAAAACTGTCAAGCGCAGCTTTCAGAGCAGATGCTTATTTCAAGAAACTTTTCAAAAAGATTTTGTCGTTGTTCGTACAATGTACAAGCATAATAATTACAAGATTTCTCCGTAGGAACTCAAAGGATTTTCACATTTCAGATTATACAGATTGAATGAACGTTGAAATGATATTCGAAATTTTATGCGAAATTTAGTTGATGGATGTTGAAATGATGAAATCTTTCTTCTACTTCTCAGAGTACAGACAGAAATCTCAAAGAAAAAACATATCAGTTCTGTTATTCACAGTTTGATAGCTTTCTTTAATTATAATATGTCGTCAGAAAAACAAAAGGTTGATGCTACTGTAAGTATAGCTCAACTCGCATGTCCAAAAAAAAAATCATAATCGCACTCAGCGAGATAGAAACTGCATGCGAATGATTGCTGGTATGTATTGTTCCTATATTTAGAGGATTGTATACAACGATCTCAGTTTCTCTCTCACGAAAGGCTAAATTCCATTTCCCAAGTTTTTCGCGAAGTCGTTGCTATTCCCTAGATAAATTTAACGCAAAGTCTCCATCATTCTGCTCACAGAATGGAAACCAACTTAGAGAAAATTGACTGTGAAATGGATCTTCTTGCATTTTCACACAATACTTTCATGAATTATTTGTGAAGTCCTAAAGTTTGGCAAAAATAGAGTTCATGGGATAAGGTAGAAGTGTAAATGATGTGGGATGGCAACAAATGTCATCGACCTCACGTGATGGTCGACTAGAGATGAGCGGGTTGCCCGAAACTTCGAAAAACCCGACCCGAACCCGAACCCGAATTGTTTTTTTCGGGTTCATGGGTTTCGGGTTTCGAAAATTTTAATCGGGTCGGGTTCGGTCCGGGCCGGGTTTGGAAACAGATCGGGTTTCGGGTTTCGAAAAATTTTATCGGGTCGGGTTCGCTCCGGGTCGGGTTGTTGTATCATTTTGTTCGGGTAAATTTTATCATCTTACATTACACGAATTTTATTTTAGTCTAAGGTCCGTGGAGAATGCAGACGTAGGGCCTTGAAATACAATCGGTTTCAATATAAATTACCATCTTTTACGTTTACCAGCTGGTTTCGATTTTATATATTTTAGATGTCAAAAAGGGGTAGTCACGGCTATCAAGTCTCATATAAAAAATCGAATATCGAAACGAGATATGTTTGTGAATGTAAATCAAAAACATTAAACTACATGACATGAGTTTTTAGACCCGTACGAACTAAACGGGGCACATATATTTATGAACACGTTTGTAACCAGTCAAATTTCAACCTGGGAGTTTGTGTGTTTTTCGTTTTGAGAAATCCTTCCTTAAACGCAATAACTCGAGTAAAACTTGAAGATTTTGAAAACGTTTTTCTTACCTGAAAGGTCATCGAAAAATTGAGGTCAGGTTGGAAGATGGACAAAATCGGTCAAGGGTTTCAAAAGACAAGGTCGAAAAAGTTGTCGAAAATATACTTTTACCCTCAAGGTCGATGAAACTTGTTACTTGTGTAACTCGTTTGCTCATATCTCTGTAAAACTGGTGGAACTGGCAGGGAAACTGGTGAAAGTAGGGTAAGTGGTTTGGGGTGTAGGAATCATAGAGTGGGCCTAACCCAGGCTGCTCGATACTTGATATGGTTTTTATTATTACTTCATTAATAATTTTTTTTATTTGTTGTAAAGAAAGTTGAAGAAAGATTTTTTGCCTGAGATCTTTCATAGTCCAATTATTTTTTTCTACGAAATTTTTTAGAGGAAATTGAGGGGAATATTTTTTACTATTTAGATCGTTAATAATTCCGAAAACATTTTTTATGAAATTTTATTTTTTGAAAAAAATTTTCTTGAAAGTTTTTTTTTAATTTTTGTACTATGAATTAGTTTTATAATGACATCATCAAATTAACTTTACTAATGTCAAATAATATTCTTGTACTCTAAACATACCGTAACGGTCGTGCACTTTTTAAACTAAAATTCTTGATCGAATGAAAGCTTTAGTACATACGTTCAAACGAAGTTTGCAATTATGCTAATTTATAGAACACATTGAATTTTACATTTGAATTTTCCTAAATATTTGAATTTTCCTGAAAATTTAAATTTTCTTGAAAATTTGAATATCCGTGAAAATTTAAATTATCTTGAAAATTTGAATTTTTTTAAGATTTAAATTTTCTTGAAAATGTGAGTTTTCTTTAAAATGTAAATCTTATTGAAAATGTGATTTCTTTAAAGCCGTCGTTGTGTTTCATAAATTAAAACATAGGGTAGATGTCCTTGTTACGAGCCGTACATAGCCATTTTACTTTATGAAATTGCATACAATTTATATCAAAAGTATACCCACCGGTTAAGATCAAATCAATCTGCACCGGGTCAAGAAGATTTTACTACTAGTTACGAGCCCCTAAACCTAAGAATTTTAAGGGGCTCCTAACAATCAACAGCTTGAATTTAAAAGGGTTCGTTAGGGATGGGACTTTTCGAAAAATATCAGTATCGATAATCAAAAAATATATCGATAAATGATTATCAAAGTATTTATCGATAATTATCAAAACATCGATAATTATCGAAATATCGATAATTATCGAAATATCGATAATTATCAAAATGTCGATAATTATCGAAATATCGATAATTATCGAAATATTCATAATTATCGAAATATCGATAATTATCAAAATATCGATAATTATCAAAACACTAGTTACGACTCGAAAGTTGTAGAATAAAGAGTGGATAGCTCGGTTTGCAAAAACTGCAGCAGTAGAGCAGAGTGCAATATAATCAACTCAGCCTTGAGTGAATATGCAATGAATTTTAGTTGAAAATTCAAAATGTCGAAATGGATTTTTCTGACAGTTTCCCAACCAAACCGTAGAACGCATACAGTTTCAACAAATCATCGCGGTTTGTCGTTCCTAACGATGACCACCAATCCGCTGGATTCTCTTCATACATCTCGGGATATATAAAGAAGATCCTAGTGAATTGTTGAAACCAGCGGGTCGAAACGGCGCGGCGTCTCTAGGTACTTTAGGGAAATCGAGACGAGACATGACCTATAACTTCCCGTGTTTTGCATTACCTTCGAGTTTTGTAGACGATTGTGACGGACGAAAGAAAGGACCCCTTGTTTTTTCATTTAATTTTTATTAGGTTGGATAATTATCGATATTTTGATAATTATCGATATTTTGATAATTATCGATATTTTGATAATGATATGAAATGATAATGATAAAATAAAATATCGATAATTGATAATCGATAATTATCGATATTTGATAATCATATCAATTATCTGCCATCCCTAGGGTTCGCTATACACAGCCGGTATGGTGTGGTAGCTGTATTTTTTTGGGTTACAACTTTCCGACGGCTTTTTGACTATTATCTTTTCACGATGCATCTTTATAAGAACTTTATCAACAATTTAATTAAATATTCTCGATATTCTTTGCACCGTATCGCGATTCGTACGGGGCCGCGTAACATGTTTTTGTTTTGATTACGGCAAAATTATTTTTCAAATTCTTTTAAATAACTAGAGTTCGAACAAATTTTTTTATTATTGGATTAGTGGTATAGTCGGTATAGTCAATTCGATTGGTTGTAATGCTCAAAACGTCCACATAATCTAAAAAGTAGCCAAAGCAAGAGTTTTCAATGAAGTAAATCTTTGGACGTCCTTCAGATTACACACATCATCGAAATATTTCTTTTCGCACTTATTAGAAACTGATTCACCGAAATTTAATTAATAAATAAATTATTATAACTTCTTCTTCCAACTGTAGTAGTTATTACTATTTGAAGGAAGAAAAAATTTAAAAACATGTTTAGCTTGCCATAATCAAAACAACTAAAGTCATGTCATGTAAATATTATTGACATTTGTTTTGTAGATACACACATACACACAGTTTGTGGCGAAGGGCTAATCACTACGAACTATATTCAACTTTTTATATGAG
>CM055404.1:44199322-44226725 GCA_029228625.1 Pseudolycoriella hygida | reverse complement strand
AAACTTTTCAAAAAGATTTTGTCGTTGTTCGTACAATGTACAAGCATAATAATTACAAGATTTCTCCGTAGGAACTCAAAGGATTTTCACATTTCAGATTATACAGATTGAATGAACGTTGAAATGATATTCGAAATTTTATGCGAAATTTAGTTGATGGATGTTGAAATGATGAAATCTTTCTTCTACTTCTCAGAGTACAGACAGAAATCTCAAAGAAAAAACATATCAGTTCTGTTATTCACAGTTTGATAGCTTTCTTTAATTATAATATGTCGTCAGAAAAACAAAAGGTTGATGCTACTGTAAGTATAGCTCAACTCGCATGTCCAAAAAAAAAATCATAATCGCACTCAGCGAGATAGAAACTGCATGCGAATGATTGCTGGTATGTATTGTTCCTATATTTAGAGGATTGTATACAACGATCTCAGTTTCTCTCTCACGAAAGGCTAAATTCCATTTCCCAAGTTTTTCGCGAAGTCGTTGCTATTCCCTAGATAAATTTAACGCAAAGTCTCCATCATTCTGCTCACAGAATGGAAACCAACTTAGAGAAAATTGACTGTGAAATGGATCTTCTTGCATTTTCACACAATACTTTCATGAATTATTTGTGAAGTCCTAAAGTTTGGCAAAAATAGAGTTCATGGGATAAGGTAGAAGTGTAAATGATGTGGGATGGCAACAAATGTCATCGACCTCACGTGATGGTCGACTAGAGATGAGCGGGTTGCCCGAAACTTCGAAAAACCCGACCCGAACCCGAACGAATTGTTTTTTTCGGGTTCATGGGTTTCGGGTTTCGAAAATTTTAATCGGGTCGGGTTCGGTCCGGGCCGGGTTTGGAAACAGATCGGGTTTCGGGTTTCGAAAAATTTTATCGGGTCGGGTTCGCTCCGGGTCGGGTTGTTGTATCATTTTGTTCGGGTAAATTTTATCATCTTACATTACACGAATTTTATTTTAGTCTAAGGTCCGTGGAGAATGCAGACGTAGGGCCTTGAAATACAATCGGTTTCAATATAAATTACCATCTTTTACGTTTACCAGCTGGTTTCGATTTTATATATTTTAGATGTCAAAAAGGGGTAGTCACGGCTATCAAGTCTCATATAAAAAATCGAATATCGAAACGAGATATGTTTGTGAATGTAAATCAAAAACATTAAACTACATGACATGAGTTTTTAGACCCGTACGAACTAAACGGGGCACATATATTTATGAACACGTTTGTAACCAGTCAAATTTCAACCTGGGAGTTTGTGTGTTTTTCGTTTTGAGAAATCCTTCCTTAAACGCAATAACTCGAGTAAAACTTGAAGATTTTGAAAATGTTTTTCTTACCTGAAAGGTCATCGAAAAATTGAGGTCAGGTTCGAAGATGGACAAAATCGGTCAAGGGTTTCAAAAGACAAGGTCGAAAAAGTTGTCGAAAATATACTTTTACCCTCAAGGTCGATGAAACTTGTTACTTGTGTAACTCGTTTGCTCATATCTCTGTAAAAACGCAGGGAAACTGGTGAAAGTAGGGTAAGTGGTTTGGGGTGTAGGAATCATAGAGTGGGCCTAACCCAGGCTGCTCGATACTTGATATGGTTTTTATTATTACTTCATTAATAATTTTTTTTATTTGTTGTAAAGAAAGTTGAAGAAAGATTTTTTGCCTGAGATCTTTCATAGTCCAATTATTTTTTTCTACGAAATTTTTTAGAGGAAATTGAGGGGAATATTTTTTACTATTTAGATCGTTAATAATTCCGAAAACATTTTTTATGAAATTTTATTTTTTGAAAAAAATTTTCTTGAAAGTTTTTTTTTAATTTTTGTACTATGAATTAGTTTTATAATGACATCATCAAATTAACTTTACTAATGTAAAATAATATTCTTGTACTCTAAACATACCGTAACGGCCGTGCACTTTTTAAACTAAAATTCTTGATCGAATGAAAGCTTTAGTACATACGTTCAAACGAAGTTTGCAATTATGCTAATTTATAGAACACATTGAATTTTACATTTGAATTTTCCTAAATATTTGAATTTTCCTGAAAATTTAAATTTTCTTGAAAATTTGAATATCCGTGAAAATTTAAATAATCTTGAAAATTTGAATTTTTTTAAGATTTAAATTTTCTTGAAAATGTAAATCTTATTGAAAATGTGAATTCTTTAAAGCCGTCGTTGTGTTTCATAAATTAAAACATAGGGTAGATGTCCTTGTTACGAGCCGTACATAGCCTTTACTTTACTTTATGAAATTGCATACAATTTATATCAAAAGTATACCCACCGGTTAAGATCAAATCAATCTGCACCGGGTCAAGAAGATTTTACTACTAGTTACGAGCCCCTAAACCTAAGAATTTTAAGCGGCTCCTAACAATCAACAGTTTGAATTTAAAAGGGTTCGTTAGGGATGGGACTTTTCGAAAAATATCAGTATCGATAATCAAAAAATATATCGATAAATGATTATCAAAGTATTTATCGATAATTATCAAAACATCGATAATTATCGAAATATCGATAATTATCGAAATATCGATAATTATCAAAATGTCGATAATTATCGAAATATCGATAATTATCAAAACACTAGTTACGACTCGAAAGTTGTAGAATAAAGAGTGGATAGCTCGGTTTGCAAAAACTGCAGCAGTAGAGCAGAGTGCAATATAATCAACTCAGCCCTGAGTGAATATGCAATGAATTTTAGTTGAAAATTCAAAATGTCGAAATGGATTTTTCTGACAGTTTCCCAACCAAACCGTAGAACGCATACAGTTTCAACAATGGATTTTTCTGACAGTTTCCCAACCAAACCGTAGAACGCATACAGTTTCAACAAATCATCGCGGTTTGTCGTTCCTAACGATGACCACCAATCCGCTGGATTCTCTTCATACATCTCGGGATATATAAAGAAGAAGATCCTAGTGAATTGTTGAAACCAGCGGGTCGAAACGGCGCGGCGTCTCTAGGTACTTTAGGGAAATCGAGACGAGACATGACCTATAACTTCCCGTGTTTCGCATTACCTTCGAGTTTTGTAGACGATTGTGACGGACGAAAGAAAGGACCCCTAGTTTTTTCATTTAATTTTTATTAGGTTGGATAATTATCGATATTTTGATAATTATCGATATTTTGATAATGATATGAAATGATAATGATAAAATAAAATATCGATAATTGATAATCGATAATTATCGATATTTGATAATCATATCAATTAACTGCCATCCCTAGGGTTCGCTATACACAGCCGGTATGGTGTGGTAGCTGTATTTTTTTGGGTTACAACTTTCGGACGGCTTTTTGACTATTATCTTTTCACGATGCATCTTTATAAGAACTTTATCAACAATTTAATTAAATATTCTCGATATTCTTTGCACCGTATCGCGATTCGTACGGGGCCGCGTAACATGTTTTTGTTTTGATTACGGCAAAATTATTTTTCAAATTCTTTTAAATAACTAGAGTTCGAACAAATTTTTTTATTATTGGATTAGTGGTATAGTCGGTATAGTCAATTCGATTGGTTGTAATGCTCAAAACGTCCACATAATCTAAAAAGTAGCCAAAGCAAGAGTTTTCAATGAAGTAAATCTTTGGACGTTCTTCAGATTACACACATCATCGAAATATTTCTTTTCGCACTTATTAGAAACTGATTCACCGAAATTTAATTAATAAATAAATTATTATAACTTCTTCTTCCAACTGTAGTAGTTATTACTATTTGAAGGAAGAAAAAATTTAAAAACATGTTTAGCTTGCCATAATCAAAACAACTAAAGTCATGTCATGTAAATATTATTGACATTTGTTTTGTAGATACACACATACACACAGTTTGTCGCGAAGGGCTAATCACTACGAACTATATTCAACTTTTTATATGAGATTAATCGCCGTGACTACCCCTCGTTTTAATATCTAAAATATATATAAAAGCGAAACCAGCTGGTAGCTGATGAAACATGAAAGATGGTAATTTATGTTGACCCCAATTGTAATTTTTGTTTCGAAGTAATTTGGGTTGTGAGTTTCGAAAAACTTGAGCGTCTGGTTCTGTCCGGGTCGGGTTTTGAAACAGTTAGGATAAATCCTCATACAACTTGATCACTAGATTAGATTCTAGTTCTTAGTTGGCGACTATGACCACCTCAAATTGCTAAGTTAACACACATACAATGTGTACCCCTTCAGTTACACAGTAGCTTCACTACTCGTATTCCAAATTCGTTGTACATCGTTACCTTATCTTCGTGTAGTCCACTGCTATAAGCTGACTTCTTTCGATAGCGAACTGTTATCAACTTCAAAGTTTCTTTTATGTATTTTCGAGACGACTTTTATTTTACCATGTTTCTGTTTGAAAGGGCACCCTGCTAGCTTCTCTCTTTTTGTTTTTCGAAAGAGCCAACTGCTAATTTGATGAATTTATTTCACGAAATGTAACACGGCGTAACACATTTGCGATGAAAAACTAGGTGATAGAGGTGAGCCGGCCGCTCGAAAATCTTATAAACCCTGACCTGATCCGAACCCGAAACCGAGTCGAATTAATTTGACAACTCGCGTTGAGATTTCATCTAGTCGGGTCGGGTCGGGGCTTGCTTTGATCGTGTCGGGTCACGGATCAGACCCGATTAAAGTTTGGTCGCGTCAGGCTGTTAACCACCTTAATGAACTACAAAACAAAGCACCAAGTCATATATGATCGTCCGGTAGTCTATGTCCACTGATTACCCCAAACTTTTTTTCGCTAAAAAGTATGTAGCCCATGATTCAAGTTCGAAGATGAACAAAATCCGTCGAGTAATTCTTGAGATATCATCGAATAAGTGACCAAAAACGTGGTTTTTTGAAGGTCAGTGAAACTTTTTCGCATACATCTGGACAAGTATTTCATGGAAATTGTTCTTGTCGGTGTCTAATTAAAGTATTCGATGTCACGAAATATTTGAAACCCTTTTTGTGAAAATCGGTTCAGTGGTTCAGGCACAAGCGCCATTGAAGTGGACGAAATTCAGTCAACTCGTCCACATATGATAGAAGGGGTTTCATTGTCAATATTCGTCGATATTTAGTTAAGTATAAGATATAGAGACCTACTTTCAAAGCAAATTTGTAGAGAATCGAATATTAGTGAAAAGCTGTTTCAGGGGTTATCCGATAGACGTCCCAATCCTAAGATTTAGCCTTTTCTGGAATCGGGAAGGATGTCTCATATCTCTACAAGTATAGCAGTTAGGAAGCTCTTCCAAAGGCAAAGTTTAGAGAATTACATTTTATTGAAAGGTTTCGGAGCTCACTCATTTAAAGCCTTAGCGTATGTTAATAGCATGGTTGGGTTAGCGTCGCTAAACACTAGACTGCTCGCTAGTAGCGATTAGCGCTAGCTAAAATTCGACTAGCGAATATTTTTCGCTAATCGCCAATGGATTCGCTAAAATATGGAGCTGTTCATCACAAGTCATCAGTCTATTTTCGACCGAATGCCAGTTTTTCAAAAATTTTTGGTGTTTTTTCTATTCCAGATTTTGGATTATTAGCGAAAAATTAGCGGCCGCTACTAGCGCGCTAGTTTTTTTAGACTAGCGAATCAGTTAGCGACGCTAGTATTTTTTGAAACTAGCGGTAGCTTTAGCGTCGCTAAAAAAATGACTAGCGAGCACAACCTTGGTTAATAGTTATAAATTTTCGAAAGTAAATTTTATATCGCTTGCGATCGGGTCGGTTTGAGGTTTCATAAAACAAAAGAATCGAAATTTTAAATCAGTTCGGGTTGGGCTTCTGTTACACTATTTTTCGGGCTGCGGCCCGCACCGTTGTTCACTTTCGGCTTTGGCGGGTCGGGGTTGAATTATATATTTTTTCGGGCTGCGGGTCCAGACCCGATGTTTTCTTTCGGGTTCGGGTCGGGTCGACTTTCGGATTGCTAATGAAATAGTGCAATATTAATTTTATAATTTTTATTATTGGGAGGGGGGTTGGAACAGATGGGCGGGTTTTGCCCCCCACGGCCCAGACTAAAGTCGGCGCGCCTGTCGACCAACGATTTATGGTCTTATCAGCACAGGGCTAGACTCTGCGTTATGTATTTTTGCTATGTAAATTTTCTTCCATGATTCAAAGAATTTCTTGTGAGGGAACCGCCGTGCGTTACGTCATAGCCGAAAAAAGATTGGAAAAAATTTCAACGAACGAAAGAAATTGTCAATTTTACCGCTAATATAGTTTTCCTGTTGAAATTCGTTGACATTTTTCCAAGTCCTCTTTTGCTGTAACTGTTGGTACATACGGAAAATTAGCTCTTTTTACAAAAATTTTTGTAAGAGATAGAGGTCCACAGACATATTTTTTCTGCAATTCTATTTTGCTTAAAAGTTTATTTTCTCCTTTTATACAAGAAGTACATTTCCATTGTTTTGCTACAATTTTCAAATATACGGCAGCCACAATATGTAAATGATGCTTCACCACTCTTTTGAATTACCCCAAACTTACCATCCAAACCATATCTCTAATTCAGTTTTACCAGGAGAATTTGCTAAAACTGTCCTTGTCTTGAGTTATTTATACGAGAAAATTGCATTCTTTAGTGTGCATTTTTCAATTTTAAATTGAACATTCCATTTGGCATTTTACAAGGCAATAATGTGAATCTATTTTAACCTTTTCCTGTTTCTAGGTTTATTACCTCCACATTATCTTTATTCCCTGTGACTGACTGTGCCACAAATTCAAATGCATTTCTCTTCTCTTTATACGTTCGCACGCCATAAGCGCCTATCCGTTTTCACGTTTATTTCTAGTTTTTTTTTCATTAAAAGAAGACCGTGTGCCTTCTGCAAATTTCGTTTCTGCAAAATTGTAAATAGCTGAACAAGTTTCTCTTTCCATTCTTATCACACGAGCAAGTTTCTGTCGTGTGACCCGTTATCAATTAGTTCTAACAAATGAAAAGCAAGAATTTTTGAGCTTATAGATTGTTGTTGCCATCCCATCAGTGTGCAGTGTGCATTAGGTAAAAGTGCCTGTGTCAGTTGTGCCATTTTTCGCGTTCTTAACTACATAGAAATAACACAGAACTGACATTTCCGTTTAGGGGATGCATATGTGGGGTGAGTCCACCACTTCAATCGATAATATTTCTGCTACGAGACATCAAAACTCTTCTAGACACACACAATTTTGTGACTTTGTGAAGGATGGCAGACTTTTAATTTTTACCCGTACGAAGTACAAAGGTCATATACGTTTATTACAAACAATCTTGTTGTAACATGGGATAGATCGAGGCAAGACTGAGGGGGTGCCTTTAATATCGTCTAGAGATGGCAAATCAGCGAAGAAAAATGTCCGTTTGTACGTCACATCATTTTTTCCCTTGAAAGATACATATGTACTTACTTTACTTTACTTTACTTTTCGGCTCTACAGCCACTTGTGGGCCTTGGCCTGCTTCAGAATTCCAATCCAACGCTGCCTGTCTTTTGCCGCGGATTGCCAATTTCTTATTCCGAGCGTCCGAAGATTTTCTTCAACGCCATCAATTCTGGATAGTCTGGACGACTAACTCCTCTTCGCTCTTCTGGATCGTTACGGAATAATTTTGAGGAGGCTCTGTTTTGGATCATGCGTGCTAAATGCCCCGCCCACCTCAACTTTTGGACTTTCACCATCGCCACTATATCCGGCTCGCCAAAATCACGTTCCAATTTAAAGTTATTTCGTCGTTGCCACCTCTTACCCTCACGCATCGCTCCAAATAAGATGCGAAGTACCTTGCGCTCGAATGTTCTTCATCGTCCAAGATTCGCATCCGTAGATCAATACCGGACGAATAAGCGTTTTGTAAATATGGCACTTACGTTTCTTTGAAATTAACGTTGAGCGTAAATGTTTAATTAGACCAAAACAGCATTTGCTTGCCGCCATGATACGTCTGTGAATTTCAGGTGTGTTGTCACCATCTGACCGTATCAGTGCTCCAAGATAAATGAGCTCATCCACTACCTCGAGATTGAACTCTCCAATTCGTATTTTCGTTGATTGGCTACCGGATTCGGCTCGATCTTCATGTACTTGGTTTTAGATTCATTTAACATCATACCCATTCTCTCAGCTTCGATTTTCAGATTTGTGTGTCAACTGCTGCTGCATGTGTACGACTGGCAAGATCCAAGTCATCTGATAAGCTCAGAGGTTGAACTGTTCCATTCACCAGCACGTCTCATTGCGATTTCCAAAGCCAAGTGAAAGAGTAAGCAAGATAGAGCGTCTTCCTACTTCAGTCCTTCTCTAACAGCAAACACATCTGACATGTCGTTTTGCAACTTGACAGGACAGCTGGTTCCATCCAATGTCGCTTTCACAAGACGAATATACTTTGTTTCAAAGCCCAGCTCCTTCATCGCCGCATACAATTCCATACGCTTGGTCCTGTCTCATGCTTGTTAGAAGTCGATGAAAAGATGGTACATCCGGACTTGAAACTCTCTGCCCTTTTGCAGAATCACACGAAGGGTGAATATTTGGTCAGTTGTTGAGCGATCTCGTCTGAATCCGCTTTGATAGTCGCCAATGACACTCTCAGCTAGCGGATTTAGTCTTTCGAATAGCACTCGAGCAAAAACTTTGTAAGCCGTGTTCAGCAAGGCACCTTCACGGTAGTTTTAGCATTCGCTTTTATCACCTTTCTTGTGTAGAAGTAAAATGGCACCCTCTAGTCACTCGTTAGGCAACTCTTCCGTGTTTCATATTCGTTTTACTAAATCATACATCACTTTATACAATTCCTCACCACCCATCTTCAGCAGTTCTGCTGGTATTTTGTCCGGACCAGAGGCTTTGTTGTTATTGAGTGAGGTAATTGCTGCTGAAAGGTACATTATGTATTCAAGTTCAAAGATGAGAAAATTGGTTCAGTGGTCGCGGAGATATGGTCGAAAAAGTGACCAAAAACATGGTTTTTTGAGGGTCGGCGAAACTTTTTCGCAAATATCTCAGCAAGTATAGCACGGAAGTTGTTCATTTCGGTGTTTGATCTCACAAAAGTTTGAAATTTTTTTTTTTTTGCAATTGGGTCAGTGGTCTGGGCACTAGGCACTGGGACCAATGGAACGTATGAAATTGAGTTTGTTGGCTTTTCGAAAACCAACTGGTTTTTCGTCTATATTTGCTCAACTATGCAATATGGAGATTTACTGTCAAAGGCAAAGTTGTGAAGAATAAAATTTTAGGGAACACTTGTTGCAGGGTTTTAAGGAAAAATGGCGCAATCCTGAAATACGAGAATTTCTAGAATTGGGCGAGATGACACATATATCTAGAACTATGTAAGCTAGAAAGTTGCTTCCAAAGGCACAATTGTAGAGAATAAAATTTGAGAGAAAACGAAGTTCAGGGTTTTAGGCAAAATTGTCAAATCCCGGTATAAGGCAATTTCTAGAATTGGGAGGATATGGGCCATTCCAAATATATGTAAAGTAAGGAACGAAAAGTTCTACTGAGTCATCCAAGGGTCCAATTTTTGTGTTCTATGAAAAAATTGTTCATAACTGTAACATCCAATTTTCTGCCGAACGTATGAGGGGTCATCCATAAATTACGTAACGCTTTTTCAGTGTTGCCACACATTTTAAATCTGCGATATCTCGGGGGTCGGCCCCCCCCTAAATGGGGGGGGGGGGTCACCCATACATTTGACCCTTCTGGAATGCGTCTATTACGAGATATCGCAGATTTAAAATGTGTGGCAACATTGAAAAAGCGTTACGTAATTTAGGGATGACCCCTGATCTTGTTATTTCTAGGGAACGCAATTTCCCGGCATTTTTTGAATCCCGGGAAACGGGAAGTACGGGAAATTCAAATTTTGTTTTTAGCTATTGTAACTTCAAAAAAACCACAGTTTTTAGTGATAAAATGATAGAATGACAAATTTATTGTCTTGACATTGATTTTTCTTGCTGTTCTTTCTTTTTACATTGAAAATACGTTCTCAGGAACGCTAAATTATCTAGGGTACCATCAAATCTTCTTGACACTTCATTGTCGAATTCTGAGCAAAAGAAGAGTTCGTACTTTGACGGATTAATGTGTAGGCCAATCTCACCACATTTTTCTATCAAAACTTGGAAGTCGTTGAAGACGTGTTCATAACTCCCACCGATTGCGCCGTCGTCTAGGTAGAAAACAACAAACTCGGACGTCAGGACTTCAATGATTGGTTGAATTGATAAGCAGAAGAGCAGTGGTCCGCAGGGATCTCCTTGATGGGCTCTATTTTGTGACAAAATTGTTTCTTCACCGAAGAAAAGTAGTGTCGCCGCCGAATAACACTGCCACAAAAATGGGTATATGGCCGGACAGCTCAATTTCATATGTTCCAAAAAACTGTCTCTATTAACTTCATTGAAAGCATTTCGAAAGTCTATCTTCAGAATAACTCTACGTTTCTTACTGTTCTGTTTTATGAATGTTCTGGTCGCATGTGCTGCCGCCTCACATCCTCCTCTTGTACCAAAACCAATTTGCCTCGCGTCGAATTTTTCAGCCATTGGTGAAACAAGTGACGCACATGCTATCTTTGCAGTAAGACGTCGAAATGTGTTTCCAACTGCAATGGTCCGTATGCCTCCATCTTCCGTGTTGATCGTCGTAGATCGACTTTCCAGATAACATCAAGTTCGACAAGCCAGTGAGTGCTTTGAGTAATCTTAACCCCGCTTCGCCAGTCGTAGGTGATATAAAATCTTTCAAATGTTGTGGCACTATGCCATCTACACCTGATGATGATCCATTTTTAAAACTGTCAATCCTTCTAAACACATCCGTTGCGACAAGGGTTTCGGAGTGGTCATCGGGTGGGTCTGGGAAAAGTAGTGTTCTTGTTGGTGGTGGGTGCTTCAGTATCAGTCGTTGTAATGTTTCTTGATTTTGGGGCGCCAATGTTTCTTTAGAAGAAATTATTTTAACCGCACCTTTTACGTCGCTGATATTTTGTACTCCACTCTTCTTGAAATTGAGATCGGCGTGAAGTTTTCAGATGTTTTCGGGATTTTCAATATTCTTTTTTACCAATGACGTTTAGGATTCATTTTTGGCTTTTTCCGGTACTCGAAAAAAAAATAAAATTCGATTTCCCGGGAAATTAAAGATCTATTCCCGGGAAACGGGAATGGTTCGTCCCGGGATTTCCCGGGAGCATTCCCTAGTTATTTCCTACGGTTAAGGCAGTATTTCCGTTCCTTACATTACAGGCGTCGCGGTTTGCACTCGTTCACTTGGATTGTGGAAGCTGTCTGCTGAAGTCTCTTTCCAAGTTCCAGTATGACATGGAAAATCCAGATAAAAACACCGATATCAAAGTGTATTTGTAGAACTAACTTTTTAGTTATCATCTCCGTCAGTCTAACAGTCCTCTCTTCGTGATCAATTGTTTCGAACCATCTGTTGTGCCAAATAGCATCTATATTCTTTCCAATGTTTAAAAAATTTTCAGAAAAAGAAGAAAAGCCTAATTCAAGAAAACTAAAGTTAACTGCGGAAGAAAATGCTATTTTATCGTAAAAAAAATGGATCTTCCGGTGTTTTAATTTTGAGATTTTACAATACATCACTAAAAGGCGTTTGAAGCAGAATTTGAGCGCTTAACCGTGTCATAATGATGCCTAAACAAGTGTAACAAAAATATTTGATCTTTTTATTTATCAGTATGCACAAGGAAATAGAAAAGAAGAAGTGACTCTCTAGAGATTTTCGAGCCACTTACATTCTCAAAGTGATACACCCTCATTGAGATAAATTTATATATTTATTTTCTTTAGATTTTTTTTCCTCATCGCTTCATGAAAAACATTACATATCCTTAACACGATGCTCTATATAACATAGTGTTAGCAGAGTGTAATTTCTGGTCCGCGTTCTATACATTGTGTTACATCACACAAAAATGCGAGGGGTTATTCACCGCGTACAAATTGGCCCCTTAATTCATTCATATAAGTTCCAGAACATCTTTCAATTCCACA
Source organism: Pseudolycoriella hygida (assembly GCA_029228625.1). Classification (NCBI taxonomy): domain Eukaryota; kingdom Metazoa; phylum Arthropoda; class Insecta; order Diptera; family Sciaridae; genus Pseudolycoriella; species Pseudolycoriella hygida. The sequence goes on along the minus strand of CM055404.1, from coordinate 44,214,666 downwards.
ATATTCCAAAATTTGTATATTCATTCCAAAAATACAATGAAAATTGAATTGAATTCCACGAGCATTCCCACAAATTCCTCGGGTGGTTATCCCCTCGTAAAATGCCTACAAACATCGCACTTCGCCGCAGTCAAGTAAAAGTGTGTGTGAAACACGAGAGGAAAACAAGAAAAAACAAGTGTCGGGTGTACGACACTATATATCATTGTTATACAATGTATGTATGCTCATATTTCCAAGTGATACCATCTGATATTTTGATAAAAGTATTTGAGAGCACGAATGTAATATTAGGTATCAGGCCAGGGAAAGTCACCCTAAAACAAGTTATACACTTAACATTCCTGTATTATCTTTGCTACGTAGATAATAAAGTAATTCTTTATGGGAAATGTGGCGAGTTTTTATAATAAAAATATTTGTCTGGAGGACTTTGGAATGGCAAGTTTTCATAGAGTGTTAATGTATATATCAGTTAATAGAGATATACGAAACTTTTATACATATAAATATAAGATGTTTGTCTAGAACGTTATTATAATGACGGCAAACGAAAATCCGGATTTCCGATATTATCGCATTGCCAACTTATTTATACCTAACGAAGCGTAATATCATTTTTGATTATGACAGTTCCTTCTCGGAATTAAGTCTGAATACCAAAAATCTTAAGAAAATGTTCGGCGTAGTAGAAGCGTAGACGGTATAATTCCAGTTTAGGTGCAACACTTGCGATGGACGTTGAGTGAGAGTGATCACGTCATATATTCATTTATTCGTTTATGTAGTCAATAGGTGGCGCAACAGAACATTCGATAAGTATACCCAAAGCGATTACTTATTTCGGGAAACGAACGACAAATTCGTCTTTGTTCGCTTTCCGAAGTAAATTCGTTTTTAAACATAATCAAAGACCCGTACGTATTAGAATAGATGGCAAACCGAACAGATTTTGTAAATAGGTGCGAACTATCAGAATTCCAACGACGTCAATATCATCTAGTGATACAATATTATCGTCTCATGGACAATGATACACTGGGGGAATTTGCACATTCCCGTGTCATCTCGCCCAATTCTAGAAATGGTCATATTCCAGGAATGGGCAATTTCTGCCTAAAGCCCTGAAACACGTATTCTCTAAAATTTTATTTTCTACAGCTTTGCCTTTGACAGTATATCTCCTTATTGCATAGTTGACCAAATATTGAAGAAAAGTCATCTGCTCAATTTCGTTCTTTCCCAGTGCTCAGACCACTGACCCGATTTTCACAAAAAAAATTCCCAGTTTTGTGAGATCGAATGCTTCCATCTGACACCAAAATGAACAATTTCTGTGCTATACATGCTGCCTTATTTGCGAAAAAGTTTCACCGACTCGAGGGCTTCTTGACCGATGACAGCGCCTCTGTACTGTACTGTACGAACAGATCAAGATTTTCTTATTTCTGATGCCATCTCACTGCATGATATCTGATCTTTCACAAATGGCGACTATCTCCGACTGAAAAACGGTGGTGTATAAACCCAGAGCCATGGATACATCGTATTCCAAGTCCACTGAGTGCACACCTGCGCCCGTTCCTTCATCTGTCTTCGATCCATCTGTGTAAACCACGACATCCGTCTCTGCTGGAGGTGTCCCTCAATCCCATTCAGACCTCTTTGGCAGGTGCGTTTCGAAACTTCTTTCGAAGCAGAAACGCGCTCTCATAGAGTCTTCTGGCTTACCTTCCTCGCTGAACTCCTCTTTGAGTTTCGAGAGAATACTTGCATGACCAAAATTTCGATCATGTGCAATCCAATTTCCAGTCCAGTCCAGTACAGTCCATACACTATCATCTCGACCTCCTGTTTTAAAACAGGTCCAGCGGCAGCAGTGACAGTAGTATCTCCATCGCCGCTGTCGGCGTCGATGTTATAACTCCAGTTATGCTCAGGCTTGCTAGCCTCTGTGTGCTATCGACTTTCTTTTTCGTAGCGCCTAATTCAGCACGTGGTGCCCATACCATACTTCCGTAAGTTAGTATAGGCGTTACTATGGCTTTATACATCCAATACAGAACGGATGGCCTCAGACCCCACTTTTTTTCAAGTTAAAATTACACTCTTTCAACCTTAACGACGATCAAATGAACCACTAGAACCACTAGATGTACCAGACTATTACCATTATCATAAACATAATGCGTATCAGAATTCATAGTCAAGTTCTTTTAGAACTATCAGAATTTAAACGACTCTCAGAAATTACCCAAAGCAATGTCAAAAGCCCTCCCGAAGTACATTTTCTGAACTCTGACACCAATCACGCGTTGTCTAATGTTTTTATCCCTCTGAGTTCTACAAGTGGCTGAAACTACCCCCAAAAAAACCATGTTTTTGGGCACCTTTTCGACCATATTTCCGAAACTACCCGATCGAGTTTGCTCATCTTTGAACTTGAACCTTGGGACATATGTACCTTTCAGCGAAAAAAAAAGTTCAGGGTGATCGGTGCAGCCGTTTCGAAAAAAAGTGGAGACGGACAATTTTTTAAATATTGGATGTGTGGGAGCCCTGAATTTGTAGTAAACGTATAGGGCCTTCGTACTTCGTACGGGTCCAATAAGAAGTAATGAAATGTATTATTGAGTTAAAAAACATATCGTATCAGAACAGATGCGGCAAACAGAGTTGAACGGTGTTCTGCACAATCTTTGTCATTCTATTGTTACTACAATGAAAACACTCAGTTACTGCAGAACACCGTTCAGTTGATGTTACAAAAAGACTCGAACGTATTTAAGTCAATATTGCCCTACGTCCACATTAAATTGTATTGGAAATTGATTGCCGATAGGGCAATATTGAAAAACTCGTCCAAAGAAACGGTGTAAAAAATTTTTCCAAAAGTACAAAATCGACAGCCACATAGAGAAAAATGTTCTCCTCAATTTTCTCCACACTATAGCAGAAAACTATTTTTTGTTCTAGGGCCGACCTTAGTACTGACCCTAGGACCCCTCGGACATATAGTTTCATAGACAAAAATGTTTCCCTCAATTCGCTCTGCAAAAATTTTTTTTTGGTCAGTGTCGACTTTAGGACCGACATGAGGCCCACTTGAGCCCTAAGCACAGGCAAAAGTTTCTGTTATAAATTGTCGGTCATGCCTAGATCTTTCAAACAAAAAAAAATTTTTTGAAAATCGGAAAAGATTTACTCGAGCTATGTACAAAAAAAATACGTAGGGCTCTAACAGAGGCTCGTTTGTAATGCCCTTGCTAAGTCCAAGGACTCAAATCCAAAAAATTTTCTTCCACAAATTGTCGGCCATGCCCAGATCTTTCAAACAACACAAAAATTATGAAAATCGGAAAAGATTTACTCGAGCTATGTACAAAATACCAAAAACCACCGAAACGGCCCCAGCTCGGTGGCCCTTCCCATAAAAGAATTTTTGATTACCTTTCTGGGAAAAAAAGTTTTTGAAAATCGGTTGAGTTTTACTCGAGTTATCGTGTTGACGGACGGGGAGATATTTTTTTTATGGTTGATTCGTCATCTAAGGACCATGATCGATGCTCCCCCCCCCCACCCTACTCGAGGGTCGAAATTCGACTGGTTACGACTGGTTACAAACGTCGTGGTAAGTGCTAAATGCAATAGACCCCTTTTCGAAGCACTACGTTCTTCGTACGGGTCGCATACGCACTACCATGTTCAATCTCCGTTGTAACTATGCCGAAACAATGTTTAGTGACTTTCGACCCTGCCAAACGAATTCACGCGTGAAGTGCGAAATCGACTACAGCGATTTTCATAGGAGTAAGCTGAACGCATTTCATTATTTGACAGAAGCCGATATAGCAATAAACGCATGGATAGCACTTTCTCATAAGAGTAGATTTTCTTCCTTCCTAATAAAATTCCAAAAGTCATCTTTTTTAGGGTTCAACGCTGCACGACTTATCCCCGAATTTATCTACATACTAATACTTGAATCTGTTGAAGAGTTTAATCCGATTGACATGGAATAGCTGGACCAATGCTTATTTAATGGGACGATGCGATGGAACAATTTAATATGCACATAAATTTATAGAAAATGTTTTTAAAACTTCAATAGTGTTTTAGTTCAAGTTAGTTTATAGCTTGTCCGTTCAGCAGGGAATCATTTTAAAGGAAAACTTTTTTATTTGACCTTTTCAGTCGGTGTGGTTGGTAATAAAGTGGATCCACTTTCATAGTTAGAAATGGCTTTAGAGTCACATTAAATCTTCTACACTCTTACTTTTTACAATAAGATTAATTTAATGCTGACACCGAGTAGTTTTTTCCTTTTTGCACCAAAATCTATCACAATATTAAATTTCCGAGAACGAAGTAATGAATGTGGTAATTCAGCCACACAGAGTGACTCTATGCAGACGTCAAACGATAAGAGCTGAAATTCAGTGGGACTTTTAGAAACTCGACTGAATGTCTAGGGATAAGCAATTGCAGCCTCAAACTTTCATGAGTCTATTCAATTCCGCGCGGGCGATTAGTCAGCCCTATGGGGGTGAGACTATCCGTCCGCGCGGGCGATTAGCCAGCCCTATGGGGGTGAGACTATCCGTCCGCGCGGGCGATTAGCCAGCCCTATGGGGGAGAGACTATTCGCCCGCGAATCATTACCTATTATAAAAAATCAATGTCTGTCAGTGGGTAACGATTTTACCAACGAAAACCAAAAAAAAAAAAAATACTTTTTTATATGTTGTTGGTGATGGTCTGAAACGTGGAGAAAACTTGGTCCGGTGTGTGATATTGTTCTGAAATAAGGGAGTTTTGGGTCAAAAATGGGTGAAAATTGGAAATGTTCCAAAAGTTATTTACGGAAAAGAATTTTGGTAGAAGAAGAAAAGTCTTAGAGTTTTGGATTGCCAACAACTTTGTGAAAGAAAATTTTTTCATCCGACTTCATCCGAAGGAGCTAGACAGCGAAAACAGCTAAAATTTCGGTGGTTGCTCACTTTTTTGTTAGGAAACTTTGACTGTTAGACAAAGTAGACTTGATTTTTGACCGTCAACAGTTAGCGGAGGTCCAGGGCAACAAAACTGGTTTACAATGTTGGTCGAAAAAATTCTATACTCCTCAAGTATAGGGAATTTTTCGACGATTCAGCCCAGAACGGGAGCACTTCTTCAGTTAAATCTCGGTCAGTAGTGTTCGGAATGGCGGCAGTGAGGTGTCAAATGAAAGGTATTTACCTAGCGAACAAAATGACTCACTTGGGAAAACCGGTTGTGTGGTTCAGCTGTGAGACTCAGTCAAAGTGGTCAAAAAAAGCTACGCTGCCCGAAAAAAAAAACAAAAAATCAAATACAAGAGGATATTTCCAACAAAACCTATATATCAAAAGCCTTCACTCCCCTATTCAATCATGTGGCACTGCCAGCAAAAGGGAAAGTGCGGGAGACCGCCTGCGGTCGGACCGCACGGAGATTTTCGAAAATTTTTTATCAATTTCCCATTCACCCGGACGATAATTCCCCTGGAGATACTTCCCAATATTTTTACTCCGGGCGATAAATCTGCTGTGGATAACCCATGTCGCCGACCAACAAACATTATCTCAAAAGTTTTCACTGCTAAAAAGAAGAAGACTCCCCTATCCAATCTAATGACGCTGCCAGCGGAGGTGAGTTTAATCAATTTCCTATTCGTCCGGGCGATAATTCTCCGGGTCATAATTCCCAAAATTTTTACTCCGGGCGATAGTTCCTCGATGGATAATATACGTGGTCGACCAACTACCATTATCTCAAAAGTCGTTACTGCTAAAAATAAGACGTTGCTACAACTCCGCCATCCAATCTATATTAGTGGGAATGAACGATTCGAACTCTTCAAATTTTTTTTGTTAATTATTTAAGTCAGTCCTGTGGGGCTGGCTATCCGCCCGCGAAAATGATGACTTTACTAGAAGTATATATAACTTTCGCGAGGCGAGTCATCATTTTCGCGGGCGGATAGTCTCTCCCCCATAGGATTGGCTAATCGCCCGCGCGGGCGGATAGTCTCTCACCCATAGGGCTGGCTTTGGTAGGACGAGAAGACATGGAAACAGCCGAAAACGTTCTTGAACCACTGGAGGACGTTGGCGGTGGCATATTTATAAACATAAAACTCCTTTAAGGACTCCACTCACTCCTCATCGGAGGTAGGACATCATCTGCCCTATGAAACTACAAGATCGTATAATCAGTTGTACTCAATAAAGTTTTATCTCGATTACCTTACCATAAATTTAAATTTCTTTGCAACTTCAGTGGACATTTTTCACTTGAATTAGCAAGACGATTGAATCTTTTAAGAGCTTTTCGCAACTTTACAAATTGTGTTATTTACGATACTATAGTTTTGTACGGCAGAAAATTATTATTTGCACTACAAAACTATCACGAAACCCATATGCCTACAGTCTACATTCTATTTCATGATTTGTAATGTTCACTTTATATCGATCTGACCAGAGTTTGAAGATCTTGTTTAACTTTTCAAATGGCTCACAACTTGCCTCTTGTATAATGCACATTTATCAAGAAACGAAACTATGCATTCCGACGATACCATCAAGAAAACCGTACGTAAATAAATTTTGCATCGTCATTGCCACAGAAAGGGATATCATGAAATAATTTTGCATGCATTACATGAATGATGAATTAATGAAAACAATAGAGAAGAATCGTTGCTTCGAATGGGTGAAATTAATGCATTAAACCATTTCTAATAGAAAATTCATTAAGTCAATGGGTTGGAAAGCGTTTCCTTCCGGAGTTTCGTATGAAAAAAAGTAGCTGAAATTGGTTTAATAATTGAATTCGAAAAGAAAATATGAACGAAAAATGGAAAACCGTCCAATTCAAGTATAATCTAACGAAAAGTGTACGTAAACAAACATTTGCAACAAACGTATACATAGACGGCCTTAGCCTATAGCTCGACTCGAAACCAAAATTAAATTCACAGTATGATATGAAACACTGGAATTCGTTCCATTTGAGGTTTAGCACAAGTTTTTCTCTTAATTATGGTTGAGGTCATTAAAAGTTGCAATATGACTTTTCCGAGAGTTTCACAACCATAAGGTGTAATATTTTATACAGTCTACTCGTACCGTATCCATATACGTTCACAGCATCATTCTCTGGGAATATACACCACCGCATATGGATATTCCGTTCTATTACATACACCGAAAACCAAATTATGATACGTTGTATCTCACACTATACTATGGATGAGATATGTACTTCTGTGTGAACGTGAACAAATGTTTTTAATTTTTTATTTTGCTATTGCATGGTACATTTGCAAGACATGTATAAGAGAGACTGTACAAAATTATGAGTTATTGTATTTTCTACAAGTTCCACTACAAATACATATACTCCACACGGATGATGCAAACTGTAACAATTTGTTAAAATTAAACTTTTCGAGAGCACCACACAAAGCGAACAAAAAACATTGAACCCAACCAACTCATTGTCCGATTTTCTCCATGAAACTTGGAAAACTATTGTAAACGTAAACGAGTTTATAGATCGAAAGTGGAAGAGGAAGTACCGTGTAGCCATACAACGAATACCCATACGACGCATTGTGAGTGTGTCTCCCGTCGTCCGTGGGTCGTTGTACGTAACAAACGTAACATTTCCTTTGGAAAACGCGATGCCGGAAAAAATGTGTCTATTGAATGATTTCATCACGTTTCAGATGAAAATTTAGGTTTGAATGACTCATTTTTTACAAAGAGGTAAAATTTGCTAAAGGAATTTGAAATTTTCCAGTTGAATTTTCAATGCACATAGTTGTTTCCGAGCAAATGTGACGCTTTAGACTTTCAAGATATTTTATTGAAACTTTAGAGTATAATAACAATTAGCTAAGAATACTTTCTCACAATATGTTCTGAAACATGAAGTCGTAAAATAAATAAATCATTTTTATTATTTGTTATGGAAAGCCGCTATCCATAGTTAGTTGCCTTAAAGACTTTATCCGTCTAATTGGGGAAGACGGCTCAGGTTTCAGTTATGTACCGTTTAATGTTTTTACTTAATCAGATTTTGAATCGATGGAAAATGATTCGGTTTCATGTTTGTATGCAAAGTGTGAGAGGCACGGTTGCCTCCATGATAAATTTGAGCGTCGATCCCTCTCAAACCCTAAAGAATTGCACTACTGTACACCAGATAACAATCAAACAGATAACAAACAACCACACAGAATGTACATTTATATCATTCGGGCATATAATAAGGCATTTATATACCTGAACCATATTATAGTCGAGTTTCATAAAAACTGGGAGGTATATAATAGGCATATTATGGTCGACTTGACTATAATTTTCATTATAATCCGACTATAATTTTCGATTCAACAATAATTTTCATTATAGTCCGACTATAATATCATGGCGTCAAATCTTAAAGGAAATAAAAAAAAAAGCCACGAGTGAAATGGCGAATTATATGCCCACATGATATAAACTATCGTATTATCCAAATAATAAATAACTTGATTATAGTCTCAGTACGTGAATATTCCTCGGGGCATAGCACCTCAGACATTCACTTCCAAAGTCGACCATTTTTCATTCGACAATACCACGTTTTGACTTGAGTTAGGGAGTGAGTTAGGTCGGTCGGTTGGTAGAGTTGTTAAGACGATGGGTTGGGAGAGGGGTTAAGTTGGTACGTTGGAAGAGGGGTTAAGTCGATGGGTTGGGAGAGGGGCTAAGTAGGTGAGTTGTTAGGTCGGTGCACTGTGAGGGTGATAAGGTCGGAAGGTATTTTTTTTCTTTTTTGGAATCTTTTTTTGGGGAAATCTTCATAGACACCCGGTCCTCCCGGACCAAGGTGGTGTTGGATTCCATTCTTCAATGACCTACCAACTAAAACCTCCTTCCTTACTCTCCATGCTCTCTTCTACCCGGAACCGCCTCACAGCATTACTTCAGGGAGGGGCTGTGATTCCGCACCTACTCTCTCAGACCAACTGGCAGTCTTCTTAGATCGTCTCTCCATGCACTTTGCACCTTCCTCATTATTTTCGCAACTACATTATCCGCTACTCTCCATACCTACTCATCGCTGCACATCTCCGATATGTTTTCGGCATTTACATCTGACCTACTCACAGTCATCAAGCTCACATCGCTCTTGTTCGAAGCGGGGACAGACAAACAACACGTGCTCCGCAGTCTCTTCCTCTCCCTTGCATGTCGTGGAGAAAGGTGACAATGTGAATCCAAACCTGTGCCGGTATTTCTTGAAGCATCCGTGGCCCGACAGGAACTGTGTCAGTTGGAAGTTAACCTCTCCATGTTTCCTCTGTACCCATATCGTTATGTGTGGTATGAGTCTATGGGTCCACCTTCCCTTGTCAAAGGAGTCCCACTCTCGCTGCCACTATCTCATTGATTCGGCCCTTAATTGCGTTCTTACTGTTTTGGTAGTTTGACACTCCCTTCTCTTCTTTCTATGACATTCGCTGTCTTCCGTCAACGTTATGCATAAGGGCATCGTACCAGCTATGACACATGCCGCATATCGGATATCGTTCGGTATGCGCTTGCTACTCTTATGCTTGCCAGCCTTTGGGCTCTATTAAGCCTTCTCCGATTTCTCTTCGTAGCTAGCGCCTGTATCCACGCTGGTGCCCCGTAACGCAATATTGATAGGGTGACGCTTACTAAGAGCCTCCTTTTGCTGCTGTGCGGTCCAAAGCCGTTTGACATTATCCTGGCCAGTGCTACGGTGGCTTTCATTGTCTTATCGCAGGTGTAGTCCACATGACTATTAAAATTTCTGCGGTCGTCCAGCATAACTCCAAGGTATTTTAATTGGTGAGTGGATGAAATTTCTTTCCCCTCGATGTTCAATACGATCCGCTCAGTTTTTTGCAGTTACTCACTAGCATGATCTCGGTTTTCTGGTGGGCCAGCTTCAGTTCTGCCATTGTCATCCAGTTTTCGACAGTTTCTAGCGTCTCCATCGTAACTACCTCCACCTCCATCTTCGACGTTCCGGATACCGTGAGGATCAAGTCGTCAGCAAAAGCAATCGTCTTCGCGTATCTTGGCAGTTTCAGCCACAGCGCTGTGTCATCATACAGCGTTGGTCCTAATATGGATCACTGTGGTACTCTGGATGATGTCTACTGTCTTTTTCGCTTCATTAGTATCGTACGTTTGCACTCGTCGCTCGAAGTAGCTTTTCAGCATCCTGCAGAGAAAATCGGGGACTCTCATTGCATGCAACGCCTTGGCTATCTCCATCCAGCTTGCGCTATTAAAGGCATTTTGACATCTATTGTCGTTACAGCACAGAAGCGGTTACCCCGTATTCTTTGCTTCCGCTCCTTGTCGGCAATCTCTATAACTTTTTTAATGGCCTCAATCGTCGATCTCAATTTTCCAAATTTGAATTGTTCGTCTGACAGTCCGAGCTCGCCCTCTGTGTATTTGCTTAGTCTATTCAGAATCGCGGTCGGAGGGTTGGGAGGATGATTAGGTCGGTAGTCCTTCAAACGCTGGGTAATGCCTAATAGGGAATCGTACGGGTCTGTGTCACAATTCTCACATCAATGGAAGGGACGCCTATTTTTCCGACTGTTGAATGCAAAAATTAATACCACGAACGAATGATTTCTCTGAATTTTCATCGAATTCCCTTTAAAAATTAAAATACCATCAACTTACGTTTACATAAACTTAATAACAGAAAATGCAAAACCTGAACTAAAGAGGTAGAAGAGAAATGATTTCTTCTTCTGAATTTAAATGGATTGGTTGTGCATCAATTTAATCTTATGTAGTTCGGATGGTTAAATTTTCAAGTAGAGTGGTGGAAGCGCCACTATAGTTTAACAATGGGCAAGACTCAATAAAAATGTTCGTATATTCCTACTTGCAAACCCGAGCCGAACAAATGTTAGTGTATGTGGTGAGACTTGTTTTTATATGTACTTTATGTGCAAATTTCTAGTACACCAAGCAAAAGTTCTAGACAATTACTGTTCCTGCAGCTAAAACAATGTGCAAAGAAACTGTACACAATCATCGAGCATTGTTAGTTTGAAGTAAAACTATTAAATTAAATAGATCCATGAAAATCCAGTCATTTGTCTTAACTCAATATAAATCGATTTTGAAGAAGTTTTTTTCACGAAAACTTTGGGGTTTTTTTATGTTTCATCGGAATTATAGTGGAAAGTTGAATGAGATTTAAAATCTATATCTACATGTCGTTCTACACGTTTAAAGTATCAATAAAATGTTACGAAAGTTTTCTTTCAAGTTTTCATGGAAATTGTTTTACTGTAGATAAAAAATAAACCAAAGTGTTTGAGTTTTATGTGTTCGTTGATATAAATAGTTTGAAAACATTACAAGTTGTAATAGACAAAGGTCAAAAAAAAAATTATATTTAAAGAACGTAATTGAAAAGACATTTGCTCGGGAAAAGTAAATTTGTTCAAGTTAAATAAAAGGAGTTCTGTAGAAGAAAATGAGAATCATTAAAGGGAGGTTTTACCTGTTAATTTTCATTATGAGCAATTTATGTCAAGGCGCGTGATAGTAAGGAAATATTGGCATGAACTGTCGCAGACGTACTCGCACAAACTCTTAGCAAATATGGGAAAAACTGACTGAAGAAACGACAGGTACCATGCTGTTATCATGTAAGTGTCTCTTTAGCTGCTATGTTCAACACGAAGGTAGTAGTTATATTAGCGTGCGATGCGAATAAATCGCATAAGGCTTGTTTGAAAGCTCAAATTAGCAAAATTATTTTTATTTCTATCAGGTTGAGCATTCAGACAAAGCTTAAGCGATTTATCCGCATCACACGGTGATATGACTACTCCTTCAGGCAGTGGATATATTCAAGTGCGATGCGAATTTTTTGTTTCAGTCATCACAATAATATCAAAATATGAAGATAGAATACAGAGAAAAAATAGGTCTTTTTTCTACTGGTGAGTGAAACAAAAAAATCGCATATATAAATACTGTTTGTAAATGAATCAGACATGATCAGAGAGATGATATTTTTAAACAACTGTGACTCTGACATATGCATAGGATTGTTTTGGTCTTAATATTGCGACTGCCAAAAAGCCACAATAAAACTCACCCACAGCGCAAGGCTATTAGACTAAGAATCTGAGCAGGCGCGAGCGAAGCGAACGCAGGCGAAGCGAGCGCCGTTCGGGTCCTTTATCACACTTCGAAATTTTTGACAGTAATTGAAAATCTTTCACAATTTGAACAGTAATTTTTATATAATAGCTGAAAAGTAAAGTTAAAAGAAACAACAAGGAACCAAACTAAATGTCGTAATAGTCAAATTTAAAATTTAAAAACGGTCGAAGTTGCAAAAATATCACCTCTGTGCACGTGAAGGACCGTTTCTCAATCCCACTTTGATGCTTTTTATACATTCGTCCCAGACTAAGGCTACCAAGCTTTTTACTAAAAGCAATTCCACACTTAATCTTTTAGAGGGCGCCGTGAAACAAGGACGTAGAAAACATAGAGATGAGCTTGGCCACATACTATGTGATAATAGTGAGTGGGTAATATAAACAAGGAGCTGAAACGTCTGATTTAGACCCACGAGGTTAACAAGTCAGAGGGTGGTGCGCATGCGCAGTCCCGAGGATTTGTTCACCTTTGTGGTCTAAATCAGCCGTTTCAGCTCCGTATTATGCGTAATAATTTATGCTTAGACAAACAAAAAGTCAGATTCCGAACAAAACACGTAGGGAAATAATTGACAGGTGGGAAATAAAGTAGGGAAATAACTGACAGGCGGGAAACAATTACAGAGAAGAAACATTTATTAAAAAAATGTGTGCCGCTTAATTACATTAAGTTGCTCGATATACGGATTAATCTATCGAAGGACAATTTTCTTACAAACTAACAGTTAAGATGATTATTCGTCTTAAAAATTTTTGTAAAATTTTTCACAGGGGAAATAATTAACAAGGGGGAAATAAAGTAGGGAAATAATAACTGTCAAAAGGGAGCCTAAATTAGTAGATTTCATGCTTGCTAAGAAAACGAGTCATTCATTACCGTGCACATTGTGACATTTCTTTCCAAATGGAGGTATTTTTCAAAATCGGGCACTACGCCAAATTTACCAAGTAAGGCAAAATCGGTACAAACTAAAAAAAAATTACAGTACACTTATGGAAATATATTTTTGCATCAAATAGAATTTTGTACTTCTGCGCAAGTTTTTGCTGCGTTAAAAAGCTGCGCAGAAGTACAAAATTTTATTTGATGCAAAAATATATTTTCGTAAGTGTAGCATTGCTTGTAGCTCATAACAGATTCAAAACCTTATCCGCTTTTGCCTTATTTGGTAAATTTGGCGTAGTGCGCGTTTTTTACACACGCCGCCATTTTGAAAGAAATGTCACACTGTGCCGTGTTACGATTAGTTGCAATAGATGCAATTCGTAACAAGGAATGAACGAGTTTTCTTAGAAAGTATGAATACTATTTTGTCATGTTGTAGACGGGTCGTTGAAACCACCAAAACAAACTAACTACATTTTGCAATAAATTTTGCTCCGCTACGTTCCTCGGACGCTTTCAACACCTGGGTCAAAAACAAATCGTTTCGGTCCACGTACTATTTTATGTTCAAATGGACCAATAGTCACATTCCGAACAATACATAACAACATATTGAAATGACTGTTCAAAATCTTGCTACGCCGATATTGGCGATAACAACATTGTTATCCATGATGACAATATTGTTACATGATGTTACTATCTCTAACAACATGTAATCGCATTCAAATTCACACAATAAATGACAGTGTAGGAACAAAAAAGTGGGCAAAAAACGACTTTTAGGTTCTCTATCTGGTGAGGAAATGTGGCGTTTTTGGTCCGCTTCAACATAAAGTTATTTCTGGGACTGAATTCTGTGAGGAAATCTGACGTTTTTTGTCCGTCTGCGCATAAAAAAATTATAGCTCCGATAACCACCGACTTGTTGTCATGTGTGTTGTTGTCACAATGGCAAATGAATATTAAATTGAAAGACATCAAAAGCGACGGCAGACGAGCACTAGGAATGGATTTTTTGTATTTTTCACGGATCTAGTGAACGACAGCCCAAGAGGATACGGAGCAGGCTTCATGGTCTTCGGTAGAGCCAGAAACGCGGTGATTGGTTTCACTCCTGTCAACGAACGAATATGCACTCTACGGATAAGAGGAAAATTTTTTCAATTATACTCTTATTAACGTCTGCGCACCATCGGAGGAAAAAGATAACGAAGTGAAGGAGCTATTTTACGAGAAACTGGTGAAAGTGTATGATGGAGCACCGAATCGAGACGCCAAAACCATACTTGGGGATTTGAATGCCAAGATAGGTCGCGAAGTCTACTACCGTCCCACTATTGGTAAATATAGCCTCCACGAAAAGACAAGCGGAAATGGAACGTTGGCAAATGATTTCGCAGCGTCAAGGAACATGGTTGTCTGCAGTACCTATTTCGAACATAAAGACATCCACAAAGCGACATGGGTATCACCTGATGGACGAACCAAAAACCAGATTGACCATGTGTTCATAGATGGGCGTCACTGTTCAAATGTTTTGGATGTCAAAAGTTGTAGGGGACCGAACATCGATTCAGATCACTACTTGGTAAAGGTGGTTGTTAGGGCTCGAGTTTCGATTTCACACAATCGACAGCCGGCATTGGAAAAGTGGAACGTCGAGAAACTGCAGGACGAAAATATTAAACGACAATATGTGGATAGTTTGGAGAAGAAAATTATTGACGGAATGGAAAGCGAACAACGAAACGTAGACGATGCATGGAATCAAATTAGACGAAACGTAGAGCAAGCCGCAGCAGAGACGATAGGAACGAAAACGGGATAGAAAAGAAATGACTGGTTCGATGACGAATGCAGAAAAGCACTGGATGACAAAAATGCGGCTCGAGCGAGAAATCTAAATAGATGCACTCGAGCTGGCATTGCAGAGTACCGTTCGAAGAGAAATTTCGAGAAAAAACTATTCCGAAGAAAAAAGCGACAACATGACAAGGAAGTTTTAATCGAAATTGAAAGGTTTGGTAATCGAAAAGAGACGCGGAATTTTTACCGGAAAGTAAACGAATCGAGGAAAGGTTACAGTCAACAACCTTTATTGTGCAAGGACAAGGATGGGTTGGTCTTAGCAGATGAGGAAAGGTGCATCAGACGATGGGCGGAGTACTTTAAGGAACTGCTGAACCCGAACAGACCACCGAA
>CM055404.1:44152723-44190322 GCA_029228625.1 Pseudolycoriella hygida | reverse complement strand
AAAAAATAGTTTTTGAAAATCGATCAAGATTTACTCAATTTATCGTGTTGACGGACAGACAGACAGACCCACAGACAGACCCACAGACAGACGGACATTGTTTTTTTCGCTGATTTGTCATCTGGAGGCAACAAAAAAAGGTTCCCCCTTACTCCCGGGTTCGAATTCGCAATGTAACAAACGTGGTAGTAAACGCATCAGACCTACGTACTTCGTACGGGTCTAAAAAATGTCCGTCCGTTCGTCGGTCCGTCTGTCAACACGATAACTCGAGTAAAACTCAACCGATTTTCAAAAACTGTTTTTCCCTAAAAGGTAATCGAAAAATCTTTTATGGGATTGAATCTGGGCACTGTTGGCCCAAGGGCCACCGAGCTAAGGCCGTTCAAGTGATTTTTGCTCTTATGTACGTAATTCGAGTAAATATTTTCTGATTTTAAAAATTTTTTGTTTTGTTTGAAAGACCTAGGCATAGCTGACAATTTATGGAAGAAAATTTTTTGAATTTGAGTCCTTGGATTTAGCTAGGGCACTAAAATCGAGTCTCTACTAGGACTCTATGTGTTTTTTGTACATAACTCGAGTAAATTTTTTCCGAATTTCAAAACATTTTTTTGTTTGAAAGATCTAGGCATGACCGACATTTCATAAAAGAAACTTTTGTCTGTGCTTAAGGCTCAAGTGGGCCATGTCGGTCCTAAGAAAAAACAAATTTTTTTTGCTATATTGCAGAGGAAATTGAGGGAAACATTTTTGGCTATGGAATTGTGTGTCCGAGGCCTCTACTTAGGAGCCTAGGTCGGTGCTAAGGTCGACCCTAGCCCAAAAAATGGTTTTTTCTACGAAGTGACTATTCGCGAAATATATGAAAATGACTATTCGCCGGCGCCGGCGAATAGCCAAAATATATGGAAACGACTATTCGCAGGCACATTTGACGAAAAGGTTACAAAGTTATCGAACTAAGCAATTACTAGATAATAGTTAACTTATATATTAAAGTTAATGTTACGGCTAAAATGCAGTATACGGAAACAGCTGGGATTGGGGTGCTTGAGGGTGTGATCGATAGAGGGAGGTCTCCTGATGACAAAACAACAAGAATTGGGGCACGAGAGCGAATGAATTTTCCTTTTACAATATGCCACGAGTGAATGAATTTTCCTTTTACGAAATGCCACGAGAGCGAATGAATTTTCCTTTTACGAAATGCCACTAGAGCGAATGAATTTTCCTTTTACAAAATGCCACGAGCGATTCCTTTTACGAAATGCAACGAGAGCTAATGAATTTTCCTTTTACAAAATGCCACGAGCGAATGAATTTTACTTTTATGAAATGCCACGAGAGCGAATGAATTTTCCTTTTACAAAATGCCACGAGAGCGAATAAATTTTCCTTTTACAAAATGCCACGAGCGAATGAATTTTCCTTTTACAATATGCCACGAGCGTATGAATTTTCCTTTTACGAAATGCCACGAGAGCGAATGAATTTTCCTTTTACAAAATGCCACGAGCGAATGAATTTTCCTTTTACGAAATGCAACGAGAACGAATGAATTTTCCTTTTACGAAATGCCACGAGCGAATGAATTTTTCTTTTACGAAATGCCACGAGAGCAAATGAATTTTCCTTTTACAAAATGCCACGAGAGCGAATGAATTTTCCTTTTACGAAATGCCACGAGAGCGAATGAATTTTCCTTTTACAAAATGCCACGAGCGAATGAATTTTCCTTTTACAAAATGCCACGAACGAATGAATTTTCCTTTTACAAAATGCCACGAGAGCAAATGAATTTTCCTTTTACAAAATACCACGAGAGCGAATGAATTTTCCTTTTACGAAATGCCACGAGAGCGAATGAATTTTCCTTTTACAAAATGCCACGAGAGTTTGGATGACCCTGGGCGCCCAGGGAGGGGCTTCCGCGCCACAATTCTTGTTGTTTTGTCATCAGGAGACCTCCCTCTATCGATCCCACCCTCAAGCACCCCAATACCAGCTGTTTCCGTATACTGCATTTTTGCCATAACATTAACTTTAATATATAAGTTAACTATTATCTAGTAATTGCTTAGTTCGATAATTTTGTAACCTTTTCGTCAAATGTGCCTGCGAATAGTCGTTTCCATATATTTTGGCTATTCGCCGGCGCCGGCGAATAGCCATTTTCATATCTTTTGACTATTCGCCGGCGCCGGCGAATAGTCATTTTCATATATTTTGGCTATTCGCCGGCGCCGGCGAATAGTCATTTTCATAAATTTTGGCTATTCGCCGGCGCCGGCGAATAGTCACTTTCATATATTTTCACTATTCGCCGCCGCCGGCGAATAGTCATTTTCATATATTTTGGCTATTCGCCGGCGCCGGCGCATAGCATCTACCTTTTCAATATTGCCCTTTCGGCAATTTCCAGTCCAACTGTGGACGTAATTGTATATGAGACAATATTTACTTAGATACGTTCGAGTCTTTTTGTAACATTTTTTCTGTTTGCCACATCTATTCTGATGCGTACGGGTCCTTTGCATTTGTTTTTATATGTTTGTGAGATGAGTCGAATCAAAGCATTCCTTTCAAAGGATTCCTGAAGATTTTGCGTTGCCCGTAGCAAGCCTTCCACACTTGCACGGTGTATTTGAGGCCGTTGCGAGCGTAATCTATCGAAGCACAGGGGAGAACTCCAACATTAGATACAACTCAGTTACCATGTACTAAGTTGCCTGTGAAGGGTGAAGTAAGAAATAAAATTCAGTCGCATGCACGTAAGGACCAAGGACGCCTACAGGGTATAATCGAGATCTTTGCATACGTAATGAAGCTAAACCAGGCTTGACTTAGAGTTTTTGCATGCGAAATTCGAGTTTTTGTGTAAAAACCGATTTTGAAACTCGCACCAAAATTTGTTAAAAGCCTTTGTTTTTTGCCCATGGAAGCTGCACGAAGTTTCCTTAGAAAAGTCTGTCTAATTTTTCGAAATCATCGAAAATTTACATAGAATCTCCACCGACTTTTCAAAGTAAATTGAATCTAAATTCATTTTTCCGGTTAAACAACAAACAATATAATTTACTCTTTTTCACGGTATACAATGCAATCCATTCAACTCTGAACTTATAAAGCTATAGCGGAGTTTTCTTCACTGTCATTTTCACAAACTATCCGACAAAATTAGCTTTCTAGAATTTCATAGCGAAGAAATGAGTTTTAAATCCACTCTCCATAAATTTAAAAATCCACATATTAGTTTCGATTTGAATGCCAATGCCTTTTACTGCCAAATGGGAAAGAAGTGAAATGTGCCACAATCTATTAGCAAACTCTAACCAGCTTAATCAAAATTAAGTTATAGAATTTTTAAATTCTTTTTTTTCCCGGTGTTTTAAGCGAAAAGTTATGTGCAAAACCAAAATGTATTTCAATAAGCTTCTTCCATTCTAAAATAAATCCAATTTAAAAGTTTTCAAAAAAAAGAGAATTTTGATTTATCTTATCCTTGTGCGGACGCCAATCATTTGTACAGCGGGTACGGTGGAAAATCCCGTTATATTTCAAATAATTTATATCAAACAAGAATGAAATCTTCTAAAATAAGAGCTAAGTTTTATACTCTATTGTATACTTGTATTGTGGATACAGTAGCAAAAAAAAACCAACACAATTTTTGCAACAATATTTCACAAGTCGCTTTGATTTCAAAGTTTCCACTTAAAAGTGCAGTTTTTGAAGAGAAGTAACAAATCCTTTGTACAATTTTTATTTATTTTATTCCTTTTCATTTTTCATTTGTTTTCAGTTTAAAAGTTTTTTCTTCCCATTCTTTTCAAGGAAATAAATTTTCAGCATAAGAAAAACATATTCCTCATGCTTATGATATGATCTCAATGTGTGATTTGAACAACAGGAAAATGTTTGATAGGTATTTTTCATTGGAAAAGTTTTTCGGAAAATCTTGTAACGTGGCATTCGAATATATCTAAGACCTACATTGTGTTTGTGCAATTACATGCTGTTACTATGTAGCCGTGCATACAAAAAGCGTTACTCCATCGTAAGTGACAATGATTTTGCGTTATTCACAGAACTCCGGGAAACATTGTCGAAAATCAAACATATAAGGAGCATCACTGATTTCATCAGAATTCTGCCGTAATTTGCATAAGAAACTTATTGATCACTTTTTGAGAGAGAATTACATATATTTTCTCTCTCAAAAAGTATTCACTAAGTTTCCTATGCAAATTACGGCAGAATTGTGCACACTAATGAATTTAGCTATTGCCGCCACCATCTGAAAATTTGCGGCACTACAGATATATTTAGCATTTGAAAAAAGAAGTAACGACTGCTAGGTAAATCGAATCCCAAAACGTTTTTCAATAAAGCTCAACTTCTCTCCTTTCTCACCTTAGTGATTTTTCATAAATGGAATAAACAATATGATTTGACCGTGTTATCATTTGTATAAGGAAAATTTCATAGTTTCGAGTGCTAAAAGTCTATAAGAAATATTGTCACAATGCCAGCTTGTCTATGGTTTCTGAGCCTAACGTTTGTATAAGCAATAGTTATTTTTCGCATCCGTTGGCAATAGTCACTTCGTTTTCGAAAGTGTGTCCGGTGAAGTCATATTAGTAATAATTTAATGGTGAGGTACTTGTAGTTCTAAAGATCCCTCGTTCCTTCGTTACTATCGCTATGGAGCTTTTGCACTAAATTTTAACATTTGTTCAGTGACAGAAAAAATGTCAAATTTAATCTCAGTTACGTTTTCCCGCAACTTCCAGCTTACCTTTCCGCTTTATATCAACAGCGTCTTTCGATTGGACTCTTTTCTATTGAAAATTTTTAGATTTAAGATCGTTAACACGGAATACCTACGTAAACAAGTATTTAATCTAAGGGGGAGCTGCTGTAGTGAAAGGATTTAGTTGTCAGAAGCAGCTCGAAGCAATTGAAAAGAGTGTTATTTATATATTTTTCTATAATTTGCTTGACTTGACTCTTATGTGTGATGGGATGGCAACGATAAATATTTTTTATGGTATTTCGTTCTATCTATTCCGTCGCATCATTTATTTACGAAAGTTGTTCTGTCGGGACTTACTCATTTTGCTTGAACGATAAATTTAAAGATGACAAGGAAATGCTGTTGGGTTCAACTATTCTTCAACTATTAAGACTTAGTCAATTTTAAGCCCCGTACGAAGGACATTTGCTTTATAAAGAAATTGGGAAGATTCAGTCCATCATGATCGAATCTTTCGGGTATTTTTCATGAGTCGCTGGAAGAAAAATTTTTGTGTTGTGCATTCCACAAGTGGACTCATTTCTCTCTGTATATCTGTACGTAAAGATTGCACATCAAATCAGATTTTTATACACCTCGGTGGCTGTCTAGGGAGATAAGTCATACATTACTGTCTTGTATCAAAATTTGTTTTTTTGATTTCTTGCTTCGGTGCATAAAAACTCCAGGATAATTTATTTTTCCTCTCGGAGGATTATATTTCTTGCCTTCGGCTGGGGATACAACCTTCCTCCTCGAAGATAAATACATTTTCCCGCAGATGCGTAAGAATTATAACTCGTCTGGCCTAAATTATCCTTAAACTCCTCCGCCACCGTGAAGGTTATAAAAGATGCCATTTCCGGCTCACTGTTTATAAAGACAATTCCTTTCCGATTTCATTTCCTTGACAATTTTTTTGGCGGGAAGGATGCCATTTGTGGTTGCGTTTTATACCCAAAATCGTCATTTATGCAACACTTTTCCCAATGAATGTGAATTTGCCACCAATTGTGGAAAACTGCGTCGTGTTAATAAATATCTGACGAGTTGCACAGAACTCCGAAATTAATGCTTTTTGTTGTTTTAATCAATTTAATTGAAAAAATTATTTTACATCGAGTTACACAAACATTGTCATTTCGCAATATGTAGCATACAAAGTTTTATGCAACAGAGGAGTCTAAAGTTCTGTTTTAAGACATTCAGTTGTATAATAGTATATTACAACACGAGGACTATAATCGCGTGATTATAATCGAGTTTTAGTGAATGATCCGAGAGTTGTAGTGCAAGGTCTATTCATGCACCGAGATGAAGTTAATGACAGAGGGCGTCAGCCCAAGGTCCGAGGTCTATAAACATATTTAGGTGCGTGAATAGACCTTACACGAAGCCCCGAGGTCACTTCACGTATCGAGGCTATGATCAAGCAATTTGGTGTCAAATGAAAAGATTTGATGTCAGAAAATTGGAAAAAAAATTTTTGTGGGAATCGGGTGAGGGGTCGGGGCACCGGGACCAATGGAATCGACGAAATTGAGTTTCTTGGCCATATACGAAAACAGTTTTTCGTGTTTATATCCTTAACTATGCAATATGGAGATTCACTGTCAAAGGCAAAGTTATAGAGAGAAATTTTAGGGTACACATGTTTCAGGGTTTTGGGTAAAAATGCCACAATCCTGGGATGTGACCACTTCTAAAATTGGGAGGGATGATTCATATCTTTAGAACTATAAGAGGTAGAAAGTTGCTTCCAAAGGCAAAGTTGTAGAGAATAAAATTTTAGAGAACACGTGTCACAGAGTTTTGAGTAAAAATGCCTCAATCTTGGGATATGACCACTTCTAGAACTGGGAGGGATGATCCATATCTCTGGAACCATAAGAGGTAGAAAGTTGCTTCCAAAGGCAAAGTTGTAGAAATTTTTAGAAAACACGTTTTTCAAAGTTTTGGGTAGAATTGTCCCAATCCTGGGATACTTCTAGAATCGGGAGGGATTATCCCTATCACTAGAACAATAAGAGGTACAAAATTGCTGCCAAAGGCAAAGCTGTGCAGCATAACATTTTAGCGACCACGTGTCTCAGGGTTTTGGGTAAAAATGCCACAATCCTGGGATATGACCACTTCTAGAATTGGGAGGGATGACCCATATCTCTAGAATTGTAAGAGGTAGAAGGTTGCTTCCAAAGGCAAAGTTGTATAGAACAAAATTTCAGAGAACACGTGTTTTAGGGTTTTAGGGGAAAATGGCCCAATCCTTGGATATAACCATTTCTAGATTTCAATGGTCTGAGATGTACTTCGGTAGGGCCTTTGTCATTACCCTGGGTAATTTCTATGGATCTTTGAAATTCTTATAGTTATAAACATAAAACGTTGGATTGTTTGCTTATTACTATATTAAGATACGTTCGAGCCTTTTTGCAAGATTTGTTCTATTTGCCACATCTATTCTGTTTGTCACATTTATTCTGATACGTACGGGTCTTTGGTTATGTTTAATCTATAAAACTGCCACGAAAACAGGAAGAAAGTGCTATGCTCTTTCCCTCAACATTACAATTTCCACAACCAGTTTTTATACGAAACGCAACGCAACTGCGAAAAAGTATAGCTATATATATGAAACACCGTCAAACTTCATGCAATTTCGACCGCAATCACTCAAAATGAACATTAACTGACGTTTTTCTGGAATTTTATATCACTGGAAGTACAGTCAGCAATGATGTTTGAAACCATTCAAATAGTGCGGACGCTTTTTTGGGGGATGGGGGAATTGAGAATGCAGTCATTGCAAAAAAGATATAAACTGTGTACTTCTGCGCATGTGTTTAACTTGCGCAGAAGTAAAAAGATCATATCTGTTTTGCCATGACCTTAGCGTGCGCTTCACATACTTCGATTTTTTTCATGTATTTTTGCGTGCAAGGGGAGAGGAGGGGTCTAAAATCCGTCTGTTTCGGCGTGCGCACTATTTGAATGACCCTTTTATTGTATACTTTACTAAAATCAGCGACAACATTTATTTAACTCGACTATAATTTATTCAACTCCGCCATAATAACGCTGATTATAGACGAGTCTGCCATAATAACACTTTTATGGTAATGTGTCGATGTATGGAACTCGACTATAATCGGCATATTATAGTCATATTTTCAGTGGTTTGGTGTATTGTAGGCGCCAATGCAACAAAAGTTATTGTTTAAGGCTCTGAGAATTTTAAATTTCATATGTAAAGTAGTAGGAATAGGTTTTTAAGCTTTAAGTTGAGAATTTGCTACGAAATCGTATGGGACGAAACTACCTAAAGACAATCCGAATTACTTTGTTTCAAGACGAAAACTTTATCGCGGATGAAAATAACCCACAAATGATGGATCATTTCATCTGCCATCTGCAGT
This sequence comes from Pseudolycoriella hygida, assembly GCA_029228625.1. NCBI lineage: Eukaryota > Metazoa > Arthropoda > Insecta > Diptera > Sciaridae > Pseudolycoriella > Pseudolycoriella hygida. Next base: position 44,182,108 of record CM055404.1, on the reverse strand, counting down.
AGGAAAGGTGTAAATTGCGAATGCTTGTAATTAGACCCTCAATGCTTAGCACGTCACATCGATATATCTTCCACAACAAGCGTGTAAAATTCAATGTCAGCAAATGCAAATCCATCATTCACGAGTAGAGTAGCATAAAACGTTCCGATGGTTTGCGTGTTGAAATGTTAAATGGAAAAGTCGGAAAATCAATTCATGTTTATTATATTTCATTATACGTACAGGGAAATTGCAAAGTCGTGAAAATATTTAACCTGTTGAAAGGCTGTGGAACACAGGAAAAACTTTAATTTTGTTTTTTCACAATACCGACATATACAACGTATAGAGTTGATGGCATAGAGAAATCAAATCGCTAATTGCATACCTAATTCAACATTCATAGAATATCAGTAAAAATAACATCACACGGCGCATAATGGCTTTAAATGGATGGAAAACCTTTGGATAAATGAGCTTTATGTGTTTGATGGTTTTGTAATGTAACAAAATGTTATTTGATGTTGCGTGTAACCTATACCATAAGTTCGTGTCTTTAATTAAATGAATTGTTCTTTTCGAATTAACGATTTTTCACTTTTTTAATTTCGATGGCTATGTGGCCATAAGGGTTTTTGGTTGAATTATTCCAAAATCTGAATCGTTTGTGGGGTCATGCATCAATTACATCACGTTTGTTGTAAAATCCACAAAGTCAATAACTCCAAATTGGTCAGAGATTGTGTTTATAGTACTCCTGCCAGCCTCAAAACACACCCCAAACAAAAGTTCCTGTTCTGACTGAGTTATGACCTTTTTGTGGATGCTCATTTTTTATAGCAAGCGTAATTCATGCATGGCTTTTCTGCAGCTTTCGCCCGTAGATAAATATTAGCAAATTTATAAACATTTTGAATTAGAAAATTGGACCCAAAATCATCTCTTCCTACAACATAAATTTTCTCTTCTTGATAGCTTGGTGATGTTGAATACCGGAATCTACTTCCGTTATCCATGAGAAAAAAATGCAGCTGCTACTACCCACTAGGACTCTATCCCAAATCTGCTATTGGCGGTCGCGAATTAAGATTAGTCACTGTGATGGCTGTTTTTTCGACATTTTGAGGACTTGTCAATATTTTATTTTACGAACATCTTAGGTAGTTATTTGGTCACGTGTTATTCACACGACGAAACCAAGTTATTACTAATAAGATTAATTAATTGTTTCATATACTTCTGCATATCCAGTTTTCCCCAATTAAACTGGAAGACACTCGAATCATATTTCTATTTGGTGAAGAATAATCATATCATGTCAATGGAAATATCATCAAAAAATGGTTCTGCGTCAAGTCATCGAAATGCTTATTTCATCTTCTATCATGAAATACGAGGGGCACCCTAAAAGTTTCGGGAATCGGCTATATCGGCTCGTGTAAACTTTTCGCCAATTTACACAAAAATTAAATTGGTCTTTCCTGATTTAAAAATGATGATCAAAATGAAAATCGATCGTAGCAGTCAAAAGATACAACAATTCCAAAAAGTCATTGCAGAGAAAAAATGGATTTATCACGTTAAAATTTTAGAGCCATGATTTTCTACGACTTTAAGTCTGGCTTGACTCCCAAATTGTGTATTGATCGTTTGCAAAAAGCATCTGGATTTGAGGCCCCATCCAAGACCACTGTTTATCGGTGGTTCGCTGAGTTTGAATCGGGACGCACTTACCTCAGTGACGACTTTCGTGAAGGTCGACCTTCCACAGCCATCACCGATGGAAACATTGACCATGTCCGGAACATGATTGAAGCCGATCGACATGTGACCTATGCTGAGATAGCTGCATCCCTTGGGATCGGGGAAAGTCAAATACAAACAATTTTACACGAACATTTACGCACACGGAAGCTTTGTTCTCGGTGGATCCCATACAAATTGACAGACGACCAAAAGGAGGCTCGTGTGAAATGGTGCCGAGATTCTCTCAAAAAATTCGACAATGGGGCTTCTGATTCAGTATATAGCATCGTAACAGGTGACGAAAGTTGGATGAAAAAGTGTATAGATTGTAATGGTGATTATTTTGAGAAGCAATAAAATCGTTTTATAGCCGATTCCCGAAACTTTTAGGGTGCCCCTCGTAATCAATACGAAGTGTTTATGGAATCTTGCAGCGGCCCGTGACTTGATGTAGAAAATTTCATTCGTAGGCGCGTCATCGCACATAACACGCAAGTCAGGGTCTTATGGCGGAATCAAGGTCGAATTTTGTCCGAATGTCCAGGTGTCCGATGTCATGTTGTTATTGTGTCTTAAGCTGCTTTTAGTGTCTGGGATTATTTGAAATTGTCTGCATGAAGTGAGTTGTCCTCGTCGCAACCTAATGTGTATCATATTCCTTGACATAAGTCAGGGTCTTATGGCAGAATTGAGGTCGAATTTTGCCCGGATGTCTTGATATTCGGATGTCAGGGAGTCCGGATGTCTGGATGCCAGGCTGTCAGTATGACCGGATGTCATGGTGTCCGGAATTTCGGAAGTCTGTCCAGATGAGTGACTTTTGTGTATGCAACTCGAGCAAATCTGTTCCGATTTTCATTAACTTTTTTTTAGCTGCCTAGATTGATAATTTGCCATTTATCCCTCTAGTGTATTTTTACTTATCTCGGTAATTCTGTTCTTGGTAGATAAAATAATATAAATACACCTCTTGCCAAAATTGTTATCTTGACATGTTGGCATAACGAGCCTCGCCTTCGGCTCGAGCCGCAATGCCCACAAATAACAATTTTGGCAAGAGGTGCATAATCTTATATTAATCGATAGGTCCATGAAAGCCCTAAATATTTATTTCTGCTAGGGCTTTAACTATATGTTTATTCTATGTAAATCGGGTTAATTCTGTCGGACTTTCTTCATTCTTTTTCCATTTGAGATGTAATAGAAGGCCTAACAGTTTCAAGAATAAATTTAGTGCCCCTGTCGGCCCTAGCCAAAAAAAATTTTTTTTTTTTTGAGAAAATGGAAGGGATCATTTTTTTCATTGAAATATGAGTCCAGGAACGGGTTAGCTCAGAGGTAACGTACTGGTTTTCCACCAAGAATATCCGGATTCAATCCTGGATCCTGGTGGGGACAAATTGAGGACAAATTCTGTATAGGATTTTTCTTCAATGTATAGCACGTTATCTAGGCACACCCAGGCTTCATAATTTGGGTAGTTGTGAATTTGGTGCCGCAACGATTCGTTCATACGGGGTCTTTCAAAAGTAACTCCACCCACAGCCTACTACGGTAGTCTCGTTCATTGAGGGTACGTGTAAAAGAGACAGTCTAGAAGAATGACAAATATCACGTCACCCATATTCGATGAATTCTGTGTACAAATATCTTCGTCTGACTTCGGACGGAGATATAATTAGCACCAGAAGTAATCCAAATGGTAAAATGAATGTTTAAAACGTAAATCAAAATAGTCAATCGATAAGATGTGACCAAGTTGTAAACATATACATTGATTGCCTCAAAAAAGTACCACAAACGGTCCAAACCAGAGAAATGGTAAGTAGGCATCGATGTGCCTGGATAGAATCACATTTTTTTTGTCAGCATTAGTACATAAACTTTGGAATTGAAAGCATTAATTACGATCACAGTAAATAAAAAACTTCGTCCATTCATTTTCTCGGAATGTTCCCATGACCGCTGCAGCATTACCCCGCTGCACTGCCATACTTAACCTCTGCATCAGAAAGGATTTGGACCGTGGTTCATTCGATTTTTGTTTCAACATTTTACCGAGATCGTTGAAAAAACCTATCGCTTCGTGACCCATTGTCTGCACCGCAAAGGGGACGAAGATGTAGTTCTGGTTGATCAATGCCTCGTATTTCCTTACTTTCCTTTTAGCTTTGTTCTCAGCCGCCTTTCCTGCTTGTTTTTTACTAAATTTTAAGTTGTTTGAATCATTTTTTCAGTTATCAGTGACTGAAGTGAACGAAATTCGAGCAGCATCCCGGAAAGGTGAAGATTCTGGGTTCGGGTCCCAGTCGTGGAGTTAAAATTTTCTTTCAGATTTAGTTTCAGAAATACCACTTCTCTCATAATTTCGCTTCAAAAATTTTAAGTTGCTTGGTGCGAAGGTGTCTGCGTATGTTGCATCCCATATGAGCGTACTTCCTTTCGACCAAGGGACCAACGTCATTCCGTCGACCCTCTTGCCATCGTCTCGACTAAACCTGGAGGTTCCAACTTCGATGGTACTCGGGAACCACAAACGTAATTCAAACCCAACCGCAAACCCATTATGATTCTGAATGCATTGTTGTCGAGCAATGTACCTATTGACTGTCCATGCACAGTGGTGTCAATTTAGGATTTCTCTGGTCTGAACACAACACAGTTGTACTTTTTCACTCGTTTGGTGTGAGTAACATCATTTTCTCCACTTAAAAGCAGTGTGATAGAGTGACGTTTTGTCAGATGACAGTTCAAGAGAGAGAGAGAGAGGGAAGTTTTCTCAAGCTCTTTCCCGCTTGTGGTGGTAAAATAGGACAACTAAATAATTTATTTATTGGTCAATAAATAGGTCGTAGGACCCAGTAACATAATAATCATTTACAATTGGCTAGAACGACTTATTTTGCATGAGAGAGAATTCTGTCAAAAATTCAAGTGACTTGATGCATTGGTTTAATTCATACAAAAATGTCATGACGAAAAACAGTTTTCCCAATATTTTTTTTTTCTGAAATTAAACACGGATGCGTTTTTGTACGCGTGGTTACCCGATTTCGAAGGTCGAAATTGGCATTTTCTTTGTCGAGTTTCTTTTACAATCTGGTATGTGTACGTCACTAAGCGTGTGTACTCAATGACATATTAGTAAATGTAGACGGGCCTTTTGAAACGAAAATTGAATCAAAAGTTTGCGAGTAATGGTGTGTGTAAGTACCATAGCTCTGAATGTGTTAGTGAAATTTACGAACGAAATTGTGTAATAGTGTGTGTGAGTACCATAAGTATGAATGTTTAAGTGAATTCTTATATATATCTTATGTATACTGTGAGCAGTTTACTTTTGCTTCACTCAATTTTGTCTGGACGGCCGGTCTATCTTTGGGGTCATTCATAAAGGATGTCACGCTTGCTATAAACTCCACAAAGTCCATATCTCCTAACTGGTCAGAGATTTTGTTTATAGTACTCCGGCTACCCTCCCAAAGCCAAAGTTCTATAAACAGAATTTGCTGTCCTGACTGAGTTATTACCTTTTTATGGATACTCATTTTTTATAGCAAACGTGACATCCTTTATGAATGACCCCTTTACTAATATGTCATTGTGTGTACTACATACCAGCGTGTGTTATAAAAACAGGGCTAAGTTGGTCGATTTTTAATTATCGCCGAGAAAAGGGACTTTGAAATGGTGACAAATCTCAGCACTCGTCTGCATCCACAAAGCAAATAAAAATGTGGAAACTCTCTATAGTTGACACCTATGTGGCCCTACTTTATACAAGCAAGAAATCTTGCGATAATTTCTCACCGGTTGTCTCCTACCTTACGCGAAATAAATTCTCACGTACGAAGGAAAATGAGATAAGCGTTTTTGATTGTTGAAAATCGGGGCCCTGGTCGTAAACATCGCTTTTGTTCCTTCCTTCACTCAAAGAAAACAAAACATCAGAGTGGGTTTTTCTTTACAGTCTGTTACAATTCTAATTCTGTGTAAGAGTTAAATTACTTGTATCATTTGCATGAAATCTTATAATTATCAAACGAACATCTTGTCCGAATATTAAATCTGGGAAACAAAAATGAGAAACAACTTCCAAAATGTAATTTCGTGATACTCTTGCCCTTTCCTCCCATTTCTCTGAACGCCAGTTTCAACGAATAACAAAAACAACGTGAAAACTGATATAAATAATTCATAATAATTCACAATATTCAAATATTCAAACAAATCCCTCATCTTTAGCAAGTTATCCCAAGCTTAGGAATGTAAATTAAAATTAAGTTTTCCTGCGTTTAGAATGCCAACCCCTCGTCAGAATAATTTTTTTTTGTCTTATTCATTCAACGTTACATACCTTTTCTTCGTAGTACTTCAATTCTCCGTTTTAATATTATTTTTCATTATTTTGAATAGTTTGCCAGCGATTTGCCATCATCATATAAAATGGAATGTTTCAGATGTTTACGTTCATATTGAAGAAGTTATTATAGAGAGGTATATGAAGAAGCGAGAAAGTTGGAATTCCCGTCTGTGGAAAATGTAAATCTGAATGGTGTAATAGGAATTTGGCAACGTTATTTTCCGTCGAATAATACACTTTATTCACAAAAAAAGAAAACAGGCAAAATAACATAAATATTTCATGATCTAATTATGGGAATTCAATTTACATAGTTGATCTATTCGATTGTAACGACTCTGCAGCATATTCTGCATTTATATTAAGACATTAAGAAAAATAACATGAAATCATATCTGGTTTCAGGTGGCTTGGATTCACATAGATAGGCAAATGATTTTGACGATTCATCGACACGTTATATCACGAATACCAAGGTAGGTATCGATGTCAATTATATAACTGTTACATATCGAATCGAACGTTTTGAAACATAGGTACAGCATCACATATGACAATGCAAATACATGGCTGTTACATGTAAGCCAAGCTCAACAAGATGATCGAGGGTATGTTGCTATTGAATGCAATGCGCCAATGAACAATAGGGTGGACGGAAATGTGTATTATGTTTTTCTGTCAAATTTTCGGTACAGCGTCGGAAAAGTTTTTTGTTATCGTAAGGAATTCTAGTAAGAGCGAAGCGAGAACCGCAATTCACTCGAGTAGTTGGATTTTCCTATTTGCCCCACGGGGGTAACATAAAGTCTCTCATAAATAACCCACGAAAGAAAAACCTCAATTTATTAAAACATTGACAGTTCAGGCAAGAATATATCCCCATATTTTCTTTAAATGTCAAGACCTCAGCGTTTAGTGTGACGTCAAAGTATACGAAATTTCATTTTGAAGTACATAAGCTCACAGCCACACTACTTTTCGTCAATCAACATTTTATGAATTTTTGTCGTGAAATTTTGTATACTTTGACATAAGCCGTCGTCGCGCTAAAATCGTTGATTGAAACGAAAAAACGTCAGAAAATGAAAAATGACATAATACTTTACATTATATGATGCGTGTAATGATAATAAAACATATGAAGGGGCCCGAAAGTATCAGAATAGATGCGGCAAACAGAGTTGATGTTACGAAAAGACTCAAACATATGTAAGTAAATATTGGCTTACGTCCATATTAAATCTTATTGGAAATTGCCGATAGGGCAATATTGAAAAACCCTTCTGAAAGCACAAAACTCATCCCCAAATAGACGAAAATTTTCACCTCAATTTTCTCTATAACATAGCAAACAACCATTTTTTGGACTAGGGCCAACCTTAGTCCGGCCTAGGGCCCTCAGGAGAAGCCTCATACAAATACTTCCATAGACAAAAATATTTCTCCCAATTTTCTCCGCAATATAGCAAAAAATAATTTTTTCGTCTAGGGACGACCTGAAGATCGACCTATGGCTCTAGGTAGAGGCCTCAGACACGTACGTCCATAGACAAAAATGTTTCCATCTGCAACATACCAAAAAAAATTTTTTTTGGTTAGGGCCGACCTTAGGACCGACATGAGGCCCACTTGAGTCCTAAGCAAAGACAAATGTTTCTTTTATAAATTGTCGGCTATGCCTAGATTTTTCAAACAAAAAACACGTAGGGCCCCAGCAGATACTCGTTAGTAGTGCCCTAAGCTAAGTCCAAGGACTCAAATCCAAAAACTTTTCTTCCATAAATTGTCGGCCATGCCCAGATCTTTCAAATAAAAAAAACTTACGAAAATCGGAAAAGATTTACTCGAGTTATGTACAAAAGACCAAAAACCACTTAAACGACCCTAGCTCGGTGGCCCTTGGGCCGACATTGCACAGATTCAATCCCATAAAAGATTTATCAATTATCTTTCAGAAATTTTTTTTTTTTCGAAAATCGGTTGAGTTTTACTCGAGTTATTGTGTTGACGATCGAATGGACATTTTTTTATTGTTGATTCGTCATCTAAGGGCCATGATCGATGCTCCCCCCTTCTCCCGGGACGAAATTCGACTGGTTACAAACGTCGTGGTAAACGCAGTAGGAATGTTCACATGAATTAGGAAAGCAAAAATCAAGAATCAAGAACCAAAAATAAGGAAATAAAAATCAGGAAACGAAAATCAGGAACCTAAAATAAGGAAAAACAAAAATCAGGAAATACAAAAATCAGGAAAGACCAAATTTAGGAAAAACCAATATTAGAAAAGACGAAAATCAGGAAGGAAATAAATCAGGAAAAACATCAAAGTTTTCAATTCCTAAGGAGGTGGCAATCTTATTTTTGGTATGTATGGGGCTCTGCCGCCTAAACCCCCGCGCCTGCGGCGAGCTACTTACGCCCTGCACGCTGCCTTCCGTGCATGGGACTCTACCCCATACCTCGCTAGAGGCTTTGACCCATACCTCGCTAGGGGCTCTGCCCCTTAGACCCCGCAAGGGGGGATATTCCCTTATTTTTGGCAAATTAATTTTTTCCTAATTTTCGGTTTCCTAATTTTTTTTCCTAATTTTCGGTATCCTAATTCTTTTTCGTGTGGAATACCACGCAGCAAACCCCTTTTCGAAGCACTTCGTTCTTCGTACGGGTCTAAAAATTTTCTAAGAGTATGAGTCATCAACTCTCTTCCTCTTTATGTAAAAACAATGTTTCCTTTACATGCCTTCGGACTAAAAATGGGTCTTTGTCAGTAACTTTTGACATGCTTAGCCAAACGACAAACGAAGAAAAACGACAAAGTTGAGTTTTCGCGTGTATTAGCGTGGCCTCGCTTCAAATCAACAAATTTCACATTTTCGAGTGAGGGTTAAAAGTGAGGTTAAAAGGCTATGGAAAACATCTCATATTCGTTCCACCCTAGAACAGATTAAGGCATTTAGAAAAACAAGTCAGACGTGTAATTAATTCGATGTTCCTTTCTTTCGATAGATACTACATGTGTCAAGTCAATACGAATCCAATGATAAGTCAAGTGGGATATTTACAAGTTGTAGGTATGGTTTTACGTTGAATTAACATTTCCATTGTAAAATGGACATAACAATCGATGATTAATACGACAATTTACCTTTCAGTTCCTCCGAATATATTGGACATTGAAAGCACTCCATCATCGGTATGAATTTTATAATGAATCATTTTTATCAACATAATCGATTTATAGTTAAATTTTGAATTGAATTGAAGAAACTAAAATTGAATGTTCACTTAAAACAGAACTTGTCAGCCTTTCCCCAATCCCATTTGTCCCACCTTGTCTTTTATTCCGAACCTCTGTGTTCCTCTAACTGAATGTCTACTTAAACCAAACACTAGAATAGGCTCTTCTCAAATTAATACATTTAAAGCGATATCGACTTATGTCAAAGAATAGCGAGTTTCGTAATGAGATGTACAAACTGCAAGCCAATTTTTCTTGCAGTTTATGCATTTCATCATGACACAAGCCGATGCTGCAATAATTGCGTCAATTTTCAAGCGTGAAGATAGTTTCGTTGTTAAATTTGAGTACAATTTTAGGTGGCTGTGCGAGAAAATCAAAACATTAATATGACATGTCGTGCTGATGGATTTCCTGCTCCGAAAATAATTTGGCGACGTGAAGATGGGGAATCAATAACAGTTGAACGAAAAAAGAAAGGCAAAAATTCACGTTAGTATTTGACTATTGTGACAGTAAAGTTTCTAAATTCAAAAAAATTGTTTATTTCTTCCATTTTAATGTATCGTCATCAAACGTCCGATTCTAAATAATTTAACACTGCCTCACTCATACAGCAATGGTATACGATGGTGAAGTTTTACCTCTGTCAAAAGTAAGCCGAAACGAAATGGGGGCGTATTTGTGTATCGCGACGAATGGAGTTCCGCCTTCAGTTTCAAAGCGAATAATCCTTGACGTAGAATGTATAAAATTATTCTTACTTTTTTAAAACGATTTTTTTTAATCAAAACACTTTGTTTTAGTTTCGCCGATGATATGGGTAAGTAAACCAAAAACGTTGTGGTAGCAGCGAATGGAGGTACTTGCGTAACGTATTTCAGTGATTGGATTTGAAATAGTTTAATAAAATGAAATACCAGCAGTCAAGGTTCCGATTGTAGTGCTTGCATTGGAACACTTTACATTTAGTTAGTTTAAACAGGATAGTAAACCTATTCGCGGATAGTTTTTTAATTAATTTTTTTTTTCATCGCTGGAACGTTTTTCATACTATTAGAGTTTTGTTTAGGTACCTAATCAACTAGTTGGAGCACCGGCTGGAACTGACGTAACGATCGATTGTAACACGGAAGCACATCCCAAGTAAGTAGTTTTCACTGTCTCTTCATGATTTTGAAATACATCGCAAATATATCACAGTGCATTCAGTACAACATAAACGTACAATCACAAATACGTCATTTTTCCTTCACTTTACATCAATTTTTTATCATTGTTGCTACAATGTGCAACTTCAAAATATCTTCTCTGCTTCTTCCTCCTTCGTCTTGTACTTTTCTTTACTGAAGAAATTATAACATCGATTAAGTTGACACAAAATTATTTGCTTCCTTCCTAGCATTATCAAGTCGCACTAACATGAAGCGCTAAAATGGTGTGAAAAGCAGTTCCACAGGCCGTGAACATATTAAAAAAAAAGAGGGGGTCGAATAGCGGCAGGCCATCAAAGTGTAGGAAAAGTGGGTCATATGACCCATTGCGGGGTGCAGAGCCCCTTTCCGTTCGTAGGCCTGGAGGGGACAGAGCCTCCAAACAAGATACATTTCCATTTGCACTAGAATTTAAAGACCCATGCACGTTAGGGGTGTTCAAAAAAAACTTTTCCAAAATTTAGGCTCCCCAGTCGGAAAACGTTGTGTTTTTGGACCCTGATGAATAGTGTGTATGTGTGCTACCGCATCCGAGTGAGTTTAGGCGGTGCCCAATGACAAAAACCGGTAAAAAAACCGAATTATGAAATTTGCGTGAAATATTAAGAGGTATCATGGGCGCGCGGTAGCATTACGCCCGTGACGCAAGTCCACATGCAAACAAAAAATTAGAAAATGTTTTTTTGTAGACTGCAGAACCATACAGCTAAGTTTTGACTTCCACCCCCCTTTGCGACGTACCCCCCGAATTCTACGCAAAATTCTAAGACGAAGTGTCTTTTCACTCATTAAAATCGGTTCAGTGGATCCGGAGATACGACCTTTAGAAAATGATCATCTTCAATACAAAAGCGCATTTTCATAGAAACCAAAGTTAATGAAAACATCCTATACTACGTTAGTTAGTTACTGGTTTCCATTGGCACTTGTATGAAAAACAACTTTTTTGGCTCCCGCTCGAAAACGGCTCGATAATTTTTCTTCCAATTTCGCAGGGACCTTCGGGTAAGCATTCTACGCCTCGGTGGGTACCGGCCTCGTTTGGGTGCCAGGGCTCTCAGAAGGCGCCATATAAAGCCCATATGTATGTTTTTTTATAAAGGTGGGGAAATATTCACAGACACCCGGTCCTCTCGAACCAAGGTAGTGTTGGATTCCATTCTTCAATGACCTACCAAGTAAAACCCCCTTCCTTACTCTCCATGCTCTCTTCTCTTGGGAACCGCCTCACACCATTACTTCGGGGACTTGCTGTGCTTTCGCATCTACTCTCTCAGATCAACTGGCAGTCTTCTTTGATCGTCTCTCCATGTACTTTGCAGCTTCTTCATTATTTTCGCAACTACATTATTCGCTACTCTCCACGCCTCCTAATCGTGGCACATCTCCGATATTATGTTTTCGGCATTTACATCTGACTTACTCACAGTCATCAGCTCACCCCGCTCTTGTTCGAAGCGGGGACAGACAAATAACACGTGCTCCGCAGTCTCTTCCTCTCCCTCGCATGTCGTGCAGAAAGTTGACAATGTATTTCCTGGAGCATCCGTGGTCCGACAGAAAGTGTTTGGAAGTTAACCTCTCCATGTTTCCTCTGTACCCATATCGTTATGTTTGGTATGAGTCTATGGATCCATCTTCACTTGTCAGAGGAATCCCACTCTCGCTGCCACTATCTCATTGATTCGGCCCTTAATTGCGTTCTTACTGTTTTGGTAGTTTGACACTCCCTTCTCTTCTTTCTATGACATTTGCTGTCTTCCGTCAACGTTATGCATATGGGCATCGTCGCAGCTGTGACACATACCGCTGCTAAGGATATCGTTCGGTATGCGCTTGCTACTCTTACGCTTGTCAGTCTTTGGGCTCTATTAAGCCTCCTCCGATTCCTCTTCGTGTCTACCGCCTGTAACCTCTAACCGTGCTGGTGCCTCGTAGCGCAACATCGTTAGGGTGACGCTTACTAGGAGCTTCCTTTTGCTTCCTTTGCTTCCTTTGGCATTACTCTGGTCAGTGCTGTGATGGCTTTCATTGCCTTTTCGCACGTGTAGTCCACATGACTATTAAAATTTCTATGGTCGCCCTGCATAACTCCAAGGTATTTTAATGGGCGAGTGGTGGATGCAATTTCTTTCCCGTCGATGTTCAATACGATCCGCTTAGTTTTTTTTGTAGTTGCTCACATCTCAGTTCTCTGGTGGGTCAGCTTAACTTCTGCCGTTGTCATCCAGTTTTCGACAGTTTCTAGCGTCTCCGTCGTAACTACCTTCACCTCCATCTTCGACGTTCCGGATACCGTGAGGATCAAGTCGTCAGCAAAAGCAATCGTCTTCGCGCATCTTGGAAGTTCCAGCCGCAGCGCTGTGTTGTACATTATATTCCACAGCGTTGGTCCTAATATGGATCCCTGTGGTACCCCAGCTGTGATGTCTACTATCTTTTTCCCTTCATTAGTATCGTACGTTAGCTCATATGTATGTGTTTGTGTGTGTCATGTGTATGGTAGTACATTTTGTATGAGACAAAGGTTGGGTGTTCGAGATAGAGGCTTGGTGTCAAAGGGAAAGTTGTTGGGTTGGGTGTGAAATGCATCGGGGTGATCGCCAAAATGGCAGAAAATAGGAAAAAAAAAACTTTTTGATATGTTGTGGAGGAAGTTGAGAGGATCATTTTCGCCTGTGTGATTAGTAACCACCGCGATTCATTTTGGCGGCGGCGCGGCGGCTCCAAGAAAAACTTTTAATATGTTGTATGCAAACAATTTTTCTACTTACAAAAGAACTGACATCATGACAAAACCCCTTTTTAAAGGGAAAATGTGACGCAAGTCTTCGTCCCTTCTTCAAAAACAACTGATTTCAATTTGGGTGACGCTTAAAGCTTCGGAACGCAAAAAATTCTTTTAAAATTCTTTTCATTAAAAAAATGCGTCACAAATGCCTCTCAACGTAATAATTTTTCTGCGCTTTCAGATTTCCCAAAAGGTTTTTGTATAGCGTTTTTTGAGTTTGTGGAATTCTTTTTTGGGCTGTATGGACTGCGTCATGACTGCGGGCATGATGCTAAGGTGACTTAAAAAAATTTAATTTGATTTGTTTTAAATGAAAACGTGATTATTTGATTGATGAGTGTGTATCACCACAACACAAACAGTTTGCCTCGGCAGCATAAATTTCGAAAAGTTTGACCTAAGTTCATTTTTTCGTGTACATGAGTGAAATTTCATGAACGTTCATGAGTTACCCTAAGCGCTACTTGGCGTTTCACGATAATTCTTAAGATATAATTAAGAACACGGAAATTTGTCGAACATAACAAGCGAATGTAACGATGTGTGGCAAACAGTTTCTCATGCTAGGTTGACTGTGAGTCATGTAGGGCTGTTGGCATTGTTACATTACGTTGAATTTCAGAACGCGTATCTGAAATAAGAATCCACCTCCGGACACATGGGCATAAAGCCTTTCTTATTTCAATTAATTTTTCTCGCTTAATTTTCACCTAAATAAACATTACTAATTATAAAAGTCAAAACTTTGTCTGTCTGTTTGTAAATTGTCGGTCACAAATTTCCAGCGTGAACCAACATAGGTCCGACCTGCTTGAAGAGTTCCGAGGAACTAAACCAAAAAGTCGTTTTGCATTGCCTTATAATTCAAAAAAAGGCAATGCAAAAGAAGATTCCCATGTGAACCAATATACGTCCGACCTGCTTGACGAGTCCAAAGGAACTGAATTAAAATGCGGTTTTGCATTGCCTTTTATAGCAAAAAAACCATTATGCTACCTAGATTTCAATTGAAATTTTTTCTTGATGTAATTTAAAAACTTTTTTTTTGTGTTTTTGGACAGTTGGTTTCTTCGGGAAAGTCGTTGATATTGATGAGTAGAATCTTTATGAATCCTAAGAAAATGGCTGCCAGCTGTCAAAGAGACGCCATCTTGGATTTTTTGCTTTTAAAAGTATTTGGAAAGGTATGAGAGCCAGACCGTTGGTTTCTTTGGCAAAGTCTTAGAATTTTGTGAGTAGAAGTCACCAGTATTGGTGAAAATATCGGGCAGTTGGACATTGGGTCAATTTTTATGCTTATGAAACGGTTGTACGGTTGTACAGTAGTGCGGGGGAAACGGTTGTGCGGGGGAAATGGTAGAACGGTGAAAGGGTAGTACGGGGAAAACAGTAATGAGGAGGAAATTGTAGGACGGGAGAAACGGTTGTACAGGAAATAGTAGCACAATCATAACGTTTGTACAGGGAAATGGTAGAACGGTGAAATGGTAGTACGGGGAAAACAATAGTAAGGAGGAAATTGTAGGACAGGAGAAACGGTTGTACGGGGGGAATGTTGGTACGGGGAAATGGTAGAACGGTGAAATGGTAGTACGACGAAAACAATAGTAAGGAGAAAATGGTATTACGGGAGAAACGGTTGTACGCGAAACAGCAGTACGGTAGAAAAGGTTGTGCGGGGAAAACAGTAGTGCGGGGGAAACGGTACGGTTGTGCGGGGGAAATGGTAGAACGGTGAAATGGTAGTACGGGGAAAACAATAGTAAGGAGGAAATTGTACGACAGGAGAAACGGTTGTACGGAGAAAAAGTAGCACGGTGATAACGTTTGTACGGGGAAACGGTAGTACGGAGAAAATCGTGGTACGGGGAAAAGTGTTGTTCGGTGGAGACGGTAGTACGGGTGAAATGGTAGTACGGGAAAACAGTAGTGAGAAGGAAATTGTAGGACGGGAGAAACGGTTTTACGGGGAAATAGTAGCACGGTGACAACGTTTGTACGAGGAAATTGTAGTACGGGGGAAATGTTAGTACGGGGAAATGGCAGTACGGGGATATTGTAGGACGGGAGAAACGGTTGTACGGAGAAAAAGTAGCACTGTGCTAACGTTTGTACGGGGAAACGGTAGTACGGAGAAAATTACACACTCTTACATACATTTTAGTATTAATGTCACAAATCTCCGACCTAGCGGACAAGAATGCTTAATGTCCGCGAAGCCCCTAGGGGCGGGGGTATTTACTAGTTGTAGAATATTCAGTATCGGTCACCGTTTACCGAGAACGAAAGTTCATAATAAACATTGGACAATTCTTAAATCGGACAGATTAGTATCATAAAAATAGAAAATTGCCAAATGTTTACAGTTTACAGGAAATATTTGGTTGGTGATGCCTACCATTTCATGCAAATTTCGGTTAACATTCTTTTCCACGATTTTCGCTTTTTTTAATTGTTTGTCATTAAGCACCGCGGTGCACCGCGGTGCACCGCGGTGCACCGCTTAAACTACTCACTCAGATTCGGCAGCATCCATAAACACTATTCATCAGCACAAACAAAAGTAATTATGTTTCACAAAAATAGGAAGACCCATCCCGAAGTCAGAATACTTTTTTTTACAAAAAAATTTACATTTTCATTTTAGCGCGTCATGTTAGCGAAAAATTCTGTGAAAACTTTTAACAGTCATAAGTTACACAAGTTTGAAAAATTAGAACAATTTTCGCAATTTTTTTTTTTTTTTTTGAAACTTCGACAAAATGTCGATTAAGCATTAAGCTTGACATCAATGTATAAAATCGCACTTTGACCAACTGTTTTGCCATATCCCCCAAGCTTTGCATTTTAGACAAACACTTAGATAGAAATAACTGAAAACAATTTTCAGCATGTAAACGTTACTAAACGCATTCCCATTTCCTCATTCCCGTGCAATCAAGAAAATGTCAATCCTGCATAAAACCCGTAAATCCTTATACTTCACACAGGTCAACCAAGCGTCATTTCGACACCCATATTCCCTGAATTTTTGCATTGTGAAGACTTATGTTTTACCAGGTCAAACGTGCTTTCCGCATACGCTAAAAACTCTCAAAAATATGGAACACGAATTTCATATTTTTGGTATATTTAGATTTCATATCGAATAAGTTGCACGTAATGGAATAAATAAATGAAATAAAATGGAAAATTAACAGGAAAAATAAAAATAAATTCGACGTTACAATTCCATAGACACAAAAGTGTCGTGCGTGCTCTATTTATCGTATTTTATAGCACAGCCGTAGGTCATTGTAGTCATAGCAATCCTGAAAGATCCATAGTTAATATGTAATGCTGTGTGGTCGGGGATTTGTGTAAGCAAAGGTGTGTGCTTAACATGAACATTTGATTGTTTAGCCAATTAGCAAATCCTTCCGACCGTATCCACTTAAAGCTTCGTTTCATTTACACGAACAATCTTTGCAGTTCAGTACAACATTTTAAAATAACAACACCATTACGTTGAGCATTTATATAAAATAAAAGTGAAGTAAAATCAACTAAAGAAACTTGCGAGGAGTTGTACATAACAAATGGAATGAAGAATATATTTCAACGACGAATTGTTGAATAAAAAAATTGTGCTCCACTATTTAATGCATTCGTGATACTTGTTAGTCCATTAACATATTCATTCAGGCTTAATTTTCCATTTTGTTTGTTTAAAACGATTTCGACTATTTTCTCAATGATAATTGAATATACTCGGAAGAATGAGCTTTTCTTTTAGTTAGTAAAATAAAACATTTCGAGGTTAAAGTGAGCTGATACAATCATAAGCACATTAGCAATAGATGATAAAAAAACGTGACTTCGGAACCTGAGGTAATTAATGAAACGATTCTCTTTCTTTATTATTTTTCATCTGGAAATAGTTTTAGTAGTAGGTGGTTAGCATCGGCTCTCGTTCCCTCAAGGTTTTTTTAGCCATTCGTGAGGCTCATGAGTCCATCTTTGTGTAGACAGTAATGCCATCCATTCAGCCTCGTAAAACTTCACGAAAATTATTTCCGGTTTCTACTTTAATGAAGATTTGATTCGTCACTCCTTCCATAACATATCTCGAAATTCTTTATCCAGAGGTCTGCTGTTACGAAGGCTTGCCTTAATAACTGTGTGTAGTGCGAGTACAACACTATAAGCGCTTCGATCACCAGACCTTGGATTTCATTAAATGCTTTTTTCGCACTCCCTACTTAAAACTTAGGCCACCATATCACGCAGCCGTGACTCATCAAAGGTCTCAGCTTTTTGCGCTTTCTCCTTCACATGCTCGATCCAGTTCAACCAACTGTCGAGTATGACCTCCAAGTATTTCACTTGGTTGCCAGATACGATGTCTCGGCTCGATATATTACACGTTCAAGTATTACATTTGGATAAGAATTACTTGGGGCAGTTGACAATTTGCCCCTTTAGACTGCTGTCATCCTCTCCGCAAGCAATAACGAACAAAAGTACCAGAATTCCATATAAAAACCACGTCTTCAATTCTACGCTTCAATGTAAGCGTTTAATGCAAAATCGGCTTATGCCAAACAATGGCAAATTCTGTAATGTGATGTATAAGCTACGCGCCAATATATGCCTCGTTCCATTTGTATGTCATGTACGAAGTGCTCTTTTCATTTCTTTCACTCTTACTACATGCTCCATAAAAAATTGAAACAAAACACGGCGTCCCGAGTAAAAAAAACCATGCGATTTGAGACTGTTTTTGTGTTCGGCACTGAGTACTGTATTTTCGAACGTTTTAGACTGTTTTGAGAGCGTCATCTTTATTAAAAATGATGAGTATGCTCATTTTTGCCTCAATTAATAGACATTTTTCTGGTGTTTGAGACTATTGAAACTGATGAGTATGCTCATTTTGAGACTATTTGAGACTGTTGAGTATACTCATTTTGAGATTATTTGAGACTGTCGAGTATACTCATTTTGAGAATATTTCAGACTGTTGAGTATGCTCAGTTTGAGACTGTTTAAGACTATTTGAGACTGTTGAGTATACCCATTTTGAGACTATTTGAAACTGTTGAGTATGCTCATTTTTAGACTATTTGAGACTGTTATGAAATATTTTTCACAATTGAGCATGCTCAACAGTCTCAAAAGCATCAAAAAAATTTTAAAAAATGTTTTAGTCGAAAATGAGTACACTCAACAGTCTCATTTGTCAAAAAAATATTTTTCACAATTAAGCATGCTCAACAGCCTCAAAAAGTCTCGAAATGAGCATACTCAGCGATCTCAAATAGTCTAAGTGAGTGTGCTCAATGACCTCAGTTAGTCTAAATCTAAAAAAAAATGTAAAGTGAGTGTACTCACTGGTCTCATTAATGATGATTTTATAAAAAAAAGCGAAATTGAGACTGATTTGAGGCTGTGAGTACACTCAATTTTAGTACTCACTGAGGCTGCCATTTTCACTCGGGGTTCTTCACTTAAAAATGCATCTACTTTATAAACTATAGAATTTGCTTGCGTTACCATAGTTTTCAATGCAAACTGGTACATTTTTCATTGTAGGCTCATTCCTTGTACCATTCTACCGTTGTAAATAATGTAAATGGACCGATAAATAGAGTAAAATCTTCAATAAATGTAAATGCTTTAAAAACTGAGTGTACACAAATTTATTTTTGAAATCCACCGACAAAAGCTCGCTTTTTCGTGCGTCATTTCGGTGTCGCATGAAGTCATTTTACCGCACTAGTGCGATGAAGATTTTTTTACGCACCACTTGAATTGTATTTTTATATTAAAAGAAAATCTCGTTTTTGTCAAAAAAGTTGTTTGATACGGCCTTCGGCTCGTATCGGCAATCTCACATCTAGTGCGTTAAACTACCTTCATACGTAACTTGTACCAGAAATTACTATTCTGCAATTCAATGTCGAAATACGACAATTTTCAATACTGCTTTGAGTGCGAAAAAGGTCAACTTTTCCGCACTCAGATTTGAGTGAGTGCGGAAAAGTTTTTCAGCACTCAAATTTGAGTGCGGAAAAGTTTTTCAGCACTCAATTTTAATTGACATTAAAAAGGAAATTGTGATCGAAATATAAATTTTATTGTTTGGTTTTGTCTATTTCGGCATTGAATTGCACAAAAAGTTTTTCCTACCTCGTTTTGTAACTAGATTTTTTCAGCACACTAATGCTGAAAAAACCTTAGTTACAAAACTAGGTAGGAAAATTACTATTTCACTTTTATAAAAAGTTCCCAGTTTGTATTGAAAACAATGGCGAACGCAGGCAAATTCACAAAGTTTACAAAGTAAATATATTGTAACCTGGGTAACGAGTATTTTGTCTCATGTTAATATAAATCACATTGCAAGAGTGAAAAAGATGAAATACGTTACCCAGGTTACGGTACCGATGGAATTAGCCTGTAAGTGAACGAAAATTCATTTGGTTCACTCGATTTTGATAGCGTTTACAAAACTTACGAAGTAGCAATATAGGCGGAATGGTTCTACAATGAAAAAGTTACCAGTTTGCATTGAAAACTATGGTAACGTAAGCAAATTTTGTTTCAATTTATTATGTAAGGTACATGTTGCTGGCACCCCCACCAGGTTGAATTAGTGCTCAAACAGTGCTGAAACAGCTCAAACGACATGCCTTTTTGAGCAAAGGTTAAATATCTTGGGTCCCTGATGAGCCCTAAACTCGAGGCCGGTTTTTATCATCAGCCCTAAACAAGCTCTAAATTTAAGATTAATCTTTGTAATGAAAAAGCTCCTACCATCGCTGAAACAGCTCAAACGACATGATTTTTTGAGCGAAGGTTAAATATCTTGGGTCTCTGATTAGCCCTAAACTCGATGCCGGTTTTAATCGTCAGTCCTAAACAAGCCCTAAATTTCAGATTAATCTTTGGAATCAAAAAGATTCCAATATCGCTGAATCAGCTAAAACGACATGCTTTTTTGAGCAAAATTAAATATCTTGGGTCCCTGATGACCCCTAAACTCGGGGCTAGTGTTGATCGTCAGTCCTAAACTTGCGCCAAATTTTGAGCCATCTGGTGAGCTCAAAAATATTCGGTTTATTAACTAAACTACTATGAAATGACATGTTTGACCCTCTCAATCGTTTAGGGCTCGCGTTGTGTAGCAGCCCTAAAAAATTAGCCCTAATTCAACCTGATACTGAGAGGTGGGGGTGCCAGCGACATGTACCTGAGCATGAAGCGTAAGAGTTAAAGAAATGCAAAGAGCATTTCGCACATAACAAACCGATGGAATGCACCTATAATAAAAAATGACTCTGTAGCTTAGAAATAGTTATTTGAATCACTAGGACGGAAAGTGAGGATTTTCCATGGGTCTCTGTATTCTAACCGAGAAGCTGATTGTAACATGAGTGTGAATGTGTGCCGAGTCGAAGACGAGACGAGACGAAATGCACAAACACATCAATCAAAATTTAACACATAATTCATTTGCACATATTTCTCCAATAGCAAAACGTCAGGTACAGATGACACGATTACCGTCCTAGAATCACTTTTCCGTGTGTGTGCCCTAGACACACATTTCAGAGGTCTGCATTTCGTTGCTTTCCGAACCAAAACGATCGATGAAAAGTAGTGCTTTCGGTGCATACTGTATGAAAAATAATTTTTCATTCCTAGAACAGAAAACTGCTGTTTTAAAACAGAAAAGCAATTTTCTGAACCCTCGGAATGAAAAATATTGTACGAAACTCGGAAAATATATGTTTTTGACTATTGTGATTGCAGCCTTTGGCTTCGCCGTGGTCTGCAAACCTCACACTCGTCAAAAGCATTACATTTTTCCTAGTTACATAAATAGCTATTCTTTCCAACTGTGCAAAGAAATATTGAAGCTATAAATACTTTACTTTTCTGAGTGTAGAAAATCCAATGTTTATGGCTTCAAAGTCATCACAAGCTCACATCATTTGTGTTGACATACACCAAAGTTAATGCAACTGTGCCTTCGTTCCAACGACATGACATAGGTTTAAAACAAAAGTCTCATACATTTACTGAAAACAAAGGATCACAATAATTTATGTGACACACGAATCCCTTTTAATTTAAATGCAAGCAATCAAAATGTTTCTGTTACTCTATTCATTATAACCCGTTGCACCTTGTTTCATAACCGCAGACACTTTTTACAACTCATTTCCAAATAATTCAAAAACTATAAAAAAAACTTAAACTCCATTTCCAGAGCAATAATATACTGGGTTTATAACTCCGTCATGGTGTTGCCGAGCAAAAAATACAAAATCGACTACACTGAAAACTCCTACAGGTGAATAATATGAAACTTGCAAGAAAATAAATTCGGTTGTAACAGTTCTAGCTCATATTATTTTATATTGATTTCGTGTATGTGTATTTTTCTCGTGAAAAAAGGGAAAAGAAATAAAATTCACGTTTTCAGTGTTCAGTGTAGATACAGCTAGCAGAGCTTATATGTGCATAAAAGTGCATTAAATTTCACTTGTATTTTATAGGGCACACATGAAACTAACGATAAAAAATTTACAATATGGAGACTTCGGCAACTATCGCTGTATTTCGAAGGTATGGGATGCATGCAATTTTTATTATTTTTTGCACAGAATCAAATGTGAGTCAAAAATTTAGGGAAAAAATGTTGAATATTATTGCTCGAGCCGGTTATATGTAACGAGTTATTCTTGTTATAATTTTCTTTATTCGTTTGTAACAGTTATGACGGATGATATACTTTCACGAAATGTTTTGTTAAGTTTATGAAAGTAGTGTATTACAACACAATGAAGTGTAATGGATTTTAAAGTTTCTTCGCGCACGACGACCGTTCGTACAGCGTTCATTCATACGCACATAACTCGCGTACTTCTTACTTCTCCAACAACCACTTCTCAGACTCGATGTGGTCAATAATCTCGACCTAACTATGTTTACGTTTTTATGATTTAAAAGTAATAGTACCAAGAGATATAATAGCACGATTATAGTCGAGAAGAAGTGAATGTCCGAGGGGCTATGCCTCGAGGAATATTCACGTACCGTGACTATAATCAAGCTATTTATCCCTTGGTTAATACGATAGCTTATATCATTTGACTCGTGGCTTTTTTTGATTTCCTTTGAGATTTGACGTTATGATATTATAGTCGGACTATAATGAAAATTATAGTCGTATTATAATGAAAATTGTAGTCGATTCGACCATAATATGTCTATTATATACCTCCCAGTTTGTATGAAACTCGACTATAATATGGTCATTATATCTCTACTTTCAGGTATATAATTGGCTAATTATATGCCCAAATGACATAAATGTAAAGAACAACATTATCGCCACTTTTTTCGGACTAAAATTATCTGTTTTTGATAAAAGAACTGCCCTCCGGCTCGGTTTTCTTTAAATAATCGAAACCAAATGATATTCTGAGAGACAAATTGTTTGATTATAAAATAAAAACATTGAAAAATTCTGGAAAGCATTTAATCGTGAAATAAATATTTTTATTCAAAGAACTCGCTGGGAGAAACAGAGGGATCGATACGAGTATACGGTAAGTAAAATTCAATCTACATCACTTGTTTAATGACATCGTCATATCACTTCTGAACGTAAATAAAGCGACTTTGTTCACTTTGGGTTTTCGATTCGAATTGTTATTATTTTCTTTCGAAATTTTATTTCCAAGAATTTCATTTGTAACGAAATTTATGTAAATTTTGAGGCGAGGAAAATCGTCGTGGGCGTTGGATCCACGCGTTTAGTGGGACGTCGACTTCAGCCGTAGTATGCTTAAACATATTATAAATTTTGTATACTTTGACATAAGCCGACGCCGTACTGAAAGCGTGGATAGTCACGTCATATGACTTTCGACCTTTGCGATGGTCTTTAACGAGTCAAGGTAATGGTTAAACTTTACCGGCTCATATTTCTAGTTTTTCCCGAAAAGAAAAATCTTCGAGGGGGATTTTTTATTTATTTATCGTATGGCTTCAACAATCTCTAGTCTTCATAAATATAAATCAAACGTATATCACTTACAGAAGAAAAAAAACATTAAAATAAATATTTCAGAGGTTTATCAACCATTCTATTGCTCCGTCGTCCAGTCGATTCAGTCCTTCGATGCCTCCGCTGAATTTCCTCACAGGGCACTCATTTTCAATGTGCGCTATTGTTTGATCCATGGCTCCGCAATCGCATTGGGTTCACGTGGCCAGTTTCCATAAATGCCACAAATGATTGCAGTTGCCGTGTCCAGTGCGTATGCGATTTAGTCTCACCCAGGCTTTTCGTGGAATGTCAAATCCATTTACTCTCTTTGTTGGATCCTCAGCAAGGTCGTTATGTATAACGTAAGCTTCTCGCCACATATCTTTCCATTCAATGTCTGGATAGTACGGTGCGGTAATGTTCTTCCTGGTTGACCACGGTGGTTTTCTTGATATCAAACGGGGTGTTGGAAAATTGTTTAGGTCTATGTGTATTGGGAGGTCACTGGCCGCACTCTGCTTTTCCCATTGTCTCAGAAATTTTTTTTTCTGCGGATTTGAGGCGGTTCTATATTCGCCAGGAAGTTTAGCCATTCAAACGGAGTCGACGATACCGTGCCGGTAACTATTCGAAGCGCTTTATTTAGTGCTACGTCTATGTGGTGAGTATGTGTACTAGCGATCCAGACCGGCGACGCGTATTCCGCGACCGAAAAAACGAGTGCAAGTGCTGTTGTTCTCAGTACCTTTGCATCAGTCCCCCATGTCGTTCCAGCTAATTTTCGCAATAAGTTGATTCGTGGCTCGACTTTCGCCACTATCCTTTTGCTGTTCGTATGGAATGACAATGTACGGTCCAATGTAACGCCCAAGTATTTAGGGAAGAATTCGTGTTCCAATTCCTCTCTATCGAAAATTATACACCATTTCCTTGAGGCGTTTTTATTACAGAGATGAAACGACTGCAATGACTTGCAAGTAGGTACGTGTCAGGGGGTGGTAAAAATAGATTTCATACTATAACTCATGTAAGTTGCAATGGAAACCAGTTGTCATGGGCGCGCGGTAGTAATGCGCCCGTGACGAAAGTCCCCATACGTACAAAAAATTAAGAAAATTTTTTTTCGTAGACTTCGGAACCATATATACACCTAAGTTTTGA
The DNA here is from genome assembly GCA_029228625.1 of Pseudolycoriella hygida. Taxonomy (NCBI): domain Eukaryota; kingdom Metazoa; phylum Arthropoda; class Insecta; order Diptera; family Sciaridae; genus Pseudolycoriella; species Pseudolycoriella hygida. The sequence continues at coordinate 44,157,568 of CM055404.1, read as the reverse complement.
CATTTTTCCCTTGCGTCGTATCTTCCCTAGTTTTTCAGATTCTACGTGAAATTTCTTATTAAAATCGCTATTTTACTCGAAAAAATCGGTCCAGTTGATCAGGTGATATGACCTTTGGAAAATGGTCGCGAACAGTCAGCAATTCGAGAATGCGAGAAAATCCGCGACAACCCTAGTCTCCTAATCGACAGCGACATACAATCAGCTCCAATCACTCCTAGACTCAAATTCCGTAAGCCATTTTAGAAGTTTTACCGAATGCTCGAATCGATGGGAGACCTAAGGACGAGATGGAAGCAGTGGTGGGATGAATCAAGCGTAAGAAATATAGAACTGGTGGCTGATCCGTTTATCGAAGTAAATGGCACAAAACTGCCTCGACGAGTCTGGTCTCGTTTAAATAGAATCCGAACTGAACACGGTTGCTGTGCGCACATGATGCACAAATAGGGCATCGCTACGTCATCACTATGCGAATGCGGAGACCCACAAACAATAGATCATATCGTCCGCAACTGCCGAATTCATCGGTTCATCGGTTCCCTGGACGAATTGAATAGTATCAGCGTGCGTGCGATAGACTGGCTGAAGAATCTGGGGGTTAATATTTGACTGTTTGGACTAAATGACTTTGATTTTGATTTCAGTCTGTTTTAATTCTTGTTATCAATATTTTGTAGTGACGTTTTACTGAACTTATTAAATTCATCAGAATAAATAAATAAAATGGTCACTTTCCATACAAAATGTGCTATTTCATAGAAGCCAAAGTTAATGCAAATATCCTACGTTACTCAGTTAGTTAGTTAGTTAGTGATTTCCATTGGTGATTTCCAACTTGTATGAAAAACGACTTTTTTGGAATTTTCTCGAGAACGGAAGATTTTAAAAAAGGGGTGGTACCGGCCTCGTGGAGTGGGTGCCATATAAAGCTCATATGTATGTGTTTGTGTGTAATATGTACGGTAGCACATTTTGAATGAGACAAGGTATGTTGTAGAAGAAGTTAAGGGGATCATTTTCGCCCATGGAAGTAGTAGCAGTCGAGCTTCGGTTTGGCTGGAAAAAATGCTGTTAAATTCGTCAAAAAAAATTTTCTACTTCCAAAAGAACTGATATCACAACAAAAACCCTTTTTAAAAACGAAACGTGACCCAAGTACTCGTCCCTTCTTCCAAAACAACTGATCAATTTGGGTGACGCTTACAGCTTCGGAACGCAAAAAATTCTTTTGAAATATTTTCACTTTTGATTGAAAAAATGCGTCACAAATGCCGGACCCTCCCAACGTTATAATTTTTCTGTGCTTTCAGATTTCGAACGCCAAAAATTTGGCTAGCCGTCCTCCACACATCACGCACAACTTAATTTTTTTTAGTGTCAAATCTGAAAGAACAGAAAAACTATAACCGTGGGGGGTGGCAGTTGTCCTTCAATTTTATTTGTCAATTTTCAAATCCAAATAGACTAAAATCGCTCCAATGTGGTATGCTCGACTATGACTGTGTCGAAATATGGACCTTGACTATAATCCTTTTAATATAGTTCTATTTGCATTGGGTTTGATTTACTATATAATTTTTGTATAATTGGCACCAAAGCAATAAAATTATTGAAAATTCCACAATAAATGTCATGTTTATTCGTTTTATTTACTATCGATGGAAAAAGTTTCTGAACGAATAACATTCAGAGCTATTTTGTGGTTGTTGATTACTCATTTATACGAAACTTCGAGATACGAGATTTCTTACATTTCATATTAATTTCTTCATTAAACTTTAGTGATTAGTGTCGAGAGTAGTAGTTTTTACCGGTCATTTTTGTTACATTTACCGCCTTTACCGTTTGCCGGTAAATGAAAAAACGTCAGTAAATGAGTTCCCTAAAAGAGACATACAAGCTACGATATAGTCAATTTTGCTTAAACTAGGCAGATAGTTTAACTAGTTTGAGAATATACTGTAAAGCACAAAAAAATTCCTTACAGAGGAGGTGTGACGCAAGTCTTTTTGTCTACTTACAAAAGATCTGAAATTAGGAAAGGGTGACGCATTGTGCTTCTAACGCAAGATGATTTTCCTCCAGTTGCAAAAGTTCTGAAATCACAGGATGCGAAAATTTACACTTGCACAGTACAATCGTCAAAAGTTAAATCTTTGCAGTGTAACAACTAAAAACATAGAAAAATTATTTCGTTGTTGGGTCTAGCGTTTGTGGCGCATTTTTTTAAAAACTCAACGTAACTTTGCTTTAATTTTTTTTGGCGTATCCAAGCTGAATGCGTCATCCTCCTCGGATTTCAGATCTTTTGTGCGGGTATCAGTACTTTTTTTACGTTTATCTCTAGTCAAAAACACCTAAAAATTTTGCTCAATTTGAATACCTCATCATGTCGAGAATGACCAAAAATATCAAAAAACCCAAAGGAAGTTGAAAAGTGCTGGAGAAATCCACAATAGTCCCACAAACCTAGGAATCCCGATTGGATGATCTCACTCATGTCGGGAATAACCGAAAACTATATAAAAAACCTGATGGAAGTTGAAAAGTAGATCATCCCTCCGAATTCTAGAAGTGGACATATCACAAGAATTGGGCCATATTTCCCTAAAACCCTGAGACAAGTGTTCGTTAAAATTTGATTCTACCTACAACTTCGCCTTTGAAAGCAGCTTTTTTACTTCCATATAGTGAATGCAACCCGGTTTTAAACCGAACCGGTTTTTCGGTTAACCGCCCGATTTTGGACACTAAAAAACCGGGTTTCCCGGTTTTTTCGGTTTTTTTACGAAAAAAAAAGAATTTACTTAAAAATAAGTACTTTTCCGTCACATGACTGTGTCAAACGAGAGGTCAAGGTGCAAAAATTACCACGATGACCAAATTTCGTACCACTTGTGGATAGTCGACTTTGTAATTTGTAGTTTCAGAAGACTTTTCAGTATTTTCGTAAACATTATTGCTCCAAAAGTCAACGTTCAAACATTTACATTATCGCAGAAGAATTTTTATTGGATCAATAAAATGAATTCCATGACGAAGTAAAACTTACGTAAAACAGTTGTGGAACATAATTTTGCATCTTTGTACGAAGTAATTGCAGAAAAATAATTATATTTTGTTTCGAAAGCTGATGTTTACTTCGCTTTAGTTTAAAGTCTGTGTTTCGATTGCATTTTTCATTTTTTTTTATGAACAAGTATTTATTATGTCGCGTTAGGTGAAAATGCTCTGTTTACTAAGATAATCGACATAAATTATAGGAAGAGAAGAGTAGTATGGTCAAAGGAATGGTTAATTACAGAAAGGGGACATCTCCATTAGCGAATTATAAGAAAAATATTGGAGATGACTCCCTTTCTGCAATTAACTATTCAATGTCGTTCATCTGGAAAAAAAATAACAAAAAGGAAAACAACCATCAAAAATAAAACTTTAAAATTTTGCGCTAGTATTTAACAATTTTTTTAAACAAAATAGTATTTTCTACAAGAAAGCATTTCGATAGCTATGACCAATTGTCCAAAAGTCAATAAAAAAGTTTAATGAAACGAAGATATTCTTTATAAAAATGTGAGGAAAATAGGCTTCGGTTAACCGCGGTTTCTTTTACCAGAAAAAACCGAAAACCGGTTTTTCAATTTTTGCTTCAGTTTGCATTCCCTACTTCCATAGTTCTAGAGAAATGGGTCATCCCTCCGAATTCTAGAACCTGAGACAAGTGTTCGCTAAAATTTGATTCTGTACAACTTTGTCTTCGGAAGCAACTCTGACAGTTCTACATATATGGGTCATCCCTCCCAAATTGTAGAAGTGGCCATATCCCAAGAATTGGGCCATATTTTCGCAAAACCTCGAGACACGTGTTCGCTAAAATTAAATTCTGTACAACTTCGCCTTTGAAACTAACTTTCTAACTCTCATAGTTCTAGACATATGGGCCATCCTGGCTAATTTTAGAAGTTGCCATATCCCAGGATTGGGCCATATTTACCCAAAACCCTGAGACATGTATTCGCTAAAATTTGATTCTCTACAAATTCGCTTTCGGAAGCAACTTTCCAGCTCTCATATTCTAGAGATAATTGGTCATCCTGTCCAATTTTAGAAGTGGCCATATCGCATATTTCCCCAAAATCCTGAAGCACGTGTTCGCTAAAATTTGATTCTCTACAGCTTTGTCTTTCGAAGCAAATTTCTAACTGTCATAGTTCTAGAGATACATTTCATGAAACCTTATAAAATTGCCATAAAGAAAGAAAGGAAGGTTTACAAAATTGTCGATTTGTGTCCGTTTCAAAATATTTTCCGGGGGTACGTCGCATAGGGGCAAGTAAAGTAGATTTTTACACAACAAAAACCCTTTTTAAAAGGGAAACGTGACGCAAGTCCTCGTCCCTTTTTCCAAAACAACTGATATCAATTTGGGTTACGCTTGCAGCTTCGGAACGCACAAAATTCTTTTGAAATATTTTCACTTTTGAATAAAAAAATGCGTCACAAATGCCGGACACGCCAATGTAATAATTTTTCTACGCTTTCAGCTTTCATACGCAAAAATTTGATTTCCTGTACAAAAATACGCCATACATCCCATAAAGTCAAATTTTCACATTGTGAAAGCTGAAAGAACAGAAAATCTATAACATTGGGAGATCCGGCATTTGTGACGCATTTTTTTAATCAAAGGTGAAAATATTTTAAAAGAATTTTGTGCGTTCCGAAGCTGCAAGCGTCATCCAAATTGATATCAGTTGTTTTGGAAGAAGGGACGAGGACTTGCGTCACGTTTCCCTTTTAAAAAGGGTTTTCGTTGTGATTGTAATGTTTTGCATTATTTTG
>CM055404.1:44123757-44152223 GCA_029228625.1 Pseudolycoriella hygida | reverse complement strand
GGCGAAAATGATCCCCTCAACTTCCTCTACAACATATCGAAAGTTTTTTTTTTTTGAGTCCCCGCCTATTTTCCGCCATTTTGGCGGTCACCCTGATACACAACACATCCAACCCAACAACTTTCCCTTTGACACCAAACCTCTATCTCGAACACACAACCATTGCCTCATACAAAATGTGCTATCATACACACTACACACACAAACACATACATTTAGGCTTTATATGGCGCCTTCTAAGAGCCCTGGCGCCCAAACGAGGCCGGTACCCCCCCCCCCTTTTTTAAAATCTCATATGGCGTAGAATGCCCACCCGAAGGTCCCTGCAAAATTTCAAGAAAAGTTATCGAGCCGTTTTCGAGCGGTCGGTTTTCATACAAATGGCTCTGGAACTAACTAACTAAGAAAGTAACGTAGGATGTTTTCATTGTTGGCTTCTATGAAGTAGCATATTTTGTATGGAAAATGAAGATTTTCTAAAGGTCATATTTTCGAATCCACTGGAACGATTTTAATGAGTAATATGTCGATTTCAATCAAATTCCAAAGAACTAGGTCTCAGGGGGGGGACGACGCAAGGGAAAAAAGTCAAGCTGTATATATGGTTCCGAAGTCTACGAAAAAAAATTTTCTGAATTTTTTGTTCGTATGGGGACTTGCGTCACGAGCGCATCGCTACTCCGCGCCCATGATCGTATCAGACTTGCGTCATATACTGCAAATGTTGATGTCTACAAAGGTTTTACTAAAACACAAATTGTAACAAGGAGGTCAGCAGTACACAGATTTAATTTAAACTTGTCAGAATTTCATTCTTACCTTCCCACTTCTATTTAAAGTATGTGATATAACACACGCGAATTTGAAGATTCTATCGAATTCAAACGTACGAAAATATCATGGTGGTATCTTTGTTCGTTTGAAAGTTTAAATTGAATGTAACAAATTGTTCAAAGGAATGTTCTGAATGGAAATGATTCCAAATCAATTTTGACAGTCCATTAGATCTCGTTTAAACATCCAATCAAAGAGACTATTGCGAATTAGTTCGTGCAATTAAATTACTCGAATGAAACGCATATATCAGAGTATACAATCCGTAAAAACGAACTGATCAACAATTCAAAAGATTCATATATGTTCTGGCTAAATAAACAGTTCGCATGCAGTCGTTATACCCCACTTACACAATATTAAAAGTAATATTTTATTAAATTTTTTAAAACATCCACTCACATTGCAGAAATACCGTTGCCATCATCCCCTTCAAAACAGATAACTCATGTGTTTCCCGAACCAAAAGAAAGTAAGTAAAAATTTATTTATTTAAAGGGTTATTTACCCTTTATGATAGGGCCATATTCCAGGTTAAAGGTTAACCATAAAAAATATATACACTTTGCATTTGTAAAACGTTACATTTATATTTACTGTAAAATATGTGCCTATCTAACAGAGTAAAAAAATATAAAACTTTCACGTATATTACATGAGAAAATATTTCACTTTAAAATGCTTCGGTTACCCAACATTTCATTTTGATCTCTCTTTTTTTTGGTTAAAAAAACTTCTTTTCCCTCATGTACAGATTCCGTAGTACGAAACGATTCAACAAGAATTGTTCAACCGGAAGTGGTTTTTCCAATGCGGTCAGAAAGTCATGGATCACCGAATGGGCCGATTGAAAGAAAGGGAACGGTGGCAATTGGTCAAAGTGTATTTTACACAGATTTTCCACCTAAAGAGTATGGTCATTCAGGTAAGCTCTCTCTTCGATATTATTTAGTGTCGTATTTTAGAAAACTCGCCCGTATTGTCAGGTGACATATAAAATGGTTTCATTGCCGTTTCTTTCTTTTTTTTATATCCATTGGTGTAATAACCATTGAAAATTTAATCGAGTTTTCCCTTATTTCCTTTTAAATCGAATAAAAATTGATTACATTTTTCTTCCTCTAGGCTCGAACTCAATAAAAGTGGTTCAGAGATGTTGGCATTTATTATGTTTGTTGTTGGTGTGTAAATTGTGTTGCTAAGAACTCCAAAGAAACCAAGAAAATTAGTGATATTACAAAATTAATAGCAAAATTATGAAACACAACCCTAGATAACAATTACAAAACTAAAATTGTAAAATTTATTTTGTATAAAATAGGAATTGCATTGGGTGTAGATGCTGGCGAAAATTGAGTTCTAAATGTAATAAATCAGGTCCTTTACTTCGGAGAGCTGCGGGAAACATTCACATTGCTTTGATTACATACAATCGATTTTATTTTCAACTTTTCCCATTTTCTAGAAGTACTCAAGGAAACAAACGGTCTTCGGCAGATATTTCAAATGTTATCTTTTTGTCACGGAGCTAGAGCCTTTCTAATTTGAATCATACGTACGTATGGTCGGGTTCATTTGTCAGGTCCGGTATGATTTCAGAAAGCATCCTGGTGCCTGGAGGGGATATGTGCGCAAGGGTATTCAGATGACTTAACGGTATTGATTAGGGGTAAATTTAAAAGTACGCTGGGCGACCTAGTCAGTAATGCACTGAGAGTAGTCGAGAAATGGTGTCACGAAAGGGATTGACAGTTAATCCCACTAAGACAGGACTTGTGCTGTTCAGTAGAAGGAACACAGGATCAGACCTGGTGGGGAAAATCAGGCTCTTCAACGTGGACCTAGAACTGGCTCCAGGAGTAAAGTACCTAGGGGTCACGCTTGATAGCAAGCTGAACTGGATTGACCATGTCATAGACAAAGCAAGGAAGGCTTTGACGGCTTTTTGGATCTGCAGGAACTCTTTCGGGAGAAACTGGGGTCTACCGTCTGAGGCTATTCTATGGTTGAGGCTGTGATCAGGCCAATGATGAGCCATGGGTCTGTGATATGGTGGCCAAGTCTCAACGTTGAGTGTGCGAGGAAGGAGTTGAGTGAGATTCAGAGGCTGGTATGCCTTTGCATCACTGGAGCTATGAAGACAACGGCGACCGCTGCCATGAAAGCACTGTTGGCTGTACCACCTCTGGACTTGGTTATCAAGGCTAGAGCTTTTGCTACAGCGGACAGGTTGGTACAGAATGGTATGTGGGCTGCCCCTTTCGGGGCTGGACATGGCCGAATTGGTGAGATGATTCCGGACCCAGTTTTTAGCATACCTAGGGGCCCAATGACTTCATTGACTTCACAAGGCGGTTCGTAACGGTACTTTCAAGCAGAGAGGAGTGGCTGGACATATGACCGGCCTATCTGAGTGGAAGGGCAAAAGTTAGATTTACAGACGGATCCAAGGCAGTTGAAGGGGCAGGGGCTGGAACATACGATCCGAATGCTGTGCAGGATATCTGGTATCTGGAACTACCAGTGTTCTCCAGGCAGAAGCTTTCGCGCTACTAATGTGAGCTCGAGAAGCACTGCCAACGGGGACGCAGAAAGAGGACGTCCTCATCCTTTCGGATAGTAAGGAAGTGATCAGGACACTCGTATTGGCCGTGGTGACCTCTAAGCTGATCAAAGAGTGCAAGGAGTATCTGAACGATGTGGATCGAGCAATCGGATCACGCTGGTTTGGGTATCTGGGCACTCTGGTGTGGAGGGGAACGAAAGGGCGGATGAACTTGCAAGAATGGGGTCCACGACTATATCAATGGGAGCCGAACCTTACCTGCCAATATCCAGGTCGTTGTGTGCGCAAGTGCTAAATAACTGGGTGCGGCGAGGACACGTGGAGCGATGGGAGGAATATGACGGAGGTGCTCACACGAAGCGCTTCTTTCCGAGGCCTGACGAGAAATGGACAAGTGACTTGCTAGTGATGGACCGGTGTCGCATTAGGAGGGTTGTGGGAGCGATCACTGGACATTGCGGGTTGAATCGGCACATGTACAAGTTGAGGCTTTCGGGAACCACCGAATGCTCTTGTGGATTGGGGGAGGAAACGGGCATACACTTAATTTGTGAATGCCCCAAGTACCTTCAGCTGAGGCGTAAGATCTTCGGGGAATTTTTCGTGGGACCATCCCAAATCGCTAATCTGGGACCTGCCACACTTGACAGATTTTTGGTAGAGACAGGAAGGCTCGCGTGAAGATTTAAATGATGACCGGGAAGGAAACAAATAATCCTAGGATCTGTGTTTCAAGATCGCCTAGGCGATCGTCCCAATCTGATAAATCTAAATCTATCCTGGTGCCGAAAAAGTTAATATCACAATGTTGGATGCGTGAATGGGTATATTGATATGCCCTTGGTTTCGACTCGGCAATCAGGCTGCCGACTTGAGATGTATTAATAGCCTCATAAGAGTCAGCCTGGTGCCGAAAATCTGTTAATGTCGTACTATACGTTACATAAATTTCAACTCGGCACCAAGCTGCTGCTTCCCTCTATATTTACAAAAGAAAATCTGAAGTACGCAGCCTGGTGCTGAATTAAAATTAATATGACGTATGGTATGCGTTACAACCCTTATGATGACATTAACTGGTTTAAGGCACCAGGCTGCCTTCTATAAGGCTACATATACTTCTCAAGTAGGCAGCCTGGTGCCGATTTCGAACCGAGTACATAGTAACCCCAACATTGTCATAGAAACTTTTTTGGCACCATGCTGCCCACCTTGAAATGCAGACCTCTGTTTGTTGCAATTTTTCTCCGTGAAAATGTTAGACGACGATAAGATAAGTAGTTCAGGCACAAGACAAAGGATCAGTCTTGTGCCTGAACTCCTTATTTCATCGTCGCTTAGAACATTTTCATGGAGAAAAATTGTTACAAACAGATGCCTCGTTTAGGCAACACCACGTTTACTTCTGTCAAAGTATAGTGAATTTCGATAGGAGGGAAACGTATAAACTCCATGAACGCTTGACATTTCTTGCATTTCATCGTGAGACTCGTTATACTTTGACAGAAGGCGATTTCACAACTAAACGCATCAATTGTCAAGCTACGAAAAATGTGGTGCTTGTCGACTTATGCACTTCATCATGAAATTTCGTATGCTTTGACATGAGCCAACGTAGTGCTACGCGTATTATACGGCACTACATGTAGATGACCGACTTTACTCAACCGGCACTTCATCCCTCATCCCTTTATCCCAGCTGGATACTCTCACAGTTTTCAAGTCGGCTAGAGCTGCATCGCACCGTCTAGATTTTGGACGCCCTGCGGCTCTCTTGCCTTCCGGTCTGGTCTTGAGGATTCTTTTCGGAATACGACGATATTCCATTCGCTGTACATGACCGAGCCAACGTAGCCGATTTATTTTGGTAGTTCTGACCATGTCCGGCTCTCCATAAAGCTGACTAAGCTCATGATTGTACAGTCTCCGCCATTGGTTCTGTCTTTGGCCAAAGACTGATCCAAATATTGTCCGCAGTACTTTTCTTTCGAACGTGTGCAGCGATTGTTCGTCTTTTTGTGTCAAACACCACGACTCCGAACCATACGTAACTACCGGTCTGATCATAGATTTGTATATTGTGCATTTTGAATTTCGGCTTACTGACTTGGACTTTAAGATTTTCGGAAGGCCGTAATAATTCCGGTTGCGCAAAATTACTTGTCTTTTAATTTCGTCCTCGATGTCGTTATTAGTGGTCAGCTCCAATCCAAGGTATACGAATTTGTTGACCATTTCGTATGTGTGTGTGTCGATCGTTATGCTTTGCTCCTGATGTCGATTCGAAGGCGGAATGATCATACATTCCGTTACTGCGTCATTAACTTTCAACCCAAGGTCGTTCCTTTCCTCTCCAAGGTCATAAACTTGTCTTTAACAACTTCCATATTTCGTCCAAGTATGTCCAGGTCATCTGCAGAACCTAGCAACTGACCGGATTGGTGAAAATTGCCTTGGTTGCCTTGAAGTCAACGAACAAATTATGTGTTTCAATGTTGTACTCCTTGCACTCCTCCAAGATCACGAAAATGGGACACTTCATTGAAATTATAAAGATTGTTGTTCGACTCATCCTTTCCCGCAATTCTCTGAATTTCTAATGAAAAAAGTTGAAAAATGGTTCCTGGTGAAAAAAATGTAATTTAATTTTAAACTAACAAAAATGTGAACATCTCTTTCATAAAGTCAGACAAAGTAAAATTTCCATTGCAACATTGAAGCAGCACCCCTAGTTCAACAATGCATACATTTTCGGTTCGACTATTCAAACAGAAAACTACAACAAATAAATTTTTGTATAAAAGTTTATTATATTAAAAAATCAAATAAAAAAAAGTTGTGCACTTCTGAAAAGTGTGACAAATTTCGACTTTGCAAACCTGACACTCAGACCCGTGCGCCAACTATTTTGATTTCAGACGAAGCGAGTCGCCAGGCTTCAGCCCCAGCCGACTTCAAAATTTAAATTGACATATTTGGGAAATCGTGAGAAAATCATTTCTGAATTCTATGTTTCCGAGACCCAGGATCGGAAACCGCATCGTGCTCCTTGTTTTTCTCGACCCAGAAACGAACTGCATGATACTTGATTTTAAGAGTGAATTGCGAATTCTTCGACTTTTTTGTTATGACAGTTAAATTCAAGTTGTCCTACATTCTTCATGTAAGTATATGGCTCATTCGATTCCATGGACCTTTACGAGAAATTCGTAGAAGATAATGTTTTCCGAACATATCCGATCTGAGCTGTAGAAGAAAGTCTCTGCAAGAATCTAGGAATAGCCCAAAATCGTTTTTCTTTAAAAACTTCAAGACTAGTGGATTTTTCTGAAACTTCTCAGGTGAGTAAACGAAGAGTTTGGGCCCCCACTTGCGCGGAAATTGTGGGTGGGTGGGATGTAGGGGCTGTTTTTAGGCGAAAAAATTGACTTATGCGATTCACCAGTTATACCAGCGCAACTCTGCGAAACCAAGTATATCATTGAACAGCCCATGGTCCCTAGTTTCTAAAACCTTGGATTGATCACGTGCAGAACGCTGGTATAAGTTGTAATTATAGAAAATATCAAAAATGGCCAAATTTGGAAGCTTCTCCAATTTTTTATGTCTCCAACGAATTCATTCCGATTGGAATCAAGTAAGAATAATGGTTTGAGGTACCAGGAAGCCTCAGTGTTTCTGTCCGGAATTTTTAAAGACCAGACAGTACGAAAAAAAAAGGCAAATTGTGGCAATTATTTCGTGGCGAAGCTTTGTCACACTCATGACCCTATGCTACATAGGGAAACAGTCAACAATTTATTATTTTCTGAAGGCCACTTTTGAGGCCAAAATTGCGTTTTTGGCGGATTTCACAGTGCATGAAAATTGAGCTACTTTCCCCTAGATCCTCTTATACCAGCATTCCGCACGTGATCTATCCAAAGTTTTAGAAACTAGGGACGATGGGCTTTTCAATGATATACTTGGTTCCGCAGAGATACGCTGGTACAACTGGTAAATCGCATATTTAAGTCAAATTTTTCGCCTAAAAACAGCCCCAGCGTTCCACCCACCCACAATTTCCGCGCAAATCGGAGCTTAAACTCTTCGTTTACTCAAGGAGTACTTACCTGAGAAGTTTCAGGAAAATTCGCTCAATCGTCTTGAAGTTTTTAAATAAAAACAATTTTGGGCTATTCCTTGCAGAGACTTTCTTCCACATCTTAGATCGGATTTTTTCGGAAAAAATATCCTTCTACGAATTTTTCCTAAAGCTGGATGTAATCGAATGAGCCATATATATGAAGAATCTGAGACCACTTGAGTTTCAGTTGGTTGAAGAATTCGCAAATTCACTCTTAAAGGGTGAGAAGTGAACGTGTTTTGACTTTACACGTGGTAGTTGTGAGTTAAAGATTTTTGGTTCTGGACGGAAAAGGCAGGAAATAGATTATTCAGGTCAAAATGTGGAAATTCGAAACATTCTAACATTCACCGCTCGCTATAGCCAACTATGGCTTTAAAGAAGCAACGAATTCACTGTACTCGTACCAGTTCGGTATTGGCAAAGTTTGATTCGGTTGATTCTAAGGTGGGGGTAGGAGGATAGAACATTCGATTGAGTGAAAACAGGTTTGCAATTTCTATCGAAGATTAAATCAAATTAGACGAAAAAGATAATTTGTGAAATTGACAAATAGCAAACGTTCGTAAATCATTTGAACATAAAATTATTTTAAAGAAAAGTGTAAAAAAGAAAGTTTTCATGAATTATAGACAAATTGTTCTAAAATCTTATCAAAGTTTAATTTTGATCGAAGTTATGGTAAATGTGAAGCTCAATCAAATTAAAGTAAATTTTATCGAGTAAATTCAACATATTTTTGAAGAAAAAGCAAACATTTCCTGAATAGTGTGGCATATCATTCGAACTACGTATTCAATAAGAATTCACGTCGATTCATTTATATTTCATCAAATAATCACATAAATAATGCGCATCGCAATATGTTTTTTGATATCCAGTTATAAATTCACTGTGTTTATCATGTTGGATTTGAATCGTCATGTTTCCAAAGGCCATTGAATTCATTCATTCCGATTATCAAAACTATTTGCACTTTTTGTAGTTAGCCACGAGAGCTTAGTAAATTCAATTTAATATTTACAAACTTCAAATATGTTCAACTTTATAAATTTTAATTGAATTGCTAACAGTTACAGTGTTTTCAAAGGGATACAATGAGACCCGCACGATACATTATTGATAATAAAAAAATTGCAAAACAAGTTCAAAAGAAACACATAGTCAAATGGCACGATCGATATTTGAATCACGACCTATTCTTGGAAATTTAGGGAAAATTAAAGAAAATTATGTGCACAAGAATAGTTCCTGATTTCAAAAGTTGATCGTCAACTTGTGTTTGATGTGCTTGTCGGTTTGCACACTTCATCCTGAAATTTCGTATACTTTGACATGAGACGACGTCACGCGTTGCGTCGAATTAAACATGCGGCGAAACATACGTCCCATTTAGTGTTGCCATAAAACTGAAATCAATGATTTACTGAAACACAAAAGTATCATAGAGGGTTCAAAATGGTTAGAATAGGACAGAATATACGTGAGTAGGAACGTCAAACGACAGAGCCTTGCACCTAAGCCGCTAATGGGCTTGTTCTGTCTGCCAACCAGGGCCTATTTTTGAGAAAATTTTCTCAAATTTTCCAGAATTTTATTTTAAGAAAAATACGTTCAAACAAGTTAAAATGAGTGTAAAATTATTAAGAATCGACGTAAAATGTATTCTGAACCATATTAGAGGTAGTGCAGATGAAAAAAACAACAAGAAACCAAGCATGAACGGGTGGCTGAAAATTCAGCCCTTAGGATGCCCTAAAACACCTAAAATAGGTCGTTTGAACAAATTTTTGAATAAAAACATCAATTATACTTCAAAATTGTTATAAATTTTAAGGAAATTTGAGAAAATTTGAGAAAATTTTCTCAAAATTTCACAAATTTTCTCAAATTTTCACAAATTTTCTTAAATTTTCACAAATTTTCTCAAAAATTATCTCAAAAATAGGCCCTGCTGCCAACAGAACTTAGAAGTCATCTCTTGTGATGCGGTTCAGATAGTCTAGCACCGTTTTCGGCGGAAGATTTCTTATAGATTTTGGGGTAGTTGTATATGAATGTATAAGTATATGAACGGCGGATTCGATGTCCCTACACTTGTCACACAGTGGACTGATACCATATCATATTGTATCGGATCGTTTGAAAGCAACACTGCCGAAAATGTAACCTTACCAATTTCAGTGCTGCCAAACAGGACTCTTTCAAATGATTTTAAGTGCGGCTTATTTAGAAAACCGTGTCCTGTTAGAATGAGCCTCTTGACGTCACGCTTGGAGAATGAGAGAATTAGGAGAATGGTTTTCCCTTATTCTAATGCAGTTTTTGGCGTGACTTGCGGAGTTCAGTCATTCCGAGTGGCGGGAGAAGGTTTTTGCCTTCAAGTGTGATATAAGTCCAAACAGAGCAGAGGCTGACACCGCTACACTTGGTTCAGGACCTACGAAAGAGGAGGATGAGGAAGCTCTAGCTAGCTCATTAGCTTGTTCATTACCCGCGGTACTGATATGATTTGGTACTTAAGCCAAATCTCCGCATTTTAAAACTAGTGATAAGGAGATTTTGTAACTTCCTAGGGCTTTGATTGATGATTGACTGTCTGAACAAATATAGATTCCATCGTCCTCTGGCAAGGAACGGGTTAGCACAGTTGTTTCCACCAAGAATACCCGGGTTCAAGCCCGGTGAGGATAAAATTCTGTATAGGATTTTTCTTCAATCTGTAGCATGAAAGTAACGTTCCTAAGCATACCCAAGCTTCTAAAAATGGGTAGTTGTGGTGTTTGTTGTCCACAACGAACCGTACACAGAAGAACGACATGTATGACGTCACCCATACACGATGAATTCTACATGTGTACAGATGTCTGAGTCTATCTTAAGGCGGAGATATAATAAACACCAGATGAAATCCTATATACGTAGCTAAAATATATAGGCGTTTTTCGGAATTCACGTTAAGCATGTGGTTAAACAAACAGATTAATGATTGCTCACACAAATGCCCTAGAAAAAGGTATTTCAGTTGTACGTGATGCACTGCAATTACGGGCTCGTTTAGAATAAGCATAGTTTCGACGGAGGCTAGAAGATGTATTGTAATGTCCGGGCCCAAACAGCGAGATTCATTTGGCGTGTATACGGCTTGTGCCGGAGGCTAGAAGATGTATCGTAGTACGTGTGCTCAGACAACGAGTCTTATTCGGCGTACCGGTTACAACTATGCGTTCTGAAATGAGAACATTTAAATTTGGGAATCTAACTAAGACAGAATACATGACTTGGTGGAATGATAGAAGACTGTCGGGAGGTAGAAGATGGATTTTTGACGGGTCTTTCTCTGCGGTTGATTGAAGCTTAGGTTGTGTATTAATGAAGAATATGCAAGGCCGTGTATTATCTTGTACAACATGAACTCGTCGTTGATTAATCTACGAGATTCAAGCGTGTACATTCGCAACCGCTTTAACCTGATAGGATATTTCGGCCGAGGTGTTCCCTAGTTGAATTTATAGTTTTAAACATTATCCTGAATTTCTTTTGAACTCGTTCAATTTGTTCAACTGCGTTTACATAGTACGGGTTCCAGATGGTTGAACAACACTCGAGACGATTTCTCACCAATGCATTGTACAACAACATCATGCTTTTTTGACCATGAAAATATTTACCACAGCGAAATATGAATCCCAGCATTCTGTACGATTTCTTGGTAATAAATTCAACATGAGCGCTGAAAGAAAGTTTGTTGTCCATAATCACTCCCAGAATCTTTTTTGTAGATACTCGTCACAGCTCCTCATCGCCAATCTTATAGCTGGATAAATGCACTTGTTTGGACTGTGAGTCGTTGACATTACCGCATATTTTTCAATATTGATGACCATTTCGTTAACTGTGCACCAATACACGATCTTGTACAGATCTGCTTGCAGATGGTTGCGGTCGTAGGTGTCATTAATCTTTCGAAAAATCTTGAGATCGTCCGCGAAGCCAGAACCGGCGAGAGAGAGGACAAAAGATCATTGATGAAGAGTATAAACAAGGCCAGTTTGCTGCCTCGACCAGAAATCTAATGGTCTTCTGGCAAATTATCCAAGGAGGATATCATATCATTTACACAACCGATCATTCCGATAATCTCCGATTGGAAAATTGTGATGAATTTACCAAGGGGTAAACTTACCGCTACATTTAGATTCAAGGAGCAAAACCTGCTCCTGAGTTTCCGTTAGTAGATGAGCCATCCGTGAACAATCTTAGTCTGTTAGTATCTGGAATAACTGAGTCGTCGGTCCAGTTACACCGATTAGGAATAATAATTGAGAAAGATCTGTCAAATCTGTATTCAGGAATAATGGAGTCACAAGGCATTTCTATTTCAGACCAATTTGATACCATTCTTTTCCATATTTTTAAGTGGTTGCTTTGGTCTGCAATAAGCGAGTTACTTAGTTTTAGTCTCAAGGCAGCGGAGCGAGCTCAGCTTTAATAAAGATGTGAAGTAGTTCTAGTTCGAAGGAGGGCTTCTAAGGATCGGGTTGGGGCTGATCAAACGGTGCCGGTTATTCCAGTGAGTGCTAGTCTTTGAAATTGTAAGAATTAATTTGAATGCGAGGCATCAGTGTATTAAAGTTTTTTATAACATAAAATGTCATGTGGAATGCGTTTTGGAACAATGAGAAAACTCCGAAAGTGATAAATGAGTAAAACCCAAAAGTCCTGAGTGACACCTCACCAGACGAGTCTAAATGTTGTATTGAATTTAATAAAAAAAAATTCTACGAAAATTTATTATTGAGACAATTATGTTTTTTTTATACAATCCAACATTCGTGCAGCTGGACCAACGGTTGGTCGAACATATTCGATTTTACAAAAACATTAATTCAATAATTGTTCATTCAACAAAAGACATAAATTCATGTTTATATACCAAAAAATTTAATTTCAGCAACGAACTTTAGTTCTTCCACACAATTGTACGGCTAACTAAGTCAAATATTTATTCATTGCAAATTTTATCAATTCATCCAATTTTTAATGGTTTTTTATTAAATGGAATCATTTTGCTGATTCCTTTTAATTATTTTATTCGATTTACAAGTGAACAGTTAAAAGCAGAAGGTGGTTTTGAGCTCCATTCATGTTCGATATGTTGCTTTCCAATGGGTTATAATGTTAAGAGGCGTGTTTCTCAACGAGAATGTTTGTCTGTAACAACCAGTCCTAGATCCTAGCTAGAAAATACTTAAACAATGCGCTTTATATGCCGATATTACACTATGTTGAACAAGTCAGAGCCTATTATTCGGAAATTTTTCACAAAATTATGGAGGCATGGGTAAGCTTCCGTGACGCAAGTCCTAGCAAAAAATTTTTTTTCGATGACCAGGCACCAGATGCATAGCATAATGTTTTTCAGATTATCCATAAGATTCTAACAAGAATTACCTGTTTCATCAAAAAACAATTTCAGAAAATCGGGAGCTGCGAATTTTTTAAATTTATATGTGAAATGTATTGGTACAATTTTTTATTCTCGGTTCCAGGAAGACTTTAGACGACTGGTTCGGGAGTTAGAGAGGAGGGGAGTTTCTATAGTAATTCCATTAGATTGCGTCGATTTTAGGTTTATATTTTTGTCAGACCTGGATCCCCTTCAGCTCTACTTCCGACCTCATTTGAAACTTTTTAAGAGATAAGGTATAAGCGTATCTGCGAGAGCAGCATTTCCGCTAAACCCTTTTTTCTATGTTTTGTCCTACAACACCATAAATATTTCTGAAAACCTTCAAAGTTCTATCGTTGTCATTTCGAAAAATAACTTCTTGTGGAAAGGCGGGTACGAAAAACTCACCTTCTGAGCGCTCCCACAAAAATGGTTCACGACTCTTTCCACATATTTTCTTATTTTTCCATATCGTATTAGATCTAATAGCGTCTTCAAAAAACAAAAACCATTGACAAATGTTCTAATTTATTTTTTTGTCTACGAAGAGTCATGGGAATTGAAAAAAGCGCTCATTTTCAGATTCAGAATATCCTTTGGCTTAAGCTTATATCACCTTTTAGAAAATTGCCAACTCTCACAAAAATTTTCAAATGAGGAAATGAGGTTATGAGGAAATCGAGTTGCAGGCGTTCCAGGTCTAAAAAAATTGAAAACCTAAAATCAACCCACTTAATCATACAGTGCAATGTGTGTATGCAGAGCCTTTTATAAGGATTTCGAACTGGGGGAGATTTTCGGCATGAGGGCCGAATTTTTTCATTGTTTTGTTCGCGTTGTGAAACTCTGATAAAGTAGAAGTAGTGAAATACGGTCAGTCACGTTGACGAGAATTTCTTTTTATTTATTTATTTATTCCAATGACTTAAGAAATTTTCTACAATATCTACAATTTATAATACATCACAATACAACAAAGATCTACAATTATTTCCTTTGATTTCGCTACACACTGATCCTTGAGCTATTTTCACCTCCACTTTCAATTCTTCTAACCATTTGATTGCCTCGGTTGTTGTCTCATTTAATACATTTTTGCTTCCTGTGAAACGATGAATACAGCACTGGCTTATTATGTGATCCATGGTTTGGGGTTGACCACACTGACATGATGGTGATTAAGCAGACCCCCATCTGTGCAGTAGGAACGCGCAACACCCTTGTCCTGTTATGAAGCGATTCAACCTTACCCACAGCTTCCTAGGTAAATCGTAGCTCACCTCCTCTGTTGGGTCAACTATCAGTTGTTTGTTTGTGACAGATATTCCAGCCACTATTCCCTTCATCTAGTTTTTAAGTCAGGCAGATCATTTTTTTCGCGATAAAATAGCCACAAAGGGTGTCTAGACGGTAACCTGATCGTAGTGGGAGCAGACTGTATGTCTTCAGAGATCGGCAATTCCATGTCTAATTCGATTTTGGTGCACTCTTTGAGTGCTGCTTCCTGCCTTTGGATGTGGGGAGGTGCGATGTTGCACAGCACGTAGAACCACTCCACTTCTGTTGGGCTAACCGCACCACAGACGGTTCAAAGTGCATTGTTTATCTGAGTGTCCACTTTCCTTACATGCGCGCTGTTGATCCAGACTTGGGAACAGTAGTTTTGAGACGCTCGCAGTTTGCCCTATGAGTAAGACTACGGTCTAAAGGGATGCCCAGGTACACAGAATTTGCTTTATATTCTACCGTTTTTCCATTTAATTTTAGCTCGAGCTTTCGGTTTGCCTGTTAATTATTTAGATGAAAGAGACAGTGCACTGTTTTCCCGACATTCGGCTCAGCCTCCAATCCCTGTAGTATTGAGACAACAATCCCAAGTCTTCTGTTATTGACAATTTCTTTAATGCTAGAAAAATGAAATGCGATCGTAGCGAGCGAGGAAAATTTTATTCAATAAAACGAACTATGCTGAAAGAAATTAATATTCCATTAGAGGAAAACACACTAAAAATAGTGTCAAGCGCAGGTGAAGTTTTTTTCAAATTGCAATACTTTTTTAGTATAAGATGAGGGAATCGCGAGCGCAGCGAGTGAGAAATAATAGGTGAGCCAATTTCGGGTACAGAAATTGAGTTTTGTTGAAAAGATCGTTTTTGAAATAAATTTAAAAAAACACGAAATTGAGTTTGTGACAATAAAGAGTTCTTCCATAAAAAAATCGTTGGACTATTCCGGATGGCTTTAGGTTAAGGTGGTCCAAAAAAATGTAAGGTATGGGGCCCCAGCGCTTAAACGATTCTAAATGTGTCCCTGACAAAAAGTGTCTATGGAGCCGACTTGATCTGAAGTGATTTAGGTGGTGCTCAAGAATTTGATAGTAAAAAAATCGCGAAAATCAGAAGAAATGCTGCAGCTCCACTCTGCACACTCTGCACCAAATTATCGTGGATTAATTTTTTTCTGAAAGCCACATGTGTAATATGTCAACGGGACTTTACATGACATATTTGAGATAAAAATTGAATATTTTGCGGTACGTCTGTACGCGTAAGAATTTTTAGACGTACCTCACTAAAATGGCCACAAAATATTCAATTTTTATCTCAAATATGTCATGTAAAGTGCCGTTGGACACGTTACACATGTGGCTTTCAGATAAAAATTAATCTACGATAATTTAGCGCAGAGTGGAGCTGCAGCATTTCTTCTGATTTTCGCGATTTTTTTACTATTTTGCTCTTGAGCACCACCTAAATCACTTCAGATCAAGTCGGCTCCATAGACACTTTTTGTCAGGCACACATTTAAAATCGTTTAAGCGCTGGGCCCCATACCTTACATTTTTTGGACCACCTACTGTAGGTGTCAGGCACACCATGGTTTCCTGAGTTGGCCCAGCGGTGCCTGGGATGGTTGCGTACATCCCTACCGAGGTGGTCTGGTAAATTCGGTACCGCGGGGCTGGGGGGCCCCAGGGTGTAGTGTGTCATCCGATATGACCGCGCCCGGCCCCAGCACTTGGTTGAGGTGCCTAGTAGCGCTGCAACGCGGGGGCTGTGGAAGATAGTGAGCTGCGTCAAAACAGCTTGCGCTTGGGTGACTGAACCCCTAGTCCTTCCTGGGCAACCAGGTTGGCGAGAATTCAGTAGAGACATGAATTCATGCCTCATCCAGGTCGCGGAGGGTTATGCAAACCCGCCGCAATAGATAGAGTCACTTCGGCGACTCGCGCTAATTGGGCGTATCCCAATTCCGCGCCCGTGGGGCCATGCGGTAGAGAGATACTCAGGTACGCACGTTAATCTGCAATTAATTCTATGTAGGTGTCAGGCATTCCGAAATAAAAGTAAATTTGTAAATCGCCGCAGGCGAAATTTTTTTTAGTAGAAAATGAGTTTTACTGGGGTGTACTGGGGGGATTTATAAAAAGTGGGACGCACTGGCATGGAACTGGGGTCGATTTTTCCTCGGAGATTGTATGTTATAAAAGGCCCTGTGTATGTGTGTGTTGGTCTTATATGAAGAACCGACCCATCCACGTGGACGTGGGAACGTAGGGCGTAGGAACAATTCTTTTATCAATCGGGAGTTACGTTTATTCCACAAGCTTTGCATAGCTTATGTGGAAGTTCCACTGAACTCAACATAAGAAATCTTCATCCTAAAAAAATTTCAACTGAGCAAAAAATATTTTTTCCCACGCCCTCCATTCCCTTAAAAAATAGTGTTAAAGGAGATCGTTTTTTGATCAATTAATTCTAACTTATCTCGTGGTCACGCGTCAGAATCAGAGAAATACCATACAAGTTTAAAATGAACCTAACTCTCAATTCTTTTTTTCATTCATAATTGTTTGACTGCTGACCCCGAGATAAATTAAATTTATAACTGGTTTTCGCTCTCCTTTAACGCCTTATTGTGTATCGAAAGTATGGATATGAGCTGCCAACGCGACGCAGCACCTAACTTCTATTCTTTAAAATGTCCACACTCAAAGGTGATATTTTGACTGTGATTTGAAAACTACATTGACAGTTTGCACTAGAAAAAACACATTGTGTTCAATTTCGGACATTCGCTCGCTATACGCATGTCCCAATTGAAATGTATCAAACAATCTCAGTCAAATTATCATTCTCAGGGTCCTATCCTATCAGGGTATCCTATGGAAACTACGAGGACCTCCAGCTCCGGAACCAATCGTCAGATCTCCTTAATTTTTTCACACCGCCCGCCCTTAGATTGGCGACTAGAAGCACTCCTACAAATTTAAAAAATTATAATTATTCGTTTGGCAGTTGGTGATCCCCTGGAACCGAGTAACTAATTAACTAACACGAAACATTTTTAAAACCTTTTTCTTCCTACGGGAGCTACGTAGATTTAAAAAATATTTGCAGACGGGTACGACACATGAGGGAAGTTAAAAATTGCTGCCCATACAATTTTCATAAAAACTTCTAAAATTCGCAACTCTAATTCGATTTTCTGAACCAAAACTTAGGCTTACATCCCCATGATTTTTAAAATTTTTGCATATTTTAGAAATTGGAGAGTAAAGCGTAAGTTGAACAATTAGGCCAAAAAATGCATTACCATAACGTTAACATCACCAGTTTACACCATAATACAATAGAAAGAGATTTCGAAGCTTTCAATTTCAATGGCGTATGGTATAAAAATGTCAGATTCTTTCATTTTCTGGAAAAAAATAGGTTCAGAATTTTTGTCTTAAACATAGGGATGCCCAGATGGGCTACTTCCCCGATTTATATGAAGGAAAGATTTGTTTTTGACAGCTTCCCATGTCAAATCTTTCAAAAAGCCCATTTTGGCTTGTCATTCAAAACTTATAAAGAAGCTTGGCCAGAAAACCGGCCTTAGAATGTTCTCACCCCGTAAAAAAATTTCCGAATTATAAGCGGAACAAGTCTGCCGTACCGTAAATGCCGTATCGCAGGCCTGAGCTTTGCGAGCTTCTTTTGTTTATGCATACAGATTGGAAGCTCCTCGATTGTGCGATGCGGCATTTATACTTAACACGGCAGAAGTGATTGTGGTCAGCGAATTTCGCTTCTGCAAAAATTGAAAATTTCTCGAGCTTTTGTTTAAAAACTTCGTTCTTCAATCAAACATGCTAGCGAACACATTAGTTATCTTTCCTCTTTGAACTGTATTAATAACTAAGTTTTTAAATTTTGAAGTACTAGAACGTAGAAGGCCATTCTCAACGAAAAGAGCGACATCTATTATCCTACTCGATGTCATGAACTTAAGATAAACTCCTCGAAATGTCAGAATTCTCAAATAAAGTAGTCTGCTTCGTATGTCAAGTATATAGAATGTGCTGCCATCTATTTTCGTTAAGAACTGTCATATGGGTAAAATGAATATGCAAAAGTCTCTCTGGAAATGTTGTCTTGAAAATCGAATAAATCAAGAAACTACACTACTCTCAACGCATTGAGAAAATGTATCTCATTGTGTGTACATCCACATGAAAGTTTAGTGTAGTTAATTACTCCAAATCGCTGCCTAACGAATACAAAACCATTTTTGACCAATATTTTGTAAAATATTGACATGTGTACTATATATGTTCGTATCGAATATTTTCATATAAAAACAAGTAAAAAACCTTTCTATTTTTGCTCACAAAACAAAATGGAATAACTAAATACATTGTTTTCCTCAGACAGAAACATATTTGTAAAAAACATATCTTCACATCGAAAAATTATCATTTAATTTGTAGCCAAAAATGTTGTGTTTGTTGTACATAAGCAACAACTTCGTATTTTAGCCCAAATGAATTGATATTTTGTTGAAGGCAATTGTAAATAAATGAATAAATAAATTATTGAAACGAAACAACGTAAGGAAATAAAATGAAAGAAATTGAAATCCATTTTCCGTTGCTTGTTGAAAAAATGTAAGTAAATTGCATAAAGTAAATGTTACAAATTTATTATGAGAAGAAAAAAAAATTAAGAAAATTCTTTTATACTCCTCGTTGCATTAAACTAAAGTAAAGTTATTTATATTGTACTATATATTTTATGTAAAGACATAATTATTATAAGAAGAAATTTTTAAAAAATGCACTCGAATGCATTTTTCGAATTCCATGAAGGTTCTACAAAAATTTAGAAATTAGGAAAAAAATTATAAATTTATTTTCGTTCTTCACATTAAAGTCATCTTACTTTTTTGCTCAAAATTTCGTTTGAGTTGACCTTTCTCTTAAGAGAAATGTACATACAATTACATCTAAAACTGAACAGATAAAATAGCATGCATTCCAATCCCAACATTGTAAACTGAAAGTGAAAATAGTAAATAAAAATTATATTTAAATATGCCAAGAAAACGATTCTTATTTTCAACGTGTCCGGTTCGACGCATTTTTTAATACAACGGATGTTCCAAAAACTTGTTACTAGGGAAGGAAGCTTCTTCTTTATTCAGAAATGTAAAAACAGTTTTCAAAGCTTTTTGCTTAAAAACACCCTCTTGAGTTTGGCTCATTTCACAAAATTAATCCCTCATGTAATGGCTTATTTCCGCATCCCCCACTGTAATATACTATTTTGATATGTTGTAGGTGAAGGTCTGAAACGTGAAGAAAACAAGGTCCCGAATTTTTCGTTTAAGAAATTTGATCAAAATAGGTTAAATGTTTTGGGTCGACTGTAGACGATGCAGTTGGCGAGTTAGAGCTTCGGTCGGGGCAGAAAAGTCTTAGAATTTTTGACGGGCTACAACTTTGTAGAAGAAAATTTTTTGATCCGACTTCATCCAGAGGAGGTAGGAGGTAAAAACTGCTGAAATTTCAGTGGTTGCTCACTTTGTTCATAGGGAAGTTTTACTGTTGTGTGCAAAAATGTTATTCTTTCAGTGCCAATCGCTAGTGGTTCAGGTGGTTCAGGTCATTAAAACTGGTGAACAGTGTTGGGTGAAAAAATTCCATCCTCTCGAGATATAGGGCATTTTTGGGCGATTCAACCCAGAATGGGAACATTTCTTCGGCATATCTCGGTCGGCAGTGGTCAGAATGCGGTCAGTGAGGTGTCAAACGAAAGGTAGCGATCCAACGGAATCGGGTTTTTGAAAATCGATTGAGGAGTTCGGTGTCTAGGGTCGCTCAAAGAGGCCAAAATTAGCTCCGCTGCCGGAAAATGAATGACTGAAAAATTGATTTTTGATATGTTGCTGGAGATGGTCTAAAACTTCGAAAAAACATGTTCGGGGGTGCAATTTTGTTCTGAAATAAGGCAGTTATGGGTCAAAGACTGGTCAAATGTGAAAATCACCCGAAAGTCACTTAAAGAGCGATTGCAGAGGTTAGGTCGGAGAAGAAAAGTCTTAGAGTTTTTGATGGGCTACAACTTTGTAGAAGAAAACTTTTTGATCCGTCTTCATCCGTAGGAGGTAGGAGGTGAAAACTGCTAAAATTTCGGTAGTCGGTAACTTTGTTCTTAGGGAAGTTTTGCTGTTGTGTGCAATGATGTTATTTTTTCGTTAGTGGAGGAGCAACAAAACTGGTGAAAAATGTTGGATGGAAAAATTCCATCCGACCGAGATATAGGGCGTTTTTGGTCGATTCAGCCCAGAACGGGAGCGCTTCTTCGGCTTTCTCTCGGTCGACAGTGGTCACAATGCGGTCAGTGAGATGTCAAATGAAAGGTATCGATACTGCGAGGCTAACGGAACCAGTTTTGTAATGATCGGTTTGGCGGTTCGGTTCGGTTCGGTGAGGGTCGCTCAAAGGGACGAAAAATTAACTCCGCTGCCGAAAAATGACTGAAAATTTAATTTTTGATATGTTGTCGGGGATGGTCTAAAACGTCGAGAAAACATGTTCGGGGATGTGATATTGTTCTGAAATGAGCGAGTTATGAGAGGTGTATAACGAAGCTAGGGATTTTCACCTTTTACGAAACGTCGCGAAGACTAAGTGGCTAACAAATCCAGGATTTTGCGCTTTTAGGAGCTTTTTCCTTTTACAAAATGTCACTTAAACCTAGGTGTACAACGAAGCTAGGGACTTTTACCTATCACGAAACGTCGCGACGACCCGGTGGCTAACAAAGCCAGGATTTTGCGCTTTAATGAAATGCCACAAAAACCTGGGTAGCTAACAAAACTAGGGAGCTTTTTCCTTTTACAAAATTTCACTAAAACGTAGGTGTACAACGAAGCCAACGAAGCTAGCTACTTTTAACGAAGATTGATAGAGATTTGGACAGATTTTGACGGGGATTTGGACGAGGATGTTGACGGTGGTCTCGAACGTGAATAGGGGGTTACGGGATCCAACTAGTTCAATTGCTGCAGCGTTCGCCGCAAATTTGACAGGTGCTGCCCTTCCTGTCCGAAACCTCTTAAAATGATCGGCACTCATTTTCGACACTTTAGGGATCGTTATATTGGGCGCGATACGAATTTTTTGGCGCTACAAATAAATACATTTACACGGAGTGCTTGATAGTTAGGGATAGTTATATTAGCGTGCGATGCGAATAAATCGCGCAAGGTTTGTTTGAAAACTCATTTTAGCAAAAATATTTGTTCGTCGCACGCCAATACTCCTTTCATGTGAATCGCATGATCGCGTCGCACAATTTCTGTCAATTTTTTCGCCGGCCGATTTTTTTCAGAGGAGGACGTGAAAAGTATGACGATAAGGGTGAGTGGTTTATCACATACCTAAATCGTCACCTACAGTCATTTTTCTCAAACACCCACTTTCCAAAATGAAGACGTCATGTTTGTTCACTAAATGCACCCTTGTTAGACTTTCTCACTCAAGAAAGTGCAGAAGTAAATATTCTTTTCTTACATTCATAGCCATGAAATGAGTGACATAATAAAATACGATGCAGTCATGTGCTAATTACTTGCGTGAAAACTTATGCAAATTATTAGCTGAAGTATTGAAAATTAAAAAAAATAAAATGAATAGCGCGTAATGAGCTCGTAATTAGCATACACATGTGGCTCATAAAATAATAAAGCTGAACAAAAATGACAAGAAAATATGTCTATTTTTGGGGTATAAAAGCAAGCAACAGTAACTCTCAAGCACAGTTCATTTCTAAAACACTTGCAGCAATGAAGTCAACATTTTGCATTGCTGCCATAGCCGTTGTATTACTAATGGTAAAATTGACAGATTTTCTAAGAAAATTGGTGTAATTTAGTTAATTGAAAGGTAAACAACGTCTACGGACAAGGTGGTCAAGGACCAAAAGGTCAACTTCCGCAGGGCCAACCTCCACAAGGTCAACCTCCGCAAGTTCAACCTGCGCAAGTTCAACCTCCGCAAGGTCAACCTCCGCAAGTTCAACCTCTGCAAGGTCAACCTCCGCAAGTTCAACCTCCGCAAGGTCAACCTCCGCAAGGTCACCCTCCGCAAGGTCAATCTCCACAAGGTCAACCTATGCAAAGTCAGCCTCCACAAGGCCAAACCCTTCAAGGTCAAACGCCACAAGCTCAACCACCACAAGCTCAACCACCACTAGGTCAACCTCCACAAGGTTCACCTCCACAAAATCAACCTCCACGAAGTCAGCCGCCACAAGCTCAACCACCACAAAGCCAAACTCAACAAGGCTCATCACGACAAGGCCAACAACCTCAGGCTCAACAATTTCAAAATTAAATCATTCGCAAAAATGTTCAATCGATCGGGCTTCTAAGCGCTTCTAACGACTTTGAAAAAGCTACGGGAAAAAAATTGAATAAACGAACTGGAAAATATTAATTGAATTTTGCTATGTACAACTTGTTGCATTTTTTACTGCTAAAAGCGACACATTCTTCCCATATTTCTTATACCTGTTGCAGAAACTACTAAATAAAACATATGCAAAGACCCGTACGTATCAGAATAGATGTTGCAAAAAGACTCGAACGTATCTAAATATTTAAATGAGCAAACAATCCAATGTTTCATGTTTTCTTTTGCTCATGCTGGGATCGAACTCCAATATTTTATAACTATAAGAAATTCAAAAATCCATCAAAATTACCCAAGGTAATGTCAAAGGCCCTTCCGAAATACGTCTGAGTGAGACCATTGATTTTGATGACCGAAGTCCTGAAAGTATTTTCTCTAAAATGTAATTCTCACCTAGTTTGCCTTTAGAAGCTAATATCTAACTGCCATAGTTCTAGAGATATGCGTCGTCCCTCACAATTCTAGAAATTACTTTATCCCGGGATATGGTAATTTTTTCCTAAAGCCCTGAAACACTTGTTCTCTAAAATTTTATTCTCTCCAACTTTGCGTTTGGAAGCAGCGTTCTAACTGCCATGGATCCAGAGATATGAGTCATCCCTCCCAATTCTAGAAGTGACTTTGTGGTCCATTGAAATTCGATTGTCCAAAAATATCTTCCACAATATTTCTTGAATTACTGTTTGTAAGCTGCTTTTTGTGATCCAGTGCACATTTGAGACTGCCGTCTTCCAATTTCAAGTGAGGTTATGTAGTAAATGTTGTACTTTCAGCAGCCACAGTCGAGGTCACAGTTTAATTTTCTTGGCAACAATCGACTGATCTTCAAAAGATCAACACTGAAATACGTATTCTGAAAAATTTTATTCTCTACAAGCTACTAGTCTAGGAAGCTACTTTCTGTCATAGTTCTAGAGATATGAGTCATCCCTCCCAATTTTGGAAGTGGTCATATCCCACGAATGGGGCATTTTTCCCTAAAACCCTGAAACATTTATTCTCTAAAATTTTATTCTCCACAACTTTGCCTTTGACAGTAAATCTCCATATTGCATAGTTAATCAAATATCGACGAAAAACCATGTGCTTTCGTATATGGCCAAGAAACTCAATTTCGTAAATTCCATTGGTCCCAGTGCCCAGACCACTGACCCGATTTCCACCAAAAATTTTTTCCCAGTTTTCTAAGATCGAATGCTTCAATTTACGCAAAAATGAACGATTTCCGTGGTCTACTTGCTGAGATATTTGCGAAAAAGTTTCACCGATGCGATGGCAGGTCGCAAGCTGTGAATAATATAAATGCGATGTTATTTCGCGCGAACTTTTTTATTTTTTTAGCGCCCGCCCCAGTATTGAGTTTCAAAAAAAAGTTATAGGTTATTGAGATGTGACGTAGAACAATTTTTACTTTATAACGAAGCTCTTTATTTACATAAATTATACGGACATAAATAATAATAATAATAATAATCTGCCTTAACAACCCATGAAGGGTTAGGGGCTAGATCATTATTTACTAGTTTCGCTACTTTTTGTGGTTCTCTTATTTGAGATCCTTTCATTCGAAGTTTTGTACAATTTGAAACTTTTAAACGTTGTTCAGTTTAATTTTATCCGCATTAATCGAAAGAACACCATATTGGCGTAAAAATGCGTTTTATGTGTATAAATTTACATTTTTCTTCCATGGTGAATGTGCACAATTTTTGTAAGACTCGCATACTTTCTGCAAGACTCCTCTAAAATCCTTTTTTCGGTGTGCCATCAACATAATTTTTCCAAAGAAACTAATTTAAAAAAAAAAAACAAATCTTAATTTGCACTTTAAACCATTACACTCAATAAAGTCATAATCAATATCGACCACAGCAATTATTAACATCTACTCCTTTAATTTTGTTAATCACTCAATACCTTATTTCCGACAAAATTCACTTTCATCAAAAAGCTATTATAATTCATGTATAGCAGCCAACTCGAATCAATAAATAAGTAAGTAGCTTTGATTAAAACGCTGTAGGCCAACCAAGCAAATTTCCTATAACTGTATTTATATGAAGTTCGCATAACTTTTGTTTTGGGCATCCCAGAATACTTAAAAGATTAATGGGTTTGCAAGTTTTAAAGAAAATCTTCGTTTGATTTTGCCCTGTTGAATTACATTTCTGTACAAATTTTCGTTTACACTTTCGGAAAAGAAAATATTTATTTTTAGTTTAATTTGAACCGTACATGATTTAATATGCCATTCCTGTAAGTTAATTAACTTTTAACTGATCAATTCACAGTTGAAGCTGTTACAAATGTAGTGTAAACCCAAACCAATGTAATAAAGCGGCGACCAACCGACGACTGTACCCTGCCTTGTTTAATAATAATAATAATTAGCGGGACATTTTCCTTATACCTTCGCGGAGGTCGCACTGCGTTCGTCTTAGCATTTCGCATTAGCACACACAGTGTTACTACACGGACGGATCGGAATGAAAAATTTACGCTTGTAGGAAATATTTAAAGCCCTTAATGAAACATTCGGTGGAATGGTTAAGAAAATAAATGGAAAGGAATATTTTATTTATTTTCTTTTCGTGCTTTTATACTGCACAATGTGTATCCGAAGCAGAGGTATTCAAGCGTTTGGCTGTAACATGTTAAATTGAGTTGCTTCGTGTAATGGTTTTTTGCTTTATCTTCACTCAAGTCTTGAAAAATGTACTTTTGAACATGTGAATAGTTTGTAAGCACTTGAAAAGGAGGCAACACTGGACAGAGACAGTCAAGATGGATGGAGGTAGGTATTTCAGAAATTTTTAATGGTTGAGATGTAACTTCTTAAAGTGAATAAAAACTTCCTGTTATATGTTGTGATGTCAGTGCTGAAAGCGTATTCATTATCTTTAAAACATTCTTTCACTTTGTTTGAATCCGATGGTGTAAAAAACGACTTTATGGTTTACTTTCAATTGAACTTAAGCGCTCTCCCCCAGGGTCTCGATTCTCATAATGTTCGTAACTTTACGAAGAAATCATTCATAAACAACAAAATATTCTTATTAAGAGCGATTTTGCGAAAACTTCGAACGATTTTGGGACAACATGTCCTACTTTTTGCCGATGAATGTGTCATTCGATTCCTTGTTCTATTGTAAGAAAAGTAATTTCTCATTTTTGCAAAATTTGATATTTTAGGGGAGTTATGGTGTGCTAAGTAAGTGCATGTCAGGGGGTGGTAAAATTGGTTTTTTGGCTATAACTCGTGCAAAACGATATGAAATCAAATGAACTTTTATGGGATGGTAAGCCCCAATGATACAAAGGTTTTTCATCATTGCATTCCTTGGAGCCTTACCCCAATCCTGAGTTAATAATCATTTAAGGTGAAAACTTCGGGAACGCTTTACTGCTTGAAGCAGCGATGAACCGAAAAACTGAGTATGGGGTGTTCTAGTATACTACCATTACTATAAGACCATGCAAAGACTTCCCCGGTTTAAGGCTGTTGCACTGGTCTGGAACAAGTTTTGTAAGAAAGGTCAATTTTTGACACTTTTCCGTGACTATTTTCAGCTGAAGAAGTCTGTATAACTGCCCTGAAACATGATCCGCAGCTGGATATGCGAAAAGGAGCTGTTCACAAGTGACGGTGTACTCTACGGGAGGGGGGAGGGTGGTGGTTACCAAAGAAAGCGTGAAGATATTGAGCTTTATATGGAAATTTAGAACGTTTTGAACACTTTTTCTATGTGAAAGGAGGGGGGGGGGGGTAAACAATTCTAGAACACAGTGTGTGACGTCATTCAATTCCATCGTGAACATTAAACAATCCTGCCACATTTTCTTCTAATGTCTTCAGTAAAAAGCATCCAATTGAACATCTCGGAAGTTAGTCACATCATTCATGTTGTCCCAAAAGTGTACGAAATCGTCCGAAGTTTTCGCAAAATCACTCTTAAGAAAAATAAGAGCAAGTTTATTCAAGGGATAAGATTCAAAACCTCTAGTCTGCTTTCACTCTTTAATAATAATAATAATAATAATCTGCCTTAACAACCCATGAAGGGTTAGGGGCTAGATCATTATTTACTAGTTTCGCTACTTTTTGTGGTTCTACTATTTGAGATCCTTTCATTACCGGAAAGTTTTTACTGTGCCAGTGGTAAGCTGTGCGACAAACCCAGTGCCATCCATGAGATGTACTAGGAACGAAACTAGTAGGAGTAGAATACCGGCACCTCCCGGTAAGCCGTACGATGGCGCTACACTCAACTTCACATGACTTGAACCGATTCAATTAGCTTTGTTTTGTTTACAAATCTAACAATCGGAACAAATCTGTCTGCGGCTGAGTTTCGAACCAACGCACTGGCAACTCGATCTCATAGTAGCAAGCAGACGTGTTAACCACTACGCTATCGAGTTGTTGCTTTCACTCTTTATTTATTTTAAATTGTGCCTACAAACTTTTGGTACTACCGACCGGTTTCACATGCTAAGCATGCATCTTCAAGGTGGGAAAGCG
This sequence comes from Pseudolycoriella hygida, assembly GCA_029228625.1. NCBI lineage: Eukaryota > Metazoa > Arthropoda > Insecta > Diptera > Sciaridae > Pseudolycoriella > Pseudolycoriella hygida. The sequence goes on along the minus strand of CM055404.1, from coordinate 44,124,981 downwards.
ACTGATAAAAAGAATCAATACATAGCAAATTGACTTAATACAAATTCTGACTAACAATAAATCAACGTCTCATAAAAATTCCTTTTCTGTATACGTGAGAGTGCATTGGTTGTGACGGAAAATATTTTCCCATTACTTGGGACGAAAAGTTGCTTTTCGCGATATGTGCGCCAATACACTCTCACTATTACAGAAAAACTTCTTTAAAAATACCCCAACACACACGAGATGTGTACTTTTCGCTTGGGCTTCGCCCGCGCGTACGTACACATCTCGTGTGTATTGGTGTATGTTGAAACATACTATTCCTCACAAACACATATGAAACATAAAAAGTGCATAAATTTAGCATAAAGATCAAAACTGGAAACGGAGGATAACAAAATGGGCAATAACTACATCCACATTCCTATGGTAAACGACTCGGTGTCTCAATATCGAACTTAAATACTACTCTCTCATTTGCTCCTTCTATTACTCACAATCGCAAAAATACTCGGCATCGCTGGTGAAAGTATCGTTGCTGAGGTCGGTCACATTCTTCATTCAAAAAAAATCAATCATCAGGATTTGAACTTTGATCAAAAAATTGAATTCATGTGTATACCCAAGCACTAACCCACCCAGCCATCAAGATTATGAGTTAGGGATGATTGCACATTATAATATTGCCATTTTTCGACGATGAGACAAAATTATATATGATGATTCTGTAGTGATACACACACATTACTATCTTGTACATAATACATATACACTTGCTCGCAAGCTCGCTCGTTCGTGTCTTATGTACACGATAGTAATGTTCGTGTTATCACTACAGAAGCATAATAGTTATTTTGGATATTCTTATATCAGTCAAGAGACATCCTCTTGTTATAGATCCACAGATACCCTCTGGATCAAGCAATTAACTCTTGTAAACGTCTGACGACATAGTCTCAACTCTTTATGGCAAAGTTGAGTGGTTTAACTTCAAGGCGTTCGATTAGTGGAATTAAGAACAAACATAAGCAAAGACCCGTACGTATCAGAATAGATGTAACAAACAGAATAGATGTGGCAAAGTGACTCGAACGTACCTAAATATACAAATAAGCAAGCAATCCAACGTTTTCTGTTCTTCTATAACTGTAAGAATTTCAAAGATCCATAGAAATTACCCAAGGTAATGTCAAAGACCCTACCGAAGTACGTCTCAGACCGTTCATATCTAGAAAAGCT
>CM055404.1:44088790-44123257 GCA_029228625.1 Pseudolycoriella hygida | reverse complement strand
AAAAAAACAAATACAGAGAAAATACAAACAAGCCAAAATATTTTCCTTCGCATGATTACTAATGCATACCGCTTTGTAACAAACAAGGAATTACATAAAGACCTAAAAATCGAATGGGTAGAAGAAGTAATTCGTGCCAACGCCATTAAAGACGAAAAAAGGCTACTTAATCACACCAATGTGGAAGCTATCCAGTTGTTGGATATAACCGACGAATTGAGGAGGCTGAAACGAGTCAAACCACATGAACTAACCCATGGAAGAACATCCTGAAATCTCCGGAGTCTTCGAATGGCAATTTGGGACATGACTATTGAGTCGGCCGTCCCGCACGCGTCTTACTGAAGTTATTTCTTCAAAATTTCTTTAGTACAACTCAACTGTAGTAATAAATTGACAAATTTTGTTAAGATTGTACTATCCCCAAATAAATGGTGTTTTTGAAAAAAAAAAATATAAAAATTGTATGAATTGACAGAAAACATTGTTTATTGTTTTAAAAAACTTAATTCATCTCAGATAGTAAAAAAAGGAACCAGACCCATGCTTTGGAGGTCCTAATTCCATTTTTTTGGCTGAATATTGGAATTTCGCTATACTGAAAAATTCAAACTATCCAATAGATTAACGAGGACACCTCGAATCATGAAGGTTGGTGTTGATAAAACATTTGTGATGAAATTTTGATGTATGGAGATTGTTTTGAAAACTCTTTCATGTAATTCCTGGCTGAAATATTGAAAAAGACGAACAGATATACTCGATAGAATTCTACGATCAACGCTGAAGCATTATCGGACTTTTGTCAATCAGTTGCGTATTTTTTGACTCTTTGTAATCCAGTGCAACATATTTAAAGTGATAAATATGTCTTATTGGACCCCCAGGATCGAGTGCGGGAGCAGGCGTTTCAAAATAAAATAATTTTTCAAAAACGTTACACCCTATTATACATTCTAACATATATATTAGAAAACCAAGATAAAAAATTAGAAAACGGAAATAAAAAAATTAGAAAACGGAGATCAAAAATTAGAAAACGGAGATATAAAATTAGAAAACGGAGGTATAAACATTTAAAAGCCACTCACAATTCTTCATCCTACTTCCAATTGTTTAACAAAAATCGAATTGTAGTAATCTGCTTAGCAGAATAATCCAAATTAACCAAATTAAAAAATAACCGAAACAAACTCACAATTCTTTTACTTCAAAATTGTTCAAACGAAAAGACATGCATCCAATCGTAGGATCTGGATTGTATAAAAGGCGACTTGACATAGTCTGAGTATCATTCTATGGCCATCGTTGCTGATATACACATGGTCTTAAGGCAAGGTGTACTGATGAGTCGTAAACGTCGAAATCAGCACTTTTAGTTTTTCGGTTTTTGGTTAAACAATTGGAAGTAGGATGAAGAATTGTGAGTGGCTTTTAAATGTTTTTATTTCATCGGCGAGAGAATATTGTACGTTATTCACTCTTGCATATAAAGGAAAAACCAAACATTAAATCACTAGGAAAATTCGTTTTGTCTTTGCCAATTCACTGAAAAAAACAGTGGCACCGCAGTGATTTGAACTCACGACCCACCGATCCGCAAGAATCGACGCTAATCACTGCACAAATTCGCTCATTTGCTATGTACAAATTTTGTTGATACTGTTTGTTGACAATGTGTCTCTCACAAACACTAGCGTTGTTTTTCTCGATATACAACATACGCTTATGTATTTTGAGTGGTTTTCTTTACGTTTTGTATTTGTATTTGTATTTTTGTTCGTTTTGTATTTGAATCAGTTTTTATTTATGTTATAAATGTGATTTTCTCACAGAGCAAAATTCAAATGTCTATATGAAAATAGTAATTTCACGTGACGGCCAAAACGACCAAATAAATAAAATTAAAAAAAAAATATTGGAAAAAAAATTGAAAAAAAGACCTGCAGCCGCCGTGTCTCGAACCCAGGACCCTGACACTTCGAAGCAGTGATAAATTCTCGCAGCTATCACGTTCATGCTTTCGAACGTCCTATATTCTCTCGCCTAATGAAATAAAATATTGTATGGGTGGGCGTGAGAAATCTCGGATATCTTCTTATGAAAAATATTGTACTCTCACTTGTTCGCTACGCTCACTCGTTATGTACAATATTTACATTAGATGAAATCCTCGATTTTCTCTCTCCCACCAATAAAGTACTAATTCAAACGGATGGACTTTAATCTGCCGAAGGTACAGAAGCCATAGTAAAATATTACTTCTATGGGTCTAATTGTACCAAAACGAGAATTTTCTCAATTCTTACCTGGAGATATAAAATTAGAAAACGGAATTCTATTAAAACAGAGATAAATTAAATTGCTATCGGAGATAAATTTCTTAATTATTTATATAAAGAGATAATATAACTCCGAATTCAATCAAAATATCTCCGTTTTGCAATATTTTATCTCCATTTCTGAATACGTTATCTTCACTTTTATTCATTTTATCTCCAAAACATTTTTGTTTTATCTGCGCTTTATAATTTTTTATCTGCGTTTTTAAAGTTTTTATCGGCACAATGCGATAACCTTTCATCTAGGGGTCATTCAAATAGTGCGCACGTTTTTTCGAGGGAGGAAGAGTTTGAGAAAAGTGTGTGCTCCATACATGTTGAATTTTTTTCCATGTATTTGTGCTTGTAAATGGGGGTAGGGGGGTCGAAAATCCCTCTATTTTAGCGTGCGCACTATTTGAACGGCCTCTTATGTAACAAGACATAAAAAGTTAGTGCACAAATTCGAATGTATAAGTTTATTCGCATAACGAGTTATGTAATCATTTTTGTCTATAAACTATTTTACTTGTCCTTAATAATTTCTTAAAACAATGAAGAGATGTGTTCAGCTTCAAATCATTAACCGGTATCGTCGCCCTTTTAATGTAAGGAAAGCCAAAAGCATATTTAATTTCACTCCTAAACAAAGTATAAAGTATATTGAAATCAACAGTTTTTTTTAGAAAATATTGTCTTCATTCTCAAAGTTTATTACCCGCTACTATTCAATATAAGAGACTTCCTTTGATATTTTAGTCTGCTGAAATGTTGGAAAAAAATGGTTTTCAGTACTACAATCTAGCGAATACTGCGAAATATAATGAAGAGTCTCGCAATCTGATGAAAATGAACAACGAATAAAAGAATAATAATCTTCCAAGAAAGAATGCGATCAAAGAACTGTAGGTGTTCAGTAGTTGAATTCATGGAATACACAAGTATGGTGCATCTTAATTTTCGATGTCTCATGTCTCACATGTCTACGTACTTCAAATATATTTACTACTCAAGAACGTAATCGTTACGCAAAAAAAGGGTTTATTGTTCTTATTATAAGTTAATACCCAAATATAAAATGGCACACATCTAAAGGTGAATGAAAGCATGTTATTTCTTATGCTTATTCTGTAGAAGAAGAATTATTTGGAGTTTTCTGTTTACCGGAGAAACACAAGAAACAATTTCTTGGTCTCAAATGATTAAACTTTTGTCTCGGTGGTTTATAGACACGAAATAATACACAAATATATGCAAGTATATACGCCGACAACAAAGATCCAGAGCGATGGGTACACGGAGATACTCTTTAATCCACCCAACGTAAAAGATAATAATTTTTGTTTCTTCAGAATCCTTCGTTATTGTTATGTGTATACAACGGTAAATGATAAACTTTCGTTACGTGCGAATGGAAGCGAGTGAGAGGAAGTTTTATGTAAAATTCCGAGATGTTGTTGTTTTTTTCTCGGGTGTTGTTCGACGTCACTCTAGCGTTTCATAAAGTTTATTTATAAGATGTAATTCAAATATTTAAATGATAATCTCAACAACAAGAATAATACTTTCGAAAAGCTTATTAACTCTGATTCACTGCAGAGATATTTTAATCAGAGTAGAGATATTTAGTTGAACGCAGTGGGAATAGAACGTCGCAAGTGTATTATGTGCAGGTAAGTTCAAATAACTTGATATTGGAAAATGTTTTTTGAATTTTTCAGTGTGGCTGAAATGCGTCATTTCGTTAGTGCATTGACTTTGACAGTCATAAATCATTTTTTATTTAACTTAGTAGTGACCACTAGCGAGGAGGGAGTGTGAAATGCTTACACTTTTAATTTACTTACATGTTGCATGATTATACATACGCATGGTATAGAAAAGCGAAGAATTGTAAATTACACAAGATGCTTGGGAAATAAGTCATTACACGAGAACGCATTTTGCGAGTCAGAGCAGGCTCATCTGAAAATTCATACTTATTATCGGATCCCTTCACCAATTCACCAATAAAATTTCATTTAAATTAAAGTAATTGCTATTTAAATTTGCATTTCTAAATAACTGAGAACTAATAACGAAATATACACAAAAGTAAAATACCTTAATGTCAGACATTGTCTTTAAATCTGTCCATTTACCCTCCTTGTTATGATATCTCCCATTAACATTGCTCAAAGCAATGTTGAAAGTCCCGTCCAAAGTGACGACGACTCAGAATCAAATAACACAATTTTTAAATTTAAATGCGATGCAGTTTCTTTACTTTTCAATAAGAAAACTCTTACAAAGATTTGAAATTCGATTTACTCAAGTTGTTGATTCGGCATCTCTAGGCAACTCCAAAAAGTTTCCTCTTACTGAGGAATTCGAATTTTTCATGGTAGTCGCAGGCATGTTTATTCAGTTTGATGCACGTTTTTTTCCTAGATGCTATTGGCACACAGTGCGAATAGTCTCCCTTGGGCATTATTCGCAGTGTGTCCGAGTAGTCTCCCTTGGGCACTATTCGCAGTGTGTGCCAATAGTCTCCCTTGGCCACTATTCGCAGTATGTGCGAAGAATATTTGCACTATTGGCCACTATTCGCACTCGAATATCTATAAGAAAGAAAGATAGAAAAGATGAAACTTAACAAAAATACCTTTATTGGAATTTGAAATAGCATTTAACAAGAAGAACATATAAAATGGGGCTTTGGCTCTGGATCCTGAACACATTTAAAGTGAAACAATCAAGGCACACATCACATTGAACCTGAAATCCTGCCAAAACGTTCTTACAATTTGAGCATGTCCAAGGCTTTCCCTCAAATTTCAAATTTAAGGATAGACAAAAACTTGAGTATCGACAAACTCCTTCAGATTTTCCAAAGAAACTACGTCATTTCTCAGTCGGTGGAAAACATTGTCGTCGTTTACAATCTGTTCTAGTGTAATTTGTCTATGTTCCCTGAACTCTCCACGAGTAAGTTTGAGTATTGTAAGAGCTTGTTCTTTTTGATTTGATGAAGCGAATGGTTTCCGGGTTTCATCTTCGTTAACTTTTTTCACTGCTTTCGATTCGCCGTTCTTTTTCCTTTTGTGATTCTTTCTCCAATTATGGTTTTTTCTTCCCTTTTGTGATTTTTTGAGATGATGAGATAGAAATATATTCCTTGTTTGACTGCTCTACGGAATTTTGCTGTTCTTCAACATTGTAAGCCGTTCCATTGACAAATCAAAAGGCGCGATTTCTTCATCAACGGTTGCATTTATTTCTTGCCCATCGGCACAGAAATGTCCAGCATTTGGAATGCAGCCTTCAGACAAAATGTTTGAGTTGGCTAATTAATTTTTCATCTCGGTCGTCAGTTCCTCTAGTTTACTCATGTAATGCTTTTGATCGTTCGGCGATAAGTTTGTAGAAATATCTCGAACTTCTTTGGTGATTGCAATACTTTTTTTTATTTGATCTATTTGAGCTCGATCGCTTACTTGTACGTATACCGCTGTGTAGTATTGATAAGAACATGAAAGGCCAGTGCTGGATGTGAGGTAGATTTAGAGGTAGCAGCGCAAGGTCCACATATTTGCAAATAATTGCGGTATAAACACATCCACCTCATTCATAATAAGGAATTTTAGAAGATGTCAGCACGGTAAGTTCATTAACGAAAAGGACATACAGGAGCATTGAGTAGAGGACACTACATTCTGGTTTTTGTTGTTTACGATTGCTGTCTTAGCGTCAATTGACAAAAAATTGACCATTTTTGCCATTTTTGCCATTTCATACTGAGTATCAACCTTCTTGAAAGCAAACTGCGTCAACGAACCACTGTACCTGTTGAAAACGAAGCAAACACTGTTATGTAGAGCATAGCAATAGTTCATTGAAATGTAAAACGCATCGTAGATATATAGAATGCAAATCAGTTACTGGAAAACAATATTCGGCTTCCTCCTTTTGAATAATATTTTTATGCGCAAACGGACAATGCAGCAACATTCTAAAATTAAACGAAAAACAATTTTTGGACCCGTACGAAATACGAAGGTTCTATACGTTTTTGACAATAGGCCGTCCGCATTTGGAGTTGAAGAAATAGAATATGTTTTTAGCACTCTTTTGTTCATCGCATGCGTATTCTGAGCTCTTTGAATTCCCATCGTTCAAGAGTCAAAGAACATTTTTTCTGCTTCTGTCAGGCGAAAAGTTATTTAATTAGAATAATTTTTGCAATTAATTGGAATTCGATGTTTCTAACTTAGAATTTAGAATATTTGGATTCAGCCGTTTAAAAAGAGCGAGATCCAGTTATCGTTCTTAGCTCGCCATTTTTGTTCTGTCATTTTGAAAAAGACTCGCCTTTTGATTCTAATAAAACATTGCGATCAATCTTCAAGTCCTAAAAATGATTTAGTGGCACTTTGTTGTCAAAGATTCGTCTGATAAATGCCATCAAATCTTTTTCGTAATAATTTGTATGGCGTGTTGTAAATGATGGTTTGCTTTCTGATTGGAGTTCGTCCTCCTCGGAATAAATTCAAAGTAGATGGGATCAAAACAAAAAAGCGGTTCAAAATCGAAAAAAATCGGGTTTACCGTCTTCTGGTTGACCACTTATTTATTTGTTAGGGGCCATTCAAATATCGCGCTAAAAGAGACGAAATGTAGAATGAAGCGAAGTTGAAGCTCAGAACATTCGGAAGGTCATGTGTAAGACTTTTTTTGTAATTTTACTATGGAACACGCGGTCTGCTTCTGGAGGAAGAATAGCAAGTTAGCAGTTAGAAATTTCGCCATCATTTGAAAATTCACCTCTGATGAATCAAAATTTATGGAGTCATTGACATTCGAAATTGAGAATTCTAGTGGTAATATTCAAGTTTTATATCAACATTGCGTTATAGTCTATTGAATGTTTTAGGTATGTATATTTAAATAGTGCCCAAGAGAGACTATTCGCAGTGTGTGCGAATAGTGCCCAAGAGAGACTATTCGCACTGTGTGCGAACAGTCTCGGTCTTTTTTTTCTACTCTTTCTTGCCAATTCCTCCTTTCGGTGTGAGGTCTTTATGTCACAGCCAGCCCCAGAATGGTGAACTATCGTCCTCTATGCCTTTCTATCGCCCTCCCAGAGAAAGTCTCCTTGTTGGTAATTCATTGAAGAATGGAATCCAACACTACCTTGGTCCGTGAGGACCGGGTGTCTATGGAGATATTCCCACCCTTATATAAAAAAAAGAGAAAGTCCCCCAACTTCTAAATCTGACTTAATTGAATCTATAAAGGTCAAAAGGTACTTGAAGAAAATTTGTCTTCAACAACTGCGGTACTTACTGTGGTTTAAAGTCCACCCTTGCAAAAATACAAAATAACCAAACGAATTCATAATTCCTGTACTTCAAAGCGTTCAAAACACTACTTCACCTATTCGTTCATTTCGATTAAGGCCAGGTTATACCCGTCTAAATAGTCAACTATGTATTTGACGACGTATACGGGTATAACCTGGCCTTAAGATGGTATATAAGAAAGTGCGCCATTCATAGGAGTCATCATTCTGTGACCGAGTGTGCTGATATACATTTGGTCTAGTAGATCTAGATGTGTCGTAAACGACGAAATCAGCACTTTAGTTTGTTAAACCTCATGAAGACGCTTCGTTTGTCATATAGGAATTATGAAGATTACTGTAATGTTGAATGTATAAACCTTCACCTGGTCTACCCGTTACCACTAACACCCGGGACCTGTACATCCAAGATTCTTTTCGGTTATCCGACACTCCGATACTCTCTGGTGTAAGCCACATAGATTTGCTATCTCAATTTTGAACTTGACATTTGCGCGATAAAACGTAACAGCAAATTATGTGGCTTACAACCTTATAGCGCCTGCTCTAGGTGGTAGATAGTGAACTGAGTCAAAGAAGTTCACGTGTAGGTCTCGGAGGTTTTGTACGGATTTTATGAAGAGTCACCGAGTTGACTCGCATTAATTGGGCGTGCCCAATCCCTCACCATTGGGGGCCGTGCGGTTAAAGCATTGCTAGGTACGCACGTTAATCTGCAGCATCATCGTAGCTCCCTCCAATTAACATTCGCTATGTTCTCAACCCAACTCTCACTACCGTACAGAATCATCAGCCTGAAACTTGGCCTGTCGATACCTAACTTTGTTTCGCTATTAAATTTCCTTTTGTTGAAAACGTTCTCAAAATGCTGCCAAAAAAAGAGTTTTTAACTAAATTTATCATGTCAGGTGTCATTTTCAAGCTGAAAAGCTTTTAAATATTCTCAGAGCGAGTTGATTGATCGTGTGAGGTTTCGCACCGGGAACGGCTTCCCGGCACTGAGTTGCGGCTAAGTGCAGTGAGGTGTAGTGCACAGACAAACGGACGGACGGACAGGAAGGGCGAAAACAAAAAGTAGCTATCGCTACTTAATAAATTTTCTTAAAAAACATATGAAGGGACCCGTACGTATACAAATAGATGCGACAAACAGAATAGTTGTTGCAAAAAGATTCGAAATGTTGCCATAACTCTTAAGTGCATGAAATTATGTCCACATTGAAAAAGCCGTCAGAAGCAACGCTGTAAGAAACCCTTCTGAAAGCACAAAATTCATCCCCAAATAGACGAAAATATTCACCTCAATTTTCTCTACAACATAGCAAAAAACCTAAGCCCTCAGGAGAGGCCTCGTACAAATATTTCTGTCATTTTTCTCCACGACATAGCAAAAGACTATTCTTTTTTCTAGGGCCGACCTGAGGTCCGACCTAAGGCCCTAAGTAGAGGCCTCAATTAGCTCTGCAACATAGCAAAAAAAAAATTCTGTTGGTTAGGGCCGAACTTAGGACTGACATGTGGCCCACTTGAGCCCTGAACATAGGCAAAAGTTTCTTTTATAAATTGTCAGACATGTCTAGATCTTTCAAACAAAAAATTTTTCGAAAATCAGAGAAGATTTACTCGAGTTATGTACGAAAAACACACAGAGTCCTTGCACGAACTCGTTTTTCCTAGCTAAGTCCAAGGACCTTGGGCCGACAGAGCCCAGATTCAATCTCATAAAAGATTTTTCGATTTCCTTTCAGGTAAAAAAGTTTTTGAAAATCGGTTGAGTTTTGCTCGAGTTATCGTGACGGACGGACATTTTTTTTATTACTGATTCGTCATCTAAGGACCATGATCGATGACCCCCCCCCCCCGCCTACTTCCGGGTCGAATTTCGACTGGTTACAAACGTCGTGCCAAACGCAATAGACCCCTTTTCCAAGCACTGCGTTCGTACGGGTCTAAAAAGCGAGTGCAGAACAATTTTTTGTTTACAATTCCAATGGTCCGTTTCACCAACTCCTCATGAAAACTGGGATTGTAAGAAGCATATTATATGTAATGAATGTTATATGGCAGAATCACACATTTTTATCATAACGTTTTCGTACGGGTCTGTTTGCACCTAGTTTTTCTTACTTTTATATCGATTTATGTACTCATCTTGAGTCAGTGAAATTTGCGATTTTAGAGAAAAAGGTGGAGTGTGGAGTAGTTGTGCGGATACATGGATAAAAAATCGATGAAACTTAAATTGTACATCAAATTGGGTGGAATCGTTTGACACCAGCATTTTCGACATGAGTTCGTAAAAGTGCTGAAGAATTGAATATTTTCGAGAATAAATATTTCCACCGAATCCAAAAATGTATTCAAACATCATCTTCATGTACCTAATTGAGTAAATCTAAATGTATTCAGAAACATTTCCTCAAAGCAAAACACGCATAAACTTTATGGTAAACTTGCGGCAACATGTGTGCTAACTCGAATTCACAAAATGAATGTAAACCTTATACACCGCAATCGATATATAATTCCAACCCGAAATCAATTCAAATGATTATTCATAAGCATAAAATTTATAATTCAAATTTGAAATATCAGTAGATGAACACGACGGCTGCTTCCACATCTAATTCCAAAACTATAAAGTATACATGTTTTTCAGGTCTCAAGACCCGAGTATAAAATGTGCTGATGAGGTACTTTGCATTCCAATGCTTCCAACAAAAATATCCATCCGAATACATGGGTACAGTGTATAGTAAAATGCAGACAAGATCAAACGAGACGTTAGATTTAAAATATATATTTTTGAAAATTTTTCTCCAAGAATAAAAATGAAATCATATTTTTGTTATGATGAAGGTAATGTGTAAAACATGTATGATATCTTCGTTGTGATGGTCATACCCCATAATAAAATACTACATGGCAATTTTCTTTGAAGATTGCATGACATACATTTCAATCTAACTATAAACGCATATTACATGAAATAAATTCAAATAAAGAACAAAAACCGAAAGCCATAAAATATATTTATTTTGGTAATCCTCAGTCATTTATATGGATGTGCAGAATGTATGAATGTGAGCACACGAGTAAAGGATGAAGCAACATCTATTGTAATAACTCACAAAGAGGGAATTTTCTATTGTATAAAAGATATTAGTAGCTGAAGCCACTGTTGCCGATATTTTTGTTTAAAAACTTCCTTTACCATCGTTTTATCTAAAGCCGATGGGTTTGCGTATGTCTTAATCGCGTGCGACCTTCTTTTTAACAATTTCAGTAGCAAGATATTCAATTTATTTTATTTTCGATCGACAAAAGGTTGTACTAAGGCACTACGAAGAGTGTGATTTTTCTATTTTTTATCCATTCAAAGTTTATCAAGAACATTGAAAATTCCATATGTCTCAGTAAGAGACAACTCTGGGGTTTGTGAATCATAACGAGAACGATAATTTAAACGCATCTGTTGGGAAATAAAAGCATTCCCTGAAAGTCACATCTTTAAATCTATTATGTGAGGTTTCAATCTATTTTTCTATCAATATTGATATTGTGTGACGTCATATGCGTCATATCATATCATCACGGCAAGATGAAAGTTTCTAGGTTCATGTAACAGCCGTAGCAAACTTTTCTCTCAGATTTCATTTCAATATTTGTTCCCTCTCATGATTTCACTTCAATCTGATATTCAATACGCCTATCAACCAAAAAAATCTGCAGAAACCGCTCTTCATCACCTCGTCAGCAAAATTGGCCGCGCTTTCGAGCAAAACTGTGAAGCGCGAGGATGCTTCGTTGACATAGATGGCTCTTTCAATAACGTCATTTTTATAGCTGTAGCAAAAGCATGTAGATCTAACGTTATCAACAAGACAACGTCTCGTACTAGAACTGTTTCAGCTTACCTAGGTCACACCAAAATCAGCGTCCTAGTGAGCAGGGGTATTTTACCGCCCCTGATCTACTGTTAAGTGAAGGACAGTCTTTTAAAGTGAATATACACCGCTGTCATCAAGCCTCGACTTAGTTACGCTGCAATTACTTGGTGGTCAAGATTTAATCTCACCACGTCTAAAATCAAACTAGCACAACTACAAAGAATTGCGCTCATTAGCATAACAGCGCATTATCAGCGATAGCGTCACCTCAAGCGATATCATTAATTTTGGAAGCAGACTAACGGACTGCGTCACATTCTACCTTTAAAGAGGTTTTTGTTGTGGTATCAGTCGTTTTAGAAGTTTTTAGTTGTTGAAAAAATTTTTATTTTTTGAAAAAAAATTTCTCCGAAAATGTAACATTGCCACAAATACCTCTCTTCTCCCCTCGAGCGTTACGTAATTTAGGGGCAGCCCCTAACCAGTCGAATTTTGACCCGTAACTTGTTTCCATCACACATCATCCCACACACTTCCCACATCACCCACATCACCCACAAACTTCCCATATCATTCCACACACTTCCCACATCATCCCACGCACTTACCACATCACTCCACACACTTCCGACATCATCTCACACACTTCACTCATCATCCCACACACTTCCCACATCATCCCACACACTTCCCACATCATAGCACACACTTCCCACTTCATTCCACACACTTCCCACACCGCGATCTGACCACTACCGGCCGAGATATAGCCGAAGAAGTGCTCCCGTTGGTGGATTTTCATTTAGGGGGTCTGTATGGTAACTTTGAAGGCCAATAACTCAGTTCCAAGATTTTTTGGTGGGTAGCCACCGGCTGAATTTTCCATTTCGGACCGAAACTGAACTTCCACAAAAATTTTAAGGAAATCGCCCGGACGGTTCTCGAGAAAAAAAGTAGATAGATACATCGTGGACACACAACACAGGAATAAAATTTTGATTATTTCCAAACATATTTTTACCATTTTTATATGGAAATTGGTCATCTTTGATTGGTGATATCTCGGCTCGTTTTCAATCGATTTTGATGATCCAAGGTGCGATGGAATCAGGATAGGAAGTGTTTTTTTTTTTTTTTAAATAATTTGGAGGTGGAGGGCGCAGGGGGGAAAAACTTCAAAGTTCGCCTATACATCGTGTCTTGTCCCAAAGGTTATTGTATGGAGTTTTTTGGGTTTGTGGACGTTTTTTTCGGGGTGTGGGGACTGCGTCACGCCCTCCGGTACCGCTGCGGGCATGATTCCTTATATTGAACCATTGCATTTCTTCATTGAAGGGGTAGCTCGATCCGCTGCTCTCAGACTTAAACTCTCCAACTCACTTACAATCAACCGCAGTAACCACTCGAGGATTTGGAAAAGAATGATATTGCAATCTTCTGAATTCGAAATGCCTTGTGACTCCATTATTCCCGAATTTAGATTCGAAAAGTCATTTTCCATTAGTTTCCCCAACAGCAACGATTGGACCAATAACTCAACCATTCTATTAGCTAACCGAATATCTTTTTTTACGGATGGCTCCTTATGTCATGGATTCGGTGGAGCAGGATTCCACTCCCCAGAACTTAACTTTGACAAGAAATTGGTCACAGTTCTTCAATTCGACAGGAACTACCTCTTGTGTGAATGAAGTGTTATCCACACTATACAACTTACCAATAGACCAAAGTATATTCGTTTGTAATGACAGCCGGTCAATGATCAAATTGGTGGGAGATACAAATTCACCTCATCGTTAGTCTTACAATGCAGAGACTTATTACAACTACTCTCCACTCATCGCCAAGTAGGGCTAGTTTGGGTGCCAGGTCATAGTGGTATCGCTATGGCTGGTAATGATCAATCCGACATCCTAGCAAGAACAGCTTCGTCTTCTCCTTTTACAGGTCCAGAAACAAGTATACCCGTAGCAGTATCTACTCTGTTCAATATTATCACCCGTTATGAGGCTAGCACCTTCACTAATCACTAGAAAACTCTGCATAGCTTAGAGCCAAAAACTGCATCCGTATAAATGAAAAGTATTCAAGGAACTCCTTTCACTCTCCAAGAAAAAGGCAAAAAGAATCTTTAACATTCTGACTGGTCACTGCAACCTCAACAAGCGTATATTCACTATCGGTCTTGCCAACGGACGGGTTGGCACAGTGGTTAGCGTACCGGCCTTCCACCAAAAAACGATCGGGGTTCAAATTCCGTGCTGGAAAAATTCTACATGGAATTTTTAAAGTAGCATTAACAACGTCCTAAAGTTCAATCAAGCTTCAAAAGTTGGGTAGTTGTCATGTGCTTGGTGCCCATAACGACGTACATAACGACGTAACTCATACGATGAATAGGTGTGCGAAATATCATTTAGGCGAGATAATAATCATGCGCTTAACAATATTCTTGGAGTAATTGAATAAGACGCTACATTCGCATTACTCTGAGACGTAGTTCGGAAGTCACGTTAAGTCAGTGGTCCAGACAACACTTGTTATTGGCTATAAAAAGCTGTTAGTGGAGTCTCTAAAAAAACACAAAATTCATATACATATGGGTAGTTCCACGGTGTAGTTGGATAAAATGTAACGTAAGAGCGTGGAGCGCTCATATCACTGTTTTCTGAATGAGATACAGCCTTACAATCTTCTAGAAAGTTGCTGTCCACATGCGATTTAGTGGGAAAAATGTTAACGTGATAAAAATCGCGGTGTCTACTTAATGAGAATCGAGTGTTCCCTACGTTACATTTGCCAATGGAACTACCCATATTACAAGTACAAGTGACAACTTACGAACAGTATGTATATTTTACTTATACATAGTAAAATGTACGTCTGGCTAAATTAATGGCTTAAGCGACACTGTACAATAAAAGTGTTCGCAATTTTCTTTACTGTAACTAAAAACCAATGACAGACTAATATTCATCTTCAAGGATCAATAGGGTATTTTTAAGCTCTCCTTGTTAGAACCTTAGATTCGTTTCTTTAAAAAAGTTAAGGTATGACGACGGTGTTTTCATAAATTCAAAAATTTTCTATAGATGTCAACCCAACATATGGTCCGCTTTCTTATTATTTTGTCGGTCGGTCAACCTTTTTTTAATGAAACTTTTCATTTGCAAAAAAAAAAAAAATCGCAATCTACGAACTATTTTTGCCTCAAATGTTGAAATGTATAAGCAATAAGTTACCGTTTTTCTCAAAGGGAATTCTACACCAAGTATAACAATGGTCTAAACTTATGTGTTGCGGTTTTTGTATAGATGTGTGTCTTCTTTTGGTCAATTCACATACTCACGTACAGAAAATATATTTCTAATTATTTTATAAGCTGCGGCCGCTGGCCACATCGACATGAAAGGAATATAATCCGCCGAGTAAATGTATACAACAATGTAATTTCTGAACTGGTGGTTACATTTTTCAATGGAAGCACATATGAAATGTACAAGCTGCTCATTTTTAGGGTTAAATGGCAGAAATTAACAGAGCGTTTTAATAACTTCAGTTTTGTTCCGATGTTATACCTCCCTATTGTGTACACTACATTTCAAAGTTAGTTCCCCAAACATGTTTAGTTATCCATTTTTGTGCTTTGTCTGCAGCCAGTCAATATATTTCTGACAAGAAAAAAAAATGAACATTGTTTTATCGCACCCATTAATGTAGAAAACGGGACACTTATTCCGGCGCTCTCATTCTTTTTTAGGTCGTACACAAATGACGTCCGCAGTAGGGGGTGGGAGGAGTGTGATAAAAGCTGAAAAATCCGGACGTTTGGGGGAGGAGATTCTCAAAAAACGGAGGTCCAGTTTCTATATGCACCTTCTCAAATCAAGATATTCAAAAATACCTCAGAACTAACTACAGTTTTATTATTATAATCTTCAATTGGAATGCTTAAGCAAGCTGTCAATATCTGAGCAGCTGAAAACAATATTGATGAATGATGATGACCCTAATAGTGTAAGTGCAACGAAGAGACAATCTAAACTAATTCGAAATGAACTGCAGCAACGGCAATTTGACTCCTGGACCGCTCTTCCGACGAAAGGCAGAGGGGTATGTCAGTTCACCGAATATCCGCCAGCCAATAAATGGATAACAACAAAGTTTGGAATGTCAACATCAGAGTGGGTGAATGCGTTAAAGATGACCGGTAATGTTCTACCCGTGAGAACCAATCCTGAATACGGCCAAGGAAACAACCGTTGTAGACACTGCAACGAGTATGAAACATTGGGACACATCCTTGGTAAGTGTCAGAAAGGTGAATTACTTCGGAATAATCGGCATCATGCAATTCGGTCTTTGCTGGCATCTAAACTTTCTGAAAAAGGGTGGAATGTTGAAGAAGAAATTGCCTGTAATGACGTTAACGGTGTGAGCAGAAGAGTTGATATTTTTGCATTTAATCAAGTGACGCGTAAAGGATATACATATAATAGACCCCACTATTCGAATGGAAAGTGATGTTGATCAAGCAATTGTTGTTGACGCTGAAAAGAGAGAAATTTATGATCCGTGCATTCAGTTTTTCCGTGATAAATATGGTATATTTGATATTAAAGTTATCGGATTGTACATTGGGGCTCGAGGCACAATTACAAATTTTTTTGTTCAGTTTTTAAAGGATTTTAAAATTCCATTAACTGTTGTGGAAGTTATTGTTTCTACTGTTCTCAAGAATGGTAGCCTAATTTGCAATCAGCATCTGTACTCATAAATTTGGGTCTAGTGCTATCTGAACTATTAATGTGAGTGTTAGAAATCTGTCTAGTATACTGAGTTTAAGGCTACTTTTTGTATAAAAGCAGTGACAATAAAGTCTTTATATATATACTAGTCGAAACCCCCCCCCCCCCGCCGCTAGGGGCTACGCAGGCTTTATCATTTTCGCTTTAACATTAAAGGGTAGGTTACGTAGTCGAAACCCCCGCCCCTAGGGGCTACGCAGGCTTTATCATTTTCGTGTGTTGTCTATTCAGAGAGCCATATTTTTTTTCGTTTTAAATAATGATGCGTAATGTTTTTTTTATGTCATTATATCACTTCGTTGATATTACCGCTAATAATACTAAAATCGAAGTGGGCGAGAAAGGTACTATAAATCAAAATACTTTCTTTGCCGCAAAATTACTCCACTTCCCCCTTATACCACTTCCCCCGTATTCCACGTTCACCGTATTGAACGTTCCCCGTATTCCATTTCCCCCGTATTCAACGTTCACCGTATTCCACGTTCACCGTATGCAACGTTCCCCGTATTCCACTTCCCCCGTATTCTACTTCCCCCGTATTCCACTTCCCCCATATTCAACGTTCACCTAATTCCACTTACCCCGTATTCAACGTTCCCCGTATTTCAATTTCCCCGTATTCAGCGTTGCACCTTCTATGTATTCTACTCTGACACTTCCTCGACCAAATCTCTAAGACGACATCTTGACTGACTTTTGGCCGATTTTCAATTTTCACCCTTTCTTGACCCATAACTCCCTTATTTCAGAACAATATCTAACCCCGGAACATGTTTTCTCGACGTTTCGCACCATACCCGACAACATATCAAAAAGTATTTTTTTTCTTCGCCAGTGTAAACGCAATTAAACGAGAAAATAACGGGATCGTGACAGACAGACTTATAGACGAATAAATAAATAGACGCATAGATAGATAAACAGACAGACATTAGAGGTTTATAATTAGTAATAAAAAAATGTTGCAAAAAAAAACATCAATATAGCCGCGTAACCCACATCTTAGCGTGTAGGATTTCTAGAACTTTTTCGAGCATTCCAGAACTTTCTAGAAAATTCCAGAACTTTCTCCAACATTCCAGAACTTGCTCGAGCATTCCAGAACTTTCAAGAATTTTCTCGAACTTTTTGGAACTTTCCACAACTCCCTAAAACACTCCAGAACTTTCTGTAACATTACAATCTACAGTTTTCTTGAACTTTCTAGAGCATTCTAGAATGGAGCGTTTGCATTTTGACAACTTTGACGCAAAACATTATTCTAAACATAAAGCCTCTAAAATGCACAGAAATTTTTATAAAAATTATTTTGTTTACAAAGTACGACTAGTACTTGACTAGTACTTGAAAGCCGCCAAGAATTTGTAGCCACAATGAATTTACTTATATTTGTGATAGTTTTTGGCTAGAAATGTAATCCCCTAGACAATCGCAATCAAAAAAATATTTCGGACAACTCAAAAGTCAGAAATGTTCGGTCGGCCAATTTACAAATTTATGTAGGCGGCTGCACAACTTGACGTTTGGGGAAGCTTATAAAAAAATCGGTTCATTTTCGAGGCATACCGTAGAACAATTATTTACTCGGAAGAATGCTTTACATCTTTTAAAAACTAGGTCCCACCTTTTGGGTGGGTCAGGTCCCTTGACTGATTTTTCTGGATTTCAAAAATTGCGTTTCATCTGTTCTTTTCTTTCAATATTTTTTCCCTTAATAACTCATTCACATTTGCACTAAGGAAATCGATCAGAAAAATTTTATCTAGAAAAAGACACCATGCCTAGTGTCACGTTGATTTTATAAATTGTAAACAGAAATCAATTTTCTGGTGTTGGGCTTACCCATGTTGGTTAATTTTCAACGTATCAGTTAAATTAAAATGCTGTAAATTATATTTCTTCGGCAGTAGAATACCTCTAGATTTCTGGTTATCACACCTTGAAAATATTTCGGGGTAGGAAAACCTACGGAATTTTCATAGCGTAGTTTTTAAGAGCTCTATTCTAAAATATCGCGCCTATTTGTGAATATCAAACTACGCACTAGTAGAAATCTTATATTTGCTAAACAACCTATATGCGCTGCCATTTTGGAAATTATCCACAGCAATTTTCAGTTCTGATTCAGTGACCGTATCTATGGCGAAATTGTTTGTATTCGCAAAATTTTGGATGAGTTCTGGTACAGGATGAAGTTCTAGGAGCTTGGCATACGTTGCAGCGTTCACTGGAGCGATGGAATCGTTGGACGATAAAACGCGGATAGCTTCACTTATATCCCCGTCATTCAGCTTCGATTGTACGGTTTTAATCCTCAGTTCATCTTCATCCAGCTGTTTTTCGGCTTTTCTAGGTATTATGGACCTTGGAACAATCGTGTTGAAAAACTCCTTAAATGGCAGTTGATGGATTTGAGACCATGTGATCAAATTTCTCTTAATGGTGGTGGTCAGTGACAATTTTGATGTCAACTTATCTTTGCGATCAGGCGACTTAAATGCGACATATGGAAAAGATAAAAGTTTCAACCAAGACTCCAAAGATTTGAAGTTCTTAATGCAGGAACTTAGAACTTTTTGAACTTTTTGAACTTAGAACTTCCAAAATTCGTTTGAGGTGACGCTACCGCTATCACTTTTTCTTAAAACATAATTACGTTGTGTCCAAAAAATTGCGACCCACCAGCGTAATAATTTTTCAAAATTTTCAGTTTTCACACGCAAAAATTTAAAAAACAAAACAATCTTCGCACAACGAAATAAAAGTTAAATTTTTGCAGCGTAAAAACTGAAAGTACAGAAAAATTATTTCGTCGTTAGGTCTGGCATTTGTGACGCAGTCGAAGTTCGGCTGTCGAGTTCTCGAGATCGAAAATTGTTAATAGATAGATAGATAGAAACCGAGAGATCAGAAAAAAAATTTTCATAATTATGAGTCATTTGAGTCATTTTTATCAGGGCGAGTACAATGCGTAGAGATAGATGGATACAGGTCGGGCTTTATTTCTATGAGCTGTGGCCTACCACAGGGAACGGTACTTGCGCCGATACTGTTCTCCATGTTTATGAATGATTTGCCAGGCGTTTTGCGTAATTGTAGCTGCCACATGTTTGCGGATGATTTTCAATTATACTTCAGCTGTCCGTTGGATAAGGCTAAGGAAGCAATTTGTCTGATAAACAGTGATCTTCAATGTATCATGAGCTGGTCTGTGCGAAATCGTCTATTACTTAATGCATCGAAGTCAAAGGTACTAGTGATATCTAGGACTGAAGTATGCATTGTCCCAGTGTTTAAGCTGGGTGAGGAAGAGGTGCCTGTAGTGAATAAGGCTAAAGTGCTGGGTGTTTGGTTCAACAAAACTTTCACATGGGAAGATCATTGAAGTGAGGCTAGAAAGAAAGTGTATCGGGGGCTCTGGGCATTATGGAGTAGTAAGACGTCGCTTCCCCTAGCGGCCAGGATGAAGTTAGTCAAATCGTGCATCTTGCCTCACTTCATGTATGGTGCGGTCTTGATGCCAGTGCTCGACTCGGTAACGAGGGAATCTATGCCGGTAGCTTTCAATGACTGCCCTAGATTCATTTTCTCGAAGAGTAGGTCAGAGAGTGTATCATCCTATGCAAGAGCGGTGCTAGGCTGTTCGATTGGGAATTTTAGGAAGTTGAATGAGAGTAAGATCTTATACAGCCTGATCACCAATAAAACGCCAAATTACTTGTTTGAGATACTCGTTCCAGCACGATCACTGCTAACAAGCAACTATGTTGTACCGAAGGTAGAATCGGATATGTTTCATAGCTCGTTCTTCACTCATGCCATCATTACGTGGAATTCACTGCCGCGAGGTGTAAGGAGGAAGCCAACTCTTACCACATTTACTAGAGCTTGTTTGGAATATTTTTCTAGTCTGAATGACGAATGAAAAAATATAGTAGCATAAAGGAAACCAATTTATTAGTGGGACGCTAGATCAATAATGTTATATCTTAGTGTTGACACCTGTTCCTTATTTTATATAATTTTACTGGTCAGTTTAAAAAAGTTCTTTTGTCGTTTTGTAAAATCTATATTGTACATTATAAATAAGGTTGAATAGTCTTGTGTACATTTTGAAAAATAAACATACATAATTGAAAAATCGATGGCTCATAGAAAAATGTCATTTTCAAATCTCGATATCTCAGCCAATTTCTTACCGATTTTGATGAGTCTGGGCTCGTTGGAAAGCTGCTGCAACGTCGTTTTTTTCAAATAATTTGGAGGTTTTGTATGGCGTTTTTTGAGTTTGAGGACTTTTTTTGAGGTGTGGGGACTGCGTCACGCCTTCCGCTACCGCTGTGGGCATGACTTGTGTTTGTGTGTACATATTTAGATAATTATGGAAAATCCGTTTTCCTTGGGTAGGCGTTGTCAGAATTTCAACACCAGGCTGCCTTGGAGGATTTTTTTTCCTCAAACAGAGTTCGAACTTGGGCTATGTGGGACTAAGGAGATGGAAGCTACCCAAGGAAAACGGATTTTTACATACTTATCTAAATATGCATTCACAAACACAAGTCATGCCCACAGCGAGCGGTAGCTGTCGAGGTACTTTTTTGAAATTACCAATTTTTTTTAACCAAAGCTTCACTGGAAAAACATCGTTTTTATCAGGCCTCCTCAAACAAAAATGAAACTCACTAATTCGAGTCAGTCTTTCAAATTAAGGACATTTGGGACTAACCAACATATACTGTCTCGGTGGTACATTAAAGATGACCTCTGTGAACCACTAGCCATTGACTGAAGAGTATGTCGGTTACCAAGGCTCTTAAATGACGAAACAGTTGTCTTCGTTTCGAGCTTGGTATGAGCTCATTTTTTCTTTTACGAAATACCCAGATAGGCTCTGTAAAGAGTACTTAAATAAACGAAAAATAGTTCAACTATCGCAACAACTATCGTCAGTATACTCCAACTATAGCCACGATAGTTCAATTATCGCAACAACTATCGCCACGATAGCTCAACTATTGCAACAACTATCGCCACTATAGCTCAACTATCGCCACTTTAGTTCAACTATCGCCACAATAGTTCAACTATCGCTACGATAGTTCAACTATCGCAACAATTATCGCCACGATAGTTGAACTATAGCAACAATTATCGCCACGATAGTTCAACTATCGCAACAACTATCGCCACTATAGCTCAAGTATCGCCACCATAGTTGAACTATCGCCACGATAGTTAAACTATCGCCACGATAGTTCCGACTATCGTCACGATAGTTCAACTCTCGCCACGTTATTTCCAACTATCGCCACGACAGTTCAACTATTGCCACTATAGTTCAACTTTCGTTCAGATAGTTCAACTATAGTCACGATAGTTCAACTATCGCCACTATAGTTTCAACTATCACCACAATAGTTTCAACTATCACCACAATAGTTTCAACTATCGCCACAATAGTTCAACTATCGTCACGATAGTTCAACTATCGTCACGATAGTTCAACTATCGCCACGATAGTTCAACTATCGCCACGATAGTTCAACTATCGCTACGATAGTTCAACTATCGTCACGATAGTTCAACTATTGTCACGATAGTTCCAACTATCGTCACGATAGTTCCAACTATCGTCACGATAGTTCCAACTATCGTCACGATAGTTCCAACTATCGTCACGATAGTTCCAACTATCGTCACGATAGTTCCAACTATCTTCACGATAGTTCCAACTATCGTCATGATAATTCCAACTATCGTCACGATAGTTCCAACCGTCGTCACTATAGTTCAACATTTGTCACGATAGTTCAACCATTGTCACTATACTTCCAACTATCGTCACGATAAATCAACTATGTAACATCGCGATAGTTAAAGGTCGTCTGCGCACAATGCTTTCGAAGACGAGACACACTGAGCAACCAGCCAAAATTCATATTATTTTATTCTATTACTTTTCTATTTTATAATTATATCGTTCTACTACTTTTCAACTACTCCAGCCCAAATTGGAGTTTTTGATGAATAACATACAGATCCTTGGTCGCCAATAGTCCATCTTCGAAGTTAGCCTCAGGAATTTGATTTGAAAATCGATTTAGAATTACTCAAGTTATCGTGCGCACAACGAAAAATGGTAACAGACATTTAACGTTTTTCATAACATTTCATTCATACACATAGTGGTGTGGTAACAGACATTTTTCGGTATTTTCTGTTGTAAGACCCTTAACTTTCAGTCAAGGGAATTATTTGCGAAAATGCAAACGGACCCCTCCGGTATTTCTGCAAATCACTGCAATCTCGGAGATGTATAAAAAAAATCGAAATATATGAAGCGCTCGATTGTAGCAAATCTTGCCATATAGAGATGAGCGGGCGGCCTGATGCCCGAACGCGCGGGCGTGAGCGGGCAAAACTTTGCCCCCATCGAGCGGGCAACTAACGATAAGAAAATTGAAGCAAATGATGTTTTTTCTGACTACTTTATATTTTTTATGTGTTATTACAATATTTTGCAGTCGAGTATTCAGTAAAATTCAAAAAAATAAAATTGAAAACATTTAGCATTTTTGATGAAAATAATATCGGGCGCGGCCCGGGTAGGCACAAATATTAGGTCCGCCCGATCACCTCTAATGTAATATGTGGATGACCGTGAAATTTCGACAAGCTTCGAAAATACAAATTTCGTGTCGAAGAGCTATCGAACAGCGCAAGCCCGAGCTACTGGAGTGTAAGTGGTTTAGCCGAAAAAAGTGTGATACGTACAGACAACACACGGAAATGCGAGCATATAAGCGTTATAATCGCGCGAGAGGTCACTCACTTTCGAGCTTAAAAGATTTAATTGATTTAATGAGATTTAATCGATTTAATGAGATTTAATTGGCTCAATGGAATCAATATGATTTTTACGAAGGTAAAAAAATCAAGTCCTGAATTCAGCCTGAATTGCTATAGTTGTGTTGAGTTCAATGAGCCCTCGTCGGTGGAGCAAATTTTAAAGGCACGTGCAGATGAAAATTATTCCTTCATACGATATAAACAAGAAGGCCAGCCTTGTGAAGGAACGTTACGTCAAATTCGTTCCATGTCTACAACTTTTTCGACAGTTGTGAACTGCTCGATGATAGATAAACTTCATCGGATTCGAAAAATTCAAATTCGGTGAGATGTAAAAAAATTACGTTTCCTAGATAAGAAAGCAATAACAGCGGCATACAAAAAAAATTGACTCTGGAATGTCTTCCGAATGAAAAGGAAATACTTGACTTAATCGATAAAGCAAGGATTGATGTGATCACAGATATCCGTATCCTGAACATTAACGCAGATAAAATTAATTTCAAGTGCCAAGTACAATATTTTGAAATGTATTTCACTACGAGGATGTCGATGAAGAAAGTAGTGATGACGACCTTAACGAATGCAGAGAAAATGATGGTTTCGATGCTGACAAAGACGCTCATGAAGCTCAAGAAATATCCGGCTTAACCGGTGAATAAACGATGCCAGATTATTCATCATCCGACATTACAGATTAATGAAAATCGACCCTTTCCAATAGTCGTGGACTCGACTGGTAAAGAAAGTGTTGTTCGTAATAAGTCCTCTATTTGCTGGCTATTGTCGTGTGACGAATACAAAATGAGCAGCGATCGAATTCAAAGAATAATGGAAAATGTTTATCAGACATCAAGTAAGTTTACTTTAAAAACATTATTGAAATCTAGCAGTTTTCTTTTATAACGCAGAAAAATCTTCTCGAATTACTGCATTCGAAACGGTAACTCAAATTTCTATTGGAGAATGGTGCGCGTTTGACATCAAGTCTTCTAAAGATTCGAAGGCAAGCATTTTTGTTGGAATGATCTTAGACTTTTGTTATACATCCGGAAAATCCGGAAATGTCGAGGTGGGTGAGGTAATAACGAAAATCCTGGCCTATGCGGATGACTTGATTCTGTTAGCTGAAAACACCAGGGATTTACAGGGTGGAATTGACTGCCTGAATGGTGCATGTTCGGAACACGGGATGAAGATAAGTATCTGTACTGAAAGCTAAGGTCGGCAAATCTCGGAAGGAGATAGCTTGCAATTAAAACGGGGAGGAGCTGGAACAGCTTTCTGAATTCAAGTACTTAGGAACTATTTTTTCAGAGGATGGCAAGTTAGCTTGGGAATTTGAGGAAAGGAGGGAAATGGAATACGCGGTGGCCAGTTAGTTGAGGTCGCACGTGTTCAACAAAAAGGAAATAAGTAGCGAAACAAAAGTTGGAAATCCACAGGTAAATATTCAGCCCGATTCTGTACGGTAGTGAGAGTTGGATTGACTGCGGATATCTCGTGCATGCCCTGGAGGTTTCTTCTATGAGGGTTCTTGGGAACATGGTGAAAGTTAATAGGAAAGGAAGGAGTAGTGGGATAATCATATTAGAAACGTCGACATTAGGGTAATAACAGGCTACCGAAAAGGATATTGGATGCACAGGTAACGGGTATTAGGCTAAGGGGTAGACCAAGGAGAAGGTTTACAGATTGAATTAAATCAGATTAAGGAGTTAGGGGACTTTCTTTGGGCGAACAAACCATCTCCTTAGCGGAGAACGGTAGTTCACCATTCCGGGGTTGTGGCATATAGACCTCACACCGAAAGGTACTAATGTGGTCTTTAAAGTTTGATGATGATGATGATCAGCATCACCATATCATTGTTGCTATCGAATCTGATGTGAACTGATGCTAAATTCTTGTAATTCTATTTTGTGGATTTCTTGTGATTTTATTTTCTTGATTTATAACTTTCATGTTGTATCTGTAACTTAAAATATTTTTCATTCCTAGGATTCACAAAACTGCTTTTCTGTTTCAAAATAGGACGGAAAACAGCAGTTTTCCGTCCTAGGAATGAAAAGGTTACACATCTATAAACAAACATACATACTTACACATTTCCGTGTCTTGCGAATCTAATCTTTCTGATATAATAGAGAGTTTGGGCAAAGCGACTTATAGCCAATTTATAACATAATATGCATATAGCTATAAGTAATAAGTTATATGTTTACGTTATAAGTTACAAGTTTACGTTATAAGTTTACGCTACGAGCTATGAGTTATATTTAAAAGTTACAAGTTACAAGTTTGTTTACGGTACAAGTTATAAGTTTATAGCCCAGATCACTATTGTAACTGATCCAGATCAGTACTGATTAGTTTTAAAACTGATTCGGATCAGTACTGATAAGTTTCGAAACTTATTCAGATCAATACTGATCAATTTCGACACTGATCCAGATCAATACTTATCAGTTTCAAACTGATCTATATCAGTACTTATCAGTTTTAAAACAGATCCGGATAAGTACTGATCAGCCTGAAACCTGAAGTGGATCAGTACTGATCAGTTTTTCATCTGATCTGGATAAGTAATGGGCAGTCTTAAAACTGATCCGTATCAGTACTGATCAGTTTCAAAACTAGAAATTCAAATCAGTTTTAAAACTGATCAATTCTGATGCGGATCAGTTTTGGAAGTGATCAGTACTGGTCTGGATCAGTTACAATACTGATTTGGGCTATAAACTGTTAACTTATAACTTAAACATATAACTCAAAAGAATAGCTATGTTTATATGTTATAAATTTGGCTATAAGTGGCTTTGCCCAAACTCTCTAATACCTTGACTTTTCACCTTCCGGGTCTAAGAGAATCTACTCCATTAATAATTCGATTTTTCTCCTCTGAGGACGAGTAGCACCGATGTTAATAACACTCATTATTAGCTGCTGTTATATAGTTCGCTTAATCCAATAACCCTTAACAGATGGGTGTTTTTTGACAGAAAAGCGACGCTAATAAAACCCTATTTATAACACCATTTATTAACAGATTTGCGTCGTCGACTTGGGGACGTAACTTTCTTTAACTCTATTTCCATAAATTCAAATCCATAATTGTGAAAGATTAACAAAAGACAACAACCTAATTTGCAGTTAAAATTTGGAAAGCTTTCTATTTCCACCATCAATCGGTGTGATATGTCACCCTATCTAATATAACGCGTGAATAATAAATTAATTCCATATTTACTCTCGCATTTACTTACCTCAGAATATTAATTAGAGAATATCAAGAACAAAACTTTCAATATATTATTTTTAACTGAAATAATTTCAGGTTGTCGTTAGTTGTAGATGAACAAATGTAACTGTAAATCGATTCTAATTGACGGTGAGGCCATTGCGGCATCGTTGACTGAGCGATGTCGTCGTATACGTTGTCCATAATGCATTTTTAACGAACCATCTGGTTCCATTCGTTGGCGGTCACGTTTGCTTTTCATTTATTCGATTTTCAATGGGAACAAATGTTCCAGACTAAAAATATCAATTCAGTGGTATGACAACATACCATAAGATAACTAAATCAGTCCACTTATCTGACTTATAAAATGTAAATTGTCTTCTGTTAGTTGGTTTCAGTCTGATTAAAATTGTGACGAGTCAATTAGCACTTGTTTGGTTCTTATATTGACATACCTGTAAATTTAGAGAATTTCTTTAAGTGGGACAAGTTGGACGCATTTTTCCACTTGATACACATTGATCAGTTATTGATGTTATGTTATCGTGCTACAACTGCACTGAACGTTAAGTTACCGCTTCGGTTACAGTGTTTCGATAGTTGTGTTCTAGTTAGGAACGTTAAAATTTGTTTTGTTCCAAAATGCATTTTTTACAAATAAATTTCATTCAATTGTTGATGTCGTTGATTTTTGTCGGATTTAGTAAACAATCTGCCATCGAATTAATAAAAACCGAAAAATTTGAGACCAACACACCGTCAACGGTGAAACCAGTGGATATATCAGTTCGAACGAACAATACGAATAACAGAAAAGGACGATGTAAGTTCTAGAGTTTGAAGTTGGAGTTGGAAATTTAAAGACGATGACTTGAGTTTTGTTTTAATTTTTATTTTCCGGACAAAATAAAACGTCAACATTCGTTTCCTTACACTCACGTAATTCATAGTCGAAACAGCCCAATTCGAAACGGCTTGCTGTTGGCTTGAAATAGTTTAATCCTCGTCCAATTTTGATGACATATCCGTTGTTTAGACTGGAAAAAATTTGATTCATAGAAAATTGAGCATTTCATTCATTGTGCAATGGTTCAATAACACAATGGACAAAACGTTCCCTCTACATCTACTCTGAATAGTATACTTCAACATACCCCAATACACACGAGATGTACGTACGCGAGGGCGAAGGGAGAGTGTGTTGGTGGACATACCGCAGAAAGCAACTTTTCGTCCCAAGTGATGGGAAAATATTTTCAGTTACAAAATATTTTTTCTGTATACGTGAGAGTGTATTAGTTGTGACGGAAAATATTTTCCCATTACTTGGGACGAAAAGTTGTTTTTCGCGGTATGTGCGCCAACATACTCTCACTATTACAGAAAAATTTCTTTCAAAATACCCCAATACACACTCGATGTGTACTTTTCGCTTGGGTTACAGTCAAAAAGTTTATAATTTAGACATGAAATTCTCAACCAGCTGATTATCAGCTGAAGACTCACACACCCAAGCAGATGGACAGATTTAATGTGGCAAGTAAATAACAAAACTCTTAGAAATGATATATATCGATGTGTATAATTATTTCTAACCTACCGAGGGATATTTACGTCGATTTAATTTCATATAAAAAATCGAAAAACGCATGTAGTGATTACCCCTTCACATCGAGAAGTCATTGCACATGTAATTAATATTGAAATTTGTTTTACACATACACGCTTAGCGCAATGTGAAGGGGTAATCACTGCAAGCGATGTTCGATTTTTTATAAGAATTTGTATCGACGTGACTTTCCCTCGGTTCGGTATTCAAAGTAAAGAGCGAATGCACCTGAGTTTGTAAATTAAAGTTTATTTGTATGAGTTCACCTGCTGATTAAAACAGCTGAAATGAACGTATGACTAAATTATGAATTTGGTAATTGTATGTTGAAATATACTATTCCTAAGCTATGGGATAAATATGTCGTGAGTTAT
Organism: Pseudolycoriella hygida; assembly: GCA_029228625.1. NCBI lineage: Eukaryota > Metazoa > Arthropoda > Insecta > Diptera > Sciaridae > Pseudolycoriella > Pseudolycoriella hygida. The sequence goes on along the minus strand of CM055404.1, from coordinate 44,094,818 downwards.
TTTCACTTGGGATATTTAGTCCTAGGATAATACCTACTCATATAACAGATATTCTGACCAGACGGAGCACAGCGGTTAAAGAACGATTAATCTGAAAATTCGTGTCAGGTCAGGTCAAGCGATCTTGATGTGACCATTATTAAAGAGGATAGGACAAATGGGCAGATCCCATACGTGAACGTAACGCCTAGGCCTCAATTGGGCCTGTTGTGCGCACTCACAAAATTAAAGATCATAGTGGAATATCTGCTGCTAGATTTCAATGATTTTTCAGGTCAGATCCAAACAAATCCCAAATTTCAGGTCAAGCCAATCTTTTTTGAGCTCTGCGATCTGTAACCTACGAAGATATTACTGCATCGTATGGCTGGTGTGATATTTTACATGGTAGTGGGGTGACATCATAGATGACATTAGGTTTGTGTGCAATTTACTCTGACAAAGATAAAAAAAACTTCGGTAACGAAAGGATCTGCAAGAAGAATCCATCTGATAAAAAGCTCATAAAAAATTGCGGAACTAGTAAATAAAAAATGATCTAGCATTCGACCCGGACGGGTTGTAACGGCGGATTATTATTATTAGTGCGATAGAAGTGGGGTAAAGTGTTCATTATCCCACTTCATACCCTGGAGGCTGGAGAAGGCTCATACAAGGCAGGTAATGTGCGCCGAACTTTTGTTATGCATACAGGGGCATAGGGGCAGGCCAAGAAGAAACTATCTCTCTGACGAATAATAGGGCGGAAGGGAGTCATCATTCAGTGATTACGATATAAAGATCTCACACCTCTACGAAAGGTCTATAATGGCGTACAGACTGTTAGAAAGATTGCGCAGAGTGTCAACAAAACTGAAATGCAGTTCTATTTCGTTTAATTATTTGTATCCCTCCTAGTATAAGCAATTCTTCCTTAGAAAAAACACCTTATACACGACGAAAGTGTGTGAAGGAAATACGTGATTTCCATTCGTAAAGGATATAAGTACAGCTGTCAACTTTTGACAGCTGTCAGATTTGAATTTTGGCTTAAACTTTTCAAAGTGCCTTATACTGAAATAAATGTAAATAATTTTAAGGATCGAAATCATGACTGTAAAATTTGGTGCAGAAATTCAAATTTGACAGACTATTAAAAGTTGACAGTTTTACTTACCTCCTTTTGGAATGGAAACGACAAATAGTTATTTACATAACTATGAATGAACTGGCATTAATACTTTCCATTTTTATTTGGAGTCATGCTTTTGACCTTTTCACTTTTCCTCCCTAGGATTGATATCGGTCGCTTTCGACACTAAGGAACAGGGCCTATTATGTTGAATTGATTGGTGAATTTTGTGCAATTTTTGCGAATTTTGTGAATTTTTGCGAAGTTTGTGAATTTTTGCGAATTTTATAAATTTTTGCGAATTTTGTGAATTTTTGCGAACTTCGTGAAATTTTACGAATAGAACTTTTTACACAGAGATTCAAAAATATTTTTTTAACGAAATATTACTCGCATTCTTTAAATATGCTTTCGTTGTTCAGAAACGCCAGGTCTTTGGTTATGTTTGTTCTGTAAAGTTAATTGAATACAGAGCTCGTGGTAGTAACGAATAAGCGCACATAAGGGGTCACCCTCAAAATCCGGAAGCACAAAATCCGTACACTCAAAATCCGGACAAAAAAATCCGAAAGATACAAAATCCGGATGATTTTGCATTATAATCATCGTCCGGATTTTGAGGTATCCCGATTTTGGAGCATCCGGATTTTGTAGCAATTTATTTTTCATTAACATATCTCTCGTGTCTGGCACTTTAGACCCCGCAAGGGCAGATCTTCCCTCTTGACCACACTTTGCGGAAGCTGCCGCCCCGCGACCCCGCTTTTTTATTTTTCTCTTAGGTTCAAGGCCTGCGACGCTGCTTTTCCAACGAACAATATTTTGTCAGGTACAACTACTCCAACAAAATTTTATTTAAATATTACTTTTAATCATCTGTATTTAGAGTTATCCGAACTTTGAGTCATTCGGATTTCGTATCATCCGGATTTTTTCGCGGAGAGAGGGAGGGGTTGAGATTTGAAAGCCATATTTTGTTACAACATAGAAAAAAATGTAAAATCGTCAAACGAGAAATGCGTTATTACGTTACTACATCCTCGACAAGAGTGAAATATTTTATGATCATCACAAGATCATTCGGGAGACACCCCCTTGGCGTGATTTACAATGGTTGTTTCATTATGTGTCGAAACATACCGAGAAGGGGATCCGAGCTCAAGCAGGGGACAGTTTCAAGAAAGACGATTTTCGCGTGACATCGTGAAACTATTCTTTAAAGGCCTAGCACAAAAGTTAAAGATCCAAAACATTCGAAAATAAACTTAAAAACATTTAAAAGAAACAAGGTGTATACCGCACAGCAGTGTAAATTTTTGTGAATTAATTAAACATTAGGGGTGTCAAAAATACAATAGTGTCGAAAAGTTTGGGGCACCAACCGAAAAACAAAAGGTTTTTATCCCTGATTATATACAATATATGGGCGTAACTTGATCCGAGACAATTTTAGGGGTAGCTCAAAAGCGTTAAAGTAAAAAATTCAACGACTTTCAAAGGCACATATTCACTCAAGTAATGAGAGAATCCATCGGTTGTTGTTGTGCAGTCGAAAGGCCTTATAACACCCTTAAAATCGGCATAAAGAAAGTAGACCAGAGATTGTTTTGGTCCATATGTCCCACATGATTGAAATTCATGATAAAATTGCACCACTTTAATCATGTGGGACATATGGACGAAAACACTCTCTGGTCTACTTTCTTTATGCCGATTTTAAGGATGTCCTAAGACCTTTCGACTACACCACAACAACCGATGGATTCTCTCATTACTTGAGTGAATATGTGCCTTTGAAAGTCGTTGAATTTTTGACTTTAACGCTTTTGAGCTACCCCTAAGTCGTCTCGGATCAAGTTACGCCCATATACAATCTTAATCAGGGATCAAAAACCTTTTTTTTTCGGTTGGTGCCCCAAACTTTTCGATACTTTTATTTCCCCACACATTTTTGGACCTGCCTGCCTACTCAACATAATAGGCCCTGCTAAGGAATGCAGAAACATGAAAAATCATATCAAGCACCATGCGCATCAACATCACTTCCGTCTATTAGAGTAAAACATACCACAATACACACTCGATATACAACCTTCGGTCAGGCTCGAACTGGTCGAAGGGGCATTCGGGATTCGCACGATCGACCGCTATCTTTTTTCAGCCTCACTCAACATTTTTTGACATTTCCATTTTCAACGGTCGCCCCGTTTTTTTTCGAACATCTTGTCTACGAACATATGCCTTTATAACTTTGCCTGCGGTGCTTTAATCCCATTTTTATTGAACATTTTGCCTGCGAAGGCCACTCGCCTCAAAACTTTCGCCTGTGCCATTTTCTACTGAACATCTTTTCTTCGATAGATCATTCGATTCACAAATTTCTCCTGCGACGCAAAAACCATCCCATTTTCTATCGAACATTCGGTTTACAAATGGCCATTCGCCTAAAAAATTTCGCCTCGGACGCTAACAGCATTGTTTCTTAAGTATCTAACAAATTCTATGTAAGACGACGTTATAGCACTTAAGGTTTTATCTTCCCACTCCCCACTGTTTTAAGTCTTATGAGATAGAGACATGGGCAAAAAATCTCTCGCTTACACCACAGAAATCAATGTTTCAGCCGATTCAGAGCATCGCCCGATAGGCCGTTTGGATGCCAGTCCGGCCCTGCTTCGGTATCGAGTGCGTAATGGGGTATGTTGAAATGAACATTTCTAGCTGATTTGAAATTAAATTTACAAAATTCAAATTCTATTTGGCGCTTTAAAACGCTTGAAATAGACAAACAATTATTGACATCGGCTAATAAAAACAGTTTTGTGTACACAATCACTTGACGCAATTTGATTATATTTCTGTGTAGAATCGATGCTCTATTTTGAAAGGGGACCAGAGTGAAAGTGCAAATTATTTCACCAATTTCATGGCACGTGTAACAAAGGCGTAACCATAAGATAATTCGGTCAAATATCTGTTTCGTAACGTGATTTTCGATGTCATGTGAATGAGCTGATTTCTCATTTTCATCATCATTCCGTCAAAGCGAAACTCACATATCGACTCTATTCGACTAAATTGGAAAAAGAGCGGAGTAGTCAATGGGAAATCAAATGTTCAAATCAGAAAGTTCTAATTCCCTTACTGAAATCTCATACCATAGAGGTCATGCAGGCAAACGCAGTTGTTTATCTTAGAAGGGAGTCAAAACCTATCATCATCTCTATTGCATATTTCTCCTCTTCCAAACAGGCGATGCAGTTATCTAATTCCATTGCTCAGGCGTTTCAGCGCCATTGGCACTTAAAGCAGTGTTGTGGTGCTAAGGAATCGTAATTTCATACGGCAATATTTATTTAGATTAGTTCGAGTCTTTTTGTAACATCTTTTCTGTTTTGTTTTCTGTGTGGCACAAACAGAAAAGATGTGACGAAAAGATTCGAACTAAATCTAAATAAATAGTGCCGTTTTGAAAATTGCCAAAAGGGCAATATTAAAAATCCCGTCCGAAGCAACTGTGAAAATTTTGAAAGAAAACTTTTCGAAAAAATGTAGAAAAAAATTCATTCTTCATATAGATAAAAAATGTCCCATTAATTGACTCCATAACATAGCAAAATAATTTAAGCTTAGGACCAACCTAACTCCTCAAGCAGAGGCTTCGGACCCATACTTTTATGGAAAGGAATATTGGTTTTTTCTTCTCTACAACATTGCACAGAAAACTTCATCATTTGAGGAATATGCATGAAAAGCCACCAAAGCATGCCCGCAGCGGTAGAGGAGGGCGTGACGCAGTCCTCACACCCCAAAAAAGAAGTCCACAAGCTCAAAAAACGGTATACAAAAACCTTTGAGACAAGTCACCATAGATACGCGAGCTTTTGAGTTTTTCTCCTCGCCTTCTCCCCCTTCAAATGATTAATTAAAAAAACTACGTCGCAACAGCTTTCCAAAGAGCCCATACCCATCAAAATAGGTTGGAAATTGGCTGAGATATTGAGGTTTGAAAATGACATTTTTCTATGGGATTTGATTTTTCTATTGTTCTCATCATTGTGAAAACTTTTTTTCTGATCTGTCGGTTTCTATCTATCTAACTATGTTCTATCTATTAATAATTTTCGATCTCGAGCACAAGTCAGCCGATCTTACTGAAATTTTCAGGAAACGTCAGTCTCAGCCCCAAATCAAAAATTTCATAGATCGCTTTTTCGGAAAAATTCTGGAAAAGCCGTGACATGTGGAAAAGTGGTCAATTTTGACGGTTTTTCAGGTAATGCTAGGAGTTTTCGAATTTTAGCTCCGGAGTGACAATAGCTAAAGAGTTGATATCTTCGGGAAAGTTATAGAGATTAGTGCGAAAAAAAAATTTTCGGAGAAAATTTTTTTAAGAGAATAATTTTTTTGGAGAAATTTTTTTTTGGAGAACATATTTTTTGCGAAGAAAATTTTTTTCTGACAAAAATTTTTTCAGAGAAATTTTTTTAAAATTTTTTTTTTTTTCGGAGAAATTTTTTTTTTGTATTTCGGGTGATTTTATCAGAAAAATTTTTTTTTTCGGAGTCGGAGAAAATTTTTTTCGGAGAAATATTGTGGTTGCGTGCTAAATTTGGTATTTTCGTATTCTTTCAGCACTCTCTCAGTTATATTGCACCGATAATGAAAATAATTTCCCTCAACACTCTCTCAATTTTATTGCGACGACGTGCATTGTTTGACAGATAATGAGAATCACAACAAAAACCTTTTAAAAGGGAAATGTGACGCAAGTCCTTCTTCCTCCTTCCAAAACAACTGATATCAATTTGGGGTGACGCTTAAAGCTTTGAAACGCAAAAATTCTTTTGAAATGTTTTCATTTTTGATTAAAAAAATGCGTCACAAATGCCGGACCACCAATGTTATAGTTTTTCT
>CM055404.1:44053345-44088290 GCA_029228625.1 Pseudolycoriella hygida | reverse complement strand
CCGCCGCCGCCGCCAACCCGCGCCGCGGCGGCTACTACTTCCATGGGCGAAAATAATCCCCTCAACTTCCTCTACAACATATCAAAAGTTTTTTTTTGAGCCGCCGCCGCCGCCAAACCGAGCCGCGGCGGCTACTACTTCCATGGGCGAAAATAATCACCTCAACTTCCTCTACAACATATCAAAAGTTTTTTTGAGCCGCCGCCGCCGCCAAACCGAGCCGCGGCGGCTACTACTTCCATGGGCGAAAATGATCACCTCAACTTCCTCTACAACATATCAAACGTTTTTTTTTTTTGAGCCGCCGCCGCCGCCAAACCGAGCCGCGGCGGCTACTACTTTCATGGGCGAAAATGATCCCCTCAACTTACTCTACAACATATCAAAAGTTTTTTTTGAGCCGCCGCCGCCGCCAAACCGAGCCGCGGCGGCTACTACTTCCATGGGCGAAAATAATCACCTCAACTTCCTCTACAACATATCAAGTTTTTTTTTTGAGCCGCCGCCGCCGCCAAACCGAGCCGCGGCGGCTACTACTTTCATGGGCGAAAATGATCCCCTCAACTTCCTCTACAACATATCAAAAGTTTTTTTTTGAGCCCCCGGCCCATTTTCCGCCATTTTGGCGGTCACCCCTATACACTACACACCCAACCCAACATCTTTCCCTTTGACACCAAAACTGTATCTCGAACACCCAACCATGTCTTATACAAAATATGCTTCCGTACACACACACACACAAACACATACATATGGGCTTTATATGGCGCCTTCTAAGAGCCCTGGCGCCCAAACGAGGCCGGTACCCCCCCCCCTTTTTTTAAAATCTCATATGGCGTAGAATGCCCAGCCGAAGGTCCCTGCAAAATTTAAAGAAGATCTGACCGCCAGTTTTCGAGAAATCGTTTTTCATACAAATGGCAATGCCACAACTAACTAACCCACTAACTAACGTAGGATGTTTCCATTAACTTTGGCTTCTATGCAGCAGCACATTTTGTATGGAAAATGACGATTTTCTAAAGGTCATATCTCCGGATCCACTGGACCGATTTTTTTGAGTAAAAAGTCGATTTTAATCAGAATTTTACGTAGAATCCGAAAAACTAGGGCTCAGAAAGATACGACGCAAGGCAAAAAAGTCAAAATCTAGCTGTATATATGGTTCCGAAGTCTACGAAAAAAATTTTTCTGAATTTTTTGGTCGTATGGGGACTTGCGTCACGGGCGCATTGCTACCGCGCGCCCATGATAATTCCTCTTAGCACTCTCTCAATTTTATTTCCCGATACATTTTTTGACAGTTAATAATAATCAAGGTTGTGCTCGCTAGCCCAGTGGCGAATTAACCCATGGGCAAAGTGGGCACGTGCCCATGGCGCTGGAAAAAATTGGCGCTGAAAAAAATTGACACTGTAAATAATTGACATCTGAAGAAATGGCTATCGTAAACAAGTAATTTCAAACTGGCGTGCCAAGAGGTTTAGTACACCAAATGTACCTGCGCTGCAACACTGCATTTATATGGTCCATATTATGTTCTATTTAACTTTAGTACACATACTTTCTGTATTTGATTCATATTGAAACTTTCAAGTTTATTCGAGTCTTAAGATAAATCGTCGAAAATTAGATAAAAAATTAGCGAGAAAATTACTCATATTGAGATGCGCGGGTTAGTAACAGAAATCGGGAAATGTTAGACACAGAAATCGGGAAATTGGAGAACCAAAAATCGGGCCCGTAAATGAAAAAAAAATAAATTGCCAAATTTTCGCCTGCTATTTTGCTTACGATTCTGCTATTTTAATAGAAATCAGGACTATTTCGTTCAAAATTTTCGCCTGCGGTGCTAGCTATCTTAGTCCTGCAAATGTATTGTATCTTTTACACTGAATTGGAAAATCGGGAAATCATATCGAAAAAACCGGGAAATCACTTTCAAATTTTTAGGATTCCGGGAAATTTACTTTGGATTCCGAGAAAAAAGAATAATTTCGACCCGCCCGCGTTGAGATGGTGAGGTGAAGTTCACAAAATTAAAATTTTTGAAAAGATTCACTTTAGCATAAATTAAAAAATTGGCGCTAGATTTTAGTGTGCCAGTGGCGCTAAAATGCTAAACGCGCCACTGCGCTAGCCTTTTTTTTAGCGACGCTAACGCTAACGCTAGTTTCAAAAAATAGGTAGATGCTATGCGCCGGCGCCGGCGAATAGCCAAAATATATGAAAATGACTATTCGTCGGCGCCGGCGAATAGTCAAAAGATATGAATATGGCTATTCGCCGGCGCCGGCGAATAGCCAAAATATATGAAAATGACTATTCGCGAATAGTCAAAAGATATGAAAATGGCTATTCGCCGGCGCCGGCGAATAGCCAAAATATATGGAAACGACTATTCGCAGGCACATTTGACGAAAAGGTTACAAAATTATCGAACTAAGCAATTACTAGATAATAGTTAACTTATATATTAAAGTTAATGTTACGGCAAAAATGCAGTATACGGAAACAGCTGGTATTGGGGTGCTTGAGGGTGGGATCGATAGAGGGAGGTCTCCTGATGACAAAACAACAAGAATTGGGGCGCGGAAGCCCCTCCCTGGGCGCCCAGGGTCATCCAAACTCTCGTGGCATTTTGTAAAAGGAAAATTCATTCGCTCTCGTGGCATTTCGTAAAAGGAAAATTCATTCGCTCTCGTGGTATTTTGTAAAAGGAAAATTCATTTGCTCTCGTGGCATTTTGTAAAAGGAAAATTCATTCGTTCGTGGCATTTTGTAAAAGGAAAATTCATTCGCTCGTGGCATTTTGTAAAAGGAAAATTCATTCGCTCTCGTGCCCCAATTCTTGTTGTTTTGTCATCAGGTCATCAGGTGACCTTCCCGCGTCGATTACACCTTAAAAAAACACAAAAAATGAAAAAAAAAACAAAATTTGGATGACCCTGGGCGCCCAGGGAGGGGCTTCCGCGCCCCAATTCTTGTTGTTTTGTCATCAGGAGACCTCCCTCTATCGATCCCACCCTCAAGCACCCCAATCCCAGCTGTTTCCGTATACTGCATTTTAGCCGTAACATTAACTTTAATATATAAGTTAACTATTATCTAGTTATTAATTATTGTCTACATTTTACTGACGTTTCATTAAAGAACAAATTGCTTAGTTCGATAATTTTGCAACCTTTTCGTCAAATGTGCCTGCGAATAGTCGTTTCCATATATTTTGGCTATTCGCCGGCGCCGGCGAATAGTCATTTTCATATATTTTCGCTATTCGCCGGCGCCGGCGAATAGTCACTTCGCAAAAAATACTAGCGTCGCTAACTGATTCGCTAGTCTAAAAAAACTAGCGCGCTAGCAGCGGCCGCTACTAGCGGTCGCTAATTTTTCGCTAATAATCCAAAATCTGGAATAGAAAAAACACCAAAATTTTTTGAAAAACTGGCATTCGGTCGAAAATAAACTGTTGACTTGTGATGAACAGCTCCATATTTTAGCGAATTCATTAGCGCTAATCGCTACTAGCGAGCAGTCTTGAATTTTAGCGTCGCTAGCAGCGGCACTAGCAGCGACGCTAGTAGCGATGCTAGTGTTTAGCGACGCTAACCCAACCATGATAATAATAATAATCCGCCGTTACAACCCGTCCGGGTCAGAGGCTAGGTCATTTTATTTATTACGTCCGCAATTTCTTGTGAGCCTTTGCTCACATGGATTCCCTTAGAGATCCTTTCTTTATCGACGTTTTTACTGTGTCAGTGGTAAATTGCACACAAACCTAGTTCCATCTATGATGTACTAGGGCGGACAGTTACTGAGATCAAATTGAGAGAACTGAGACCTGGCGCAATTTCATCTCAATTCTCAGAAAAAAAATTTCTCTATACTATCAGTTTTTGAACTGCAAAAATTTGACTTTTACTTATTATTGCGTAGATTGTTTAGGGTAAATTTAAATTGAGTGTGAAAACTGAAAGTGTTAAAAATTGTTCCGCTGGTGGGTCCGACATTTGTGACGCCATTTTTTTAACACAACGTAATTTTGTTTTTCAGAAAATAAAACTTTGAACACAAAATTTCATTCAAACAAATTTTTGCGTATTATCAGGGATATCGTCACCTCAAGCGATATCATTAATTTTGGAAGTGTACTTACGGACTGTGTCACACTTTACCTTTTAAGAGGTTTTTGTATGCTATCATATATTGTCGTGTAGGTGGTAACTGAGTTGGGCCTACACTAAAGACCAATTTTCGCACTTCATTCTGTCCAAATTCAGTCCCGTAATCAATTTTTGGATTATCTTTCAGGAAGAAAAACAAACACGTTGGGCCCTAGTAGAGACTCAGTTTAAGGGCCCTGGCTCAAAATCGAAAAACTTTCTTTCATAAATTATCAGCCATGCCCTGACCTTTCAAGCAGAAGAAAAAATTATGAAAATCGGAAAAGATTTACTCGAGTTAGGGGCCATCCATAAATGACGTCCGGTTATTTTGACAGTTTTTGGACCCCCCTCTACTCCCCTGTCCGGTTTTCCTGTACCCCCCAAAAAAACGTCTGATTTCATTAACCACCCCCCCCCCCCGCCCCCAATAAAAGATTGAGTTAAAAAAATTATTATTGTTGAATAAATACCAATATTTTATGTACATTTCTCTTCCCACACACTATCGAAGTGATCTGTCAAAGAAACTACAGGAAAACTATTTTCGAAATCTGTGTTTCTTTCGCGACAGCCAACTTCGAGCATGCTCTGTGGTGCGTCTATGTCTCGCTCATCTATCCATTCCACATCTTCGGAGCCCTCGTACTTTGAAATAACAACCATCATCTCGTTAGCTCGTCGAGCAGCGATTCGACGTGGTCTAACTTTCGGAAAGGTGATGGTTGCAATTTTATGGCAAACTTTCATGTGCTGGACGTCACGTTTCTCATACATTCCCCCTCCCCCCGTCCAAAACCGTCCGGTTTTGCCTATACCCCTTCCCCCCCTCTACGACCGGACGTCATTTATGGATGGCCCCTTATGTACAAAAGACTAAAAACCACTTACACGGCCCTAGCTCGGCGACCCTTAGGCCCAGTTTCAATCCCAAAAAAGATGGAAAAAAAGTTTTTGAAAATTGGTCAAGTTTTACTCGAGTTATCGCGGTGATATTTTGTTTATTGCTGATTCGTCATCTAAGGACCATGATCGATGGTCCCCCTACTTCCGGGTCGAAATTGGGGTGACTACAAATGTCGTGGTAAACGCATAAGACTACTTTTCGAAAAACTTCGTTTTTCGCACGGGTGTAATGATTCCCAAGGTTTCAGTCAACAATCTTTTTAGTTTCATACTCACATAATTTGTCGATCGTGAATGTGCTCCGAAAATTCGATATTTAGCGTAATTGATCGGCTTTTTAAACTTTTAACTAAAGATGCGAAAGCTTTACTTTGCTCTGAATTATCTCGTGTATCTTTCGCCGTTGTAACGTGAATGTACCTGAGATTTCGACATTTCAACACGACGAGCTCACAAAATTTCACCAAATTAATCAACTGGAAAGCGTTTTCAAAGTTTAAGAAATTGCAAACAATTTCCTGATAGGAAATCACTCACCTGATAGTGTTCCCGAATGTACGGTTCGTCCAGTGAAATTTCTGTAACATCATCTTTGAGGTATTTGCCAAAAATCGCTTCGTAACTGTTCCCCGTTGAGTTCTCTATGATATGGCGTTTGTCTACGATTTGGCCTTTTGAAATCTGAGATTTGTAAAGCTCCTTGATTTGTTCCGCCCGGGTCATGTATTCCCGCAGTTTGTCTTGATATCGCGCTTTTTTGGCTACATCTTCCTCGACTAAACGAATGAGAATCAATAACGGATCATTAACAACGGGTGAAAACGGCTTATACCTTTGCAAATTTTTAACAATTCATCGATGCCGGACTGGTAGAGTTTCAATGCTTCTAGCATTCGTCCATTTGTGTCGAGTCTCACAGCCTTTTGTAACAATTCAACTGCACTCATTGATCTGACGTTAAAAACTGAATAAACAAATAAACACAATTTTTGTTTACATTTGCTTCGGGTATTTTAGGAATCAGCTGATTTTATTGACAGCCATTGACGTTGCAGCGACATCTGTTTGAAATTTGTTGACATATATTTGAAAATAAAAAGGAGAAAGAGCGGAAATACGTATTAGCACTACCGGCTTAGAGGTTGAGACCTTCTCCGACTCTTACACATTAACCTGAAAATCTCTATTTGTTCTCACAGTTTCCTTTGACGTAACGCTTCTTTTAGAACTCTTCATTCATTTTCACTGTTCGCTCCTAATTCTTAAAGTCGCCGTTTCTTTTAGAGTTGTATGATATGAGGCTTGGGAGAAGCTGCCCGCGTTTTTCCCTCTTTTTCACGTCTTGAGGAATGATTCGAAGAAACGGTGATTTCCGTCATTTCTTTCTTATAAGATGTTTCTCCTAGAAGTCGTCGTTTCTTCTTCGCGTTTCTTTTGAAAATCATCATCCGATAATTCTGAAAATCGTCGTTTTTTCTGACAGTCATCGTTTCTCATGTCTGCGAAACTTCTACATAATTATGTTCTCACATATTTGTCTCCTTTTAGTTGACTTCTTCCCATTTTACACCATCGGACGATTCCCAAACACGGCCTGCACAGGAATTAATGATTTAACCGGTACGTGTGTTTTGGCTGGCGAATGCAAGGATGCTGGTGGAATAGCAACGGGGACGTGTACAACCCTTACCGTGCAAGCTGTCTGTTGTGTTTGTAAGTGAACTCGATGGAAAGGTTTCAGTTGAACGTTGAAGAAACATGATTTCGCTTGCAGATCAGGCAACCTGTGGCGATACGGCAAGTTACAACAACACTTACTTCGTAAATCCCGGTTATCCAGGGTCGTGGTCAGGCGGTTCTTCGTAAATACCCAATCATTCTACGTAACAACATAACATTTTAATCTGACCATTCAATTACAGATGCTCGTTAACCATTTCCCCCGCCAGTAGCGACATCTGTCAAGTTCGATTAGACTTCTTAGATCTTACGTTGGCGTCACCATCCGGTGACGGTGTATGCAACAGAGACGCCATGACAATATCTGGAGGATCGTCGTCTGTTCCAGCTTTATGTGGAACAAACGGGGGTCAACATGTTTATGTAAACTTTGATGGGTCACAATCCATTTCGATAAATATAGCAGCGTCGTCATCGTTTACTTTGGGTCGCAAATGGCACATCAAAGTTACTCAAATCGATTGTAATTCTGCATTAATAGGTAAATTCCTGGTGGAGGATAGATTTAAATTAGTCGTCCCATAGTAAAAGGCGACGAAAATTCGCATCCAGTGCGGCGGCTTATGTCAAAGTATACAACATTTCATGACGAAATTCATGTCATGAAACGAAAAATTAACTAATGCCTCGTACTCTTTGACATAAGCCAACGCCGCACTAAACGCGTGAAAATGAAACTCGTTGAGATTTTCTATCTCCATCTAAAGAGCCTGAATATCCTAAACAAAAAATTTTGATGAAAATTTCAGCGCCATCTGGTTGTCTTCAGTATTATTGGGGTTCGAGTGGAGTTATTCGAAGCTTTAACTATGGCTCAGCAGCCAATTCAGCTCTAAATACAGTTGGTGTTGATGGAACACGACAAATTGCTAACCTGAATTATGGGTAAGAAAATGCAAATTAAAAAAAAGTTAAATACATGCAAAAGCTTTGGAAATATATCATGAAGAATGTTTTTTAATTCTCAAATAACTTTTGTTCATAACGAAATTTTTCGTCATATTAGGATCTGTATAGCTGCCGCCGCCGATCAGTGTTCAATCACTTACAGTACCTTATCTTCGGACAGCTATTCCTTCACAGTGACTGGCGATGTTGGTGCCGTTGATCCGTCGTTGTTAGGTACATCAGCACTTCAGGATCAAGCGTGCACTACAGACTACGTTGTGATACCGAGTCCGACGCAAAACAATGCACCATTGATGAGTGATCGATTTTGCGGTCTAGGATTGGCAGCAACAACAAGTGAGACGATTTGAGTATTTTTTTTTTATTTTATTGTTGAGACGATGGTTTCTTTGCCAACAGGTAATGTGTCCCCATTTGTTGTATATGCAGTTACAGATGGAAACGAGCAAATGGATATCGGTAATCGAGGTTTTTCGTTGTCGTATTCGCAAAATGAATGTCCTGTTATTATATAGTTCAGTAAAATAAAGTTTTTTTTATAAAATATTGCTGTGAATCACGACACCACCTAATACCCTCCGAGACCCTGTTTTCCGTTCCCTCCTGAAAATTGAAATTTTCTCAGACACAAAATTGTTTTTCCATAAAAAATTTAAAAAAAACATAACCAAAGACCCGTACGTATCAGAATAGATGTGGCAAAAAGACTCGAACGTATCTAAATATAGAAATGAGCAAACAATCAAATGTTTTGTGCTCTTTTATAACTATAAGAATTTCAAAGATCCAAGGTAATGTCAAAAGCCCTACCGAAGTACGTCTGAGACCATTGATTTTGATGGCCTAAATGTTGTCCCCTGCACCATATCAAAAAGAGGATCAACGCAGTTTCTTCAAGAAATTCTGAAATTATTTGCTCTAAAATGTAATTCTCATCAAGAAACAAGAAACAGAATTCAAACTACCGTTATTTAATAGATATGTGTCATGTGTCATACATCACAATTCTAGAAGTTGTTTTATCACGGGATTTGATAATTTTTACCTAAAACCCTGAAACACACGTGCTCTAAAATTTTATTCTCCACAACTTTGCCTTTGGAAGCAACTTTCTAGCTTCCGCAGTTCTAGAGATATGGGTCATCCCTCCCAATTACAGAAGTGACTAAATAACGGGATTAGGTTATTTTTCCCTAAAACCCTCAAACACGTATTATCCAAAATTTTATTCCCTACAACTATACCTTCGGAAGCGACTTTCTCACAGCCACAATTCTAGAGATATAAGTCATCCGTCACAATTCTAGAAGTAGTCATAACACAGAATTTGATCATTTTTTCCTGAAACCCTGAGACATGTGCTCACTAAAATTTTATTCTCTACAACTTTGCCTTTGGAAGGAACTTCCTAACTCTCATAGTTCTAGAGATATACGTCATCCCGCCCAATTCTAGAAGTGGTCATATCACAGGATTAGGCCATTTTTTCCAAAACCCTGAAACACGTATCCTCTAAATTTTATTCTCTACAACCTTCCCTTTCGAAGCAACTTTCTAACTCTCATAGTTCTAGAGATATGGGTCATCCCGCCCAGTTCTAGAAGTGGTAATATTCCAGGATGGAAAAATTGCACTTTAGTGCTTTTGACAAGAGGGGGAAAGAAGTGGGGGGGATCGTGGGTGACCATCCCCACATCACAAATATACAATGAATAGGTGGCGGTCGGATCAGTTGAGGAGGGGGGAGGAGTTCAAAGTTTTTATATGGAGAATTGTATTTAACGTATTTACACCAAAAAGTATGGTAGGGTGATGGGAGTTGTTGGATGGAAATTGTAGGTGACGAATGCCAGACAACAGATAAGTACATTGTAGGTGGCGCTGGTGTGTTATGTATTGTGAAAGTAGTGATTTTGTGATGTGTAAAGCGCGTAATATTGGAAATTTCAGCGCTTTACTTGTGTAAACATTCGCTAAGTATATACTTACCCAGGATACGCCACGAGGAGGCTGTTTAAGTGTATCCCATTGGTCCTTCACTCCATACTTAACATTTAATGTTTTGATTTCCCATCAAGAAAGGTAACTTTTTTAAGGGTGGTATCGAAGGAGTATGCCCGACTACGTCTTTCTGCCCCAAGAATTGGGTCATCAAAATAACTGGATAAATAAATGGATATTTTAAATTTGGACAATCCACAAGTTGATGCGCCATTGTTTGATGAGGCTCGCCGCAAGGACAACTCGGATCGTCTATGAACCCCCATTTAAATAGCATTTCGTTGCAATTTCCGTGTCCAGTCGTTAGTCTATTCAGGTTGCACCAGATTCTTCGGGGGAGAGAAAATGCCTTTGTGTCGGTTTTACGTCTATCGAAATCGAAAATCTGACTCGAGTCCATCCACTGTTTCTTCCACTCTTCTGCGGGGTCAAAACCAATGGAATGCATCTCGTTCTCTGTGCTAGTTGATGGCTTTCTAGATTTTAGTCTTGGATTGACGCTTTCTTGGATATCGTGGTACAAGGGCACCTCCGTGTTGTCCAAGATCTTGCTGAAGATGCTACGGAGTGCTTTCTTCCTTCGTATTGAAGACGGAGGACGGAGCTATATTACTTAGTGCTGGTAGCCAGGCAAATGACGTCGAATTAACCGCTCCGGTGGTGAGTCGCATGGTGTTGTTTAATTCGATGTCTACTTTATACGCATGAGCACTGTTTAGCCAAGTCGAGCAACAATATTCAGCACACGGGTAAACCAATCCCAATGCTAATGTTCTCAGGGGCCGTTCACAAATGACGTCACGCTTGCTATAAAAAATGAGTATCCATAAAAAGGTCATAATTCGTTCAATACAACAAATTTTGTTTATAGGACTCTGGCTACCCCCCAAATAGGGGGTGTGTTTGGGGGGGTAGCCGGAGTACTATAAGCAAAATTTTTGACCAGTTGGGAGTTATGAACTTTATGGATTTTATAGCAAGCGTGACGTCATTTATGAACAGCCCCTCATACATGATGCAGATGCTCCCCAAGATGTACCGACTAACTTCATCAATAGGTTGTTCCTGGTGCTAAGCTTTGCTTTGCTAAAACCCTGGCGCAAGTGTTCTTTAAAATTTTATTCTATTCAACTTTGCCTTTGACAGTAAATCTCCATATTGCATAGTTGAGCTGCAAATATATAGACGAAAAACCATCTGCTTTCGTATATGGCAAAGAAACTCAATTTCGTCCCAGACCACTGACCCAATCCAAAAAAATCTCCAGTTTTGTGAGATCAAACGCTTTCATTTGACAGTTTTACCAACCATCGAAGAACCATGTTTTTGGTCACTTTTTCGACCATATCTCCTGAACCTACTTACTTACTTACTTAACCGGCACTACAACCCATTAAGAGTCTTGGCCCTCCGCAACATGCTCCGCCAACCGGACCTATCCGCAGCTAACGTCTCCCAGCTGGATACTCCCACAGTTTTTAAGTCGGCAAGAGCTGCGTCATATCATCTGGATTTTGGACGCCCTGCGCCTCTCTTGCCCGCCGGTCTGGTTTTGCCTTTGATTGAGACCTGGTCCAAATATTGTCCGTGGTACTTTTCTTTCGAGCACCACGACTCCGAACCATAAGTAACTACCGGTCTGATCATAGATTTGTATATTGCGCATTTTAAATTTCGGCTTACTGACTTGATTTGGACTTTAAGATTTTCAGATGGCCGTAATAACTCCAGTTGCCCAGAATTACTCGTCTCTTAATTTTGTCCGCAATGTCGTTGTTAGTGTTCAGCTTCGATCCAAGGTATACGAATGTGTTTGTGTCGATCGTTACGGTTTCCTCCTGGTGTCGATTCGATGGAGGGATGATCATATATTTCGTTTTTTCGTCATTAACTTTCAACCCACTTGTCAACCCAAACTTGTCATTAACAACATCCATTTTTCGTCCAAGTATATCCAGGTCATCTGCGAAATCAGTTGGTAGACTTGGTAAAAATGGTGCCGCTGAAATCTATGTCCATGGTGCGCACAGCTGCTTCTCTCCTGAACCACTTGACCGATTTTGCTCATCTTTGAATTTGAATTATGGGACATAAATGTACCTTTCAGTGAAAAAAAAAAGTTTTGATCGGTGCAGCCGTTGAGAAAAAACTAACGGTAGTGACGGACAAACAGCCGTTTTGTTTTTTCGCTGATTCGTCATCTCTAGACGATAGTAAATGCATCCCCCTCACTCCCGCCTCAATCTATTACTAATTATAAACCTCTAATGTCCGTCTGTTTATCTATGTGTCTATTTATCTATGTGCCTATTTATCTATGTGTCTATTTATTTATTCGTCTATTTATAAGTCTGTCTGTCACGATCCCGTTATTTTTGCGTTTAATTGCGCTTACACTGGCGAAGAAAAAAAAATACTTTTTGATATGTTGTTGGGGATGGTGCAAAACGTCGAGAAAACATTGTTCTGAAATAAGAAAGGGTGAAAATTGAAAATCGTCCAAAAGTCAGTCAAGATGACGTCTTAGAGATTTGGTCGGGGAAGCATAGTCTTAGAGTTTTTGATGGTCTACAACTTTGTAGAAGAAAGTTTTTTGATCCGACTTCATGCGGAGGAGCTAGGCAGCGAAAACTGTTAAAATTTTGGGGTTTCCTCACTTTGCTGTTAGGGAACTTTTGTTGTTGGACAAAGTAGAGATAATTTTTGAGTGCCAATCGATAGTGGAGGCTTGGGGCAACAAATTTGCTGAACAATGTTGGGTGAAAAAGTTTCATACTCCCGAGCTATAGGTCGTTCTTTGGCGATTTTGTCCAGAGCTGGAGCACTTATTAACCAATATCTCGGCCGATAGTTGCCGGAATGAGGCCAGTGACGTGTCAAATGAAAGGTTTCGACAGAAGTGGAATACGAGGGGAAGTGGAATACGGGGGAAGTTGCATACGGTGAACGTTGCATACGGTGAACGTTGCATACGGTGAACGTTGCATACAGGGAAAGTGGAATACGGGGAACTTGGAATACGGGGAAAGTTGAATACGGTGAACTTTGTATACGGTGAACTTTGTATACGGTGAACATGGAATACGGGGGAAGTGGAATACGGGGGAAGTGGAATACGGGGGAAGTGGAATACGGTGGAAGTGGAAAACTGTGAACGTTGAAAACGGGGGAAGTGGAATACGGGGGAGTGAAATACGGGGAAATAGAATGCGGGGAACCTGGAATACGGGGAAAGTTGAATACGGTGAACTTGGAATGCGGTGAATGTTGAATACGGGGTAAGTGGAATACGGGGAACGTTGTGACAAAGAAAGTGCTTTGATTTATAGTGCCTTTCTCGCCCATTTGGATTTTAGTATTATTAGCGGTAATATCAACGAAGTGATTTAATGACATGAAACATTACGCATCATTATTTAAAACGAGAAAAAATATGCTTTGGCTCACAGAATAGACAACACGCGACAATGATAAAGCCTGCGTAGCCCCTAGGGGCGGGGGTTCGACTAGTACCATACATATTACAATAAAATTGTTTGTAGTAAACGTATAGGACCTTTGAACTTCTTACGGGTCCAAACAACCTTCCGGCTCCACTTATGCCGGTGTTTTGGTCTGCGTTCTCTATATGAAATGAACAGTCAAAGAGACATGGTGAACTTTCTATTGGTGGAGTACTTACCGTTTACTGTCACTCTGGAGCTTATTTTAAAAGAATAAAAAAACCATAATTTAACATTTCAATCACTTCTTGTTGTATCCTCATTAGCTTTATTGCAATTCTGAGGGACCAATACAAAATGTGATGGGAAGACCTTAACAACTAGCACACACCGTTAACAGATTTTAAATAGCTCTTGACTTTGCTGATTGTTAGCAATTTTTTATAAGTAGTTTGTACAATAGAAATATCAATTTTAAGTTTGATGAGGCTTGCTCCGATGTTAAGTCAAAATGACGTAGTAGCTTTTCTGGTGCTTACTCTATGCTTTAATTTTTATTTCGTCGAAGAAAAAAAAGTGAATAATTTGGGTAGATATTTGATTCCCACTAGAGGAAGCTGTTTTTGCAGATACAAGTTGAAATGTTTTATTAGAACGGGTCATCCGCTTCCCTTTTAAACAGTTCTTCAAAAAACTGTAACAATTCTAACTCTGAAGTGGTTTTAATATTAGCATGCGATGCGAATCACATCGCGTAATGTTTGTATGAAAGTACAACTTGACGAACTCTTTATGTTTTCATAAAGTTGAATTTTCATACAAACCTTACGCGGTGCGATTCACATCACACCCAAAATAATCACCGCCCACGAAGTACCTAGCACGGTAAAAAACTTAAAGCCTAGAAAAGCTTTTCGCCTCATACGTCATTTCGGTTTATTAGAGCGGAGTTAAAAATGACTTAAAGCTTTAAGCAGTCGCAGCTAGCTTAAAAAAGAAAACAAAAACTTTCCATTTTCATTATTGAGGACTCAGTTATATTCAGACTCGTTGGGTTGAATCAGACAAAAACTCTTCAACTTATCACAATGTCCAATATAACAGCTCCTTTACACAACAAACGAACCTTTACCGTGGGCACGGTATGATGTATAATATACCTGCGTGTTGCATTCAAAATACTTGTGCTCAGCATTTTTATACAACATTGTACTTGTGTGTTACATTAACGTTCTTCACCATTCTGAACCAACCGTTTGAATGATAGATTGGTCTTACAAATCGAAAAAAGGAACAAAAACACAAAATTTATTCGGAAAATATGGAATGAAATTGGAAACATCTAAATATTTACAGTTGATAAACGTTTTGAAGTTCTTTAAAACTTCTCGCTAAATTCGCTGGAATATTTACGGTAACATTGAGTTCTTAAATGTGAATAAATTTCTGAAACGAACTTCAAAGGTCAGATGGGTCACAAGTTGATATTTTGACAAAATGCCGCTGCAGGTGAGACGACGCCCATAGTACATGAAGGCGAAGCCGATTTTTGAGTCGTTCATAAAAAACGATGGTCGGTTCATAAAAATTGTAAAATTTTTTGCTTAAAGGTATTGCGATGAAGGTATTGGCTGACACTTTCTATCGATTAGAAAATATTGCGGCTCTACGTGGAAGAGTAAGGAAAATTTTTTACTCATTTCCACAAAACCTTTGCTGAGAAGTAAAGAACATTACAAACAAAACCCTGGTCAATGATATGACGTTTGCTCCACCGAAATTGGCAGCAAAACGGTACGGCAAAATGTTTAGAAAGATTTTTGAACAAATTCTTGTTATTTATGTCCAACACTAATCAAACCGAACTGGAGCCGGATTTTCTTCTCGCTTCTAAATATCTGTGATCAAGGCTTGGGGCACTACTAGGGGAACTACTGGGAACACTATTGGAAGTGGACGGTTGTTCAAAATCGTTTGGTTGAGTAATTGCTGAAGAGTCAATTGCAGTAGTCGCTAGCGTATTGCTTGAGGCATCGTTTAAAGGTAATGCGTCGTTAGCGGCTGTCGATGTGATAAAACCGCATGGGACCGTGTTTGCCACCAAAACGCAAGTCGGCTGCACCGAACCACAACTGTTACCTATCTGCACAACTGAATCGTAACTAGGTGGAGGCCCATAAAGCTGATAATAAGGACATTGTAGCTGTTGGACGGACGAATGATAATTAAGGGCAGATTGTGAATTATTGGTGTGATAGTAGCTGTTTGACGACGAATAGTAATTTGGTGGCGGTGAATTGGTCATATCTGTTAAAACAATAAATCAATGGAAGGACGTCTAATTGCAATTTCAAAGGCTTACTCTTCCAAACCACATGCATGGAAGGATCGTTCATCAAAACACGAGAATTTTGCATTGCTTGAACTAGTCGCTGTCTGCGATGGTTTTGTTCTTGAGCCGTTCGGCGATGATATGGACGTTCAGTGACTTGCTGTGACGTGGCATTTGTCATTGTGTACGATGAAACGGTCGGTTGGCGACAAAATCGATACCACCAACCACCTCCAGAGCATAACATGAACATAAATATCAAGATAAGCCTGAAAATAAAATTGTTAATGCATTCGAAAAGGATTTTTTGATTGTGAGTGTGTCAAAAGAAATTCGAACGAAACAAAGTATTTTTGGGTAATTTATTGTTTTTTGCAAGATCCTTACAACCCGTCCGGATTTTATTTTACTAGTTCCACAATAATTCTGAGCTTTCGCTGATATGGATCCTGTCGTTACTGAAGTTTTTACTGTGTCAGTGCTAAATTGCACACAAACCAAGTACCATCTGTGATGTACTAGAGCGGAAACTAGTAGGGCTTAGAATGTCGGTTCGCCCCATCAAGGTGTTTTACCGGCAGGCATTTTTTGGACCACATGCTTAACGTGAATTCCGAACCACGCCTAACGGTAAGCTTGCATTTTACCATCAGGATTTCGTCTGGTGCTAATTATATCTCCGCCTAAAGTTAGACTCAGATATTTGTATACACAATTCATCGAGTATGGGTGACGTCATATTTGTCATTCTTCTGTGTGCGATTCGTTGCGGCACCAAATTCACAACTACCCATACAGCTAATAATGTTCGTTTGAAGTTGAACAGCGATCTATTTCACAACATTTCTACCTTACGCCCTGGTCTCCACTCAAAAAAAGTACTCCGTTTGCACTCCGTTAAAAACTTTAATTTGTGGAAATTCGTCACGTGATTTTTTCAACCAATTAAAAACCTTAACGGATACTTTAGACCCGTTTATGTGTTTACCACGACGTTTGTAACCACCCCAATTTCGACCCAGGAGTAGGGAGAGCATCGATCATGGCCCTTAGATGACGAATCAGCAATAAAAAAAATGTCCGTCCGACCGTTCGTCTGTCCGTCATCGCAATAATTTGAGTTAAGATCTTTTATGGGATTGAATCTGGGCACTGTCTAGCCCTTTAAGTGGTTTTTGGTCTTTTGTACATAACTCGACTAAATATTTTCAGATTTTCATAATTTTTTTTTTTGACAATTTATGGAAGAAACTTTTTTGGAATCGAGTCCTTGGACTTAGCTAGGGCACTAACAACGAGTCTATGCTTGGGCCATACGTGTTGTTTGTACATAACTCGAGTAAATTTTTTCCGATTTTCATAATTTTTTTTTATTGACAGGTCTGTGAAAGCCCAACAATTTGTAGAAGAAATTTTTTTTTGAGATTGGGCCCTAGGATATAGCTAGGGCACTAAAAACGAGTTTCTGCTAGCGCTCTACATGTTTTTTGTACATAACTCGAGTAAATCTCTCTCTTCAATTTTTTTTGATCGAAAAGTCTAGGACTGACTCCCGTTTTGTAGAAGAAAATTTTTTGATTAGAAACCCTTGAATTCAGTCAGGACCCTAAAACTGATTTCCTAATAGGGCCCAAAGTGTTCCCTTACATAAGTTGGATAAGTCCTAACTGATTTCGTTGATTCTTTTTCTATTTGAGAGGTAATCGGGTGCCGAATTATATTCAAAAACAAATTGGGACCCGGTGTCTGTGCTTAGGGCTCAAGTGGACCTCAGGTCTGTCGTAAGGTCAACCCTAAACAAGCAAAATTTTTTTGCTGTGTTGCAGAGCAAATTGAGGGAAACATTTTTGTCTATAGAAGTATATGTTCGAGGCATATCCTTATAGCCCTAGGTCGGCCCTAAGGTCTGCCCTAGACAAAAAAAAATGGTTTTTTGCTATATTGTAGAGAAAATGGAGGAAAATATTGTTGTCTATGTAAGTATTTGTTCGAGGCCTCGCCTGAGGACCCTAGGTCGGCCCTAGACAAAAAATGGTTTTTTGCTATGTTGTAGAAAAAATTGATATGAACATTTTCGTCTGTTTGGGGGTCAATTTTGTGTTTTCGGAAGGCTTTTTTACGCCGTTTTTTTCGGACGGGTTTTTCAATATTGACCTATCGACAATTTCCAATACAATTTCATGTGGACGTGATTTCATACACTTAAGAGTATTTACTTAAATACGAGTCTTTTCGTAACATCAACTGTGTTTGCCACATCTATTCTGATACATACGGGTCCCTTGCATATCATGGCCCCAGGGGCCGTGACGCAAGTCCTACACGCCAAAAAATTCACAAGAAATTTTTTCGTAGACTAAGGAGCATATATGCAGGAACTTTTTGACGTACCTCCGAGCGACGGCGACGTACCCTCCAGAAAATATTTTTCCCGGATTCCAATTTTAGACCGAAATGATTTTTTACTCATTAAAATCGGTTAAGCCAATCCGGAGATATGAATTAAACAATATTGCTATTTTGTATGGAAACGGACCCAAATCGAATATTTTTAAATAGTCAATTTGGTAAACCTTTCTTTCTTTCTTTGTTTCTTTGTGGCAATTTTTGGCAGAATGACCCAGATCTCCAGAACTATGAAAATTAGAAAGTTGTTTCCAAAGGCGAAGTTGTAGGAAATTAAATTTAAGCGAACACGTGTTTCAGGGTTTCGGGGAAATATGGCCTAATTATGGTATATGGACACTTCCATAATTGGGTAGGATGACCCGGATCTCCAGAACTGTGAAAGTTAAAAAGTTGGTCCCAAAGGCGAAGTTGTAGAGAATTAAATTTAAGCGAACGCGTGTTTCGTAGTTTTGGGAAAATATGGCCTAATCCCGGGATAACGCCACTTCCAGATTACAGAGGGAAGAACTATGGCATCTAGAAAGTTGCTTACAAACTTACAAAAGTACTGATATCCGCAAAAAAAAACGTCTTACAGAGGAGGTGTAACGCAAGTCTTTATGTCTGCTTACAAAAACTGTGAAATCATCTGAGGTAAAACTATTTTCTTCCAGTTACGAAAGTTCTGAAGTCAGAGGGGGGTGACGCATTAAGCTTCGATTCGCAACAAAAATTTTTAAACAAAATTACGTTGAGTTCAAAAAATTGCGTCACAAATGCCAGACCCACCAGCGGAATAATTTTTCAACACTTTCAGTTTTTACACGCAAAAATTTAAACTTACCCTAAACGATGTAACAAGAAATAAAAGTAAAATTTTTGCAGCGTAAAAACTGAAAGTACAGAAAAATTGTTTCGTCGTAGTAGGGACTGCTCTGCAAACTACCCACCATATTTCAATGTTTTTAAGTCCTTTTTGTCAATATTGCAGGGTGGTGGGTAAGAGACCGTACATAAAGTATGTCACGCAAAAAATCAGCCTTCTTTTTGTGCCCCCCACCCATCCGACCCCTCCTCCTCCGCTATTTGTGCAAATCTATACTCAAAGAGCTATCCAAAGACGCAACTCCCTTTGACCCTTCTATCCGACCCCTCACTCTCTGGCATTTGTGCAAATCCAGAGTCTTAGAGCCTTCGAATGGCACAAGTTTGATCTCTCTGTGAGGTCTAAGAGCCGAGATATGCGTGATAGGGACAGACGACAGACGGAAATACGAGCATATAAGCGTTACCCACTACATGTATGTTAGTCTAAAAATCGTAGCTCGCTAAGTTCTGCATGCAACCGAAAAACAAATTCAAACATTTGCGTAACCAAGCAACCTATAACGTGAACCTATAATCTATACAGTTAATCCCAAAAACTGTTAAAAACTAAAGAAAAACGTACATTTCAGTCAAATATTTTCAAAAATTTCTCGTGAAGTAACACGGGTCCAGACCCCCTCTCACGCGAAGATCCTCCCCTCTCGGAGTGTGAAATACTTTATGAACAGTCCCTAATGACATACAAGCTGATGAATGTTCAAAAGGTCTATTGTATGGTCCGCACCGAGAACTCCCAGTCTGTAATATCGATCGTACAATCAATGTGCAAGAAAGCACTCAAGGACTGGAGCAGGGCCTATTTTAAGGAATTTAAAATTACTAAAAATTACCAAAAATTACTAAATAATTTTTTGGCAATTTTAAGTAATTTTTGGTAAATTTTATTATTTTTGGTAATTTTAAATTCCTTAAAATAGGCCCTGGACTGGAACGTTTGAGGCAAACTCTATAATAAGCGAAGTGAGTCTTCCCAAAGGTCAGGCCTAGTCATAAACAGATCCGTAGCAGTTAAGAAATAGAGAACGCTCAGTTCACACTAAAAACTCGGGAGCTCACCTTGCACCGACGGCGACGCTTGACTTTCGCAGAAATCTCGGGGGCGCTTTCTCTATCTCTCTCTCTCTAGGCCTATCTTCATCCCTAGCAACAAATTTCACAATTTCTAGCAATGTTGTAATAACAATGTGTGAAAAGATAAAAGTTTTATGCAACAGACTGATCTTCTGAATGCTGAATAAAACCATTAAATTGTCTACCTCTGGGAAGTGATTTTTAAGAAAGCTTTCAATTAGCGAAGTTTACGTTCTCAGCTATAAGACCACATCATCTCATCTCAAATCTAATCGGGAGTACCTCAATACACAGTCATTTTAG
The DNA here is from genome assembly GCA_029228625.1 of Pseudolycoriella hygida. Taxonomy (NCBI): domain Eukaryota; kingdom Metazoa; phylum Arthropoda; class Insecta; order Diptera; family Sciaridae; genus Pseudolycoriella; species Pseudolycoriella hygida. The sequence continues at coordinate 44,068,140 of CM055404.1, read as the reverse complement.
TTTGTATAGCAACCAGCTTCTCAAAGCTGGTAATGGAGATGGCCAAAGGGGCAATAAGCTGGTTCTATTGAGCATGTTAAACTTACCAGTAATACCACATTTGGTAAAACTGAAACGCCAGATTCACACAGCATCCTAAACGACAGCAATATTCATTACGCATCTGGCATACGTAATATTTTGCCTCACCATCTTGCTCGAATGCACAATATTTATTCCCATACACCTGAAAATGGTTTGAGAGGAAAAAGAAATCGCTTTAAAACGAACATAACAGCAAAAGTTATTGCAGATCGGTTTTTGTAACAACTTACACAATTTAAAAATATTAAAAATATAAACACCTTAACTGACGACATAGTTTTGCTGATAAGCTTTCAACTGTTCCTACCATACAAACACACAAAGGACAAATTTTATAAAGCTAGCGCTAAGTCCTATCACTTAATCACATTTTTTATTCCCGTGAACTTTTTGTAACGCCAAGCGAATTGCCAATGGCTTTGACAATGAAAATTTATTGGAAATATTCTTTATTTATGAGCATACGCGACACATCTATATATAGCACAGGTGTCAGATAATTGGATATGTCCTTCATAGTTCACATAATGTCATTGGGACCTCGGGAAAAAAAACATTTCAATTTTTACTGTCACTAGCCGTTAGTCCCTAAACACATTTTTCGCGTTAATCGAATGTTCATTAAATCAAAACAAAAATGGAATTGAACTAGAACTTCGATGAACGTTTGCATTAACCTTTCACGTGAATGGCAGCAAAAATATAGGAGCAATGAAATTTTCAATGAATTTTAAACATCGAAAAGGGTATAATGCACTCGTGGCCCCTTTGTTGCACGTTTGTGATTTTCCGTAAATTTTACTTAAATTTTACAATTAACAAATTTGCTGAATGGCTTCAGTGAACACAATAGTTTTTGTAAAAATACGAAAGCTCTGAGCTTTCAACACAATCACAAAGAAATGTTTCTTTTGCAATGATCACAGGAAAACACGCAGGATGGTAATGTCAAATTAGATTTTTTTTTTATTCTTTCAAGTATTTTGTATATACCCTTCTCAATTGAAGGATATTTATGACGTCACGTTCAGTAGTCTAGTGGTTGTAAGTGACTCTTTCTGCATAACAACATTATTACCGTTCTATGCAAAGGCTATTTTTGTTTCGTTTTGGGTTATTTGTTTGTTCAAATTCCTCAAACGTGTAACACGTTTTCAGACCATCGAACATCATTCACTAGCTATTAATTTCGCTTGAGAAAAAGACAAGAAGTCAAATATTTGTGTGGCACATGCAGGTCGAAATTCAAGCAAGCAAATTTTCCCCGAATGTACACTTTTCATGATTCATAAATATCATTGAAATGAACGATTTTCGATTCGTACGAATGTAAGTTTTACATCGGCCCAAAAGGCAAATTTTACCTTCGTTGACGTAACATCGTATCCCCGTTTGTATTGCAATTCTCTCTTACATATGCAACTCATAGCTCGAGACGGTCACTTACCAAATCAATGGGTCACGTATAACTTGACTAAGAGTATTCCTTTTGAAGAAAAACATCTACGTTTAAATTTATAAACAGTACTTGCGCATTGCATCCTGTTTGCTGTATATGTTTTACCTTTGCGATAACAAGTAGTCTTTGTTCATCGATTTGTTTCAAGGATCAATCAGTATGGAAGAAATAATTAAAGTTCTAGGTCATGTGATTAACAGCCACGAAGGTTGAAAATAATATTGAAAGTTTATACATTTTCAGGCTGCGTGGTTTCTGGCTATCACATATTAGAGGGAGAGTTGAATTTATTAAATATTATTGGATGGATGATAGCTTAAGCTTCCATCAACAGAATTTGAAACTTGAATTGACTTTGACCATGCGGACGAAATACACTTCAAAAACTCTCAAAGTTGTTTTTGAAAATTTTTCAACTCCAAATAAAATAATTAATTTTGGTAAAATTTCCAAGCAATACAAAGCTAAGAATACAAAAACTCTAGCAGAAATCTCGTCTGCGTTGATTCTTTTCATTCATTTCTCATTCATTCATTTCTCATTAATTTCTGCTCATTAATTTTTTTCAACTAGGAGAGAGAGAGAGAGAGAGAAAGAGTGATAAATTTTAAAATACTCATCAGTCGTTCTTGACGATTTTCTAATCACAACAAAAACCCCTTTTAAAAGAGAAATGTGACGCAAGACCTCGTCCTTTCTTCCAAAACAACTGATATCATTTTGGGTGAGTGTAGCGTCAATATCGTCACGAAGCAATTTGCCAAGATGTAAATTGTCATAAATGTGAAATGGTATCGACGCACAAAGATTACCGCTCATCACCACCAGTAGATTTCGGATTTTAGTACTCGTGTTTCCTGCGGGGACTGGGTAGTTAGATAGGGTAGCGCCTGATTGCATATGAGCGGATGTGGTAGTCCGTGTCATGTGCCAGGCGTGCAACTGTCTAACTATCAAGTGCTCTTGTTACGTCCACGTCGTAGTCCCCGGGACCTCAATTCTCTTCGGAGTTTTGTGCTAAACTTAAGAGTGCTACCTGATGGCTTGCCCACGGGTCATCGGGGAAACGGATTAGTGGGTTGTGCGTGTGGCTAGCCACCATACCACACTCAAAAAAGCGATATGGTTATGGATTCAACAACAGAGCCTCGGATTGGACAGGATAAACGGCAACGACTTGGGCAACGGAAAAAGGACAACGATTTACAATTAGGAACATGGAATGTTAGATCTCTGTTACGGCCAGGAGGGTTGAGATCACTCACTAGTGCGCTAAGGGCGACTAAACTTGACATTACAGCAGTACAGGAAACTAGATGGCCTGGGAAGGATTCTATGATCAGTAGAGACTTTACGTTTTATTACAGCGGCAAGAGCAACGACAGCCCAAGAGGATACGGAACAGGCTTCATGGTCTTCGGTAGAGCCAGAAACGTGGCGATTGGTTTCACTCCTGTCAACGAACGAATATGCACTCTACGGATAAGAGGAAAATTTTTCAATTATACTCTTATTAACGTCTACGCTCCAACAGAGGAAAAAGATAATGAAGCGACGGAGCTTTTTTACGAGAAACTGGTGAAAGTGTATGATGGAGCACCGAATCGAGACATCAAAATCATACTTGGGGATTTGAATTCCAAGATAGCTCGCGAAGTCTACTACCGTCCCACTATTGGTAAATATAGCCTCCACGAAAATTCAAGCGAAAATGGAACGTTGGCAATTGATTTCGCAGCGTCAAGGAACATGGTTGTCTGCAGTACCTATTTCGAACATAAAGACATCCACAAAGCGACATGGGTATCACCTGATGAACGAACCAAAAACCAGATTGACCACGTGTTCATAGATGGGCGTCACTGTTCAAATGTTTTGGATGTCAAAAGTTGTAGGGGACCGAACATCGATTCAGATCACTACTTGGTAAAGGTGGTTGTTAGGGCTCCAGTTTCGATTTCACACAATCGACAGCCGGCATTGGAAAAGTGGAACGTCGAGAAACTGCAGGACGAAAATATTAAACGACAATATGTGGATAGTTTGGAGAAGAAAATTATTGACGGAATGGAAAGCGAACAACGAAACATAGACGATGCATGGAATCAAATAAGACGAAACGTAGAGCAAGCCGCAGCAGAGACGATAGGAACGAGAACGGGAAAGAAAAGAAATGACTGGTTCGATGACGAATGCAGAAAAGCACTGGATGACAAAAATGCGGCTGACAAGGAATGACAAGGAAGTTTTAATCGAAATTGAAAGGTTTGGTAATCGAAAAGAGACGCGGAATTTTTACCGGAAAGTAAACGAATCGAGGAAAGGTTACAGTCAACAACCTTTATTGTGCAAGGACAAGGATGGGTTGGTCTCAGCAGATGAGGAAAGGTGCATCAGACGATGGGCGGAGTACTTTAAGGAACTGCTGAACCCGAACAGACCACCGAACCGAAACGACACCAACAACAACTTACCATTTCAGACAGCGCAGCCACATATTGCAGAACCAACGCTAAAGGGAGTGGAGCATGAAATTTTAAAGCTCAAAAATTTCAAAGCTCCAGGAACCGACAACATACCTGGAGAACTTTTCAAGCACGGTGGTAACGCATTATGTATGGAGATGCACGAGCTCATCAAGCGCATCTGGAATGTCGAGGAGTTGCCGGGAGAGTGGACGACTAGCATCATCTGCCCTTTGTACAAGAAAGGCGACAAATTGGAGTGTGGCAACTATCGCGGAATTTCGCTTTTGAATATTCTATACAAACGCCTTCTTCCATACATGGAATCTACTGTTGGTGAATATCAAGGTGGTTTTCGTGTAGGTCGTTCAACAACGGACCAGCTGTTTAGCATTAGACAGATCTTGGAGAAGTGTAAGGAGTACAACGTGGAAATAAACCATTTGTTCGTAGACTTCAAAGCAGCATACGACAGTGTCAACAGGAGGAAGTTATGGAGAGTGATGGAGGAATTTGGGGTCCCCAAAAAACTAATCTCGCTAACAAAGTTGACAATGGATGGAGCTAACAGCCGCGTAAGAATGCGAAGCAAATTGTCAGACGCTTTCGACATTGAGGAAGGACTACGTCAAGGTGATCCGCTCGCGACGCTGCTTTTTAACTTGACCCTTGAAGCAGCAGTGAGAACCATGGACATCGACACCAGCAGCACCATTTTCACCAAATCCAGTCAATTGCTGGGCTTCGCTGATGACTTGGATATCTTGGGCCGAAACATGGAAGCTGTTAAGGAAAAGTTCACGGCTTTGGACAGAAAAGGTACCGACCTCGGGTTAAAGGTTAATGACACAAAGACCGAATACATTATTGTCTCCCCATCGAATCGACAACACGACCAAAGCGTAACAATTGACACACACACATTTAAGGTGGTAGACAAGTTCGTATATCTTGGATCTCTGCTTAATTCTGACAACGTAATCATGGACGAAATCAAAAGACGGATAACTCTTGGCAACCGGAGTTATTACAGCCTGATAAAAATTTTAAAGTCCAAATCAGTAAGCAGAAACTCTAAATGCGCACTGTACAAATCTGTGATAAGACCAATAGTCGTGGTGCATGACTCAGAAAGACGAACAATCGCTGCTCACGTTCGAAAGAAAGGTACTGTAACCAGTAACCAGCTGGAAGACGTTAGCTGAGGATAGGTGCGGTTGGAGAAGGCCAAGACCCTTAATGGGTTGTAGGGCCGGTTAAGTAAGTAAGTAAGTTTCCTGCGCGAGCAATCATTATAAATTAGATCTTAGTTCAGAGCAGTTTTTTTGTTAACCTTTGCAATAGGACAACGCATTATTATTCAACGCAGCACCTACATAACCATATTGGTGACCCCGACGTTATCAGACTTTGCGGTAGGGGCAGTCTTGCACCAGTACAATAAAGATAGAGGCACGTGGGAACCATTAGGATGCTTCTCCAAAAAATTGGAGCCCGCGGAGCAAAAGTGTTAAGTTTTAGATAGCGATCTATTAGCCATTTGTTTAGCAATCAAGGTTGAAGGCAGGGATTTCGTCATTTATACGGATCAAAAACCATTAACCAATGCGATTGCATCTAAAACGGAAAGGATTCCGAGGCAGGCGCGCCATCTAGAATTTATTTCCCAAGCGCGGCGACTACTACTCCCATGCGGGCGAAAATGAACCCCTCGACTTCCTCTACAACATATCAAAGATTTTTTGAGTCGCCGCCTATTTTCCGCAATTGTGGCGGTCACCTCGAAACATTACACACCCAACTCAACAACTTTCGCTTTGACGCCAAACCTCTATCTCGAACAAAAAAAAATTTTTAAGAAAAGATTTTACAAAAAAAAAGTTGAACGCCCCCTTTGCCGGGCATTTGGTGGTCACCCTGATTCACTACACACCCAACCCAAAAACTTTCCCTTTGACACCAAAATTTCCAGAAAAATTATGGAGCTGTTTTCGAGCACGAGCCAAAAAAGTTCTTTTTTCTTAAATAACTACCTAACTAACATAACGTATCCATTAACTTTGACTTCTATGAAAAATACACTTTTTGTATAGGAAATGATCATTTTGTGAAGGTAATATCTCCGGGTCCACTGAACCCATTTTAATGAGTGAAAAGACACTTTGCCTTAGAATTTTCCGTAGAATTTATAAAAAAAGGTTTCCGGGATGTATGTCACAAGGGGGGAAGTCAAAACGTAGCTGTATATATGATTCCGCAGTTTACGAAAAAAAATTTTCTTAATTTTTTGTTCGTATGTGAACTTCCGTCACGGGTGCATCGCTGCCGCGTGCCCATGATCGTAAAACTATAAGGTTTTGCCGACACTGAAATCTTGTAGTGGGCTTGAAATAGAGTCGTGCGCTGATTCCAAGTTATTTACGAGCTGTTCACAAATGACGTCACGCTCTAGAGTGCGGGGGTAGTCAAGCAAACGTGACGAAAATTATTTTTATATGGAGATTTCGACAAGACTTAACCCATTTTGCGTGACGGGAGGGGGGAGGGGTTAGCAAATAGCGTGACGTCATTTATGGATAACCCTTTACCTAAATGACGGCGAAGAGCAGTCGATTTTATGTCATTGATAAAGGCTGAAAATGTCCAAAAAATTGCAAAAATTTCAATCGGCTGACGCTGCGCTGGTGCAAGGCTCTAGGCCTGATTAAGCTGAAGATCTACATGAGCTGCAATTGGACTATAAAGCACCAGTTTAAATTTCTGTCTTCTTGCAAAGAGATCTTCCGCGATTTCTTCATTCTTAGTTCTAAAACTCAACAAAGCAGTTTTGTTCGAAGGAAAATTGTAGCGATAAAAGTAGCGTCTGTTGAATTTGAATATTTTGTTGGCTGTTTTTGAAATTGAATTTGTATCTGATGTCACTCTAGAAAATGTTATCACAAGGTACGAAAAAACCCAAATTGCTCCGAAAAAATCTCGTAAGTCTTTCAAAAATCCAGAAAATCTTTTATACATCAAAGAAATCCTAAAAGTCCTAAATCTTTCGAAGAAAAACGTTCTACCACAACAAAAATGTACATTCAGACCACATTTCCACCATGTGGATGTTGTCATATTTGGTGTCGTTGGAAAGATTAGATGCCGTGGATGGCAAATAAAGAGAATTTAGGGTTTGCAGGTACAAATAGTAGACTACAGTATCACTAAATGTTTCACGGGGTGCGCTTTTTCATATGCATTTCGAAAAGGGGCTTTTTTGACCAATCGCTTTCTTTGCTTATGAACGTTTTGGTTGTTGGACCCGTACGAAGTACGAAGGTCCTATACGTTTATTACAAACAATTTTAATGTAACATGGGGTAGATGGAGGTGGCAGTTGGGGGATGCATTTATTATCGTCTAAATATAACGAATCAACAATAAAAAATGTCCGTCCGTCCTTCCGTCTCCACTTTTTTTCCAAACGGCTCAACCGATCACCCTAAAATGTATTTCCTGAAAGATACATGCACCCCATGGTTCAAGCTCGAAGATGAGCAAAATTGATCAAGTGGTTCCGGAGATATGGTCGAGGAAGTGACCAAAAACAAGGTTTTTCGAGGGTCGGTAATTGCTCATGTTATTGTCAAATGAAAGGATTTGATGTCAGAAAATTGGGAAAAATATGCAATATCACTGTCAAAGGCAAAGTTGTAGAGAATGAAATTTTGGGTAAAAATGCCTCAACCCTATGATACGACCACTTCTAGAATTGGGAGGGATGATCCATATCTCTAGAACTATAAGAGGTAGAAAGTTGCTTCCAAAGACAAAGTTGTGGAGAATAAAATTTTAGAGAACACGTTTCTCAAGGTTCTGGGTAGAATTGCCCCAATCCTGGGATATGACCACTTCTAGAATTGGGAGGGATGATCCATATCTCTAGAACTATTAGAGGTACAAAATTGCTTCCAAAGGCAAAGGGGCTGTCTCTAAATTACGTAACGCGTAGGAGGGGGGGGGGTTGTAGAAATGTTAGGGGTCATGCACAAATTACGTACGCAGTTTTTTTGATGTTTTTGACCTCCTCCCCCACCCCCATCGTACGCTTCCGTGCTAATTTTGAGACCCCCCTGTAGTGTACGTACGATTTTCCTCGAAGAGCGGCGATACGTTTCGCTCGCACTTTCGGAACGATTTGTGAATTCGAATTCGATAAAACTAATCAAAATTATTTTTTTTTTCTGCGTACGTACAATCGTGCTCGACACCCCCCCCCCCCACCGTACGCTTCCGTACGAATTTTGAAATCCCCTCCCCCCCCAAAGTGCGTACGTAATTTGTGTATGAACCCTTACGTAACAAACACTTTTACGACCAAAAACTTATATTTTTAATTAAATTTGGTCAAAATCGCATACGACAAACTTTCTTGTGATCATCTGTTTCACTTGGTGACGTGGTGACTAGTTATCTTTCTCTAGTTTTGACAAGTCATAACATTTGATTGTTTTTGTTAAAAAATAAATCCCTCAGTTTTGTTACGTAACAGGGGAGGGGGGGGGGTTCGAGTGATTGTGACAGTGTGTGACAACGACGGGGGGGGGGGTAAGAGGCCAAAAATGTGTTACGTAATTTAGGGACAGCCCCAAAGCTGTAGAGCATAACATTTTAGCGAACACGTGTCTCAGGGTTTTGGGTAAAAATGCCACAATCCTATAGAGGTAGAAGGTTGCTTCCAAAGGCAAAGTTGTATAGAACAAAATTTTAGAGAACACATGTTTCACGGTTTTAGGGGGAAATGGCCCAATCCTTGGATATAACCATTTATAGATTTGAATGGTCTGAGATGTACTTCGGTAGGGCCTTTGACATTACCTTGGGTAATTTCTGTGGATCTTTAAAATTCTTATAGTTATAAAAGAACATAAAACGTTGGATTGTTTGCTTATTACTATATTAACATACGTTCGAGTCTTTTTGCAAGATTTGTTCTGTTTGTCACATCTATTCTGATACGTACGGGTCTTTGTTTATGTTTTTTAATACTAGGGACGCTAATCTGCAAAAACTAATACTAGGTTCGGCTAGGCATCGATGGCGCCATGGGCCTAGTGTCGCAAAGTCGATATTTTTCAACCAACTTGGTAGTGCAAATTAGCACACTTCACAAGTTATTCAACAAAAACCTTTTCGACGATATTTTTGCAGCCAAGTCCAAAACACTTTTTTCAAAAAAAAAAATCTACAATTTTCTCCAAATAGTCCAACAAAAATACTGTAACAAAAGAAATGGACATGTTGGTTTCAAATTGGTCGAAGTTTTCGCGAATTCACGTAGTTAAACAATTTTTAGACCCGTACGAAGTACGTAGGTCTGATGCGTTTACTACCACGTTTTTTACATTGCGAATTCGAACCCGGGAGTAAGGGAAAAACTTTTTTTGTGGCCTCCAGATGACAAATCAGCGAAAAAAACAATGTCCGTCTGTCGGTCTGTCTGTCGGTCTGTCCGTCAACACGATAACTTGAGTAAATCTTGACCGATTTTCAAAAACTTCCTGAAAGGTAGTCGAAAAAAAATTTTATGGGATTGAATCTAGGCACTGTCAGCCCAAGGGCCGCCGAGCTAGGGCCGTTAAAGTGGTTCTTGGTCTTTTGCACATAACTCGAGTAAATCTTTTCTGATTTTCATAAATTTTTTTTGTTTGAAAGATCTGGGCATGGCCGACAATTTATGGAAGAAACTTTTTTTAATTTGAGCCCTTGCACTTAGCTAGGGCACTAAAAACGAGTCTCTGCTAGGGCTCTATGTGTTTTTTGTACATAACTCGAGTAAATCTTTACCGATTTTCAAATTTTTTTTTTGTTTGAAAGATCTGGGCGTGACCGACAATTTGTGGAAAAAATATTTTTCGATTTGAGTCTTTGGACTTAGCTAGGGCACTAAAAAAGAGTCTTTGTTGGGGCCCTACGTGTTTTTTGTACATAACTCGAGTAAATCTCTTCCGATTTTCAAAAACTTTTTTTTGTTTGAAAGATCTCGGCACGGCCGACAATTTATAGAAGAATTTTTGCCTGTGCTTAGGGCTCAAGTGGGCCTCATGTCGGTCCTAAGGTCAGCCCTAACATAAAAAATTGTTTTTTTGCTATGTTGCAGAGCAAATTGAGGGCAATTTCCAATACAGTCTAATGTGAACGCAATATTTACTTAAATACGTTCCAGTCTTTTCGTAACATCAACTCTGTTTGCCGCATCTATTCTGATACGTACGGGTCCCTTCTATGTTTTTCCTTCATTCCACGTCTAAAGATATTTCTTTCTCATTTGTTAAAATTTTCAGGATTTTCGAAGATTTTTAAAAACTTTCAGGAATTTTTTAAGATTGGTACGATTTCTATTATTTTTTGAATTTTTCAAAGATTCTTAAGATTTTCCGGACCAACTTTGGATTTTTTCGGACTTTGTGACAAGATTTTCAGGAGTTGGGTAAACGTTATGTCATTTTCCGGAAAAAAAAGAACAAACCACGCATTCCACGATTCTCTAACTTCAGAATCCGAATTCTTGGAAGAGATTGAATGTGGATTTTAGGAGAAAGTAACGAGAATTATCGATAAAAACATATATTTATTTACAGACACGCTACATTCCATTAGTTGCTATATTTATAGCTAAGGTCATCGAACAACTCTTCGGATTTTCTTACCAACTTTTCTACAAGCACCGCCCATTTTGACTCCCATATGCGCTATACACAAATTGTCAAAATCCCAGTCATCCAACAGCTTTTTCATCCAATCTCTGAAAGCGATTGGCGCTTCTGCAGTTTGATACAGGCCACCGTTCGTCATTGAGGGATGAAATATCAGTGAGTCTTTCACCATATGGAAAACAATTCTAATTCAGCTTTCACACCGCAAAAATTTGAATTGTATGGAGGAATGTATGAAGTATTTTTGTACAGGAAGTCAAATTTTTGCGTATAAAACTGAAAGAAAAGAAAAACTATTACATTGGTGGGTCCGGCATTTGTGACGCATTTTTTTAATCAAATGTGAAAATGTTTTGAAAGTTTTTTTTTGCGTTTCGAAGCGTTCAGCGTCACCCAAATTGATATCAGTTGTTTTGGAAGAAGGGACAACGACTTGCGTCACATTTCCCTTTTAAAAGGGTTTTTGTTGTGATATCAGTAGTTTTGGAAGCAATTGAAAGCGATTAACCCAAAAATATCAAAAAAGTCTGATGGAAGTGGAATAGTGCTAGAGAAATACACAAAAATCCTTAATAATCCCTTAAACCTAGGAAGCTCTATTGCATGACCTGACTCATGTCGAGAATAACCGAAAAATATCAAAAACTCTAATGGAAGTTGAATACGTCACTTACCCAACCGTGACACTCGCCACACACATTATTTTATATGGGATTTGTATGGGGGCTTCCAGGAGCCCTAGCGCCCAAACGAAGCCGGTGACCCCATTTTTTAAAAATCTTAGATGGCGTGGAATGCCCATCCGAAGGTCCCTGCAAAATTTAAAGAAGATCTGACCGCCAGTTTTCGAGAAATCGCCAAAAAAGTCGTTTTTCATACAAATGGCAATGCCACAACTAACTAACCCACTAACTTACGTAGGATGTTTCCATTAACTTTGGCTTCTATGCAGCAGCACATTTTGTATGGAAAACGACGATTTTCTAAAGGTCATATCTTCGGATCCACTGGACCGATTTTAATGAGTGAAAGGTCGATTTCAATCAAAATTTTACGTAGAATCCGATAAACTAGGTCTCAGGGGGGTGCGACGCGAGGAAAAAAAGTCAAAACTTAGCTGTATATATGGTTCCGCAGTCTACGAAAAAAAATTTCTAATTTTTTTGAGCGTCACGGGCGCAATGCTACCGCGATATAGACAAAATTGTTTGTAAGTCTTGGCATATGTTTGTACAAGATGAGTTGATGAAGAATCATCATGGCCGGCAGTAAGGGGCCGTGAGATAGGTCTTACATGTCAAAAAATTCACAAGAAATTTTTTCGTAGACTAAGGAACATACTACAGGAACTTTTTGACTTCCCCCCCTTGCGATGTAACCCCCGGAAAACATTTTTCCCCGATTCTACGCAAAATTTAAGTCCAAAGTGCCTTTTTACTCATTAAAGTCGATTCAGTCGATCGAAAGATACGAATTTTTGAAATGAACATTTTCTCAAATGAGTGAAAATCGGATATTTTTAACTGATAGATTTTCCACACCTTCTTACTTTGTTACTTTTGAGAATCTCGGAAACGGCTCCCACGATTTTGCTGAAATTTTGAGGGTAGCTTCAAATATGGTTGCTTGAAAAGGCAAAGTTCGTAGAGCGTAGAATTTCTTGTGGGGATGGAAATAAAAAGACTCAAAAATGTGGCATTTATTATGACGATTGGTTAGTTTGAATAGGTGAACATGATTTGGAAACTAAATTTTAAAACTAGTTCAGTACAAATTCATCGAAAATTTTGTACATATTGTCACTTCGTTGCTCTTATCTCAACTGGAACCAACTTCCTTATAACAAGATTGACGCAGGCAGGGGCGTGACAACCTTTTCTTTTGATCTTTGCAAGTATTTAATATTCAACCTTAGGTTAGCCGCAGTTGCGAGCGAAGCTAACTCCATTGCAAAAAATCAACGGATTTCACTCATGAATTTACCAACATCAGCTGACTTCATTGAAAATTTTTAAAATCGCCTGATTTTTTGCGATAGTGTTAGCTGTGGTCGCAACTGCAGCTAACTTCACGTTGAGTGTAGATCAAAAGAAAACACTGTCACATCCCTGCCGTAATAGTAACTAAAGTTGCTTATTATCAAGATAAAGGAGTAATGCGAAAACTTCGGCAGTTCATTCACGGACATATTCTTTGTTCTAACGTTAGAAAAGTAATTTCTCATTTTTGGAAAATTTGACATCTAGGGAGAGTTTATAGTGCTCCAACTAAGTGCATGTCGGGGGATGGTGAAAATCATTTTTCGACTGTAAAACCAAATGAGCCTTTCATAAATTGGTTGAAGTTTTCGCAAAATCACTTATAGGTGTTATCACATAGAAAGAAGAATTAACAAATTGCAACATCGACATAAAATTATAGTTGAGATTGGTATTTGTCATGGTAATACTGACAGGTGCACCAATCCAACTTATTTTCGGTAACTAAGTCTGCAAGTCCAGTCAGTCCCACAGCGACGCTTCCAAAAATCAAATTGCCCATTCCAGTCGCACCCAAAGATTGTAAAATTGCGAAAGCACTTCCAGCTGCGACGTTACCTATGGACGATTGATACGCCGAAGCCAACGAGGCTGGAATGACACCAGTCACGTCAAATCCGATAAGTGGAAGAACCTTCAGACCCAACAATCCGGCACCTGTTGCGCCCACTCCGAATAGAGCACGTAATCGTATTAAATTTGCTCGGTTCGTTTCTATTTTGTTGTTTATAGGACAACGATCGAACGTTAGAGCAATCTTTCCAATTCTTGCAGATTCCTAGACAATTGATGTTTGATAACGATGACAAAAAACTAAAAAATACTGACCGCTTGTAAGGTTTTCAAGCTGCCGCTGATGTCCGAGTTATTGATTACGTAAGATTTTATTTTGTCCATTTTCTACTGAATTAGTGACTGACAACATTCCCTTCTTTCAATATAAATATAATTGTGTTGACAATGACCTTTGCATGTCTTACTGTTTTATTTTCCTTGTGTGTTTACTGTCATCATTATTAGTAGTTTTGCATATTCCATATGATTTTTAAACCTTTGAAGTTGTATAACTTTTCAGCGCGAACGATTTCAAACGGGGGTATCTGACGAAAACAGACGTCATATTTTGTGATGTTGCTCAAATAGAACTACCATCGTTTTGATGATGTAAGGTCACTTTCGAGCACACCAAAGTTGTTCCCTGCGATTTTCGAAATTGGCTATTAAATGTTTTTTCATGCTTAATAGGGGGTCATGCACATATTACGTCACACTCAGAGGGGGAGGGAGGTGTCTGCATGGAACGTGACGTCACGTTTTGTTTCAATTTTATTAAACATTCAAAACGTAAACTTCGCGGACCCGTAGGAAACCAGTTCAATCGATTCTGGTTGCAAGGATTCCCGTTCTATTAAATTACTGAGTTATTTTGATCGAGTTATTTACAAGAAACCCAAAATTACTAACATGATCCTCGCTGAACGGCTTCTGGACATATATTGCCTATTTTCAATCCCAACTCGTCTTTTGGTATTAGCTTTCAGGGGACAGACGACCGGGGACTGACAAATTTTTCTTTTGCGGATTCGGTAAGACTATGATCGATGCTCCCCCTTACCACAAATCGACCGGTTACAAACGTAGTGGTAAATGCATAGGACGAGTCCAAAAATTGTATGATTGATAAAAACTTTTTAAAAGTTCCATACGAAATTCGTCCTAAATTTTGAAAATATTTCGAAACGTTGGTGCTGTTAATAGATTCGGTCAACCTCGCTGTCAACGTTGTTCGAGATTCAGACACTAAAGAAGGTAAGAACGATTCCTGCAGCAGCTCAACAAATGCATTGTTAACGAAAATATGACGATGAACATGAAGATTGAAACAGTATGTGATGAACACTGTAACAAAGACGAGGGTAGCAGACTCATGAAAGGCTAAAATTACCGCTATGGAAGAGTACATGAGAGGAGCATGAGTAATGGAAAAAGATTGACAGCTGAACTACGCTTTCTTGCTTTTTTTGGTTATTTCAAATTTTTTATTGGAAGGGGG
>CM055404.1:44031819-44042685 GCA_029228625.1 Pseudolycoriella hygida | reverse complement strand
AAATAAAAATCACAAAGGAAAAACAAAAACTAAAAAAGAAAGATAAAAATATGATAAAAGATAGAAATCGCTCTAAAAATTGCAAATACAAATAAAAAAATCACTCAAAAAAAAAAAATTTAAGATTTAAAGAGCTTTGTCATAGAACATAGATGAATCAAAAGATAATTCAAGTCAAATTGCAATTAAAAAAAAGTAAGAAAACTTTGTAGAAAGCAGCGTCAAAGAAAGAACAAAACCAAATCCATCATGGTGTCGTCAAATAAATGTAATAGAAAACTAAAATCAAATTGTGGAAGGAAGCGATGATATCAGGAAACACAACTGTCAGCAATTACCAAATGAACCAGACACTGAATCATCGAGTTCCAGTGTAAAACGACGAAATTCTCGTGATGGTAATGTTGGATCTATATGCGCAGCAACCATGGCAGACCCCCCCATTTAGGGGGGTAGTTTGGGGCGGTCGGCCATACATTTGACGTCTCAAAAATGAATATTTTTCAAGTTATTGGTGATTTAAATCTGCTGACAGAACTGAAAAAAGCGTACGTAATTTGTGGATGGTCCCTAAGGCATTCATTCGAGAAAAGAAGAGACCTCGGAAGTTGTGAAGCCGAAGAAATCACAATACACAGGACTTGCAATCACGAATTCAAACTACGGCGGCATCCAACACTAAGCACCCCCCCCCCCCCACCCCATATCTCTCCAGATTCCCATGGGTTAGACCTCTCTATGGCAAAAGGAAGCGTTCAATGACACTAATACGTAAAACGCATTGCTCGACATCACCCCGACGGACAAACGCAAGATCATATAAGTAAAGAACAAGTAAAATAACGAAGGAATATAGTAAGACCTGGTAGGCTCAACAAGACGAGGTAAACGGTATATTGCCACACCAGGTACCAGGTAATTCAACTAAAGTAAGACCTACAAATATCAACAAATTTAGTAGCTAGTCCGACTCTTAGACCGAGCGGCGGCAGTTGTTGTTAGCTCTCACTGCCCCTCTCAGTGAGATATAAGTACCAACATGACAGGTGGCGCCCCAGCGCGGTCTGGATGGCAAGCGAGCAGCGTCCTGTTCCACTAAAACAGCCACTGCACGCCCAAAATCCGGACTGGGAAGGACTTAAGAGTCAGCAGTAACCAACAACAAATGTCGCTTCAATTAAGTGCGACCGTATGAAGGAGACGTTGACTTTTCTATGAATGTCTCTGACTGGGATCGGCGAGATGCACAGAGTCTGTCATGTAAAGTCTGAAGTCTGAACTCAAAAGGAACACTTGGAACCCGTGCAACGAACCAAAAAACGAGCCAAAAAAATAAAATAAGGTCGCAGTAAACCTTCCTCGATCTCCTCAACTCAGGAGTCCCATGTACTTTGTACATAAAGATTTAAAATCTTGTCTCTTGTGTTGAACTTACAGCGGCTGATGTTTACCTTCCTCCCATGAATGTTCTCTCCAGTATGTTTCAACTGCAACGGTGTTTGAGATATGGGTGCGTAAGAAAGCGTGCAGTGATTTTGCGAAGTGAAAGCTCTGAATCAATATGTCGACCTAAGTATTTTTTCAGAGTGAGAAGTTTCTGTCTTTTTCTTGAAAATTCGGTGACTTTCGTTATCGACGACTCAAGGATCGATCTGGTTGTTTAAAAAACTTCCTGTCCAGCAAGCAATTTAAAACTTCTGGACGTTTTTCTTTGGTAGAGGATGAGCTGTTTTCATTAAGGAGCACTAAGTATACCATCTCGCATGAAGAACCTCTTTTACACCCATGAAAGTAGAAGAATTAGTAACAATTTCCCCGTCATCTACACGACTTTATATTTTACATTTTCGCACTGAAAGTGCCTCAGCAGAAGAAACTTTGAGCATCCACAGAATGTCTCTTTAAACTCGTAGGTGCAGTTGAGTTTCTTGACGAGATTACGAGACCTAATTTCACAATTAAAAATAAACGACACATGAGCCTCACTCTGAAGATGATGAGAAGACTATGGACTGTCCGGCAACACCCGAGCTCTGCATCGATACAATGAAAAATAAAGTTACAAACAAATGTCCTTACGCGTTTATTACAAAATTTCGTCCACACGTTTTCACAAAAAACGTTAAATAAATTACCAAGTCATTTAGTCTGCGCGAAAAGATTTAATGGAAAAATGAAACTTTTGCAAATGACAACCAGTACACACCACACTGTGGGTCACTTCTTTCCATCACTTAAGACTAAAACATTTAACAGCGAAACCGTTTATTGTCCTTTTTTGGACTTTGTGAGTTTCTCGTACTTTGTTTTCGATGTGTGCCACAAGAAGAATGGAATGACGAGTGGTGGAATGGACATGAAAGCGAACGCTAACCAGTCGAATAAGTGGGAAGAAAAGAGACGATTGAAGTCAGCTTGTCCAACGATTCCACCCTCACCGGGGGCTGAAGAGAAAGCTAGTTGTACCTGTGAAACGATCGTTCAATTTATCACATCCATGAAAATCAAACCAAAGTTACTTACGACATCAGAATCTTCGACCGCTCTGTACTTGATTTCGGCAGCGGTGAAGTTAAAGTAACCGGAGGCTTTTGGTCGGACAACAACAACATGTGTAACATTTGTTTGAGGGGCAATGCGATCGATTGAAGCGCTGTATTGACCTCCGACTAATTCGAAACCATTTGGATGGAAGCTGTTGTCAGCTGCACAAAATTAAATGAAATAATGGACCGCCTAGAGATTCGATTTATATTTACCCAATTGAACATCGACAGCCGCTCCACTTCCCACATTGTACAAGGTATATTTGACAACTATGTCATTACCTTCCACCAAATATTTATTCAAAACTTGTTTATTGACTAAAAGTCTTGCGGTGGTGGTTTCATCTTCAGCAGCGAAGCCAGATGCAACAATTAAGCCAAACAGGAAAAGTAAACTTAAATATTTATGCATTTTATCCTAGGAAAGAAGCAAAATTCTACTTTAAACTAGTTAACTCAAACTCAATTGGAGGCAAATGGACGTATTTCTAATTGATGATTCGGACTTCTTTCAGAAACCGATGACACGTTGAATAAAAACTTACGTGCTTGAATGAAAATTGACCGAAAAGTGATTTGTGGAAGAAATTTGAAGTGACGTGTTTGACGTGTCAGAAAAAATTGTACAGTGACATCTACAGCTGGAAACGTCAATTCAGTTGGAGTGTGTTCTTATGTGTGTTCTATAAAAGTGAACATTTTTTCCAAATGAAATCAAAAAAGATCTTGGGGTGAAGGGCAGGGGTGTGACCAGGGACGCGACACTCTTTTGTTATGGCCTTTGCAAGTAATACTCGAATGAATGAATGAGTGAATTTATCACAACTTATTTATGTTTACAATGTTAACTTAGTTTTTTTAGTTTCTAGTTCTCCTAGTTTCTAATAATGAATTTAGGGAACGGAAATGCTGCCTTAACCGTAGGAAATAGAGCTGAAATAGAAACGTGCTGTCGAACTCAACTAATCAACGAAACGACGACGCCTGCGAAAACAAGGGTCTATTCACCACCGTCGAGTTATTCAAGATATTCACCGATGCGATTCAAGACATAAAAAATTGCCGAACGAAATTGGACCAGATCCAAGTAATTGCAAATCTGATTAATCATGTCTTGCAGTAAAGAGGTCAAAAACTTAAAATTACTACAATGGAACGCACAGGGTGCTTCCTCACCATCGATTATTGCTCAAATTGATCTACAACTGAACGAAGAAAAGATTGACATAGCCTTTATATCGGAAACCTATCTAACGTCCGACCACGATTTTCAACTTACGAATTATTCCGTACATCGAATGGACTGGCCGAGGCACTGTGGTGGTGTGCTAATCGCGGTTCAAAACAACATTGCTCACAAACGACTGCCAAATCATCAGACATCTGTCGCTGAAAATGTGTCCATCGAAGTAGTCGTCGACAAATCGCCAATCATGTTTACGTCTGTTTATATTCCGAAGTATTCTAAGGAATTCATAAGCAACATCAAGAAAATCGCTCCCAGCAATAAAAATTTCCTGGCGATTGGGGACTACAACGCTAGGCATGTAGCTTGGAACTGTAAAAAGAATAACAGAGCTGACACGGCTCTCTACAATCTACTCCATAAATCAGAATTTGTTATGTACCACCCAGACACACCAACACATTTTCCCCATTGTGGCTCTACTCCATCAACAATCGATTTCACCTTGACGAATTGTCCCGTCCTCTTCTCAAACATTTATACCATCGACGGGAAACTCCCCAGTGACCATAGCCCAGTAATATATGTCATAGATGGAAGCCCGAACGAATGCCCACCAGACGCTAAGCCCAACTACAAAAAGTCAGACTGGAATAAATACACTGAACTCATTAAGCATCACTTGAATTTGAATGATCCGACACCGTCCAATAAAGACGAAATCGATGCCCAAATTACCAAGTTTATTAACATTATCCGGATGGCAGAATCAGAGGCTGTCCCCATGGAAACTAGAAGAAGGAGAAAACTGAAAATATCGAAGGAATCCAAACTTCGAAACGAAACACAGCGGATGTGGCAACGGTGTGTCGATGTCGATCTGAAACCATTGATCAAAAAGTTGATAAACGCACAAAACAAGCGCATTAAGCAAATGATTCAATCAAGCCGGGCGACAACAAGCTGTGGACATTGACCAAAAAAATGATGAACAAAGGATCCAGGAAAATCGACATGTTGACAGTAAACGGCGAAACAATTGCAAAGGAAACAGATATGGCGGAAGCACTAGCTGATCCATTCGAAAAAAACCACGCAATAACGATTAACTACAGAAGCAATACGGATGATGAAGTGACCAAAACTGCAGCAACAATTGACCGCATCTGCCCATCCGCCATACAGAGCCCCGACAATCATGCGAGTCCCGAACAAATTTCCAGAATCATTCTAAAGTTGAAAGTTCGAAAAGCCCCCGGACTGGACGGAATTCCGAACATCCTATTGAAACGACTACCCACTGTCGCTATAAAATATATGACGAACATCATCAACGCATGTGTGGATGAATGCTATTTTCCGAAGCTTTCAAATTAGCGAAAGTCACAGCAGTCCTCAAGCCGTCCAAAAATCCGAGATCCGCTGAGAGTTACCGTCCGATAAGTCTACTAAGTTCTGTAGGGAAGATCTTCGAAAGGTTGCTCTACGCAAGACTAAGCAACTTCGTGAATGAAAAATCCGCTATAAAACCGGAACAGTTCGGCTTTCGTGAGGAGCATTCAACGATTGTGAACATTATCAAAGACAACAAAGCCTCCAGGAAGTCGACAGGAATGGTACTGATCGATATGGAAAAAGCGTTCGATTCAGTATGGCACAATAGAGTCATCTACAAACTGAAAAAGATTGGAACTCCTATTTACCTCATCAAGCTGGTCGCGTCATTCCTCAAAGAACGAAGCTTCACTGTGTCTGTAGATGGGCACCAATCATCATACAGATCCATTCCGGCTGGCCTGGCTCAAGATTCAGTCATATCGCCCCTACTGTATGCTGTGTACACTTCAGACCTCAAACTACCGCTAAACTGTGAAGCAGGATACTATGCTGATGATACTGTCATTATCTCGTCGGCGAAGCAGTCCAATACACTCATCAGAAATCTGTCAAACGCACTGTTGAGAATCCACAAATATTTCGTTAAATAGAAAATCAAAATCAACTGCGAAAAAACACAAGCAATCCTCTTCAAATTTAACCAATCGAGGAAACGCATACCGACAAGAGGACTGTACTTCAATGGATCTCTGATCGACCTGAAGACGGAAGTGACTTACCTCGGAGTAAAAATCGACGAAAAACTGAAATTCGGCAAACACGTTGAATTCTGCAGGGTAAAAGCGCTCAACAGCTTCAAGGCCATCTATCCGCTTCTCTGCAGAAAATCAAAACTATCGACCGAATCAAAGCTGACACTGTATAAAGTCATCATTGGACCAAAAATAACATACGGATCGCCGGCGTGGATCACAACATCAAAGTCAAATGTCAGGAAGCTAAAGCTAACGCAGAATAAAATCTTAAAATGTATCCACGGTGTCCGGAAGACCTTCCCAACGAATATTCTCCTGGAGATGTCCGGAATCGACTCCGTGGAAAACCAGTTACAAAAGCAAACAAAAGCTTTCTTTGAAAAATGTGCAGCTTCGAGCTTTGAGTTTATGAAAAGTGATAAAGAGGTTTTTGAATAGCCATGTTTTTTGCCTCGAATTATTTATTGTTGTTCTGTAGTTGTGAACGCAAATTTTTCTTACTCAATTGAAATTAACAATCTTAGACTGGTCGATGTGAAATCTTACCCTAACGATTAATCACGACGAGATATTGCGAAATGTATGTACCCATACGAAATGTTTTTTTGTTGAATAAAGGCTAACCGATTATTTAAAAAAAAAAAAAAAATAGAGCTAAATCATACGTTCGGCAGAATTTTTGTGTTCATAAAATACACCCTACTTTCCTTATCGCTCCTTCTCCCATCTTCGTTCGCGAGGTAAGGCAATACAACTCTTTCCAATTTCTGGTCAGAAATCTATGCGTTGGCTTCCTAAATGTGATGGCATTGTGGGCCTGGCCAGTTATCGCATTATGCACATAAGTGCAAATACTCATTTTATAGAGACTGTTGACATTTAAGACATTGGAACATTGCATTGAATAGATCAAAAGTAGGGTGTCATTGCCTCAGCTTACATGCATGCTTTAGACATCTTTTCTGCATGGTCTGTAACTGGTTTATGCACTTGTCACTTGGTCGTCCTCAAATGCCCGGCAGGTACGCCAGCTGTGAGTGTGCTAAGGCAAAGTAGATTTTCATTAAGACCGATTTGAGAAGAATATGCTTTGCCTTATTCAGAACACCGCTGACCGATGCTAGATTTTTACAAAGTTTTTTCCCATTTCAGATTCTCGTCAATCAGTAGACCTAGATACTTATAGGAAGAGACTGTCGATATCACGTTACCGTTTAGCACAACTGACTGTATTTCAGACATTCCCTTAATGCGAATATGCATAATTTTAGTTTTCGGAATATTAAGAGTTAGTTTATTGATTTTGAGGAACTCATGAAGCATTGTCAAGTCATGCTCAATGTCCTCCACATTTCGGTCGTAGGAGACATTTGAGCAGAAGTCTCCAGTGTCATCAGCAAATAGTAGTATTTCTCCCTTCAAGGGCAATTTATGTATGTCATTAATGTAAATGAGAAATAGAAGAGGGCCAAGTACGCTTCCTTGGGGTACACCTACGCTCATTTCAACTAGTGGGCTCTGTTGGTCACCAACATTGACACATTGCTTACGCTGCTTTAGGGAGCTCTTAATTAATTTTAAGGCAATACCACGGACTCCCTCAATCTCTAATTTTGTTGTGAGTATTTTATGGTTGACGCAATCAAATGCTTTCATGAGATCGAGGAAGATTGCATTAACGACATTGCCCTTATCAATATCAGTTAGCAGTTCGAAAGTTGCAGTATGTGTCCTTGATTAAATTCTAAATCCAAATTGGGTTTTGTATATGGAATCGCTCGCTGTGAGGAAGGACATTATACTATTATGTAAGATTTGTTCAAATATTTTGTTCAACACTGGCAGCACCGAGATTGGTCCGTAGTTTGATGGCTCCGTTTTCACATTAGATTTATGGACTGCTGTTACTTTCGCTGTCTTAAGGCTTAACTCAACGTGAAGTTAGCTGCAGTTGCTACCGAAGCTAATTTCATTCGAGAAAAATCAGCTGATTTTTGTATTCAATGAAATCAGCTGATTTTGAGACAGTAGGGTAAGTTCACCGGTTACGAGCACCGTGCTTGTTACGAGCATTTCTTTTGTTCTTTTTTGCGTACTAACGCAATTTCTAAACAGACTCGTAACCGGTATTTTCACCCTACAATATAAAGATTTCTGGGTTTTGGGCCGATCGGAATCGATGTAAATCTGTAAAAAAGACCATTTTGGCATCACCTTAAAAAGGGTTTTTTAAAAAACTTAGTTGGACAAAAATAGTTCAATTTATAGTTACGCGTTACATCTACGGTATTGACGCCGTTAAAACCCGTCCGGGAGGCTAGATCAGTTTATTTTACTAGATCCGCAATTTTTTGTGAGCTTTTTTGCTCACATGGATTCTTCTTAGATGTCCTTACCGAAGTTTTTACTGTGGTAAATTGCACACAAACCACACAAACCTAGTGCAATCTATGATTTTTTGGACCATATCAATCACCTGATTTATTTTGCAATGAAGTTGGCTTTGGTCGCAACTGCAGCTAGCTTCACATAGAGTATTACTTGTAAAGATCAAAACAAAATTCTCATACCACTTTGCCAAAGAAAGTTTTCGATTGGATTTCATCCCAAGGGTGAAGGAAGCGAAAATAACTCGCATTCGTTAAAATTTAGGTTATTTTGACTACCTACAGCCTTCGGTAGGATTTCAATCGAAAAATTTTCTAAGGCAAAGTTGTAAAGCAAACTTTTCTCCGCCGACGGAAACTTCAGAAGTCCTGGACCCTGGACCAGATGCTTTGAAAGAGTCCTCTTCGGCAACACTGATCAAAGAAATCAGTGATTCCAACGATACGTACATACCTACGAACTGTTTGAGGAGTCAGACTTTCATTAATTACTCAAGGAACCAAAGACACAAATCATAATAATCTTTTTAGAGCCTGAGTGTTTGGGTCAAAACTAGATTAAATATGAAAGTCTGACTCCTCAGTGTAATTTGAGACGTGAGATTTATGAGACTAGTGAGAGTAGGTTTTTGTAACCTTTGATAATTGTTAATAGAGAGTAAACTTGGTAATAAAAATGCGATGAAATTAAAAGTAAATTCTATCCGAAATCTCGTCCGAAGTAACAATTCGTTAGGTTTACGCATAATTTCTTTCCCGTAGACGACGACAAACAAAATTAGCATTGAACACGGAACACGGTACAATTGATCGAATGTTCAAATTCGTTCATAAACATATAAAAAGCATACAGAGTCGACTTTTCAACGTTTTATTTTATTTAAAATTGCACCTTTGGTAACTTTTACCAACTAGTTTCACTCGCTATGCAAGCATTTGTTGGTCCTGGAGATAGATAAGATAACTTCAGTCGATTGTAAGCCTTCAAGTGAAAGTGAAAGTAGTTGGCAAAAGTTACCAAAGGTGCAATTTTAAATAAAATAATGCGTTGAAAAGTCGACTCTATAAGCGTTTTATATGTTTATGAAAGAATTTGAAGAACAATGTAATGATCTAGAGGACAGGATCCAGATCCTCTAATTTTTTCAATAAATCAAAACTTTGAACACAAGGTTCCACTCAAACAAACTTCTGCGTATTATCAGCGATAGCGTCACCTCAAGCGATATCATTAATTTTGGAAGCAGACTTACGGATTGCGTCACACTCTACGTTTAAAGAGGTTTTTGTTGTGATATCAGTCGTTTTAAGTGTTTTCAGTTGTTGAAAAAATTTCTATTTTTTGAAAAAATTTTTCTCCGAAAAGAAAATTTTCTTAGAAAAAAAAATTCTCCGAAAAAAAACTGTCCTCCGAAAAAAAAATCCTGCCTTCGAAAAAAAAAAGTGTCTCCGAACAAAATGCTCAAAAACAAAGTTTTCTCCAAAAAAATTTTCTCCAAAAAAATATTTCTCCAAAAAAATTTTCTCCAAAAAAATATTTCTCCAAAAAAATTTTTCTGCAAAAAATTTTTCCGAAATAAATTGTTCTCCAGAACCTTCGGCTACCATCGGAACACTTCGTATCACCTTCGACTACCTTCGAAATACTTTCTGTCAGCTTCGCTTCCTACATCATCCCACACACTTCCCACATCATCCCACACATTTCCAACATCATCCAACATACTTCCCACATCATCCCACACACTTCCCGCATAATGAGACACTCTTCCTACTTCATTCTACAAATTTTCCGCTTCATTCCACACACTTCCCACAACATCCTACGCACTTTCCACATCATTTTCGGTCACTTCACAAAATTTTTTTCTCATAGTCGTTCTACGGCAGCGTAGCTCATTTCGGACCACTTTGACCGACTCCTGGCAACGAACTCCCCAACCGGTTCCGATGGCTTTGTGAGAGGGCGGTTCTCGAGAAAAAAAAAGTAGATGGATACATCGTGGACACACAACACAGGAATAAAATTTTGATTATTTTCAAACATATTTTTATCCATTTTTATATGGAAATTGGTCATCTTTCATTGGCGATATCTCGGCTCGTTTTCAGCCGGTATTGATGATCCAAAGTGCGTTGGAATCAGGATAGGAAGTAGTTTTTTTTTTAATAATTTGGAGGGGGGGAATTTTTTGGGTTTGTAGACGTTTTTTTGGTGTGTGGGGACTGCGTCACGCCCTCCGCTACCGCTGCGGGCATGATGTTACATCTTCACCTTTTTCATTCCTCTTTTATATCTCTCTTCACGCATTCGCTATGTATTTTGTTCATTCAAAACTCACTTTTTTGGCGGAAAAAAGTTAAAATTAGAAAATTTATATTTTGCTCATAGTTTCGTTTCTGTTGATTGACCAGCTGGTGCACTCATACATAGAAACATAGAAAAATTTTTGCTTCTGTTGTATGTTCTTCAACTGGTTTATTGCCGTTGTTCTTTTGTGTTCTTTTCATACACAACGGCAATAAACCAGTTGAAGAACATACAACAGAAGCAAAAATTTTTCTATGTTTCTATGTATGAGTGCACCAGCTGGTCAATCAACAGAAAAGAAACTATGAGCAAAATATAAGTTTTCTAATTGTATAAAAAAAAA
>CM055404.1:44017339-44031319 GCA_029228625.1 Pseudolycoriella hygida | reverse complement strand
AATGTCAAAGGGCCTATGGGGGTTAGCATGGGAAAAGTGCCCTCGCACGGAATAAGGCATATAATACATCATTCGAAGCGTCTTGGCCCAGAGCTACTTTTGGTAGAATATGAAACCCCAAAATGAAGTTATAGTAGAGTTATTGATGAAAATGCGAAAATGGAGTTATGGCTTTTTCTCATAAGGGTGCTTACGTAAAATTCTGAAAAAATTCTCAAAAATCTCTGTAGTGAGAGTAACATCTGTGATTTTTTTCAGAATTTTTGGGAGGGGTTTTAGGGGTGAAAAAATTCATTGAAAAATTCAATGAATTTTTTCTTAGTGTTAGAGGTCGACGACTAACTCAGTTTTTACACTATATATTCCCTTAGAGATGTATATTGCGTAATTTTTTTTTTCAGAATATTAAAAATTGTATTTCACTCCAAAAAGATGTTTGAACTTTTGTATGAATTTTTTCACCCTAAAAAAGGGAATTCGAATAGGCAGGCAGGTGTCATGTTGATATTTACGGAACATATGTTTTACAGTAACACCTTTCAATTGGCATAAGCACAATCTTAGAACCAGCTTGCCTTCCCATAACCCCCATACAGATTTTGAATTCTTTGAGCTAGAACTCATGGAGGCACGCTGGTGCCAATTTGATGATTACCGTAAATATTGTCTTATATTATTACCTTCTATTCGGCATAAGCAGAATCTTAGCACCAGCCTGCCTTCCCATAGCCTCCGAAACGGAATCCATACTGTCAGGAGTCAGAGTAAAGCGCAATTTTTTGAATAAAAAAAAACAAAAAATGAAATTCGATTTCCCGGGAAATAAAAATTCATTTCCCGGGAAACGGGTTTGGTTCGTCCCAGGATATCCCGGGAAAATTTTTCCCGGGTACAATCCCTATGTGTGTAGTGTGTATGATAGCACAATTTGTATGAGGCAATGGTTGTGTGTTCGAGATAGAGGTTTGGTGTCAAAGGGAAAGTTGTTGGGTTGGGTGTGAAATGCATCGGGGTGATCGCCAAAATGGCGGAAAATAGGCGGGGACTCAAAAAAAACTATTGATATGTTGTAGAGGAAGTTGAAGGTATCATTTTCGCCCATGGAAGTAGTAGCCGCCGCGCTTCGGTTCGGCGGCAGCGGCGGCTCAAAATAATGCAAAACATTACAATCACAACGAAAACCCTTTTTAAAAGGGAAACGTGACGCAAGTCCTCGTCCCTTCTTCCAAAACAACTGATATCAATTTGGGTAACGCTTGCAGCTTCGGAACGCAAACAAATTCTTTTGAAATATTTTCACTTTTGATTAAAAAAATGCGTCATAAATGCTGAACCTCCCAATGTTATAGTTTTTCTGTTCCGTGATGTGTGGAGTACGGGTAGTCAAATTTGGCGTGCGAAATATGACAGCGCAGAAAAATTATTACGTTGGGAGGTTCGGCATTTGTGACGCATTTTTTTAATCAAAAGTGAAAATATTTCAAAAGAATTTTTTGCGTTCCGAAGTTGTAAGCGTCGTCACCCAAATTGATATCAATTCTTTTGGAAGAAGGGACGAGGACTTGCGTCACGTTTCCCTTTTAAAAAGGATTTTTGTTGTGATGTCTCATATTTTATGGAAAATTTTTTTTTGATAAGATGCCCTTGGACTCAGCCACGACAGTTAAACTAGGCCCAACGTGTTTTTGTTTACAAAAATCTGGCAATCCTAACCGACTTTCTTGATTCTTTTCCTATTTGAGAGGTGACCGTGTACCGAATTATATTCATAAACAAATTTGGGCCTGTGCTTGGCGCTCAAGTGGGCCTCTGGTCGATCCTAACCAAAAAAACATTTTTTTGTCATATTGCAGAGCAGATTGAGGGAAACATTTTGTCTATGGAAGTATGTGTCAGAGGCATTTCCTTGTAGCCCTAGTTTGGTCCTAAAGTCGGCCCTTAACAAAAAAATTGTTTTTTTCTATGTTGTAGAGAAAGTTGAGGCGAACATTTTCGTCTATTTGGAGATCAATTTTGTGCTTTCGGGAGGGTCCTTTTACACCGTTTCTTCGGACGGGTTTTTCAATATTGCCCTCTCGGCGATTTCCAATACAACTTAATGTGGGCGCAATTTGAAACAGTTAAGAGTTAAGGCAATATTGATTTAAATACGTTCGAGTCTTTTCGTAACATCAACTCTGTTTGCCACATCTATTCTGATACGTACGGGTCCCCTCATATGTTTATTTTGTCAAAACGAAGAAAACAAGTTAATTTTTTCGTTATTTTATTTCATGGCATACGCCAACATTTAAAATGAGTAAGTTCGATGTTTGAACTAAACTTGATTTACGGCTTTTTTAAGAAAATGACCAAAATTCTCTATAACGTATTTATCGCAATTTTTGGACCCGTACGAAGTACAAAGGTTCTATACGTTTACTACAAACAATTTTATTGTAACATGGGGTAGATCGAGGTGGGTGGGGGGGGGATGCATCTATTATCGTCTGGAGATGACGAATCAGCAATAAAAAAATTGTCCGTCTGTCCGTCCGTCTCCACTTTTTTCTCCAAACGGCTCAACCGATCAGACTAAACTTTTTTCCCCTGAAAGGTACATGCCTCCCATGATTCTAGTTCGAAGATGAGCAAAATCGATCAAGCGGTTCCGGAGATATGGTCGAGGAAGTGACCAAAAACATGGTTTTTCGAGGGTCGGTGAAGTTTTTTCGCAAATATCTCAGCAAGTGTAGCACGGAAATTCCTCATTTTGGTGTCAAATGAAAGCATTTGATGTCACAAAACTGGGAAAATTTTTTTGTGGAAATCGGTACAGGGGTCTGGGCACTGGGACCAATGGAATGGACGAAATTGAGATTCTTGACCATATACGAAAACAGTTTATCGTGTTTATTTCCTTAACTATGCAATATGTGGATTCACTGTCAAAGGCAAAGTTGTAGAGAATTAAATTTAAGCGAAAACGTGTTAAATCAAATCCAAAAAAGTTTCTTTTATAAATTGTCGGCCATGCCTAGATCTTTCAAACAAAAAAAAATTGAAAATCGGAAAAGATTTACTCGAGTTATGTACAAAAGACCGAAAACCACTTAAACTGCCCTAGCTCGGCGGCCCTTGGGCCGACAGTGCCCAGATTCAATCCCACAAAAGATACTTCGATTACCTTTCAGGGAAAAAAAAGTTTTTGCAAATCGGTTGAGTTTTACTAAGTTATCGTGGTGACGGACGGACGGACGGACCCCTTTTCGAAGAACTTCGTTGTTCGTACGGGTCTAAAAAGCATTTTTTGTATATTTTGTGTGATAGTGTTCAAGGGATTGTAGTGGATTTCACAAGCTTTTTTGAACTTTCATAAGGTTTCTTGATATTTTTCGGTTATTATCGACATGAGTGAGGTCATCCCATTTGACTTCCTAGGACGATGGGATTCTTTTGGATTTCTCTAGCAGTTTTCAACTTCCATCAGATTTTGAGACCCGCACGAAGAACGAAGTTCTTCGAAAAGGGGTCTATTGCGGTTACCACGACGTTGGTAACCACCCTAATTTCGACCCGGGAGTAGAGGGGGAACATCGATCATGGTCCTTATATGACAAATCAGCAATAAAAAAATGTCCGTCCGTCCGTCCATCCGTCCGTCAAAAACTTTTTTCCCCTGAAAGGTAATCGAAATATCTTTTATGGGATTGAATCTAAGCACTGTCGGCCCAAGGGCCGGCCGCCGAGCTAGGGCCGTTTAAGTGATTTTTGGTCTTTTGCACATAACTCAAGTAAATCTTTTCCGATTTTCATAATTTTTTCTTGTTTGAAAGATCTGGGCATGGCCGACAATTTATGGAAGAAACATTTTTGGATTTGAGTCCTTGGACTTAGCTAGGGCATTAAACGAGGGGTGGCGCACTTCATTTATTCCATTTATTCCCAAAATTTTTTTTGTTGTTTTTGCGAAATATCTGAACAAATAAGACAAATAAGTTCAAAAAAAGGTTTGCACAAATTATAAAGCATTTAAACCATCTTGAGATTAAATTATATTTTTTTTTTTTTGGAATGAATGGAATAAATTTATTTATTCCATTTTTCAACAAAAATTCTTTTAAGTTTTCAAAAGTGGGTTTTTTCTCTTTTTGACACATTGGTATGGTTTGTTGTATGCGTTGCCATCAAAATCAAGTCTATTTGAGGTTTTGACGAATTTGAAAAAATTGTCATTTATTCCATTTATTCCAATATTTATTCCATTTATTCCGTTTATTTCCATTTATTCCCATTTATTCCATTTATTCCCATTTATTCCCATTTATTCCCATTTATTCCCATTTATTCCCATTTATTCTCATTTATTCCATTTATTCCATAAGCCGCAGAAGTGCGTCACCCCTCGGCATTAAAATCAAGTCTCTGCTAGGGCAATACGTGTTTTTTGTATAAAACTCGAGTAAATCTTTTCCTATTTTCCGATTTGTTTTTTAAAACGACAGGTCTATGAAAGCCCAACTATTTGTAGAAGAAACTTTTTGAGATTGGGTTCTAGGATATAGCTAGGCCACAAAAAACGAGCTTCTGCTAGCGCTCTATGTTTTTTGTACAAACTTCGAGTAAATCACTTCCGATTTTTAAATTTTTTTGATCGAAAGGTCTAGGACTGTCTCCTGTTTTATGGCAGAAAATGTTTTGATTAGAAATCCTTGGACTCAGTCAGGACCCTATAACTGAGTTTCTACTAGGGCCCAACGTGTTTGCCTACATAAATTGGATAAATCCTAACTGATTTTGTTGTTTTTTTCTATTTGAGAGGTAATCGAGTACCGAATTATATTCGAAAACAAATTTGAACCCGGTGCCTGTGCTTAGGGCCGAAGTAAGCCTCAGGTCTGTCCTAAGGTCGGCCCTAACCAAAAAAAATTTTTTTTGCTTTGTTGCAGAGCAAATTGAGCGAAATATTTGTTGTCTGTAGAAGTATGTGTCTGAGGCATATCCTTATAGCCCTAGATCGGTCCTAAGATCTGCCCTAGACAAATAAATGGCTTTTCACTATGTTGTAGAGAAAATGAAGGGAACTATTTTTGTCTATATAAGTATTTGTCCCAGGCCTTCCCTGAGGACCCTAGGTCGGCCATAGACAAAAATGGTTTTTTGCTATGTTGTAAGAAAAATTGAGATGAACCGATTTGTGGGTCAATTTTGAACTTTCGGGAGGGCTTTTTTACGCCGTTTTTTCGGACGGCTTTTTCAATATTGCCCTATCGGCAATTTCCAATACAATTTAATGTGGACATAATTTCATATACTTAAGACTTAAGGCAATATTTACTTAAATACGTTCGAGTCTTTTCGTAACATCAATTCTGTTCGCCGCGTCTATTCTGATACGTACGGGTCCCTTAATACGTTTTGATATATAGAGGCTTCCATAGAGTCAAATTTTTGCAGTTTGCAAGCTGAAAGAAGAGACAAACTATAACACTGGGGGATTTGAGACGCCCAAAAGTGACGAGAAGGGACAAGAACTTGCGTAACGTTTCCCTTTTAAAAAGGGTTTTTGTTGTGATCATTATCTGTTTGGTATCATCAAATCTTGTTTGAAATTCATCGATTATATTTCCTTCTTTGCACTATGAAGGTTAATCATATCAGACGTTGATTTACTTTATAGTTGTTTTGTTTATTTGTTTATCAACTAATTAAAGTGTTGACATAGCCATGACACACGTAAGTCCTCTAAACAGTTGTTACTGGCGTGTGCGCACTGCCGATTCGATTAATTTCCCAGTGCCGTAGCCAGATTAGAAATTAATTCTTCCATTTCCAATGAGGAAAATGATTGTCGTTGTCGAGGGGCTCATGGCTAATAATCGTGTATTTTAAGTGCAAAAGATTTTTTTTATGTCCAATGGTTCTCTAACGTTTTCTTTGATTTTCAAGTATTTTTTTTTGTCATTTCCTGAGGATTTTCAGGCATTTTTACACGATTTTTTGGGATTTTCTTTTGACTTTCAAAGATTTTCTTTTGATTTTCAAAGATTTTCTTTTGATTTTCGAAGATTTTCTGTTGATTTTTCACAATTTTTTTTTTAATTTTCAAGGATTTTCTTTGATTTTGAAGGATTTCCTTTGGATTTTCTTGCAATTTAAAGGATTTTTAATGAATTTGAGAATTTTCTTAACAATTGGTTTTCTTTTGAGTGCAAAAGGATTTTCTATGTCTATCTGCCCCTCGATCGTTATCATAGACTAAGTAGTTTTCTTTCTGGTCGAAGGTCTATTTTTTTTTTTGACTAGAGAGTCAGTTGAACTCTAAAGAGAGTGAAACAACGGGTTGACTAATATTTTGAAGACGAATTGTGAGCGACAAATTAATATCATGATGTGAGCCATAATTTTGGATAGAGAATTTGTCTATCATTCTACTCCCGAAAGAAATGTCGGTGTAACTTAAGTAAATTAATGAAGCGTCTCATTAGGGTGGTCCAAAAAAGTAAAGTGTCGAAAAGTTTGGGGCACCAGCGTTAAAACCAATCTAAATGGGTCCCTGATAAAAAGTGTCTATGGACTCAATCTGGAGTGATCTGGGGAATCCGCAAAATCATGCACAACCATCAATCATTGATTTTGACAAGATATTTAATTGCAGTTGGTTGGACAAGATGGAATCCTCTCCACACCTGCTGCCTCACATTTAATTAGATCAACAAAAGCTCTTGGTGAGTACAAAGTTGGAATTACCTACGTTTATTAAGTCTCAGACATTTTTGTTAATTGAAGTCGGAGAGAAATTGGGAAGTTAGGAAAAGGTTAGAAAATGCAGAGGTTGTGAGATGTCCAAGGAAGGAGTATAACGTTAATACGAAAAGAAAGTCAGTGAGAAAAAGATATCGTAAGAATTTTTGCGGGAATATTCAGTTGATGATTACGGTTTGGAAAACGCAGCAGAAAAAAAGTGTTAAAAAACTGCGCCTCCGCCGACAATTATTTTGACGTACACCGAAATGCGTATCCTTCGATAAATTTTTCACCGGCGTGATAACTAGAAATGGCACAGCTTCAAAATATTAGATTTTCCACACTGAGGAAAATAACTACAAGCGACGTAGGAATTGTGTCCACCGACGTATTGTGTCCACCGTGCATGTATTACGAACGCCGTGCACGTATTGCGTGAGCTCAGAACCAGGGGTCCCGAATAACGTTCTTAAGAACGCTATTATTTTCGGTATTCTCGTTACGTTATGAACGAAATTTTTAAATAACGTTATTTATCATAACGAAAATAATTTCGTTATTCAAATAACGTTATTCGAATACCGAAAATTGTTTTCGTTATTGTATTACCGTTATTTGAGTGACGAAAAAAGTACTCGTTATTCGAATAACGTTACTATGATAACGAAAAAAATTTTTGGTATTCGAATAACGTTATGCGTTATTTTAATTACCGAAAAACTAATAAGTTCCTTTTTCTGGTACAAATGATAAAATGAACATACTACTTCTTACTACAACCGTAACCATTGAAATACGTTCATTACGTCACAAACAATTGTTACATCTTTATTTGTGAACCGTTATATTTGAGCTAGAAAAAAATCACTGATTTGGTTCATCGACATCTTTGATTTTTTGGCTGTTAATTATATAAAGTATAATTTTGCGGTATCGTGGCCACATAAAATGGCACGAGATCATTAGGAAAAAATTAGGAAACATTAGAAAATTGTATGGATTTCGTCGGTGGAAGAGGCAGCAAGGACTAGCCCTCTGAACTGGTTCGGACACGTTCAGAACATGGGTCGCGCGTGTTACGCCAAGGGGCAGACCAAGGAGATAGTTTATCGATTCAATTAAATGGGACTTTGAAGTTAGCGGACTCTCTCTGGACGAACAAACCATCTCCTTGGGGGCCATCCATAAAGTACGTACTCAAAAAATGACTATTTTTTGGCCCCCCTCCCACCTCGTACGCAAAAATGTATTGAAAAAATTGTTGAAATCCCGCCGAAATCCCTCTCCCCCCCTAAGGAAGTACGTACTTTATGGATGACCCCTTAGCGAGCGATAGAAGGACATGGAGGACGATAGATCACCATTCTGGGGTTGCGGCATAAAGACATCACACTGAAAGGTTCCAACGGTCTACTAGGTTTTATGATGATGATGATCAAAAGTAGTTAGGTTTTCAACGAATTACCATTAAGGACTGGCCAAGAAAAAATTCGCTCTCACAAAAAGGGCTATATCTTTTGAACCGATCAAAAAAATTAAAATTTCTGATCATAGTAGGCTATCGAATATACGTCAGAAACATGTGAAACAGTTACTTCATACAAAATTTGTTTCTCAGTCGCAAAATGTCAAACGAATTGGAAACAAGCAATTGATAATAAAACTTCGCCAAGCAAATCCAAAATGGAACTTCAAAAAAATCGCCAAAGAGGTTTGTGTTCGTCGAGAAACGGTCTCAAGAGTTGTTAAAGGAAGACCTTACAATTAGCCGCAGGGAAGGATTCGGGAGGAAAAGGGGATTTCATAGCCCGAAAAAAGCGAAGAAAGCCGTCAGCCTTTTTCATAGGAAAGCCCAAAAATCGGGTGAAAAGTCAACCGTTCAAAATATCAAGGCGAGTAGTGGACTGAAGACATATAAGGTACAAAAAGTTTCAGATAGAAACGCTGTGAAGAATCAAGAAGCGAAAAAAAGAGCAAAGAAATTGGACTCGAATTCTTTAATAAATTTTCCTGTTGCGTGATGGACGATGAAACCTACGTCTTGGCCGATTTCTCACAGCTTCCTTGATCAGGAATTTTATGTTGCACACTCTCGTGGGAATGTCGACGAACAGTTTAGGGTGAAGTTTCCTAAGAAATTCCTTGTTTGGCAAACAATTTGCTCTTGTGGGAAAAAACGCAAATGTTTCGTTGGTCAAGGCAGTGGTAACTCAAAGATCTACATCGAAGAATGCTTGAAGAAACGACTTTTACTTTTTTTACGTGAGCATGATGTGTCAACATTCTTCTGGCCAGATTTAGCTTCATGCCACTACAGCAATGCCACCAAGAAATGGTGCGAAGTCAACGGGGTGGTTATGGTTCCCAGGGAGGCCAACCCAGCAAATTGGCTAGAACTCAGGCCAGTCGAGAGATGTTGGGCTTTGTCGAAAAGAGAATTGAAGAAGACTAAGAAATCAGCAAAAACAGTAAAAGAATTCCGACAAAAGTGGAAGACAGCATCCCAGAAAGTGACTGAGGCCACCATAAAAAGCTTGATGGAAGAACTTCCAGAAAAAATCAAAAATTTCTGTAAAAATTAATTTTAATTTTTTTTTGTAAAAACCACTTTTAAAGATTGAAAAGAAGTTTTTAGAATCGGCTTGCTATCGGAAATCGGTCCAGTGGTCTAAAAGATATAGCCGTTTTTATGAGAGCGAATTTTTTCTTGGCCAGTCCTTAGCACTGGCACTATGGTTCAATTTAACCAAAATTGAATTGAAAAGCAAAATAACTTTCATTACAAAAATAACGTTAATCGAATACCAAAATTAAATTCGTTACGAAAATAACGTTATTTCTATAACAAAAATGTTTCTGCTGTCCCATTAACGTTATGTTGGTAACGAAAATAATTTTGGTATAACGTTAGCAATGCCTGCTCAGAACAGGTTCGTTACGTATGACATACTACATATTATCAATTCACCGCGTATATCATACGTCGGCGGCGTATATTCTAAACACAATTCCTACGTCGCTTGTAGATATTTTCCTCAGTGCATTCGACAATTTTCTAGCGCTAACGCACCGCTGAAAAAAGAGACAATAAAGTGCGCCGCCGTCGAAAATGTATTTGACTCGCCGCCGCGAATAAGCAAAAAATCGTTTGCGCGCCGCCAAGATTTTTCGACCGGCGCATGAGTCTACTTCCGACTTCACATTGTGCGTAAGGCTTTTGAGATAGTATCCCATAAAGACTCTTGCGAATTCGTTCTAATTTAGTCTGTTGGATCGAATCGAAAGCCAAATGACTGGAAGGACATTTTCAATAAGACTGACACCAGTGAAGCTAGAAAGTCTCTTTCAGCCTAACAAAAAGTAGTTTCCACCTAAAAATTTAGAATAATTTTCAGGAGGAATTATCTTGACTGCGTCACATAATCCTGGTGGTCCGGATAACGATTTTGGCATCAAATTCAACTGCGAAAATGGTGGGCCAGCTCCCGAACAAGTAACTAATAAAATCTATCAACTGTCAACTGCAATTACCGAGTACAAGATCGTCGAAGGTTTGGAGATAGATATTTCCAAAAAAGGAAAAAATGAATATGTGGTAAATACGTGGAATCATTTTGAATTTTTGATCTGTGTCGACTCACTACACGAGTTCAATACTCGAGCAATTAATTGCTGTCTGTGTTTTAGGTCAATGACAAGCCTTTCACTGTTGAAATCATTGATCCTGTAAAGAGTTACGCGGATCTGCTGGAACAAATATTTGATTTCACAAATGTCAGAGCGTATATCGTTACCAATGTGATGATCATCTTAGATGCAATGTTTGGAGGTAAGAGTTTCACTACTAATGGCAACATTTCTTGAAGCAATCGTTTTTAGTAACCGGTCCTTACGTGGAGGAGATCTTTCGGAAACGCTTACACCTTCTGCAGCCAAATGTCGCTCGAACAACTCCTTTACCAGATTTTGGTGGCTGTCATCCAGATCCAAATAAAACACACGCATACCAACTGGTGCGTACCATGGAAGATATGCCATATGAATTTGGTGCTGCGTTTGATGGAGATGGTGTAAGTTTGGTTTTACTTTCTTATTCGGACGATTGATTGAAACTCCTGAAATTAGGATCGCAACATGATCTTGGGGGAGAAGGCATTTTATGTCAGTCCAGGTGATTCACTAGCCGTGATTGCCCATTATTTGGAAATCATTCCGTATTTTAAACGAAACGGAATTCAAGGTTTTGCTAGAAGCATGCCAACTTCAGCGGCTGTGGATCGTGTCGCCGCTAAAAAAGGGAAAGACATGTTTGTAGTGCCAACGGGTTGGAAGTACTTCGGTAATCTAATGGACGCTGGTCTGTTGTGTCTGTGCGGTGAAGAAAGCTTTGGGTGAGTGGAATTTCTTTCCGAAACCATTTTTCTGAACAATTGAATTTTAGCACGGGATCGAACCACATTCGGGAGAAAGATGGAATTTGGGCGGTTTTGGCGTGGCTCTCTATCATGGCGTACACCGATAAAAGTGTGGCTGATATTATGAAGAAACATTGGGCTGAGTACGGGCGGGATTACTTTACCAGGTAAAGTCACGTTGTCCATTTGCTTTTTTGCCATTCGTCACCATTTTCGTCTAAGGCATGACTACGAGCATTGTGATCTAGCAGGGTGCCAATACATGATGAAAACATTGGAAGAAACGATTTTAGATCCAAAGTTCATCGGCAGACAATATGAAGCCGGTGGCAAATGCTATAAAGTGAAAATGGCTGACAATTACAGCTATACCGATCCCATCGACAAATCTGTAGCTACGAATCAGGTGAGATTTCTTGTTTCGATAAATTATGTTTGCTTTCAATTAAAAAATCACTTCGTTAAACAGGGACTTCGTATTGTCTTCGAAGATGGCAGTCGAATTGTTTGGCGCTTCAGCGGCACTGGCAGTTATGGTGCAACTATTAGGTCAGTTCCTATGGATGTTATTGAGACTCGTAAATGACTGATTTTGAATCGCTTTCAGAATGTACATTGAAACTTACCAGAAAGAGGACTACTTGCGAGATGTGAAAGAAGTGCTTCAACCTCTCATTGAAATTGCTGAGGATATTTCGGATATAGTAAGGCTTACTGGGCGATTCGGACCGACCACTGTTGTGTAAAATCCGTGAAGAATGTTATGCTACGATTGTTCTAATCTAACGGAATGCTATTTGGTATATTAGACTGTTGTCCCTATTTTGTAAATTTTATTGAACCGGTCGGTGGTGTACGGTGAATTCTTTGATCATTTTTGTGTGTCTAAAATTAGAAAAACTTAAAATTGCTGTTATTTCATTTCAAATTAAATTTCCCATTAATTTTCAAAAAGTTTTTTCTTTTCCCACAAATCTGCCTCTTAATTATCGTATCCATTGTTTATTGCCTTTTTGGAGGAGAAATGAAATTAGGTGTTTAAAGAGAGCGTAGTCACGTCAAAGAATTATGAATGAAAAAGAAAAATGAGAATAAGGTTTACTTTAAACTTGTATGTGACTTCTCTCATTTTTCGCCGCTTGACATTGGGATAAGGTAAAAACATAACCAAAGACCCATACGTATCAGAATAGATGTGGCAAACTGACTCGAACGTACCTAAATATACAAATAAGCAAACAATCCAACGTTTTCTGTTGTTTTATAACTGTAAGAATTTCAAAGATCCATAGAAATTACCCACGGTAATGTCAAAGGCCCTACCAAAGTACGTCTCAGACCATTCAAATCTAGAAAAGATTATATCCAAGGACTAAGTCGTTTTTCCCTCAAACCAAGAAAAACGTGTTCTCTAAAATTAGATTCTCTACAACTTTGTCCTTGGAAGCAACTTTCTACCTCTCATAGTTCTTGAGATTCGGGTCATTCTGCCCAATTATAGAAGTGGCCATATCATGCCCGCAGCGGTAGCGGAGGGCGTGACGCAGTCCCCACACCCCAAAAAAAACGTCCACAAACCCAAAAAAACTCCATACAAAAACCTTTTGGACAAGGAGCCATATATAGGCGAACTTTTGAGTTTTTTCGCCTCGCCTCCTCCCCCTCCAAATTATTTGTGACGCAATTTCAAATCTTTGAATTTTTTAAAAAGTTTT
Source organism: Pseudolycoriella hygida (assembly GCA_029228625.1). Lineage (NCBI taxonomy): Eukaryota > Metazoa > Arthropoda > Insecta > Diptera > Sciaridae > Pseudolycoriella > Pseudolycoriella hygida. Next base: position 44,018,463 of record CM055404.1, on the reverse strand, counting down.
TTTTTGCATCGTCATTTCTTGCGTATTTTCAGCGTAAGCGTCACCTCCACTGATATCGTTAATTTTGGAAGTGGACATTAGGGACTGGGAAGAGGTTTTTGTTGTTACCAGGATTGGGCCATATTTAACCAAAACCCTGAAACACGTGTTCGCTTAAATTTAATTCTCTACAACTTTGCCTCATACAGTAAATCTCCATATTGCATAGTTAAGGAAATATAGACGAAAAACTGTTTTCATATATGGCCAAGAATCTCAATTTCGTCCCTTCCATTAGTCCCAGTGCCCAGACCCCTGTACCGATTCCCACAAAACTTTTTTCACAGTTTTGTGACATCAAATGCTTTCATTTGAAACCAAAATTAGGAATTTCCGTGCTCTACTTGCTGAGATATTTGCAAAAAAAACTTCACTGACCTTCGAAAAACCATGTTTTTGGTTACTTCCTCGACCATATCTCCGGAACCACCTAATCGATTTTGCTCATATTCGAACTTGAATCATAGGAGACATGTACCTTTCAGGGAAAAAAAGTTTAGGCTGATCGGTTGAGCCGTTTGGAAAAAAAAAAGTGGAGACGGACGGACGGACATTTTTTTATTGCTGATTCGTCATCTCTTGACGATAATAGATGCATCCCCCCCCTCCCACCTCGATCTACCCCATGTTACAATAAAATTGTTTGCAGTAAACGTATAGGACCTTTGTACTTGGTGCGGGTCCAATAAACTGGTCAAAAAAGCTCTCCTTTAACACTTTATATTTTAATTTGAAAAATGACAAGGCGTTAATTTCACAAAATAAATATGACGTAAGAAAGGTTAGGATTTAGTACCTAAGAATTAGCAACACACCAGAGAAATGCTCAGTTGGTAACACTGTGTCTGGATAGAATGCGCATGTTAAAAGCCCTTCTCATATCAGATTGAGTTCTTTTTTCAGTTTGTGGAATTGTTTTTCTGGTAGATAATAGAGTCTAGATCGAGGGGTTATCCACTTAATATTTTTTGGTACAGGCTGATGGAATTTTTTGAAATAGAATGGAATTTTTGGAATTAAAATGGAATTTTTGGAATTTTTGTGGAATTTTTGGAATTTTTTGTGGAATTTTTGGAATTAAAATG
>CM055404.1:43993756-44009151 GCA_029228625.1 Pseudolycoriella hygida | reverse complement strand
TGAGTTTTATCCTATGATAGATACAGCTAACATTATGCGCTAAAACGACCATGCTACGCACTACGCATTCGTATGGGAAAACTTTTAATTGGGAAACTTGATCTCTAAACCTCTAGCTTATATTCTCAGGGAGCCATCAATCCTTACACGAAGGGATCTGAAATGGAGAACATTGCACTTTTTCAGATTCAACGTAAACGTGTTAGCGTCAAAATAATCAGTCAGCAACATCAGATCACCACTAATAACACTAACATTGTTTGCAAAGCAAATCGATGCAGAAAATATGTTCGAATCATCCGCAAACAAGTAGAGTTTTGATTTCAATGGCAAGAGGTTATTGTTATTAATCGTATGGCTTTATTTACATTTTCCTTTTTACATTAAGAATGTACACAGAAAATGTTGTCACTTCATGATTTTACGTTTTACGAAGTCACTTAAACATTGACGTCCAGATTGTTTAACCAAACTACAGCCTATGGCGTAAGGCGATTCAGCGCCTCCAATCCATGTTCAAACCTTCGCAATGGACAATAGTTCAAAATGTGGTTCAATGACTGATTCACGTCATTGTCGCAATCACACAGCTCACAAAATTCCACCGGAGCATTTGTTCCCCACAACACCCATGGCCACACCGAAATCGATTAACAATCTTCCATTCCTTTCTCCGTAAATCAAATCCGTTGAGCTCTTCATGGGGGTTGTCGATCAAATGCTTGTTCGAAAAATATTGGCTTTTATCCCAGTACCGTTTCCAGGCCGTTTCCATATTAAAAGCATTTGTTTGTACATCGTCATCACTCCAAATTGGACTACGAGATGACAGTCATTTATGTGGATGATTTACGAGCTCGTTTCTGATCGGAAGTTCATATTCTCTCTGGTCGTCGAGACATTTTTTCCATTCTTTATGCGGACTTTGTTTCCGCCTCAGTTCTGGCGGGGCAATGTTTGACAATACATGAAGCCATGGAATGGGAGTAGAGTCGACGGCACCGGTAATTGTACGCAATGAAATGTTCAGCTGTGTGTCCAATTTATCGACGTGCTTACTTCTGTACCATGACGGAGCGCAGTATTCGGCGCATGAGTGACAACACAGCTGTGCGCAGCAAGTTTCCGTCCGATCCCCAATTGGTAACAGAAAGTTTTTGGATCAGGTTGTTGCGGCATTTTATTTTCTGTGACAATTTCTCCAGATGCGGTTTGTATGCCAGCGATCTGTCTAATGGAACGCCGAGATAACATGGTACGTGATTGTGTTCGAGTCGCGTCCCGTCAATATACACATTAAGTTGCCGGCCAGCTTCTTGGTTATTAAGGTGAAAAACCGTAACTTCCGTCTTTTGTTCATTTAGTTTCAGCCGCCAATAATATCGTTTCAGTTTAAGAATATCCCGTTGCAAAATTTTTTCTGCTACTTCGAACCGTATCACTTGCGTTGTCAATCCTAAATCATCCGCGTAACCAAATTTTCTCGCTGAGGTAGGTGGCATGTCACTAATGTATAAGTTGAAGAACGGTGGTGCACAGACACTACCCTGAGCGAATCCGTTGTTTAGTGTACGAGGACGGCTGCTTTTGTCGTTTATGAAGACCCGAAAAACTCGATTTGTAAGCATGCTGTTGATTAAACGGCCGAGTTTTTTGCTTGGGATAATTCTGTAGAATTTCCAGAAAAATCCGGTCCTCCAGACTGTATCGTATGCGGACGACAAATCGAGCGAGGCCATCGCTGTTTTCAGTCCAATTTGAAAGCCTGTTTCGACGGGCGTTGTTAAAGCCAACACCTGGTCGGTACAACTCCGTCCCTCTCTGAAACCAGAGAATTCCGGAGGGAGGACGGATCCAATTTTTGCTTTTATCTTAAAATAAATCATTTTCTCCATCAACTTATACAACACACTGAGGAGGGCTATCGGGCGGTAGTTCCTCGGATTTTCTGGGTCCTTCCCCGGTTTTAATATTGCGACGATAGAGCTTTTCATCATTAGCCGTGGAAGTTTAGCAAGTTTAAAGATTTTGTTAATGAGTTTCAAAAGCCAATACTTAGCTCTGCTTCCGAGGTAAGGGTCGTCTAATCCAGCTGCTTTCCCTGATTTCGTAGCAAATATTGCTGTTTGGAGTTCGTCAATTTCGAAAGGATGATCGTACTCGAATTCGTGCGGCAGTTAACCAGTTTCTTAAGCTTCGCTTTCATTATTCGATTCTGGCTTTTATTCATTGGGGTAGCTTTTGAATTTTCTACTATTTCAGATGTGATTCTTTCCGGGTCCATACTCGATTTCATTTTCGCTGGTTTGGAAGACTCCCCCAAATGTCTAAGGATGGCCCAACCTTTACGGCTGGAGTGCGCGTGAAGTCCATTTTTGTGTAGTTTGTTGCCACTTCGTCCTTCTGGCAGCATTTAACAGTTCTAGAAGCTGGTCTGATATTTCATCGTCCCTATCTTCTTCGAATTGTCGGTAGAGGTTTTCCATTTCTTCTGTCCAGCACGGTATGTAACGTTTCCTGTACCCTCTAGGGACAGATTTTTTCGCAGCTCCTTTGATGATTCCCAGAAATCGCTCGTAGTTTTCAATTTCGTTGGGGATGAACCGGATACTGGACTCGACTCGCGCAGTGAAACTATTCCAATGGGCTTTCTGGAAATTTCAGCGTGACTTTGGCATTGAGTTTACCGGAACTATGTGTGTACCAGTAGTTAACATCACTGGCCTATGCTGACTACGTGGAAATGAATTGATTGCGTTCCGTATTACCTTGATTGGTCTGTGCTGATCGTCTCTGGTTACGAAACATAGATCAGGATTGTAGCCACGATTCCATCGAGCTGAGTGGAAAGTTGGAAGATCTTTTAAGTCGTGTACAAGAAAAAGGTTTAACGTATGCGTCCAGTTGTGTAGTTCCTCTCCGTTGTCGTCGTTGTTTGCATAGCCCCAAAATGTATGATGACTGTTATAATCACCGAGATATATTGCAGGATGATGTTCATGCCTAAGCACATTCCGTGGGCACGATACATTTGGAGGTTTGTAAACGTTTTTAGCCCGTCTATTTCAATGACAATTTGGAAGATATTTCCCTCTTGGCCAGAGTATATTACCGAGTACTTTCTGACATCTGTTTTTACATATGTCGCAATCCCATGCACTTTACTCGTCGGGTATGATGCTACTGTATAACCAGGCACGTGACCTCTTGTGTGAAAGTCAGATGGGTCGTCTATATGTGTTTCTTGGACTGCGAACACTATAACATTATGTTTCATTCCTAATCGACCGAGATATTCTGCTTTGTCGGATGAAAAGCCTTCAATGTTGATTTGGCATATTTTTGTAGATCGACCAATGCTTATCGTTTCGCTCATGATCGGATGTGCTATGTACTTTACACACTTTCAATCAAAAACATTAATTTTTCCGTCAATATCTAGAGTTTTTATGGAGACAGACAAAGACTCTGACTTACTTTGATTTTGACGTTTGGCGTGCAAGAGGTGCAAGTCGTTAACAAAAACCAAAAAAAGAAGCGGTCCCAGGACGCTCCCTTGCGGAACTGCTTGGGATACTTTCACCCAAGGGCTCACATGTCCATTCGCGAAGACACGCTGGTATCTATTCTCAAGATAACTAGTAATAAGAGACAGTGCCATACCCCTAATGCCAGCAACGGACATTTTTTCCAGTAAGAGCTCATGGTTGACCGTGTCGAATGCCTTCGACAGGTCCAAAAAAAGCCCTGTCACAATTTTATCTTTGTCAATATGGAAGGATATATAGTCAATCAGTTTAGTCAAAGCAATATGGTTTCCACTCCGGGATCTAAAACCATATTGTTTACTATAAAAATAATTCACCGAATCAAGGAAGGCCAGAATATTCGCATAAATCAGTTTCTCAAATATCGTATTAATGACTGGCAAGACTGAAATGAGCCTGTAATTGGAGACATCAGCATTACCCGATTTAAAGACAGGCGTGACATTAACTCTCTTTAAGGAGTCAGGTTAATTACCTGTGCCCACACAAAGGTTGTAAATGTCAGCTAAGATAGGTGAAATCACCGAAGAGCAACATTTAACAGATGCCACTTGCCACCTGTCATATCTGGGGGACTTGTTACCATTCAGGGACTGTATCCATTCAGCAATATCATGTTGAGATACACCTTCTATAAAGATAGTCTTACTGTTACTCCTCAAGGTCCCAAATCTATACACGTCTTTACTGCTGTCACCAGTCGGAGAATTCAAAGCAAATTTAGATCCTATCTCAGCAAAATAATTGTTAAACGACAATGCAGTCTTCCTGAACCTGAATGACATTCACCTTTATCACCTTTGATCGACTATGCTTATCACTCCGAATGAGCCTATTGCTTGGGATTTTCGCATTTGTTAAATAAGTTGGACTAGAGAAATCCCAAACGTAAAATATTTCCCATACGAATCCGTAATGCGTAGCATGGTCGTTTTAGCGCGTAATGTTAGCGGTATCTAATAAAGATAGCGACCCAAACAAAAGTTAGCTGGAAGGAAACAATTTTGGGGAAACTTTTGTACTAACTTAATGTTCATTAAATTCATATACATAAAGCGATAGCGGTAGAATTGCCAAAAAGAAAATTCAACGCCACAGATTGATCACACAAAAAATTGTTGGAGTCCGAAACACACAGAAACTTTTTTTTTAAATTTTTTGAGTGAAAGATTGCCAACTTTTAAATAAAAATGTGACTTTTCCGCCATTTTTCAAATTTGAAATGATCGTGGCGCCATCGAATCGCCTATGTTTTATAAGCATCCTGATATTATCAATCAAACGGCCACTCTCCCGTTAAATTTGATCAATAAACGAATTTTATAGAACGATTTTCGTAGACAGCCTTGAAGATATTAATTTTCCAAAATTTCCTGAAGAAAATCATTACGAAGCGTCTGCAAAAATCGTTCTACCTAATTCATTTGTTGATCAAATTTAACGGGAGATGTGCCGTTTGATAGGTGAAAGTCATTAAATAACATGCGATACGACGACGCTGCGAGCGTTTCAAATTTGAAAAATGGCGGAAAAATCATATTTTTCAATTTTAACTCTGCTGATTTCCACTTAAAAATTAAAAAAAAATTGTTTGAGTGTTTTGGACTCCTATAATTTTTTGAGTCGGTATCGAGACATACATGTTATTGCTCGCAACCCTACGATGGCAGTTTACAGAAATTGTTAGTCATTCATAAAGTGACAAAAAACAATAAAAAATGACGAATTTTAGGCACCCCTCCTCCTCCCTCGTACGCTAAAATGTATTTGTCTAACATGTGCCTATGAGAATTTTCCTTTTAATTTCTCTGAGTGTATTGTCCAATACTTACATGTGAAGTCCTTTTGACACGTGATGAATCCCTCTTCGTCTAACTGGTGTGAAGCTACTCGTTGCAGAGGAAGCTCAACACTTTCTTCCCCGGTTTTGTTATTGACTCTTTTGACTCCGAATCGAATGTCATTATCAAAAGTTCGGAATTCCCACCTGAAATATTTTATTGCACAGTAGCAATAAACTCATGGTTTTATAGATACAGCTAAATTCTTTCATTGTACAGTACTGCTAAAAGTTAAAATGTTTTTGTCGTACTTACTTCAGCAAATGGTGGTCTTCCTCACAATTTAATTCTAACTTTATTTTGCCCCCTTTCTTAACAGTTGTATCCACAAAATCTTCATTGTTTGTCAGACTATCATTTTTATCCGTGTAAAGTTCTTCTGGAATTTTTCCACCCCAACAAATCTTTAAAAATGGATTTTCAGCAAAACTTGTTTAACTTTACAACAATTCTTCGTTTACCTTCGACAAACATTTTGGATTTCCATCATCATCGGTCATTTGACCGCCAAAATATGTCGGTAATTGGGATTCGTCGACATGTTCTAACAATTTCGGTAGCCATTTCTTTGAGTCATTTTTGAAAATGAATATTTTGCTCAACGTGTAAGTATCCAAGAAATTTTTAATTATGTTGTAGACGAATGCAAACACTTTTGGCACTGAAATTAAATTGTTGATCAGAAGGTCGTCGTTAAATTTGCTAATTAGGCGGTCATTACCGTTGATAATGAAACAGCATTTGAGAATTTCGGGGTAGTTAGCCTCGTACATTTTAATTAGTGAAATAACAACTTCAGCGGCTGAAAATTTGAGAAAAAAGAATGTTAGACGAATTAGAAAACTAGGTGTTCTTCAGTTGTCGGCAAGTCTCAGTATCATGCCCACAGCGATAGCGGAGGGCGTGACGCAGTCCCTCCACCTCAAAAAACCTTTACAATACCAATACAATACAATACCTTTACAAACCAATACAAAACCTTTGGGGGACCAGGAACTATATATAGGCGAAATTTTGAAATTTTCGCCTTTACCCTCTCCCCCCCAAAAATTAATTTTACTTTAGTCAGCCGATCTTCCTGAAATTTTCACTAAACGTCAGTCTCGGCCCCAAATGAAAAATTTAAAATGCCGCTTTTCCGGGAAAATTCTGGAAAAGCCGTGGCATGTGGAAAAGACAATAACTAGAGAGCTGGTTTCTTCGGGAAAGTTATAGAGTTTGGTCAGGAGAATTTTTTGGGATCTTAAGAAAATGGCTGCCAGCAGTCAAACCGGCGCCATCTTCAATTTTCACAAGCAATAAATTAGGTTTTTTTGGTTTCAGAATTTTAGCTTCGGAGAGAGTTGGTTTCCTGGTTATAGTTTCATCATGAGAATTTTTTGGGATCTTAAGAAAATGTCTGCCAGCTGTCAAAGCGGCGCCATTTTGGATTTTGAGAATACTCAAAAATGCTATATTCTGAATCAGAAATGCTTGACAGTTGGTTTCTTTGGGAAAGTTATAGAGATTGGTGCTAACAAATTTTTACGCAAAAAATTTATTTTCGGAGAAAATTTGTTTTCAGAGAAAATATTTTTGGAGAAAAATTTTTTGCTCAGAAAATTTCTTCAGAAAAAAATTTTTTCAGAGAAAATTTTTTCAGAAAAATTTTTCAGAGAAAAATTTTTTCGGAAAAAAATTTTTTCTGAGAAAATTTTTTCGCTGATAATACGCAAAAAATTGTTTGAATGAAATCTTGTGTTCAAAATTGTATTTTTTGAAAAAATTGCAGCGCTTTGTTTAAAACAAAATTACGTCAAAAGTGCCGGGCCCAACGACGAAATAATTTTTCTGTACTTGCGGTTTTCGAGCTGCAAAAATTTGACTTTAATTTCTTATTGCGTAGATCGTTTAAGGTAAATTTAAATTTTTGTGTGTTGAAAAATTATTTCGCTAGAGGGCGATAGCGTCCCCTCAAGCAATATCATTAATTTTTGAAGTGGACCTACGGACTGTGTCAAATTTTACCTTTTAAGAGGTTTTTGTATGCGACATAAAATTTCTCAAAATTAGAAATTTAAAATTAAAAATTTGTTTCGAAAATTCAAAATTTTTCGAACAAAGAAATCAGCGTTTTCCAGAAGATGCTGAACGAGTTGACGATCTGTTTTTGCATATCCCGAGGGATATGTTGGTAATTTGAAATTCCTTAAAATAGACCCTGCCGAGGGTCTAACATTTTTGTATTTTAGGTGCAAAGACTCATGGTGCCATGTTAGGCAAACTTATTTATTCAATTTTTGTCAACACTTTTTCCGAAAATTTAGAAAATTTACAACATTTCCAAAAATTAAACTTTCTTCAAATCTTTCAAATTAAGCGAATTGCCAATATGATCAAGGAAAACAAAAGGTGCAGAATGTCGACTGGAATCTTTTTGCTGACGATGTCCAATTATACAAAATGTTCTATGCCTGTGAAGTGGATGAATGTATCAGGTGCGTGGAAGCTGACCTTGGGTCTGTGGGTACTTAGGCGACTGCGAACGGACTGTTTCTCAATGCTGTTAAGTCTCAGGCAATTGTTATAGGCTCAGCTACTAATGTAAAAGTAACGCCTATAGTCGTTGATGCAGCCATTAAATACACAGTTACAATACTGAATCAAAACGGCAACTATGATGTGGTACCCGAGGTGAATCTTGGTGGAGTTCGAGTCGAATACTCGCATTGTGTCAAGAATCTGGGACTGATGATTAACCACGGATTTACTTGGCTGTTTCCCAAAAAGTTTATGCTGGACTTCGCTGTTTGTGGCCCTTTGCTGGCTCGACTCCGCTTTCAACCAGGCGTCTTTTGGCTAAAGCTCTATTGATGCCTCACTTCGAATATTGCTGTGAGATTTATTCTTACGGTCTTGATGGCAGCTCCTCCAAAATCCTCCAGAAAGCCTATAATTCGGTTGTCCGCTACGTGTACAGCAAATCTAAGTATGACAGCATCTCGGGTGTGCGAGAGAAGTTATTGGGCATGGGGTTGTTCGATCACTTTAAGTTCAGGTCAATGGCTGCCTTGTACAGTATATTGCGAGAAGGGCCGGGATATCTTCGAGACTTCTTGGATTTTGGTTAATCAGCTCGAACGAAACAGCTCATGATACCTAGGGAGAATGATGACAGATTTATGTTTGCGCGCGGGCTTAGTGAGTGGAATGCCTTGCCTATGAATGTGAGATATTCGGGGTCGCGGGAGACATTTAAACGGAATTATCGGAATTGACATGCCTAATAGGGACCTCAACTTGGCGAATTGTGAATTGTTTTAGGGTGTTGCGTTGTTGTTATCATTTTATACACATTTATTCTCTATTGTACACTTATGTTGCTAATGCGTCTTGACACCTTGACTTTAATTAAACTCAATATTGTAAGATGTTTGTATACTACTTAACTATGTCCACCGAGAGGTGTATAAGGGCAACCTTGACATAGATATTGTAAATAAATTGAATTGGAATGATACTCGTCGACATAGAAAAGGCTTTTGATTCAGTGTGGCACGATGGATTAATATATAAGCTGGAAAAAATTGGCACACCAACATATTTGATCAAAATCATCACCTCGTTCCTGAAAAATAGAAGATTCATCGTCAGTGTACGGGGAAAGGACTCTCCACCGCAAGACATTCCTGCTGGCCTGGCTCAAGGGTCTTGCCTTTCGCCATTACTATACGCAATTTACACTTCAGACTTCAAGACCCCTCGTAACTGCGAAACCGGTCTATACGCAGACGACACCGCGATCCTGTCAGGAGCTAAACAATCCAATACCATCGTTAAGCGGTTGGCCAATTCACTCGCCCAGATCAACAAATACTTCACCAAATGGAGAATTGGAATTAACACGGAAAAAACACAAGCGATCATCTTCAAGTTCAGCAGAGCTCGCCGTAGAAGTCCGACCACCCCACTTCTCTTCAACGGCGAAACCATCACATGGAGTAAAAAAGTCACGTATCTAGGCGTGACATTGGATGAGACGCTTAGGTTCAACAATCACGTCGAGACATGCAGATGCAAAGCTTTAAAATGTTTCAACTCAATCTACCCACTACTACACCGTCGCTCCAAACTTTCGACAAGAAATAAGCTAATCCTCTACAAAACGATGATATTGCCAAAGATAACTTATGCAGCACCGGTTTGGATCTCAACTAGTCAAACGAACATCGATGGTGTCCAACGAACACAAAACAAAATTTTAAAGACGATTCTTGGTGTACCTCGTACCTACTCGACAACTCGACTCCACGCAGAACTGGGAATTGACAAAATGCAGGACGTGCTGGAAATCCTAGAGGCTAACTTTTCGCTCAAGTGTAACTCGTCAAGCTTTGAAACGATAAAACGTTTATCAGATACGAATCTAACCACCATCTAACTGTGATATAATTGTAGTAACTGTTTTCGTTGCTGTCAATTCTTTCTTTCCTTCTCCTCTTCTATCTTTTCTATTCGTTCGCTTAAATTATTCTATTTTTAGACCCGTACGAAGTACCGAACCCGAAGTATCGAACCCGGGAGTAAGGGGGAAACTTTTTTTGTTGCCCCCAGATGACAAATCAGCGAAAAAAACAATGTCCGTCTGTCGGTCTGTCTGTCTGTCTGTCGGTCTGTCTGTCTGTCTGTCGGTCTGTCTGTCTGTCCGTCAACACGATAACTTGAGTAAATCTTGACCGATTTTCAAATTCTTTTTTTTTTCTGAAAGGTAGTCGAAAAATATTTTATGGTATTGAATCTGGGCACTATCGGCCCAAGGGCCGCCGAGCTAGGGCCGTTTAAGTGCTTTTTGGTCTTTTGCACATAACTCGAGTAAATCTTTTCTGATTTTCATAAAAATTTTTTTGTTTGAAGGATCTAGGCATGGCCGACAATTTATGGAAGAAACTTTTTTTAATTTGAGTCCTTGGACTTAGCTAGGGCACTAAAAACGAGTCTCTGCTAGGGCTCTATGTGCTTTTTGTACATAACTCGAGTAAATCTTTACCGATTTAAAAAAAAAATTTTTGTTTGAAAGATCTGGGCATGACCGACAATTTGTGGAAGAAACATTTTTCGATTTGAGTCTTTAGACTTAGCTAGGGCACTAAAAAAGAGTCTTTGTTAGGGCCCTACGTGTTTTTTGTACATAACTCAAGTAAATCTCTTCCGATTTTCAAAAAAAATTTTTGTTTGAAAGATCTCGGCACGGCCGACAATTTATAGAAGAATTTTTGCCTGTGCTTAGGGCTCAAGTGGGCCTCATGTCGGTCCTAAGGTCGGCCCTAACATAAAAAAATGTTTTTTGCTATGTTGCAGAGCAAATCTTTTCTGATTTTCATAAATTTTTTTTGTTTGAAAGATCTGGGCATGGCCGACAATTTATGGAAGGAACTTTTATTAATTTGAGTCCTTGGACTTAGCTAGGGCACTAAAAACGAGTCTCTGCTAGGGCTCTATGTGTTTTTTGTACATAACTCGAGTAAATCTTTACCGATTTTCAAAAATTTTTTTGCTTTGAAAGATCTGGGCATGACTGACAATTTGCGGAAGAAACACTTTTCGATTTGAGTCTTTGGACTTAGCTAGGGCACTAAAAAAGAGTCTTTGTTAGGGCCCTACGTGTTTTTTGTACATAACTCGAGTAAATCTCTTCCGATTTTCAAAAAAAATTTTTGTTTGAAAGATCTCGGCACGGCCGACAATTTATAGAAGAATTTTTGCCTGTGCTTAGGGCTCAAGTGGGCCTCAGTCGGTCCTAAGGTCGGCCCTAACATAAAAAAATGTTTTTTGCTATGTTGTAGACAAAATTGAGGAGAACATTTTTCTCTATTTGGAGGTCAATTTTGTGCGTTCGGAGAATTTTTATACACCGTTACTTCGTACGGCTTTTTCAAAATTTCCCTACGGGCAATTTCCAATACAGTCTAATGTGAACGCAATATTTACTTACCAGTCTTTTCGTAACATCAACTCTGTTTGCCGCATCTATTCTGATACGTACGGGTCCCTTCTATGTTTTTTTTTAATTCTCCCTATTATTTCTGTTTAAAAAAAATGTTAAGAGAATTTTGCACAGCCGCTTTTGTCTCAAATGAAGTGTCATCATGAACACTAGTTCAAATTAATTTTTTAAGTACATTGAGCCAATATAATCACTTCCTTGTCGTTGTAGAATCGGTACGATTGATCTCGCAAGTAATAATCAATGTCATTGTAAAATCAAGGAAATCGTCAATAAAAGGCTTATTCTATAAAAAAAGACTTTCTTGTGAGTCTTGGAAAGTCTTCTAGGTATCCAGAATTATATTTTTTTCATGCACAAGATTGATCCTTCATTTATTGCATGAAACTACTAGATCTTGAATCTGAAGTACGCATCTGAAGTACGCAGCCGTCAGAAAGCTGCAATAAGTGGAAGAGTGTTGTTTCAGCCGAGCAGCCGGTTGTCAAAAGTGATGTTACGAAATTTTAAAGCCAATAGCGAGTACTTTATGGGAAAGTAATTGTCAATTTGACACAAGCCTGCGTACTTTGTCGTGATTCGACGAAGGGCCGCTTAAGTGGTTTTTGGTCTTTCGTACATAACTCGAGTAAATCAAACCGATTTCAATAAATGTTTTTTTTGATCGACAGGTCTATGAAAGCCCAACAATTTATGGAAGAATTTTTTTTAGTTTGGGTCCTTGGGCTTAGTTAGGGCTCTAAAACTGAGTCTCTACGATGTTCATAACACTTTTTTTATTTGATAGGTCTATGAAAGCCCAACAATTTATGCAACAAATTTTTTGAGGTCGGGGCATTGGACTAAGGCTGGCCCAATGGATGGAGTAAATTCCTTCCGATTTTTTTATTCTTTTACTATTTCAGAGGTAATGGAAGGTCTAACAGTCCTCAAGAAAAAATTTGAGGCCGAGGCCTGTAATTAGGGCCATCTGTAGGTCCCAAAGGTCAAACCTAGCCCAAAAAACTATTGTTTGCTATATCGTAGAGAAAATCGGTTGGAACATTTTTGTCCATGAAAACATGGGTTTGAGGCCTCTCCATAAAGCCATAGGTGGGTCCTAAAAAATTTTTTTTTGCTATGTTGTAGGGAAAATTGAGTGAAACATTTTTGTCCTTAGAAATATGGGTTCGAGGAATCTCCTTAAGGCCCTAGGTCGGCCTTAGCACAAAAATTTATTTTTCTATGTTGTAGAGAAAATTAAGTGGGACATTTTTGTCCATGGAAATATGGGTCCGAGGATTCAGGGAGGCCTAAAACGAATTTTCTACAATGCTTCTTCAATTCAATTGGTTTTTCAATATTGCCATTTCGGCAATTTCCAATCGATCATGCATAATCAGTAATTAATACAACGGGAATACATGCAACGAGAATGCAACGGGATTCGTATTGGTCCGCGGAGCTTATGTTTCATAGTTCAATGGCACATAGAGGGCAGCCTGGTACCAAATTGGAAATTATTGCGCCGTTAAGTACTGACTACTAGATTCAAATGTTCAACACATCATTTTTTGACACCAGTCTGCTTTCCCCGACTCGGCTACTGCAGCACCACTTAGAGAAAATTCCGAACTTTGAAAAAAAAAATTGTAGGAGGAAAGTCTCTTTAGAAGAGGAATTTATTATAAATATCGCAACGTACAACACCCTAGAGACAAAAATTTCACCTTTTTTCAACCCTCAGTAATCGAATTTTCTCATAAAATATCTAAACTTCAGAGTGGAATGATGACTAGGTAAAAAAAAAACGAACGATGAATTACCCGGTCTCCACGTGTATTGCTTCAGACTGAAACCTTCCATATCGAATAAAATAACAAATTGCCGAGCTTGCGGTCCATGGATTTTACTTTGTTCGAGTCCGATTTTCAAATACTTTTCTATATTTTGAATTGTTGCTCGTATAAAGTCTGCCCTCGATACGGTGTGTAATATACCCCACATATCCATGCCAGCGAACGGTATTATGATAATGGGGCAGCCATCCTTATCGAATCCGGAGAGACCATGTGGGGTAAAGTCAAGAAGTGGTTTAGGTACTTTCCAATTTGCAATGTCATCAACGTTCCATCGTTCACGCCATTTTATACTCTGTGTAATTTATAAGACATTATTTGTGAGGACACTAAAGTGGAGCAGTGGACTTACGTCTCTAAACATTTTTTCGGCATTTTCAATATTCCAATTTCTGGCTAAAAACAACATTCAAATGGCTTTCCAATTAAATACAACTATATAAACGGAAAGAAATTACCATTCAACCACCTAATTAGAAAAAAATCATCGTGTTCCGGTTTGGTAACATCAGTAATAGCTCGTCGAAACTGAAAAAGTTACAAATAATTTCAGCAATTAAATGAATGAATTCGAATAAATTCTTAACTAAAATCGACGAAGTGAATTAAAAATTAAATTGTAATCATCATCGACCTCGAGCCGATCACATCGTATCATGTGATGATCAGCTCGCTGAAATATAGCAGAGATTTGTTGGAAAATCACACTCAACTAAGTATGGAATTTCATTTAAACACAAAACCTAAAGTCAGTTGTTATGCAAGCCTGACAAAAAAAACCCTGAGAGTTATAACTTATAACGAGGAAATTTATGAAATAAGCTTTTTCTGTATGCGTGAGAGTGTATTGGTTGTGACGGAAAATATTTTACCATCACTTGGTACGAAAAGTTGCTCTCCGCGGTATGTGCACCAACTCACTCTCAGTGTGTGTAGGCTTCGCCCGCGCAACGTACACATCTCGTGTGTATTGGGGTATGTTGAAATATATCTACTATTTATTGCTCATCATCATGATCGCATATTTTGGGTGCAAAGGGTTTCCTTAAAAGAAAATCCTCAGAGGATTTTCTGATAATTTTTAAATTTTTCCTGAGGATAATAAAAAATATTTCAAATTAGAATTCTTTGACTTTCATGGATTATTTTCTGAGGATTCGAAGGATTTTTTGAAGATTTCTGACGGAAATTTTACTCCATACCGAAAAAAACCGATAAATAGGAATTATCACCCAAGCCGGAATTATCGTCCAGAGAAATGGGAATTATCACCCGGAATTGCATTTACATTATACAAAAAAGCATTTTCCTTATACAAATTGGACACTTTGAAATTCATCCAAGTGGTATTTTCCTTGTACAAATGTACAGTTTTAAACTTGCCGGGTGATAATTCCCATTTGTCTGGGCGAAAACTCCTGAGTGATAATTCCCAATATTTTCAGTCTGGGTGATAACTCCCTGGAGGATAACTCATGTCGCCGATTTTATAAAAAAAAAAAAAATTTGTTTTGAGTGCAAAAAGACTCTCTATGTTTATCTGACCCTAGCGTTTATGCTATAATAACGATTTTAGGGGCGCTTGCCCTGTGCGTCCCCTAGTTGCGGGTCTATTTCGGGCTCATTATCACGAAAATTCTGTCTTCAAGTTCATTATTAAACTATGGTAAACGTTCGCGTTAGAATGCAAAACCGGTCCGGTTATTAGAAACCGGTTATCGGTTTCAAAACCGGTTTTCAGAAAAGTTTTAAAAATTATCGTTTCTTGTTTTTTATGGACGTAAATTCAAAAGTTTTTAGAGCTCAAACTGTTCCAGATTTCGTGTCAAAAATCATTTTCACCACACACACACACATGTTGCTTTCGTTCCAAAAACCGTTTTCACCTCGCTTTCACCACAGCTATGTGTCACAAATGCCGGACCCCCCAATGTTATAGTCTTTTGTTCTTTCAGCTTTCACAACGCAAAAATTTGTCATTATGTATGGCGTATTTTTGAACAGGAAATCAAATTTTTGCGTATGACAGCTGAAAGCGTAGAAAAATTACATTGGTGGGTCCGGCATTTGTGACGCATTTTTTTAATCAAAAATGAAAACATTCCAAAAGAATTTTTGCGTTTCAAAGCTTTAAGCGTCACCCCAAATTAATATCAGTTGTTTTGGAAGGAGGAAGAAGGACTTG
>CM055404.1:43979425-43993256 GCA_029228625.1 Pseudolycoriella hygida | reverse complement strand
TTTATGTGGCGCCTTCTAAGAGCCCTGGCGCCCAAACGAGGCCGGTACCCCCCCTTTTTTAAAATCTCATATGGCGTAGAATGCCCAACCGAAGGTCCCTGCAAAATTTCAAGAAAAGATATCGAGCCGTTTTCGAGAAAACTCCAAAAAAGTGGGTTTTCATACAAATGGCTCTGGAACTAACTAAGTAAGTAACTAACTAACTAACTAACTAACGTAGGATGTTTCCATTAACTTTGGTTTCTATGAAAGTGCACATTTTGTATGGAAAATGACGATTTTCTAAAGGCCATATCTCCGGATCCACTGGACCGATTTTTTTGAGTAAAAAGTCGATTTTAATCAGAAAAAAGTCAAAATCTAGCTTGTATATATGGTTCCGAAGTCTACGAAAATTTTTTTTCTGAAATTGCTACCGCCCGCCCATGATATGTCTATAGGGTCGAAAGCTTTTCGGAGTGATCTGGAGCGGAGGTGAGACGGATATCTGAAACACCGAACCGAACCGATAGTTTCGGTAGAGTTCCAACAAAAGTAAGGTCAGAAAAAATCTTTAATGATAATGATCGACGAGTTCCGATCTTTATGGAAAATTCTCTATAATAGAAGATTACGTTCTATACAGTGAAAATAATTCATTACATAAGGGACCAATTTTGTGACATGAGCAGAACTCACGAGTGTGGTTTCGAGCAACAAGCTTTGGAAACTGTTTTTAACAAAGGTAAAGCTTGCATATCCGAGACGAAGGCGCGGTATGCAACTACCTTTGTCATAAACAGTTTCCGAAGCGAGTTGCTCGAAAATTCACGAGTGAGTTCCCGAGTTCACAAAATTGATCTCGAATTAATGAATTATTCTCAAAACATGGAACGTATGCTATTTTATTCGCTGTTTTATATGGAAAGAAGTTGTCAATGCCACAACAACACAATTAAAATTTAATTTTTTTACGAATTTGTTTTAAAAATAGATCAAAACGAAAGTACACATGTTGACTGCCATATTTTCGAACATCTGCTCACATCATTCGAACCTTCGACGGTTTCAACCGTTTCGACTATAATGTTGGTACTAAAACGGTGATAATGACATTAGTTGTATGTAATGAGTTTTGCGGATAGGACACAATGTTATTACATGTTGACACAATGCTATTACAAGTGGCCACAATGCTACTACATGTGGACACAAATATCGAAAAAACCCTACATGCAATAGACAGCATTACATGGGAGAAATATGAATGTCCACCTGATTTAGGAAAGCAAAAATCAGGAATCAAGAAATCAGGAACCAAAAATCAGGACATGAAAATCAGGAAACGAAAATCAGGAATCTAAAGTAAGGAAAAACAAAAATCAGAAAATACAAATAACAAGAAATACCAAATTTAGGAAAAACCAAAATTAGGAAAAACGAAAATCAGGAAAAACATCAAAGTTTTCAATTCCTAAGGAGGTCGCAATCTTATTTTTGGTATGTAGGGGGCTCTGCACTCTAAGCTCCCGCGCCTGCGGCGAGCTACTAACGCCCTGTAGGCTGCCTTCCGTGCAAAGGGCTCTGCCTCAAACCCCTCTTGGGGCTCTGCCCCTTAGACCCCGCAAGGTGGTATATATGGTATATATAGGTCCTATACGTTTACTACAAACAATTTTGTTGTAACATGGGGTAGATCGAGGTGGGAGGGGGGGGGGATGCATCTATTATCGTCTAGAGAATTAAATTTAAGCGAACACGTGTTTCAGGGTTTTGGGGAGATATGGTCCAATCCTGGTATATGGCCACTTCCATAATTGGGCAGGATGAACCGGATCTCCAGAACTGTGAGAGTTAGAAAGTTGGTTCCAAAGGCAAAGTTGTTGAGAATTATATTTAAGCGAACACGTGTTTCAGAATTTTGGGGAGATATGGTCCAATCCTGGTATATGGCCACTGCCATAATTTGGCAGGATGACCCAGATCTCCGGAACTATGAGAGGTAGAAAGTTGCTTCCAAGGACAAAGTTGTAGATAATAAAATTTTAGATAACACGTTTTTCTGGGTTTTAGGGAAAAACCTTGGATATAAGCTTTTCTAGATTTGAATGGTCTGAGACGTACTTCGGTACGGCCTTTGACATTACCTTGGGTAATTTCTTTGGATCTTTGAAAGTCTCACAGTTATAAAAGAACAGAAAACGTTGGATTGTTTGCTTATTTGTATATTTAGGTCACTTTGTCACTTCGCCACATCTATTCTGATACGTACGGGTCTTTGGTTATGTTTTTTCCTAATTTTTGTTTTCCTAATTCTTGTGGAATACCGGGAAATATGCATGTATTGACATCTTTCCATATGGGACAGTGAATAAAATGATATACAAATGGACGATGGTGTGTGTGCACATGCAGCCTTGTCTGCAGGAGTAGGACTTGCCGACATTGGATCAACGCGAAATTCGTACATTAGAAGTGGAACTTCGCACCAGCGTCCTTCACAATATGACATTTCGTATCAGGAAAATGTTCTATTATGAATCGCGCTGGCGCAAACTTCCCCGTTACCTTCAAGAATCTTGCTCTATGTTTACTTAAGCATACGTCACTATGAGCCGCTGGGGTGAAGAAATGTGGTTCAGGTGAGGTGCCGTTACACTTTTTATAATTTATTTTTAAGGGATGAACTTTCGTACTCGGTAATAACCGACTTGAATTCTCTAATAAAAAAATTTTAAAATTACGAATATTGAAATTAAAATCTGAAAATAACAACACCCTTTGCTTCATAGCCCAGCAGGACTCGAACCCACGCCAGTTCCTCTGGGCAGTCGGTACGCTTTATGTACACAAAAAATACAAATAATTTTATGCATAAAGCGTACCGACTGACCAGAGATTACTAGTGAGAGATTACGAGTGACGTCATTTAAGCCATACCAACAAATCATGTATTGTAGATTTACACTTATACAACCACATACGATTTGCTTTGCCACATGTAGATAAACGTGCGTGTTCAATTCGTTTTTTTGCCTTAATAAATTTTTATGGCATTCGGTGTTACCAACGTTAGCTGACAGAGGTTTTGTGATGAAGAAAATAATGATTTAGTCTGACGTATTTTGATCTGAAAAACTTGAAGGTGGAACCTATTTTTTTCAGTCACCGACCATTTCTTCCCATAAAAGTTCCCATGGGAAGCATTCGAAGCATCTGCTTAAGCACGAGCAAAAGCATGCGCTTATACTTATGAAGCATGAGCGTAAGTCAAAGCTGGACTAAAGGCTTTTGCTTCGGAAGTGTTTGTTCATGCTTGAGCATTCGATGCCGAATCTTTTACTTATCCTTACGTGGGTGATCGAAGGAGTTTAACACCATTATGTGAAAATATTATCTATTGAGATAAAGTTTGACGATGATGATCAACTGAGTTAGCACGTAATACTGATGAAATTCACTATTATACATTGACAGAAGCCGATATCGCATGAAGCCTGTCGATTTCAAAAACATAAATCGAAATGCCTAATTTCAGCAGGACATCTGTCTGTACTTCATGCTGAAAAAGTGAATGCATATTTTACCGTTATGGTGGTAAGCCAGAAATGTCCCCATCAATTTCTGATGCCAGTCTTAATTTGGGTCGTCCCAATTTCAGGATACTGTATCGGTTTCGACCAATAAATCTCGATGGTGATATTTTGATTTTCGGTGGTATAGATACCAGTTGATTCGTTCTGAATACATGTCGCGCTTGTTCTAACGGAGATATTCTTGTCGGAAAAGCTTTTGTAAGTCGAAAGACTTTCTGGGTGTGACAAAGGAAGCAAATCAGGGAATACTTTTACCGTCCTTTTTTTTTAAACCGGTGTTTGTCGGTTCAAAAAAATAACCGGTAAATTTTTTATATTGTTTCTTATATTGAAGCTAAAGACTTTGAGTGAAGGTATTTTGTTTTACTCTTCATTTCTCCTGTTTGGCTAAAAGCATGTGCGCAGCAGCAATGCTACCTATAATCTTGGGACAAAGACACAAAAAACATGCAAAAAAAGCTCTTTCCGATTCAACATTACGTTGGTATTACCTTCATCGTACACGTCAAATGACGCACTCGGACCCAACCACTTCTAATGGTCATTTTTCGTGTCACATTATCTTAGATTATCTCAATAAAGAAGATGTAGATATCGTAATATGTTTTTTATGCTTCATAGCAGGGCAAGTATACTAGACTGTTCTAAACAAGGATTGAGTTTCAAAGCAAACTGTTGGAAGGAACTAAAAAATTGTTTTATTCTGGGGAAAATGCGCACACATTCAAAGAATATACTTCGGCCAAAAATTACATTTTCTAATTAGAGACAACATTTACAGCAATTCAGCGTTCGGCATTAACGTCAGTTATAGCAGAATTTGTGGTTTGATTGCAGAATTTGTTGATTAACTATATCGTCCTTTCCATTCGTGAAAGGATGTAAGTTACAACTGTCAACTTTTGACATAATAATGATTTAGATCCTTAAAATTCTTTCTTCCAAACTTCGAGCCAAAATGCCAAAATTCGAATTTGACAGCTGGCAAAAGTTGAGAGTTGTACTTACATTCTTTACGAGTGAAAACGACGATATGCAAAATTTGGAAAAATATTTCATTGCCAACTAAGCTAGATTTTGAACGAACATTTTATCCTTCCTAAGCTGAAGTTTCGCTCTGAAAGCCTGTACTTAAGGCTTCTTATGTTTGAGAATATTACAAGATCTGTTAAAGAAGGCCAAAAACTTTCTCAGCACACCACTTCCGTTACATTCACACCATAGAACAAAGAAAATTGAAAGGTCGAAGCTATTTATTTCATTGGAACATGTTCAAAGATATCGGATTCTTACTCTTGCATGAAAAAAATATGTTCGAAGGTCAGGTCTTAATTTTGGGATGTCCTGATGGCCACTTACCCATTTCTACGTCAAATCTGGAAAATTGGCCATTGAAAACTTTAAGGAAATTTACCCGAAAACTTCAACTTATAATGCTGAAATGAAGAAACAGCGCTTTTTAGAACAAGAAATTTACCGAAAAAAACCGGTAATGAAAATCCAAAAACCAGTTTTCGGTATTACCGGTTTTCAAAAAACCGGTTGGACTTGCTAAAGCAAATCTGAATTGGAAAAAGCGTCCATAGGATTAAGCGATAGCGCACATATGACGTCACACTTGCTATAAAATCCAAAAATTCTATAACTGCAAACTGGTCAGTGATTTTGCTTATAGTACTCGGGCTACACCTCCAAACGCACCCCCTATTTGGGGGAAGGGAGGGGGTTGCCAGAGTTCTGTTAACAAAATTTGCTGTCTTGACTGAGTTATGACCCTTTTATGGATACTAATTTTTTATAGCAAGTGTGACGTCATATGTGCACGACCCCTAAGTCAAATGCTTGCTTTCGTTCAAGTCCTAAAGAACGCCTCAATGCAGTAGTCTAGTCAAAGTGAGAAACAGGCAGAGACTCTGCTATCATAGTTATGTCCCGGAGCGGAGTCGGCTGTGGACTACAAACTTCTTAGTTGAATTATTACTTTTACTTACAAACTCCCTGAGACCTTCTATGAGTACGGTAATAAAAAGCAACTTTTTAAGCCGCGCATGCAAAAGCTACAGTCAAATGCAAGAAACGATAGGTATGTAAATATCTGTCTAAAGTTACAAGTCCGAAAGCCTAGAAAATTCAAAATTTCATTTTTCGCGCAGTTGCCAAAATTCACATTTTGAACTAATTTATTCAATTTAACACAAAATAGTTTGAAGGACGACACCGTTCAAAACAGAAGAGGTTTAACGACACAGCTGGTAAGCATACAAAACAGTTTTTATCTATTTCTATACTGGCACTGAGTTGGTATGAATAATTTTAAGAAGGATGATTCATATCGAACATTGAGAACGCGGTGAGAAGAATTTCTTTGAATTTTAAGGTAGATGTCGCTTATACGATCACGATTGCTCCACTGTATGCGTCGCTATGCTCTAGAGCGAATTTAAGTCGCTCGCTTCAATTATTATGAATGTCTTTTTCCAGAGTGAGAATAGTACTTCATTTCCTTTCACGAAACTAATTCTATTCTATAAGAAGAACAAAATCCTTAAATTCGAGCAATTCGTCTTCTTTGGAAAGAGTATCCCTCGTTCGGATTCAGTTTAAGTCCTTGGACTTGGAGTGGACTCGAAAGTCTCGTTACATCAAGAAAATATTATTGAAAAGTCTACAAGTTCTCTGTGGCACTGCAGAAAAGCCTTTAGGCTTACGTAAAGCCTCAATCCGAAAATTCTCAGATGGGTCTGCACGTCTATCATCAGACCACGACTTAGCTACGCGGCTATTGTTTGGTGGCCAAAACGTAATCTTACTACTACTCGCCTTAAGCTCGGACAATTACAAAGACTTGTGCTCATCGAAATAACTGGTGCCATGAGAACGGCTCCATCAGCAGCCCTTGAATAGAACCGCTGGGTATTTTCATTTAGGCAGAAGCGCAGTCTTCAGCTTTAAGATTTAAATTATTTAACTCGTTCATCATAGGCCCGAATTGCATTCCAATAGACGAAAAGCACAGCAGAGAACTACTCTCATTCCGGTTACTGCTCTCTTAATAAACAGTCATATGTGCAATCGTTAGAAGGAAGTTAGAAGGTTGCTTCCAAAGGCAAAGTTGTAGAGAATAAAATTTAGAGAATACTTGTTTGAGGGTTTGAGGTAAAAATAACCTAATCCCGTGATTTAGTCACTTCTAGAATTGGGAGGGATGACTCATAAAACTCATAAAAGTTTAGGGAAAACTATCAAACTACGGGAAAAAGAGATTTCAATAGTCACCATGCAAGTTGGGGTTACAACGAGGAAAGCACTGACGGAAAACGAGTATTCGATTGGATGACCCGAGAGGATTTTTGCCTACTCTACAACGCAGATGACCCAGGAACGTTTAAATCCACCAGATGGAATTGCTACTACACACCGGAATTGTGCTTCACATCCAAAGACTTAAATGGCGAAATAATACCAGCAAGCAGAACAATATTACAAGGCTACCATTAGTGAGAGCAGACACAAGAAACAGGTGGAACTTCACCAAAGCAAACTGGGAAATGTTCAGCGAAATAGTTGACCGAACAGTTCTCAGAATACAACCGGTCACGTCGAATTATGATCGTTTTGTTGGTCTAATCACCAAAGCAACTAAAAAATCTATACCCCGAGGACATAGAAAAGCCTACGTACCAGGGTGGAATGAAGAAAGCCGTCTGTTGTATGACGAGTTCAAAGCCACCGGAGACACAGACACAGGCAAGAAATTGCTAAGGTCATTGGACAACAATCGCAAGGAAACATGGGAAAAGAAAATGAATTCGTTCAGCTTTGTAAAATCTAGCAGAAGAGCATGGGGCTTGAATAACCGGTTGAACGGAAAAGCGAGAAAAACAACAAAGATCTACCCAATAACTCCAGATAAAGTAGCAACACAGCTCGTCGAAAACTCTAACGGCGAGGTAACAGTGAAGCAGAGAAAGAGAGTCAACAAAGGATATCTACGAAACCTGAATCGTAGCCCAAGAACATCAGCTTTCTCCGCACCGGTGACAGAAAAAGAAGTCGAAGGAGCCATTCAAGAAATTGAGAGCGGGAAAGCTCCGGGTCTGGACAACATCTTCCCTAACTTCCTGAAAAACTTAGGTCCTGCTGCGAGGAAATGGCTAGCAAGATACTTCACCGGCATCTACGACTTTGGTCAACTATCAAAAATATGGAAAAAAGCGAAGGTAATCGCAGTACTCAAACCACATAAAGAACCACAGCTGCAAGAATCTTATCGACCGATCTCTCTACTAAGTTGCTGTTACAAACTGTTCGAGAGGGTCATGCTTATGAGGATAAAAGAAGTCATAGACGTAGAAATTCCAAAGGAGTAAGCAGCATACAGAAAAGGCCGAAACTACCTCGACCAGTCACTTACGAACTACATCGAGCTAGGCTTCCAACGAGAGTTGAAAACTGCAGCGGTGTTTTTAGACTTATCTGCAGCATACGACACGGTATGGAAGCGAGGCCTATTATTCAAATGCAGGGTGTTGAGGCTTATGCAGTTCAGAAAGGATCGTATTAAACCTTCCAATAAAAATAATAAATGTCCAAAAAAGAATCACTTTTATCAAATAAAAAATTTGTATAAGGAAAATATCATTGTTTATTTGACATTATTATTTTACTTTACTATTGGGCATTTATTATTTTTATTGGACAAAAATCATTTTTTTATTGGAAGGTAAATAATAACCCGTTCAGAAAGCATCGATTCCATTCACTTTTTTAGGTGCATTTGCACTTCGATGATGATCAAAATGGTAAGTCATTGTTTAGGTATTACGTTAGTAAAAGTAATTGCTATTAGTTTAATAATTAAATTGTTCAAGTTAATTTGTTGAATTACGCGCAAATTTTAATTATAATAATTTGAAAAATCTGCAATAAATATTTTTTAAGAGCAATAAGAAGGCGATTAAATTCCGATAAAAGTTTAACGAGTACATTTAAGAGGAAAAATTAATTGAAAACCTGATTTCTATCTGGCAAAAATGTAGTTTTACTTAAATGATCCTCTTTAATTCACCATAAATTATTGAAGTTACGTAAATAAACTGTATAAAGGCCGTCAACCCAAATTGTTTACTTAAGGAAACCTTCTCAAAAATACAACAAGGAAGGTAATGTCTCGTCTAAACGATATGCGTACACTATTGCCCTTGTTTTCTGGTATGCCTTGTCAGCGGTATACAAGTTATTTGCACATTTTATTATGTACATTAATAATTACTTATTCTGCATTTAGATAAACTTTTGTTGAGGATTGTTTGTTATAGGGAAACAAGAACACGAACTAAAACAAAAATGTTCGCGCGAGCAAAAATTAATTTATGTTTAGTATAAAGGCGTTTAGTAACATGTGTAAGATGTGTACAGTACCTTACTGTAAAATTTAAATTACGTAAGAGTTGACGCATCCTGAAATTAGATATACTTTGGCAGACGTTGATGACGCACACCTACTTAAAATGTGCACTTTCAGACACTACACACGCAGTTTCCAAAAGGTGTATGTATAATAGTAGACTGACTATGAACCTCTTTCCAAAATGTCCATATATTATGTATGTCAAGTTCGTATTTATTATGATAAGCACGTGGTTTATATACCACACGTCCGTACGTGTTGTCTTTGTGGCGTATAAATTGCTTCTGCAGCATAAATTCGCTCAACTTATTTTGTCGCATTTAGAGATTTTAGCATTGGTAATCCTTCAACATTCTAGCATTGTAAATGCAGAAACTTGTGCAACTCAAAAGTTATACAGTAAGAGAATCATAAGCTTGTACAATGATTCGTTTTAACACGCTCCAACGAAGTTTTACATACAAAAAATACAACCTAATACGTGAAAAGATAGATAAATGAGAAAAAAAAATCTACACAATCTTATGATTCTCTCACTGTAAGTCGAAATTGGACAAATCAGTCAGAATTCCATACAACATTCAAGTAGTACGGATGCACTAAGGGCTTGAAGGTGAGTTCATGAAAAGCGTGTTGAGAGGGTGGGGGTATAGGCTAAGGAGTACGCATTCTGGTCTTAGCTTTTTAAACGCAAAGAAAGTCATGGGAAATGCAGCGCTACTGAAAAATTTGAGCGGCACTCGCGCTCAAAACTCCAAAATTGATCGACGCTCGCGCTCAGAGCGCGGCACTCTTAACGCTCATAACTTTGACCTCACCACTCAA
The DNA here is from genome assembly GCA_029228625.1 of Pseudolycoriella hygida. Classification (NCBI taxonomy): domain Eukaryota; kingdom Metazoa; phylum Arthropoda; class Insecta; order Diptera; family Sciaridae; genus Pseudolycoriella; species Pseudolycoriella hygida. The sequence goes on along the minus strand of CM055404.1, from coordinate 43,983,446 downwards.
TTCACGAAAACAATGTAAATTTTTCCTGCATCCGAAGAAACTTTTAAGGATTCAGATCATAGAATATTGAAGAAAAGGTACAAATCCACACATCAGACATATGTTCTGCAGTGACTGCAAGAAAGCTATAAAGATATCATGGCCCAACGTTAGTAACGGTCAGTCCCGAGAGAAAATTTGAGCTGAAAACAGGACAAAAAAAAAATATGAAAAAAGGTTATGCCTGAAAAAACATTCTTTTAGCCTGTTTTCTACTCAAACTTTCACTCGGTGTGACGCAAGTTTAAGCTAATTTGTAAAATGTTGGTTATGGTTGATGAAAAAATGTCTAAACCGTTGAAGAGAACTGACCTTAATAGATTAAACAAGCTGCTGATATCACTTTTTACTGATGAAGTCCCTTCCAGCCCTTCCACACCCTTTTCTTTTTGACATAAAGTCTTTCAACTGTCCTCATTTTATGAGATACGTGCGATACCAATGTTACTTGCCTTTGTCATATAAAATATAGTAGGAAAACTTGTGATATTGATATGGGTTGTCTATAATATGAAATGCAATATCACTGCCTAGGACCTTAGTGGAAGGTGTATGAGATTCAGAATGGTTTCAAATGCCAGGATCAGAATAGCAATAATAAAGTGGAAGACTCAATCATAAAAATACTGTCCCGTACGAATGATTTGATTCTGTTGGCAGATAATGTCAAAGATCTATGGGAGCGTTCATAAATGACGTCTGCATTTAGGGGGTAGGAGGGGGGTCATGAAAAACAGACGAAAACAGACATGGGGAGGGGGGGTGTTTGACGAAAAACAGACGTCATATTCAGTAATGTCGCTCAATTTGAAACTACCACAGTTTTCATGATGAAAGCCTAGAACACCATAATTGTCCCATCCCATTTTCGAACAAAAATTTTATTCGTCTTTTCATTTCGAGAACCACGAAAATTGTAATTTCTCGATATTCAAACATAAAAACAACAACCAACGATATTGGCGATGAAATCACACTATTGGCTTTCGCATCATGACCTTTTTCTTTTCGCACTATGCACGAACGCATAACTTGACTTGAACGCAAGATCGCAAATGAGTGAACTTTTTGGATATTTTTTAGGATTTCGCCCCTTTGCATGTAAAGTTTTATATGCAACTGTTCTGGACGACGGTTTTTAGGCATTTTCGCTTGTAGACCTCACTTCTTTCCGTCTACAACTCGCAAAATAGCCTAAGTTCAGTCTTGGAAAACAGATACACAAATAACTTTTTTTTTAAAAATCAAAGAATCTTCAAAAATATTGCAAATAGAAGATGAAAAAATGACGTCAGTTTTCGGGGGGAGGGGGGTATGGAAAACAGACGAAAACAGGGGGGGGGGGGGTTAGGGGTGTCTGAAAAAGCCGAAAAAATGCAGCCGTCATTTACGGACGCTCCCTATAGGGTGGTGTGGACTCCCTGAATCTCGCATATGAGTGGTAAGGGATGGAGATAAGTGTAGGGAAGGCTGAGGCTATAAAGGTCGGCAAATATCGGAATGGAATGGCTTGCAGTTTTAATGAAGAGCTTTTAGAGGAGATCTCAAAATTTAAATATTTAAAAACCATTTTTTCAGAGGATGGCAAGTCAGTTATTGAATTTGGGGAAAGGAGGAAAATAGGAAACGCTGAAGCGAGGCCGCATGTTTTCCACAGGAAGGAATTTAGTAGCAAAGTTTCATGGATAAACGGATCAATCTTCAGGCCAATTATTTTGTATGGTAATGAAATTTGGGTTGACAACCGTGCAAAGCCCGGGTAACAGTGCTAGTATCGCATAAAATGTGGAAAGAAATCGTACATCACTCCAAGTACTTTAAAAAAATGTTTTTTGGGGATGAGAAGGCTTTCATCACGAGCCTTTTAGAAGCGCCCTGAGATGAATTCGGTTGGAAAATCTTAAAATGCTGATAATTTGAGTTACTTCGTTTAAAAATTTATGAAAAGGAAGTCGAAAAACGAAGTGTACGTCAAGTTTTCGTTCAGGCCCCCTCTAATGCCTTATTGTCTACTCGTCCTCTTATTGAGCCTTTGTTTCATCAAAGTTAATTTATTTGAAATATCCGATCATCAACTTTAAGGAACTTTATCATTTCAACGACATAACTCGAAGTGACCTGTATTTCAAAGAATTCAAAAAAAAAGCACTTGAATGTCAATTTGTGTCTTCTAGGCGAATTTTTTACGTCCACTGATAAAATGAAACCACTTACACGGTAAAAATTTCAGAACGCAGTACTTACATCATTATTTTTCCATTGCGCAGTGTCATTTTAGCTATGTCAGAGACAAACTGGTATTTCCATCATACGTTACACTCTCAGAACTTTGAAATGAAATTCAAGGAATTCCAATGAATTCCAAATTGAACTAACAATATGGTAATATATGAAATGCGTAATGTTGTGGTGTAGTCCGAAAAGTAGGGTAAGTGCACCGATTACGAGCCCCGTGCTAGTTACGAGCCTTTCTTTTGTTCTTCTTTGAGAACAAAGGAACAGACAATAGGGGCTCGTAACTTAAGCAATTTCCAAACAGGCTTGTAACCGGTGTTTTCACCCTATCTGTTTCAGTTTCCAAACTTAGTCTGCTAGAGTGATAAGAATGCATAGCGGTGGTCAATAGAAGGACATTAAAAATTACAGAATATCTGAAGCTATCTTAAGGCGGAGATATAATGATACACCAAATGTATAGGATTTCATTGCATGGTTCGGAATTCACGTTAAGCATGTTGTCCAACAAACAGATTAATGGCTGCTCACACAAATGCCCCAGAAAAAGTTATTTCAGTTGTGTGTGATACACTGCATTTCAGGGCCTTTTATAACATACAGGCTCGGAGGAAAAATCCACCCCAGTCCCACCCAATCCACCCCACTTTATAAAAGTGCACCCCAGTGTTCCACTCATTTTTTACTAAAAAAAATTCGCCTGCGGCGCTTTACAATGTTTCTTAATATTCATTAGTTGGGCAATTTTTAAATTTATTTTTAATTCGGGATGCCTGACGCGACGCCTACAGCGATCCGGAATAGTCCCACGTTTTTTTTATGGAAGACTCTTTATTAAAATACAATCTTCTATTGTCGTAAACTCAATTTTGTGTTTTTTAAATTTATTTCAAAGCGAAAAAAAGAAAAAAACGATCTTCTCAACAAAACCCAATTTCTATTTTTAATGTGTTTTCCTCTTATCGAAAATTAATTGCTTCCAGCATAGTTCGTTTTATTCAATAAAACTTTCTCGCTCGCTACGCTCGCATAAGTTATTTTCTAGCTTGAAAGAAAATCATAAAGAAATTCTCGTCAATACATTATTTCACTATTTCTACTATATCAGATTTTCACAACGCGAACATAATAGGAATAAGCACAAAAAACTGGTCCCTCTTATCATGCCCGCAGCGGTAGCGGAGGGCGTGACGCAGTCCCCACACCCAAAAAAAACGTCCACAAACTACGTCGCAGCAGCTTTCAAACGAGCCCTCACTCATCAAAATCGGTTGAAAATTGGCTTTTTTTCTATTGTTCTCATCATTATGGAAACTTTTTTCTGATCTGTCGGTTTCTACACTTACGGAAATATATTTTTGCATCAAATAGAATTTTGTACTTCTGCGCAGCTTTTTGACATTGCAAAAACTTGCGCAGAAGTACAAAATTCTATTTGATGCAAAAATATATTTCCGTAAGTGTATCTACCTATAGATAGATCTATTAATAATTTTCGATCTCGAGAACTAGACAGCCGATCTTCCTGAAATTTTCAGTGAACGTCAATCTCGGCCCCAAATGAAAAATTTCATATGCTGCTTTTCCGGAAAAATTTTGAAAAAGCCGTGGCATGTGGAAAAATGGTCAATTTTGAGGGTTTTTTAGGTAATGCTCGGAGTTTTCGAATTTTAGCTCCAAAGTGACAATAGCTAGAGAGTTGGTTTCTTCGGGAAAGTTATAGAGTTTGGTCAGGAGAATTTTTTGG
>CM055404.1:43958822-43978925 GCA_029228625.1 Pseudolycoriella hygida | reverse complement strand
GTGCTTGCTAGATGGAATCGGAAAACTGTTTGAGGCTATAATCCTGAACAGACTAAAGAAATACACAGAGGGCGAACGCGGACTGTCAGACGACCAATTCGGATTTCGAAAAGGGAGATCGACGATTGACGCCATAAAGAAAGTGATGGAGATTGCCGACAAGGCGGGAACGAAAAAAAAGACCGGGAACCGCTTCTGCGTATAACAACGATAGACGTTAAAAATGCTTTTAATAACGCAAGCTGGAGGGAGATAGCTAAGGCGTTACATGCCATGAGAGTTCCCGATTACCTCTGCATGATAATTAAAAGCTACTTCGAACGACGAGTGCTAACGTACGATACCACGGAAGGACAAAAGATGGTAGACATCACGGCTGGAGTACCTCAGGGATCCATACTGGGACCAACGCTGTGGAATGCAATGTATGACGCGGCGTTACGATTGACACTGCCAAGATGTGCAACGACGATTGCTTTTGCCGACGACCTGATCCTCACGGTGCCCGGAACGTCAAAGTTGGAGGTGGAAGTGGTCACGATAGAGGTATTCGAAACAGTCGAAAGCTGGATGACAAAGGCAAAGCTCAAGCTGGCTCACCAAAAAACAGAGATCATGCTAGTTAGTAATTGCAGAAAGACTGGACAGATTGTTCCGAACATCGAAGGCAATGAAGTCACATCCACTCGACAATTGAAATACCTCGGAGTCATGCTGAATGTCCGCAGAAAATTCAATAGCCATGTGGATTACGCGTGCGAAAAGGCAATGAAAGCCAACGCAGCACTGGCGAGGATGATGCCGAATAGGTTTGCACCGCGCAGCAGTATAAGGAGGCTTCAAGCAAGCGTTACCCTATCGATGTTGCGATACGCGGCACCAGCGTGGATAAAGGCGCTGGACACGAAGAGGAACCGGAGGAGATTGAACAAAGCTCATAGATTGGCAAGCATAAGGGTAGCTAGCGCATACCGAACGATCTCCCTCGAAGCGGTGTGTGTAATAGCCGGAATGATGCCAATATGCATAACGCTGATAGAAGATAGTGAATGCCACAGACTGAAGGAAATTGACGGCCAAAACAGAAAAGATGTCAGGTCGCGATTAAGAGTAAACTCACTGAGACAATGGCAGCGGGAGTGGGACTCCACGGACAAAGGAAGGTGGACCCATAGGCTCATTCCGAACGTAACCACATGGATAGAAAGGAAGCACGAAGAGGTAAATTTCCATTTGACTCAGTTCCTGTCGGGTCATGGGTGCTTCAGAAAGTACCTGCATAGGTGTGGATTCGCAGAGTCACCCTTCTGCACGTCATGTCGTAACGAGGAGGAAACGGCGGAGCACGTGATGTTCGCCTGCCCCCGTTTCGAACAGGAGCGATGTGCGCTGATAGCTGCGAGCAGGCCAGATATGAGTGCCGATAACATAGTGTCAGAGAGGTGTCGCGATGAGGAGGTGTGGAAAGTGGCAGATGACGTGGTTGCGAAGATAATGGGGAAGCAACAAAATGAATGGAGAGAGGAGCAACGAAGAGCTGCTGAGAGAGTAAGTGCGTAAGCACAGCCCCTCCCCGATGCCGTGAGGCGGTTCCGGGGAGACGAGAGCATGGAGAATAAGGAAGGAGGTTTTAGTTGGTAGGTCATCGAAAGATGGAATCCAACACTACCTGGGTCGTCAAACGACCAGGCGCCTATGAAGGTTTCCTCACCCTTAGAAAAAAAAAAAAAAGTACCCTCTAGTTGGCGTGGGGGTTTCCTAAAAGTGTATACGACCGTATGTGGGTGTCGAAAAAAACGGCGTTTTGAACGTACGTACACTACTAAGGTAATTGAGACCTGCACCGAAAACTTATCAACGCACAAGCCTTATAGTTCGCTTTACTGTTTTAATCACATCATACTGAATCGAATTTAAACTTCCTCTAGGATTCATTCATTCCTTTCCTAAACTCTAGAACGCTTGTTCGTGTTGGTGCACATGCCATCATTCGCTTGACCTAAGCACTCGAAACCACACGAGCGTGTGTTTACGCACTCTATCGAATTGTTGAGTTTATTTTTACCTTTTCAACAACATACAGACAAACACACAAATTAGATGATGTAAACAAGTTCATCACCAAATACGAACATTATATGTTCAGTGTGTCGTATTTACTGCAACAAAAAAAATATAAATAACTGAGCATGTAAGGCATGAATAGAATACGATGACTGAGAGTATGCATAAAGGAAAATTATATTGAAAAATATTTTCATCTTGTAAATAAATATAAAATTAAATATATTCACAAAGTCATTGGTAATCGTTGTTTCAGATTAAGATAAATTATGCTTGTGTAAATGTGCTTTTTTCAAGGTCTTTTCCTCTGTGCATGGCTTTTCAGTTTTAACGATTTTGAAAAGCGAGGTAAAAATGCATCGTTACGCGAAAACGAGTTCTGCATGGGGGTATTACATCAGACGTATTTTTTTCCTGCTTAAGTGCATTGGTTTTATTTATGCCAATTGAAAAAAACTACTTTATTGAATAATTACTAAACTTGACCAGTTGTTTATAAGTAAAGTAATTGTTGCACTTGCGGTCGGTTCGCTTAATGTTACAGTGATTTGATGTTAACCTTTGGATGAATGTAATTTTTAGCTCGTTAAGAAAATGGGGCACTGATGGCTTTGTCACGAAGTTCGTCCCAGAGGACGTTTTATTTGTTTGAAATATCTAAACATACTACACACTACATTAAATAAACTGCAAGGACATTCTGATAAATGGCAGTCTGTGAGCATATTAATCATGGAATCGAAATCCGAACAAAAGCAAAGGTACTTATCTAGTAGGAGCTTTTTGATCTTGACTTATAAATGTTTCAGTTGTTGCTCTTTGTAGATATAAAATTTTGAATCAAGTCCAATAATTTTTTTTTATGAGAAACCAGACAAAAGTATAAATTTGACTTTCATAATGAGTTAATGGAATCGCTGGTTTTATTGTTTTCGTTGTCTTATTTTTGTTAGTCACACCGCAAATTATACGTTTAGTAATTTATTTTCTTGAAATTGACAATTATTTTGGAGTAATGCTTGATATTTACGACGCATAAATGGTCGTGTGACAGTGACGCAATCGCAGCATTATGAGAATTTTAGAAATCCCAATTACGCTTCTTTCTTGAACAATCAAAGTTTTTGAAAAGATTAAAACAAATTCGTAATTGTAATTAGTGAGGTTGACAATCACAAATCTCAGAAAAATAATTCGTTGTTTGTATAAATCGACATGTTTAGAGCGGCATCGGATTCTGTCAAAATATAGCTATAAATAAGATGCAGAGGCATTCCGTCATGACGTAATTGCTAAACTTTGACATAAGTCGATATCGTACCGGTTGATTATCCAGTACGATTGACAGAAATTAAACTAAAAAATTTTTGGATTGAATTCGATTCTGAATTCAGTGAGTGTTCAACCCTCAGAATGGAACTGTTGTTATTAATTAAGGAATGTAAGCTTGAGTATGTACATACTAAGTTAACAAAATTTCAAAGAATTGCTTGCAAAGCTATAACTGGAGCATGGAAATCTTCACCTACAGCGGCTCTAGAAGTGATACTGAACTTACCTCCTTTGCATATCTACATAGAAACGGAGGCCAAAGCCACACTTGACAGATTAGCAAAAATTAACAGCAACAGGCTCAGAAACATAGACCACGCTAACATATGGTTCAAAACAATCAATAGAGATCCTACCTTGACTATGCCTTCAGACAAATGAATCCCCGAATTCAGATTTGACAGGAATTTCGATATCTACATCCCGCCGAAAGACGATTGGCTTAATGGGATACTACCCCCGGAGCATGGTACAGTATGGTATATAGGGCTCCCGTCAAAAATCCAGAAAATTAAAATCTCGAATGCACAAATCCCGAATGCATAAATCCCGAAAATCCAAAATCCCGACTAACAAAAATCCCGAAAATCAATTATCCCGAATGTACAAATTACCCGAAAATCCATAATCCCGAATGAAAACAAAAATTGTGAAAAATTAAAAATCCTGATTGATACGAGTGAATTTGAGTTTGAGGGGCTTTGCCACTCACACCCGCGCCTGCGGCGGGCTTATTTTTTACGACTGGCGGGCTGGTTTTTTTTTCGTCCTGCAGACGGCCTAACATACTCCTCACAGCGGGGGCTGCCGCCTCTCGACTCCGCTTTTTTTTCTTTTTAAGTTCACCTTCGCTGAGACGCAACTCAAAAAACTTCTTTCTCCTTAAACCTAAACATTCGGGATTTTTGTTATTCGGGATTTTTGTACATTCGGGATTTTGGATTTTCGGGATTTTTGCATTCTAGATTTGGTCATTCGGGATTTAAATTTTCGGGATTTTTGACGGACACCGGTATACAGATGGCTCACTCATAAATAACTTAGCAGGTGCAAGACTGTACTGTGATAACCCAGTTACAGAAATGTCCATTGCACTGAGAAGCTATTCCTCTATTTTCCTAGCTGAACTAAGAGCCTAACTGGAAAATGCTCACTATAATAGTCTGCAGAACAAATCCGACGAAATAATATTTATTTGTTCAGATAGAAGCAGTCTGCAGAACAAATCCGACGAAATAATATTTATTTGTTCAGATAGAAGCGGCTTTAAAGGCTTTATCGTCATTTAAATTCACTTCGGCTCTATCTCTGGAAACCTGGGAAGCACTCAACGAGCTGGCAACATATAATAGAGTCGACTTAATATGGGTACCGAGTCACTCAGAAATCAAAGGAAATGAGAAAGCGGATGCTCTAGCAAGAAACGAAGCATATAATGGGTACTCCCAAATCCACTAATAGACAAAAAATTAGACAGATTAGAATAGGTAAGTTCTCGAAACACTGGATAAACACCTAAGAGCGTCGGCATGCTAAAAATTGCATTCGAATTAATAAGAAAAACTCAAAATACCTAATCAATCTTAGCAGAACTAGACTGAAAATATTTAGAACATCTTACAACCATAGGCAAGCAAACGGATCCAGGCTGTGATCTGTGTGGTTATCATACAGATACAGCCGAACACAACCTTTGCAAGTGTCCGGCTTTCATCACAAGTAGACGGAAGTTCTTAGGAGGCTTCTTAATCAATTATAACACGATTAAGAACTTGCGTCCGCATCAGTAGTACGGGAAGGTTCAGCTGATTAGCAAAAAAAAAAAAAACAATAGTAAGCACAATAGGCCCAAATGGTGGCCTCCGTGCGAGTTCGGGCACTTGTGACCGAACAACTATATTAATAAAAAAAATTAAGAAATGAAGTACACCAGCCGATGTGGTGTATGTGAAACACATAACAGAAGAATTCTAGTTTACAAATCTGATTCAATGTGGCCAATTTTTAGATTTGGGGACGAAAAAGAGTGCAAATAGTGTTTTGTTATACATGGTGTGAAAATAATGAATTCCAATGAGAGCGAAAGTTTGCGGCCAGAGCGAAGCGAGGGTCGTAATTCGCTCGAGTTGGAATTCAATTTTCACCCCAAGTGTAACACAATATTTTTTGTGCTTCCTCGATGCTCATGGGAAAACGAGTGTTTCCACGACAAAATGTTCATCTAGTGTTACGTGGGAGCGGTGAGAAAATAACTACTTTCTCACCTGGGAAGAGAAAGTAGCTACTTTCTCACTGGCAAGAATATTTAACTTTCTCACCACTTTTGCGGGGACAAAACACGAATTTTCTCACCGCAAGCATGAAAAGCAATTTTCCTCACTTTGCATACAAACAAATTTTGCACCAACTGTGTACGTAGCATTATATGATTCAAAAATTGAATCGTTATGACAAATTTTAGATTGTGAATTAAATTCTACTATGAATTTAATTCTCAACGGGCAAAGGGAGTTTAATTTATTTGATAACTTCCTGGATGGTACTGATTCATTTTGAAATAAAACAGATATTCATAAGTAGGAAAATAATTGTATTGGTCAAGATAGATATGCCATTTGATAAAAAGAATTAATGAATGAAATAGTTCACATAGTAGATAAGAGTTCGTTAGCTACTTAATGAACTCATTATGTTTTTGATCTCTAAAGAGGAAACTTACTACTAGCGAAAATCTGCTGCATTCTCAGCTTCATCTCCAATTGTAATACAATTGCCAAATCAATAATTTGCTCATAGTTATGTTTCAGCTTTATGAGTGCACATACGCATAAACATAGAAAAATTGTAATATCAACAAATTTGGCAACAGTGAAAAGATCACACAAAGTCAAATGGCAATAGCTTATTGTTGCCAATTTTTTTGAACTACAATTAGGAATTCATTTACTTTTCTTTGTATGAGTGCATCAGCTGGTGCAGAATTGAACTTTAAACACAAAGCTTTTAGTTTGGGTACCAGCCCGCTTCCTTGGGTTTTAAAGCTGGGAGTGCTCGGTGCCACACATCTCTTTATTTCATAGTGGAAATGCTACTTTAGAACCAAATATTTTTCAACTTGGCACCTCCAAGCTCGGAGTGCTCCGGACAATCTTAGCCTGTTGCCAAGTTGAAAACAGTCGTGTTATAAAGTATGACGAAGCGTTTTCATTTCGGCATAAAGAATTTTTTCTTGCAACAGATTATTCGGTTGATGTTGTATTGCTGTCTGATATTTTTGCAACAGATAACTCAAATACAAAATTTACGCATCTGGTGATGAGTCAACAAATTTAACAACACTCTGCCGTGAAAGCAGGAAATATGATGCGCTGCCATTAGAAATGCTTTTTGATTCCACTCACTCTTAAGAATATGTCGGGAGCCGTATATAAACACCCCCATGATTTACATTTATATTGAAGTTAATATTGAGGTTTTATGACATGAAAATTTTGCGATTACCATTCACGACATCTAGTAATTTTTGTACAACGCATAAATGAAATAATTTATGGTTTCAAATTTAGAAACCTTTCAATTTGAGTGAGACATTTTTTTGATTTGAGAATATATACTTTGTAACTATGTCCATTCGAAATGTCGACTACAATTTTATTTTGGAGAAATGGATAAATGCCCAGGCCCACAACCTTCTCCCACTCTCCTACGTCACTACAATATCATGTGAAAATTCAATCAAAAATTTCTCTCTGAAATCCTCACAATCGTAAAATTCTTATAAAAACATTTGCAAAGGACCCGTACGTATCAGAATAGATGTGGCAAACAGAACAGATGTTGCAAAAAGAATCGAACGTATGTATGGAAACGTATCTATTGCGTGAACTCTTAAGTATATGCAATTAAGTCCTCACTAAATTGGGAAATTGCCGAAAGGGCAATATTTAAAAACCCCGTACGAAGCAGCGGGGCTAAAAACCTCTCCAACCCCTTAAAATAAGCCCGTAACTTAGAAAAGACCTAGAGCGCTTAAAAGAGTTCTCTGACTCATACTTCCACAGACAAAAAAGTCTCTTCTTCTTTCTGATGCCCACATCTTTCATTCGAAACCTTGAAGAACGATTTCCGTTCTAATTTCGCAGAGATATAAGTGAGAAAGTTCGACAAACCTTAGAAAAACCACTTTTTCGACCGTAACTTCAGAAGTTTTTGACTGAATTTGCCCAAATTCAATTCCGTAATCAATTTTTTGATTATCTTTCAGGAAAAAAAAGTTCTTCAAATTCGGATAAGATTTATCGGAAAACATTTACCCAACCTATGAGTAAAAGACCAACAACCACTTAAACGGCCCTAGCACGGCGGCTCTTGGGCCGACACTGCCCAGGTTCAATCCCATAAAAGCTTTTTCAATTACCTTTCAGGGAAAAAGCGCTTTTAAAAATCGGCTGAGTTTTACTCATGTCATAGTGGTGACAGACGGACGGACAACATTTTTATTACTGATTCGTCATCTGCGGACCATGATCGAGTCTCCCCCCTACTCCCGGGTCGAAATTGGGATGGTTACAAACGTCGTGGTAAACGCATTGAACCCCTTTTCAAAGAACTTCGTTCTTCGTACGGGTTTAAATATATGTGGTTGAAAATTTGTCCTCTTATACCCATACAGGAAGAGAATCACAAGCTTGTGCATCTTTCTTATTTCTCTTTTATCTCTTTTTTCACGTATTCGCTTGCATTTTGTGCATGTAAAACTCGGTTTTTCGGTGAAACGAGTTAAAACGAAACGTTGCACAATCTTAGGATTCTTCTCCTGTAGATAAATGTCTGCACTACCCTATAGTTTTAGAGAATGCAACTCGAAACAAGATTTCCATGGGAATTCACGATTCTTTAAAAATACTTTCAAGCGTTCAACCAAATTTTGAAATCACACAAATTAGTGCTGATTTCGTCATGTACGGCTTGCATTGTGTAATTGGGAGATTCCATTGAATCTGTGAAAAAATTGTAACGTCATATTGTAGGATGCAGCTTTATTGATGTTCTACAATCTTTCTTAAAAAGTGTTTTTTATAAGAAGAAGCTGTACTTATAGTTTTCGTTACCTACGTTACATCTGAAAATGGAATCTCACAATTATGTCCGTAGTCTAGGACTAGATGTACAAATCAGTCGGCATTGTTCGAAAGTATTTTAGAATAATAAATTGTGAATGTCTTTAGGAATACCAACTCATTCGAGTTTATCAAATTGATGTTGCCAGCCATTTTGCCTATCGTAACCCATCTAATGAATTTTACTATCACCAGTACAACAAGCCCTATGCCCTAGACAGTTGAAAGCGGCTAAAAAGGATACGTTTTACACAAGAAAAACAAAGTTTATAATTTGGACGATTTTAAAGCAATCAGTATACTCCCGTCTGTGTCGAAAACATTGGAAAATTTGTTGAAAATTCAAATGCTAGAGAACTTGCACGAAAATAACTTTCTTAGGGATTCACAGTCGGGGTTTCGGCTAAGCCACAGCACAACTACCGCTGTAGCGAGGGCTATGAGTGACATCAAATTAGCTATGGATAAAAAAATGACTACGATTCTTATACTCCTCGACTTCTCTAAGGCGTTTGATTCGATGGACCATAAATTGCTGTTTAATAAACTGAGACTGGAATTTAACTTCGATTCGACTCTGGTTAAAAATAATTTAGATGATAGAAGTCAGACAGTATGCATTGTTGGATTGTTGTCAGCTTTACTTCCGTTGACGAGGGGCGTGCCGCAAGGAACTATTTTGGGTCCTCTACTTTTTTCATTATTCATAAATAGCATCCCTGAAGCAATTAATTATATGACGTACCACCTATTTGCTGACGATGTTCAAATATATAAGTCGTTCAAGCATGAAGGGTTAATAAAAAGTTTAGCTGAGACAAACCAAGACTTGCGTAAAATTCAAAACAGACAGCTCACAACAAATTGAAATTAAATCTACCGATAGCTATTAGCGCTATTAACGATGCGGGATAACGGGATTTTTGCCTACTCTTTGGCTTAGTGGATTAATTGTCCCATACTCAGATCGAGTGAAAAACATTGGTTTCATCTTTAATAAGAAAATGGATTGGAAAGACAAAGCTGAATTAGTATACAAATCGCTGAGAAACTTATGACCTCGTTTTAGCGTAACGCCTCAGCTGACAAAATCGTTAATTGCACCACACATCGACTACTGTAGTGTTATCTACTCATATGGCATGGACGTTGCTAAAAAATTACTATATTTTTAAATATTATTAAATATTATTATTATTATTAAAATTTTACTATACTTCGGGCATGTAAGTTAGCCACACGGTATGTATAGTTTCCGGCTCATATGTTAGTGTACATAAGAGACAGAAGTTAACTTGCCACATGTTTAAAATTTTCAATTTCACCATACGTGTTGTTACTGCTAACATATGGGACGTTTGTGTACATGTGGCATGTATACTAACATCGGAAATGTATAGTAACAACGCTTCAGAAATAGTTCATACAAAAGGCATAACATCTGTCGCATATGTCGTGAGACTGTTTTTCAACGTTAGTTCTGTTCATGGCATTAATGTTTACAGAGGAGAAATCTCTTTCCCAAATTCTGTGGCACTAATAGATGATTTTCAGGAATCTATTGCAAAGCTTCTCATGATACTAGCACTTCACTGAGCCATTCTGTGGAAATGTTTCTCATAGGTGTTTGGAAAAGTGTTTCTCTCACGAAGAACTGTGTTCAGAAATTTCAACCCATTGTATCCGAACGATCAGAATCCTTCTTGATCTCATTGATACAATCACAATGAACCATTTAAATCGTTGGATTATAGCTATTTCGAAAAAATCAAAAAAAGCACAAAAAACCTAGTTTCGGTCATTTGAAAGGGTTTATGGCGGGGCTTCTGGGTGGAAAATGATCAACAAACCATCTAGCTCTCTCAAATGGAGTAGTGTCGAGGCGATCAATCGATAAACATGCGTAAATTATATTAATTGCGTCTAAAAAGTCAAGAAAATTCAACTTCATCTTCAGCTTCAAATTCACCTAATATTCAGAAATCGCAAAAATCGCGATTTTCAACAATTTTGTGGTACTGCAAAAATGTATGAGAGCCTTATATATCCGATATTCGGGTGCTGCACTCTTTTACATCATAAAGAAGAGAAAAAAACCGAAATATCAATAGTTCACCCAGAAGATCATGCTGAGGTTGAAAAATGTAAAAAATAGGGTTTCCAAGGACAATTTCAGATCCTTGCGGAACTACTAAAAATTTTTAGATATAAAAATATCTGAATCCATCTTATGTGTGGTTTATGTGTGGTTATGTTAATGACCCTACCCAGAAATCTGTATCATCAGAATTGGAAAATTTCATATAATTCCAAATTACGGACATTCAAAAAAGTCTCAATACAAATGCGACACATGTTATGCCCGATAGCAGGATTGGTAACGTCGCAGAATGTCATGCGTATAAGTTAAGCATCAGAGGTCGCGGTTCGAACTTGGATGAGTGACCGCTTGAGTTACAACAAGTAAAAATAAAAAAGTGGGAAAAAAATCGCAGTAATTTTTTTTCTTTTGAAATCTGAGTGTGCTATAGTACACAGAATTCAATTTTGCAATATTTACTGAGAACTCTTGAACGCAATGAAAGTAAAATATTTGTATCAAACATCATGGTGATGGCATCGTTAACATACATGCCGGACGTTAGTGTACATGCTCGAAGTAAGTTCCGAAAAAAACTTACCTGGTCGATTTTTTACTTCAAGCACGTAAGTTAACGTCCAGCACGTATGTTTTTTTATTAGTGCAAGTCTTTCCCGAAAATTTTACGTTGTTGTATCCTAGTTTGTAAATTATGATTTTTTTCTTGTTTGATTATGTTAGTTGTAAGCAATATATGTTTGAATATCGTGATTGTGCACAGTGAGACCTGAATAAGGCACTGCCTTTGCATGACTGGAAATAAAGATTGGAGCTTTGAGAAAATTATTTTTGCGATTAAGAATTGCGATGAAATTGCGCCAGCTCTCAGTTCTTTCAATTTGATCTCAGTACCTGTCAAAAAATGTATCGAGAAATAAAATTAAGAGAGTGGTAAGAGAAACTATTCTCATTATCTGTCAAACAATGCACGGCGCCATAAAATTGAGAGAGTGCTGAGAGAATAGGAAAGTACCAAATTTAGACTGCAACCAAAAAATGTCTCAGCACTCTCTCAATTTTATTGCGCCGTACATTGTTTGACCGATAATGAAAATAATTTCTCTCAACACTCTCTCAATTTTATTGCGACGTGCATCGTTTGACAGATAATGAGAATAATTTCTCTTAGCACTCTCTCAATTTTATTTCTCGATACATTTTTTGACAGGTACTGAGATCAAATTGAGAGAACTGAGAGCTGGCGCAATTTCATCGCAATTCTTAATCGGAAAAATAATTCTCTCAAAGCTCCAATTTTCAACTGTGAACATAATATTTTTACCACATAAAAGTGCAAAATTGAGATCTGCTCACTGCAACAAAAACTTTTTCGACGAAATTTCTCAGAAAATACGATAACTCGAAATATTCCAATCAAAATTCAAAACAATTAAGACAGGAACAGGAAGTGAGCAATACAGTGGTGAGATCATAGATAACGCTGTATTATGAGTTTGTATCGAAAGATTGCCAAAGTCAATCCAATAACCCAGATATGAACATCGGTCTAAAGTGTATTTGAGAAATTCAAATGAATAATCGTCCATGTTTAAGAGTGAATTTGCCAAAACTTCGTACGCCTTGTATGAAACACAAAAGCCCTATAATTCTATGACTTTTCAACGTCATGGTTTTTTGTCTTTATTGGAAAGACTACGCCTCTAGTAGGGTAACTAGCATAATTATTGAATTTTCTAGACGAGTTTGTTACTTTTCGAACCAAAAAGGGTACCTCGAATATGAGTTTTCCATGAACAATTTGGAATTTCCACTTCCAAACATTTTCTTTTTTTACAATTTCTGTTTTTCACACAACATAGAAACTGCCTTTTGATTTGCGTTATAGTATATTATAACACAAAGGCTGTAATTTGAGATCTTGTATCTGGGAGGGGTGGAAGATCCGAGGGCGTCAGCCCGAGGTTCTCTAACCCTCCCAGATACGAGATGTCAAATTACAGCCTGTGTATTATATGATACTTTATATGGCCTCAACTCCATTTTTTTCTACTCGTTACAAACTTCTACTTAGGGATTCATTTGAAAGCTAAGACCAATGAATACAGCCTCTTGCTTTGGGTTTAAGAAAAAAATGTATACCGTCCCTTCCACGACTCTTTGAAAATGACCATTTTTTCAACGTTTTCGACTTCTGTAGTCAACCTCTTGCACTTGTCGAGGAGTGTTGTCACAGCCAAAAGCTTAATTATATATAATAGACGGGAAAATTAAGTTTTCGAAAAGTTAGGGGGCCCGCCGGGAAAACGGTGTCAAATGGTCCACAAAAAAAAGTTTCTAAGGATGAAATCCGGAGCTATTTAATGGGTGCTCAATGGCGTTAAAGGAGAAAAATGACCTAAATCCGAGCATCAATATCTTTGTCGGCAAGTATCCCAGTATTCTTGTTAATGGGCTTGTTTTGTAGGTTTTCTCTTCCTCTAAAAATTGTTTCTAAGAAGCAATTCCCAGTATGACTTTCGCTTAATTGAGGTGGAAACAATTTTTGTAAAAATGCTACACTACTTTAGTCGTGTGGAACTCATACAAGGGATTCATTTCCAGGCTTAGAAACAATTTTTAGAGGAAGAAACAACCTAGAAAACAAGCTCATTAACAAGAATATTCGGACACTTGCCGATGTAGATATTGATGCTCGAATTGTGGTCATTTTTCACATTTAACGCCATTGAGCACCCATTAAATCGCTCTGGATTCCATCCGACCCATAGAAACTTTTTTTCGGTGGACCATTTGACACCGTTTTCCGGGCGGGCCCCCTAACTTTTCGACAACATAGAATTTTGGACAGGTCTAATATATAATTTGCCTGGAATTGATTTTGTATTGTCCGAGATATTCATCAAAAACGAGTTTTTTGACCTCTGTGCAAACCATTTTTCAGAGAGTACAAAACTACAAAAAAATTTAAAAAAAACTGTTTTTCTACGAAAGTCTTCTATTGGAATGAAGAATCGAATAAGACAAAGAGATCGAAATTCCGCGACACGTTGAATCATGACCGTGCGAAGTTTTGGCAAATTCACATTTGAGTGCATTTCAGGAGTGCTTTCGCCTTTGCAGCCGACGATCGTGAGTTGAGCCAGCAATTAGAGAAGGGTACCAGAAAACTGTTAACAAACACTATCGATCAACGTCTAGCCGAAGCTTGAATGATAAATAAGTCACTCAATTCAATTCTTAAGTGCAGATTACGTCCTATCTCAATAAAGTTGAGACAAAGGCTTTGATACAAAACAGTAAAAGATAATTTCAGTCCGAACCATTAAAATGTCCAACTACCTCCGATGATATAAATGTTTGAAAGTAATCTCTCGTAAATATCTCAACCTAAATGGAAACAATTCTATAAATGTGGAAAATACACCTACCTTCATCAGCGAGAACTTCTGATCGTCTTGCAATATTGGTGACCTTACTGAAGTCATTTTTCGTTATTTATGTGTATCGAAAATCGTTGATGTGTGACACCAAAACTCACTTAAAAACAAGTTGAATGTGTACTTAACGCTTTAGTATATCTTTTTCAGTCGATATAATTTAATAAATTTTCGGAAGATTTTTTTTATTTGTCTTTGTTCTTAAAGCAATTAAACCAAAACTGAAGCACTTGCCGTTTGGAACAAAAAATTGTCAATCGTATATGCGTAGAATGTTTGTTTAAATGTTCTATGCGAGGTTTAATGTAGTCAAAACTACGCTCTTGTAACTATTAGACTAGACTTACTCAACATACACTAAGTTGACTAACTTTAAGCTTTTTGTTGTTCAAAAATAAATTCGCGTACAAAACAGAAATAAGAACAAACGAAAAAAGGGTAACAAAAACGAAAATCACTTGAAACCAATTTAGTAAATAAATAACAATTAAGTTGCGATGTTGATGAAGCGACAACACATCGGACAATAAATAATGTTGGGTGTTGCAATATATCGCGACGAGGTTCTGATTGTAACTGAAATGAAAATGTTCAATTCGAATGTTCATTTTTCACGTGTAGATATAAATGATTCGTACTTAATTTTTTGTTTACATGTATGGGACAGTCATTAGGATTTTTCGAAGCAGAAATGTCTTCCATTTGTTAATGTCGCTTAAAAGTATGAGAAGCATTTTGTTTTGGTTCTGTATTTTTTTTTTAATTATAATTTATGCTTGTAACGACTTTCGGAGACATAAACTCAAGCTATCATTATTCCGTTCGTGTATCACTTTACGTATCCAATGCTCGCGTAAATCATATACATACACATGCCCTCTCGTTCACGTATTATCATTCACAACGATTATGAGTTAAATCATCAGCACACGATAAACGTTAAAAAAAATATTATTTGTGCTTCTAATGAAATTTTGACAAACAATGAAAGTAAAAATGTAGATTTCTTGAATTAATTGGAATTCACTTGAGTGATGAGTGTACGAAAATTTTTAAACCCAATGACCTTCTTGACTTGCATTCAAATCGGTTGTACATCGTTGTGTGAATCAGGTATGCTGATGTTCAGGGGATTGTTTGTGACAATAAATAAATGTAGCTTTTTGATAAATGAATTTCCATGCATTTAGTGACAAAAGTGTGAATTTCGGAGTTTGCAACACCCCCTTTCACCCAACACCCTTAAAGTTTTCAGTGAGGGGCGACCATTGAACCGATTTAACTAAATATATGTATAGGCTCAAGTTAAAGAAGAAGATTCAAAGTTTTTTTTGGGTTTTTAAAATTTTCCATTTATTTGAAAAGGCGAATTTTTTTTCTGACTTTAAATCTGAAAAATTTTTAAATTGGCTGTGGCCAATTGGAGGATTTGCCTGTCTCTCTTGAATTTTTTGAGAAAACCTATGCTTTGTTCGGTGTGGCTTTGTACCAACCCCCAACGATAAGTGGCGATACCGGACACTATGTGGCAGCTGTGAAATTGAGTAACACGTGGCAGGTGTTTGATGACCTCAGGGAAAAACCATACAACATAAAAAGAACAGAAAAAGTCGTCACAAATTTTCTTTTTTATATTTTGAAAATATAACTTTGTTCATTCAAACTTTACAAAAAATTATTATTCGAAATCAGGCTCAAATCTTTCAGTGCTGCCTTTAGTTCAGGGTTCGTCCGACAGAAGAGGAGGGGAGGGGGGTCAAAAATTAAAAAAAAAATGCGGACGTACTGTATGGACCCCTCATATAAAAATAACGATTTTGACATATTTCAACATTTTTGTGCTCGGTCTCCTGATGAGCACCAAAATTGAAACTTGCACGTTTGTCAGCACATAAATGGCACATAATTATGAGATAGGAACCTGAGTCCTAAAATTCTTCTGAGAGGTGGCTCCAATACAAAAATTACCATTTTGACATATTTCTAATTTTCAGTACTTTTGTGCTCGGTCTCCTGATGAGGAGACTTGCACGTTTGTCAGCACATAAATAGCACATAATTCTGAGCTAAGAGGCTGAGTGCTAAAAGTTTTCTGTGAGGTGGCTCCCATACAAAAATTACCATTTTGACATATTTGACCATTTCAATATTTTTGTGTTCTGCTCCCTGATGAGCGCAAAAATTTAAACTTAGACGTTTGTCAGCACATAAATAGCAGAAAATTCTGAGCTAAGAATTTCAATGTTAAAATGTGAGCGTGACGCAGTCCCCATACAAAAATGACCGTTTGGACACGTTTGCAATGTTCAGGAATTTTGTGCTCGGTTACCTTATGAGCACAAAAATTGGGGTTGGTACCATCAGTGAGCACATAAATAGTACTACTTATTCTGAACTCCCCACCCCCAGCACATAAATGGGGGGTGCCAACGACATACACCTGATTAAGTTTTCTGCTTCTAGAAGACTAAATCAATGGATTATATATTTTTACCTCTCTAATTTATTCTTTTTAAGCAGTAAATTTATTCATTTTTTATCAGCAAATTTATGTTTTTCCTGTCTTCAATTTTATTTCTTTGAATCAGCAAAATTAAATTATTTTTTTAGATATTTTTAACAGCAAATTTATTATTTTGCGATCAGCAATTGTAAAAACCAAAATTAGTATTTATCAGCAAGAAATTTTTTCATCTTCATAACTTCATTAGCAAATTTAATATTTTCCAGCTGCAAACTTACTTAACTTACTTACTTAACCGGTCCTACAACCCATTAAGGGTCTTGGCCTTCTCCAACATGCTTCTCCAACCGGACCTATCCTCAGCTAACGTCTTCCAGCCGGTTACTCCTGCAGTTCTCAGGTTGGCAAAAGCTGCATCGCACCATCTGGATTTTGGTCTGTCTGCACTTCTTTTGCCTTCCGGTTTGGTGATAAAAAGTTTCTTCGGGATACGATTGTCGTCCATACGCTGCACATGACCAAGCCATCGTAGTCTGTTAATTTTTGTTGTTCTAACTATGTCCGGCTCTCCATAAAGCTGCATAAGCTCATGATTAAATCGTCTGCGCCATCTGTTCATATTTTCGTTATATACTTATCCGAAAATTGTCCGCAGTACCTTTCTTTCGAACGTGAGCAGCGATTGTACGTCTTTCTGAGTCATGCACCACGACTCCGACCCATACGTAACTATTGGTCTTATCACAGATTTGTACAGTGCGCATTTGGAGTTTCTGCTTACTGATTTGGACTTTAAAATTTTTATCAGGCTGTAATAACTCCGGTTGCCAAGAGTTATCCGTCTTTTGATTTCGTCCATGATTACGTTGTCAGAATTAAGCAGAGATCCAAGATATACGAACTTGCCTACCACCTTAAATGTGTGTGTGTCAATTGTTACGCTTTGGTCGTGTTGTCGATTCGATGGGGAGACAATCATGTATTCGCTCTTTGTGTCATTAACCTTCAACCCGAGGTCGGTGCCTTTTCTGTCCAAAGCCGTGAACTTTTCCTTAACAGCTTCCATGTTTCGGCCCAAGATGTCGAAGTCATCAGCGAAGCCCAGCAATTGACTGGATTTGGTGAAAATGGTGCTGCTGGTGTCGATGTCCATGGTTCTCACTGCTGCTTCAAGGGTCAAATTAAAAAGCAGCGTCGCGAGCGGATCACCTTGACGTAGTCCTTCCTCAATCACTCTCCATAACTTCCTCCTGTTGACACTGTCGTATGCTGCTTTGAAGTCTACGAACAAATGGTGTATTTCCACGTTGTACTCCTTACACTTCTCCAAGATCTGTCTAATGCTAAACAGCTGGTCCGTTGTTGAACGACCTACACGAAAACCACCTTGATATTCACCAACAGTAGATTCCATGTATGGAAGAAGGCGTTTGTATAGAATATTCGCAAATATCTTGTAGGCGATATTCAAAAGCGAAATTCCTCGATAGTTGCCACACTCCAATTTGTCGCCTTTCTTGTACGAAGGGCAGATGATGCTAGTCTTCCACTCTCCCGGCAACTCCTCGACATTCCAGATGCGCTTGATGAGCTCGTGCATCTCCATACATAATGCGTTACCACCGTGCTTGAAAAGTTCTCCAGGTATGTTGTCGGTTCCTGGGGCTTTGAAATTTTTGAGCTTTAAAATTTCATGCTAGACTTCCTTTAGCGTTGGTTCTGCAATATGTGGCTGCGCGGTCTGAAATGGTAAGTTGTTGTTGGTGTCGTTTCGGTTCGGTGGTCTGTTCGGGTTCAGCAGTTCCTTAAAGTACTCCGCCCATCGTCTGATGCACCTTTCCTCATCTGCTAAGACCAACCCATCCTTGTCCTTGCACAATAAAGGTTGTTGACTGTAACCTTTCCCCGATTCGTTTACTTTCCGGTAAAAAGTCCGCGTCTCTTTTCGATTACCAAACCTTTCAATTTCGATTAAAACTTCCTTGTCATGTTGTCGCTTTTTTCTTCGGAATAGTTTTTTCTCGAAATTTCTCTTCGAACGGTACTCTGCCATGCCAGCTCGAGTGCATCTATTTAGATTTCTCGCTCGAGCCGCATTTTGTCATCCAGTGCTTTTCTGCATTCGTCATCGAACCAGTCATTTCTTTTCTTTCCCGTTCTCGTTCCTATCGTCTCTGCTGCGGCTTGCTCTACGTTTCGTCTAATTTGATTCCATGCATCGTCTACGTTCCGTAGTTCGCTTTCCATTCCGTCAATAATTTTCTTCTCCAAACTATCCAGATATTGTCGTTTAATATTTTCGTCCTGCAGTTTCTCGACGTTCCACTTTTCCAATGCCGGCTGTCGATTGTGTGAAATCGAAACTCGAGCCCTAACAACCACCTTTACCAAGTAGTGATCTGAATCGATGTTCGGTCCCCTACAACTTTTGACATCCAAAACATTTGAACAGCGACGCCCATCTATGAACACGTGGTCAATCTGGTTTTTGGTTCGTCCATCAGGTGATACCCATGTCGCTTTGTGGATGTCTTTATGTTCGAAATAGGTACTGCAGACAACCATGTTCCTTGACGCTGCGAAATCAATTGCCAACGTTCCATTTTCGCTTGTCTTTTCGTGGAGGCTATATTTACCAATAGTGGGACGGTAGTAGACTTCGCGACCTATCTTGGCATTCGAATCCCCAAGTACGATTTTGATGTCTCGATTCGGTGCTCCATCATACACTTTCACCAGTTTCTCGTAAAATAGCTCTTTCGCTTCATTATCTTTTTCCTCCGTTGGAGCGTAGACGTTAATAAGAATATAATTGAAAAATTTTCCTCTTATCCGTAGAGTGCATATTCGTTCGTTGACAGGAGTGAAACCAATCACCGCGTTTCTGGCTCTACCGAAGACCATGAAGCCTGTTCCGTATCCTCTTGGGCTGTCGTTGCTCTTGCCGCTGTAATAAAACGTAATCTAGTTTGCTGTACTGCTGTAATGTCAAGTTTAGTCGCCCTTAGCGCACTAGTGAGTGATCTCAACCCTCCTGGCCGTAACAGAGATCTAACATTCCATGTTCCTAATTGTAAATCGTTGTCCTTTTTCCGTTGCCTAAGTCGTTGCCGTTTATCCTGTCCAATCCGAGGCTCTGTTGTTGGATTCATAACCATATCGCTTTTTTGTGTGTGTTATGATGGCTAGCCACACGCACTACCCACTAATCCGTTTCCCCGATGACCCGTGGGCAAGTCATCAGGTAGCATTCTTAAGTTTAGCACAAAACTCCGAAGAGAATTGAGGTCCCGGGGACTACGACGTGGACGTAAAAAGAGCACTTGATAGTTAGACAGTTGCACGCCTGGCACATGACACGGACTACCACACTCCGCTCATATGCAATCAGGCGCTACCCTATCTAACTACCCAATCCCCAATCCAGCTGCAAAACTAGGTGGCTAACAAAACTGGGAAATTTGCGCTTTAATAAAACGCTACAAAGACCTAGGTCACTTGGCATCTAGGGAGTTTTTCCTTTTACAAAATGTCACAAAAGTTAGGTGCCCAACGAAGCTGAGGAACTTTTCCTTTTACGAAGTG
>CM055404.1:43886822-43952747 GCA_029228625.1 Pseudolycoriella hygida | reverse complement strand
GCACGTTCAAAGGATGGGTAATAACAGGCTACCGAAAAGGATCTTGGATGCACAGGTCCCGGGTGTTAGGCCAAGGGGTAGACCAAGGAGAAGGTTTATCGATTCAATTAAATCCGATTTAGAAGTTAGGGGACTTTTCTGGGCGAACAAACCATCTCCTTGGCGGGCGATAGGAGGGCATGGAGGACGATAGTTCACCAATCTGGGGTTGCGGCAGAAAGACCTCACACCGGAAGGTACTAACGGTCTATAAAGTTTGATGATGATGATGATGATGATGAGCGTTAGCGTCGGTAAAAAATTGGTTTGCGAATACAGCCTTGGTTGAGTTATATTACGTTCTCTAAAATTTGATTCCTAACTGATCTAGAAGTGGTTAAATCGTAGTGATTGGGACACATATTCGCTAAAATTGTATTCTCTACAACTTTTTTTTGCGTACTTAACCAAATATTCACGAAAACCACACTGCCATGAAAAAGAATTATGTCCATATGAATCTCAGTGCTCGAACCACTCAACCGATTTCGCAAGAAATTTTTAGATCGTAAGCTGCCAAAATGAACAGTTTCAGTGCTGCATTTGCCGAAATTTCGCGAAAAAGTTTCACCGACCCTCGAAAAACCACGTTTTCGGACACTCTTTCGACCATATCTTCGGAACTTTTCAACCTATTTTGCTCATCCTTGAACTTGAACTCACTTTTTTGACCACCTCGGTGAAGATACTCAAGCATCTCAAGGCAATAAAAAAAGTTTTCCATTTACTCACAGTTTCGATTCGCAATGTAACAAACTTGGTAGTAAACGCATAGGACACGTACTTTGTTCGGTTCACAATCGTCTTTAGTAAAAAAAAAGTTCGCAACTCCTCGTCAACAGAGACTAACTATCAATTTAGCACTTTCGCGTAGCTTGCCATTGTCCATTTTATTCAATAAGTATGTGATGGAGATGAAATTTCCAGCCAAATGGAAGATTAGTTAGGTCTCACCCATATTTAAGGCCCGTAACTTGTATGCTAAAATATAGTCTACCTTTAGGCGGTCAAATATTATATTTTCGCTGATATCAGTGGACAAAGACGCAGTTTCAAAAAAGTAAGTCAGCATTTTCCTTCCTAAAAATGTTGCCGTTTAATAGACACTAAACTTATTTTTTGGGATCCCACCTACTCTGAGAACGGCGAAAAAATCGTAAAAATTTGCACAAAAACTCGTCGTTCTGAGACAAGGTTCAATCCCAAAAAATAAGTTTAGTTGCTTTTAAAAGGCAACATATTTAGGAAGGGAAATGCTGACTTACTTTTTTGAAACTGCATCTTTGTCCACGAATATCAGCGAAAATATGATATTTGAGCGCCTAAATGTAGACTATATTTTAGCACACAAGTTATGGGCCTTAAGGATGGGTACAAAGGTGATATAACAAACTATCGACCAGGTTGTATCATGAGTGCGGTCTCTAAGATATTTAAGAGGCTCGTTTTCACTTAATGATTTGACCAGATCGAATCTCGCATTCACCGATCGTAACACGGCTTCTTCAAGAAGCGTTCAACACAGACAAACTTGATGGAGTATGTCTCGGTTGTCAAGTGGATACGATTTACACTGACTTTTCTAAAGCTTTTGATAAAGTTGACCACTTCATCCTTGTAAAAAAATTGAGAGCATCCAATTTCTCTGATGGTCTTCTGGATTGGTTTAGATCTTATTTGCGCGACCGTTCACAGTTTGTTGTCATTGGTGCTTCCAAATCGAATCGTATAGTACATACCAACCTACGGTGTTCCGCAGGGTTCTATTTTAGCACCATTGGTATTTATCCTATTTATAAAAAATAACCAAAGACCCGTACGTATCAGAATAGATGTGACAAACAGAATAGATGTGGCAAAGTGACTCGAACGTACCTAAATATACAAATAAGCAAACAATCCAACGTTTTCTGTTCTTTTATTACTGTAAGAATTTCAAAGATCCATAGAAATTACCCAAGGTAGTGTCAAAGGCCCTACCGAAGTACGTCTCAAACCATTCAAATCTAGAAAAGCTTATATCCAAGGACTAAGTCGGTTTTCCCTAAAACCCAGAAACACGTGTTATCTAAAATTTTATTGTCTACAACTTTGTCCTTGGAAGCAACTTTCTACCTCTCATAGTTCTGGAGATCTGGATCATCCTGCCCAATTATGGAAGTGGCCATATACCAGGATTGGGCCATATTTCACAAAAACCCTGAAACACGTGTTCGCTTAAATTTAATTCCCTACAACTTTGCCTTTGACAGTAAATCTCCATAGTGCATAGTTAAGGAAATATAGACGAAAAATTGTTTTCGTATATGGCCAAGAAACTCAATTTCGTGCATTCCATTGGTCCCAGTGCCCAGACCCCTGACCCGATTCCCGTAAAAAAATTTTCCCCGTTTTGTGACATCAAATGCTTTCATTTGACACCAAAATGAGGAATTTCCGTGCTATACTTGCTGAGATATTTGCGAAAAAGCTTCACCGACCTTCGAAAAACCATGTTTTTGGTCACTTCCTCGACCATATCTCTGGAACCACTTCATCGATTTTGCTCATCTTCGAACTTGAATCATGGGAGACATGTACCTTTCAGGAAAAAAAAAAAAGGTTAGGCTGATCGGTTGAGCCGTTTGGAAAAAAAAAAAGTGGAGACGGACGGACGGACATTTTTTTTATTGCTGATTCGTCATATTCAGACGATAATAGATGCATCCCCCCCAACTCCCACCTCGACCTACCCCATGTTACAATAAAATTGTTTGTAGTAAACGTATAGGATCTTTGTACTTCGTACAAAGCTATCGTCAAGCTCTGGATTCGCAGATGATTTAAAAATCTTATGTCAAAACTGTTTCAACAGTGCTAGATTTATGAACATGAAGATAGCAGTTTTTCCCACTGTGCGCCATATAAAGACCATATGTATGTGTTTGTGTGTGTAATGTATGTTGTAGCACATTTTGTACGAGACAAGGTTGGGTGTTCGAGATGGAGGTAGTGTCGAAGAGAAAGTTTTTGGGTTGGATGGGTGTGTAGTGTATCGCGCAGTGGAAGCGTGCTGGGCCCATAACCTGTAAGCAGGGAGTAAATTAAACGACCTTTGTTTAAGAGTTTACAAAGAAGAACAAACTTTAATTTATTATTAGCCCTAACACATCGTAGCTAATACTCACCACAGAAGGTGGTGAGTGAAAATAGTCCAGTGACATTCAACAGGGTGACTGCCAAAATGGCGAAAAATAGGCGGGGGCTCAAAAAAAAACTTTTGATATGTTGTAGAGTAAGTTGAGTGGATCATTTTCGCCCTACTTTCGGTTCGGTTTAGTGGCGGCGACGGCTCGAAAAAAATTCTATGCATAATTCGTCCAAAACAATTTTCCTACTTCCAAAAGAACTTTTATCACAACAAAAACCCTTTTTATTTTCGAAATCACATCTTTGCTGAGCGTAAAATACAAAAGTTTTTAATCAAATCTGTAGTCTCCCACTAAATGAATAATGTCCACCATTTTTAGCGCGCATTTTTTCAAAAATTTCTCAGTAAATAGTTCTGAACGTTTTGCCGCTGGAACTTTCTCCATGTAATAAATTAAACTGCGAACAACTTTCAACACGTGTTCTTCATCCGTTGCAATCGTCCTTTCCAATATGTTCTCCCAACTTTCTTCTTGATCCGCCTCCTTATACCCTAAAAGAAAACCGAATGACGCAATTTCACTTTAACAAAAGATAAAAGATGTTACCAGTTATAACGTTGACATCAATTTCGGGACTTCCCTGAACCACGTAGTCCGTGAGTAAGCCGAGTAAATTGACCTTTAAAACTTTCCTCTGCATATCTTCCGGTAAATTGGAGAAGAGGATTCTCACAGCGTGGTTCCCAGTCAATCCATGTACAAGGAAGAAGTCAATATTTTGTGGATACGTCGCAAAAACTCCTAATATTGAAGCTTCCGTCAATTCATTAAGTTTCGCATTGAGTTCATCACTTCGGGACAAGTCCCATCTTGTTTCGGAATAAAAACCTTAATGACCTTTCGCGCTTTACTCAATCACCGTACTTACTTGGCAATTAAATCCTTAAACACCATCCAGTGATTTTGCAATAAGAATTTAGTTTTACTGGAAAAATTACCCTTTTCCTTTCGAAGGCCAGGCAGGTGAATGGCTTGCAACTCTTTAAGAAGATCGACAATCTTTAAATCAGCACTTGACTGAATTGATTCACCGTCCTCTAATATTTTGGAAGTATCCTGTAAAGGACTCATACAAGTGTAAGACAGACCCTCAGATAATAGCATCGGGTTCGAGAATTCCATGGCGTAACCGATGTCGATCAAGGGATGAAGCGCTGCTCCCAATGATTCGCCCATTAGTTGATTGAAATATAAATCAAAAGTAGCTTTCATTCCCTTCGAATTCACTTCTTCATCAAAGAATCGCAAGTAATCGGAATAAAAACTGAAAGCATAGAGTCGGTTAAGGTCTCCCCCTCATTCATTTTGTCATAAAGTACTTTTTGTTCCCAATGTGTTCGGTCCAATTAGAAGAATCAATAATTGTATTCGCCTTCCTTTTTGGCTCCAAGCGCTGAACGTATCTGTCGTGGAACTCTTGTATACGTTCTGTCGATGCTGTTTAGACAATGATTAAAAGAAAGATTTTGGGAAGACATGATTTTACTTCGTTTATACCTCCAAGGGCGCATAATGTGTATAGACCATGCGGTAGATGGTTTGCTAAGTAACCCTGGTAGACAACGTCGTACGTGTAATGAGCTTTGCTTAGTAAATTTTCAGTTAGTTTATACGCTCCATCAGCTACCCGCAAAGTTAAATGTGAGGGGGCCATCTTCAGTATCCCAGACGTATTTTGTCTGAAATAATTTTAAAAGTTCTGTGGTTTTTAGGTGATTTTTAGAGTACAGTAGTGAAATCATAAGATTGTGCAACTTTTTATTTCAGGAGTAAATTTTACTAGTGAAATGAAATGTTGCATAATCTTATGATTTCGTTACTGTAGTGACACACCGACCCAGGATTTGGAGATAAGATATTTTGTCAAAAGCTTTGTTAGGATCGATGTCATATGCTTGTGCAGTCGACATTAGGCTTTGAGGGGGAAAAGTGTACTAAAACATTTAGGGTGTGTAAAAAAAGTATGAAAATTGTACTAAAAGTGCAAGGAGGTGTACTAAAAGAGTGTGAATTGTACTAATAGTGCTTTAACGTGTGAAGGAAGTGCAAGGATGGGTACTGGAAGTTGAATGTGTACTAAAAGTGTACGAATGTACGCTAAAAGTGTTGAAACGTGTACTAAAAATATTATGGGTAAATAAAGAAACCGTTACTGCAGGTGTTTTTTCAGCATTACTTTTTGAATATTTTTTTTAACTTTTATTGCCTTAACAAAATCTTGGAACGGGAACGTACTCTCTCTCTCTCTCTCTCTTTTCTTCTTATTATTATTTTGTTAGTAATATTCAAGTTTCAAGTGTTTCAGCTCAAAAAGTAATATTTTAAAGTGCTGTAACTGTAACGGGTATGCTCATGATATTGAGAGAAAATAGCAAATGCCTTAAAAGTAAAAATTCACTTCCAATTACCTGTAACATAATCTTCTTCCGATAGATTCAACTTTGATCACTATACTCTTCAAACTTGTATATCCTAAAGGTATTATAAATGAGGACCCATCTAAGGTACTTGTGGAGAGTGCGGGTGACACTAACTTCTCAAGAGTAAAAAAATTTTCTGTTGAAAAGTGTCCGCATAAGTAAGTTGCTTTTAATGTCTAGAACTCGAAGGTGAAGGTTTCGAGTAAAGTTTCATGACCCCATTTGTACTTACGTATTTGTTAGCAGCGCACAGTAAAGGCAAATAATAATCCAAAAACTTGACATGGTAATACAATACGATACTTTTCAAATAATCACAAATAAAATAAAAAATTTGTGGATACTGTTTGCTGCAGCTGTTCGTTGTGCTTTTGTTGAAGCTGCTATGCAGAACCGTTCCACCTATTTATTATAACCTAAACAGTTTGTAAACATTTCGAGTTATGGCGCAGTTCATCTTATAGCTTATATTTGCGACAATTTCGATAAAAAATGAATTTTATTGAAAAAAAAGTTGATGACTGACTTACTTTGAACACTTTGAGAGGAGGACAGATTTTACTGAATGTTTGATACAACACTTACAAATTGCAACTTCGAAAATGCTACTAAACGAAAGAAAGATGAATTATTGAATGTCTATAAATAAACAAATTGTTCGAGATATCAGTTTCACGTATCCAAACA
This sequence comes from Pseudolycoriella hygida, assembly GCA_029228625.1. Lineage (NCBI taxonomy): Eukaryota > Metazoa > Arthropoda > Insecta > Diptera > Sciaridae > Pseudolycoriella > Pseudolycoriella hygida. The sequence continues at coordinate 43,946,410 of CM055404.1, read as the reverse complement.
AAAACGAAACCAAAGCAAAAAAAATCAATCGTTTATTCAGTGATAACAGAATTGTGTTGTGTACTGTTTTAGGGTGGAGTGAAGGAATAGACAATTTACTTCGTACAATTGATAATTATTTAAAATTTCTTAGTAAAAACTTAGGACAGAGTAACTCGTATTTATGCAAATGCATCGTATAGCATCGTAACATCAAAAACACAAACTTGTCAAATAGAAACCGGTTAGACGCGTTAAACGTTTTTTTTACAAATACGCAATAAATATTTGCATCATAAGAAGAGAAACCACGTAATTTCAAAATAAGTTCGAATTCGAACTATTTACGGACGGGTTGACACAGTGGTTAGCGTACTGGCCTTCCACCAAAACGATCGGGGTTCAAATCCAGTGTCGGAAAAATTCTACATGGAATTTTTCTATGAAGTGTAGCGCTTTAATAACGTCCTAAAGTTCACTCAAGCTTCAAAAGTTGGGTAGTTGTGGTGTGTTTTGTGCCCATAACAACGTACTGAATGAATCGTATGACGTATGCCATATACGATGAAGCTGTGTACGAAATATCTAAGCCTACAAGGCGAGATAATAATCATGCGCCTCACAATTCTTGGACTAATTGAATAAGGCGCTACATTCGCATTACTCTGAGAAGTGGTTCGGAAGTCACGTTAAGCCGGTGGTCCAGACAACACTTGTTATAAATAATATATATAAACATAACCAAAGACCCGTACGTATCAGAATAGATGTGACAAACAGAATAGATGTGGCAAAGTGACTCGAAGGTACCTAAATATACAAATAAGCAAACAATCCAACGTTTTCTGTTCTTTTATAACTGTAAGAATTTCAAAGATCCATAGAAATTACCCAAGGTAATGTCAAAGGCCCTACCGAAGTACGTCTCAGACCATTCAAATCTAGAAAAGCTTATATCCAAGGACTAAGTCGTTTTTCCCTCAAACCCAAAAACACGTGTTATCTAAAATTTTATTGTCTACAACTTTGTCCTTGGAAGCAACTTTCTACCTCTCATAGTTCTGGAGATCTGGGTCATCCTGGCCAATTATTGAAGTGACCATATACCAGGATTTGGCCATATTTCCACAAAACCCTGAAACACGTGTTCGCTTAAATTTAATTCTCTACAACTTTGCCTTTGAAAACCAACTTTCTAACTTTCACAGTTCTGGAGATCCAGGTCATCCTGCCCAATTATGGAAGTGCCCATATACATGGTTTGGGCCATATTTCACCAAAACTCTGAAACACGTGTTCGCTTATTTTAAATTCTCTACAATTTCGCCTTTAGAACCAACTTTCTAACTCTCATTGTTCTGGAGATCTGGGTCATCCTGCCTAATTATGGAAGTGGCCATATACCAGGATTGTGTCACATTTCCCCAAAACCCTGAAACACGTGTTCGCTTAAATTCAATTCTCTATAACTTCGCCGTTGGAACCAACTTTCTAACTCTCATAGTTCTGGAGATCTGGGTCATCCTGCCCAATTATGGAAGTGGCCATATACCAGGATTGGACCATATTTCCCCAAAACCCTGAGACACGTGTTCGCTAAAATTTGATTCTCTACAACTTTGTCTTTGAAAGTAAATCTCTGTGTTGCGTATTTAAGCAAATACTGAAAAAAAACCATCTCTTATCATTTTGGCAGAGAAATTTATTTTCGCCCATTCCATGGCTCCCAGTGCCCAGACCCCTGACCCGATTCCAACAAAAAAAATTCCCCAGTTTTTGGGCATCAAATGCTTTCATTTGACACCAAATTGAGCAATTTCCGTGCTTTACTTGCTGAGGTATTTGCGAAAAAGTTTCACCGACCCTCGAAAAACCATGTTTTTGGTCACTTCCTCGACCATATCTCCGGAACCACTTGATCGATTTCGCTCATGATCGAACTTGAGTCATGGGAGTCATGTACCTTTCAGGGAAAAAAAGATTAGGCTGATCGGTTGAGCCGTTTGGAAAAAAAGTGGAGACGGACAGACAGACGGACATTTTTTTATTGCTGATTCGTCATCTCTAGACGATAATAGATGCATCCCCCACCTCCCACCTCGATCTACCCCATGTTATAATAAAATTGTTTGTAGTAAACGTATAGGACCTCTTTTTGCATCAAATAGAATTTTTTACTTCTGCGCAGCTTTTTAACACTGCAAAAACTTGCGCAGAAGTACAAAATTCTATTTGATGCAAAAATATATTTCCGTAAGTGTAATCTGCCTTACGTGTTAACTATCTAGTTGTCAAAAAACCAAATACAAATATTCTGCAGTCCTAACTTCGATAAAAGCATGCTGAAAGCTCAACGCTTTCTATTTCTATACAAAATGTATGTAAAGCTTGAAAGCTTTCATTTTGACTCACGATGTTATAAGCTAGCAGGGCGGCGTATGTGTTTATACGAGCGAAATGCGAGTGCAGTTAGCCGAAGTTTTGATTTTATGCGCTTAAGGATTTTCATATAATTTTGCAGAGAGTAGAACATTTCAAGTTCATTTTTCGGGCCTAATTACTCATACGTTTTCAAAGGGAAGCCATGCTGGCTACTTTTTAAGATTTGACGCCTTTGGTTTGGGATGCAAATTTCCCACTCGTCAAAATAACAAGGCTGCGGCTATTCGGACGCAGCGTCCGAATAGCCACCTCCATTAGTATTGACTAATTTTACGCACGTCCGAATAGCCAGCCCCATTAGTGTAGACTATTCGGACGCTCAAAAAATCGTGGAATAAAATTTCGGGCGTCCGAATGGCCTACACTAATGAGGCTGGCTATATATATCCTAACAACTCCCGTCAAAAATCCCGACAATTAAAATCCCGAATACACAAATCCCGACTGCAAAAATCCCGAATGCAAAAATCCCGAAAATCCGAAATCCCGAATGAAAACAAAAATTGTGAAATATTAAAAATCCTGATTGCTACGAGTGAATTTGAGTTTGGGGGGCTCTGCCCTCTCACCTCCGCGCCTGCGGAGGGTTTATTTTTTACGCGGCTGGCTTTTTTTACGTCTTACAGGCGGCCTAACGTGCACGTGCATGGGGCTCTGCTCCTTAGACACCGCAAGGGGGTCTGTACCCCCTTGACCCCTCACAGCGGGGGCCGCCGCTCCTCGACCCCGCTTATTTTTATTTTTACCTTCGCTGAGACGCAGCTCAAAAAACTTCTTTCTCCTTAAACCCAGTCAACAATAACTGGACGTCATGCACGCCATTAAGTAATTGTAAATTAACAAGTCGCTAGACTATTTCATTGTATTCATGTGACTACAACCACACTCGAGATTTGACTTGCTAATACATTTCGGTAAAAATTGTCTGGATTTTTGTTATTCCGGATTTTGGATTTTCGGGATTTTTGGATTCGGGATTTTAATTTTCGGGATTTTTGACGGCCACCATACTAATTTGGTTAAGGCTCAGAACAGGTCAGGCTTCGCTTCACCTGAACCTGAAAAAAATTACTTATCTTTATTACTGATCATAAGGCTCTGCCCAAAACCCTGTTAGGGAATATTTTCTCCTCGCCATCGCTTTTTTTGTTTGCCTTAATGTTCATGGCCTGCGGCACTGCTTTTCCCTTATTAAATCGGATACTTGCGGTAATACGTTATCCGGTGTTTTGTCCAGATTTCGTTTTTTATGTAAAGGTTTCTGATGTAACACAATTCGTAAGGCACAAGATCCTGAAAGCACAAAATTCAGAAGGATGGCACGATATCTGGGCTGCATAAAATCCAGACGGCGGCACAACGTCTTACGTTAAAGGTTATCTGACCCTTATACACCGAAAGGTGGATATTCTCCTCTTGATCCCTTCTGTAGAGGCTGTCGTGAACCTCTCTTTTCTTGTTTGCCTGACATGTTCACTGCCTGCACGCACTTACCATGATGCATTATCCGGATTTTGTCCGGGTTTTGTCCTGATTTCGGATTTTGTCCAGTTCGGATTTTTTTTCCGGATTTTGTGCGACAATTCCCACAAATAAAACTTTTAACCTTTACAAGACGTGGCAAAGGAGTGTGTCGAATACAAAAAAATTTTCGTGCAAAGGCAGATTTATACCGCGTCCAAATAGTTGATACAAGTTGAGCTGACTATCCGGACGCGCGTCCGAGTAATCGATACTAGTGCAGCTGACTATTCGGATGCGGCGTCCGAATAGTTGATACTAGTGGAGCTGACTATTCGGACGCGCCGTATGGGCTCTAAATTCCTAGCAGCCTTGACACGGTAACGGGGAAGTTCGTGCAGGCGCGATTCACAATATAACACTTTCCTTATACGAAATGTCATATTGTGAATGACGCTCGCGCGAAGTTCCACTTCTTATGCAGGAATTTCGCGCCGTATGGGGGCAGCGCAGCAGCGTAATGTCTTGAAAAGAATCGCTCGTAATCAGCCTCATCGTGTGTGTTGGTTTTCTATAAACGTCAATTGTAATTTTTCTGTGTACGATTTCACACATAGTGTTTAGAAACGCAATATTTCCATTATTTTGCCTTTCGACTGTAAATCTAATTGTTCCACCGTCATTCAGAACAGAAGGAAGTTTGATGATGTCCAAAAGGTGTTTGAAGAAAATATAGATACTTTCAAGGATGGAGCAATTAGACTCTACATGCTTGGTAACAGGCTTGCGTGACACTAGTGTTACAGGAGGGAGGGGGGGAAGTCCAAATATGCAATTTTTGCTTTACGTAATTTATGAACGGCCGCTGTTCTATAAAATATAATGCTCACTATTGGCAGCTTTTGCGTTGAAAAGAAAAAATAATAGCTTTAATATCTACTTGCAATATTGAGTTGCAAATGCGTAGACTCGAAACTCGAAGACAAGTTTAAAAAAAGCCCTGCTGGTCTCATTCCTAATAGAAGGCACTACGATTAGGGGTCATTCATAAAGGATGTCACGTTTGCTATGAAAAATGAGTATCCATAAAAAGGTAATAACTCAGTCAGGACAGCAAATTCTGTTTATAGAACTTTGGCTATCCCCCCAAATAGGGGGGTGTTTGGTGGGGTAGCCGGAGTACTATAAACAAAATCTCTGACCAGTTAGCAGATATGGACTTTGTGGAGTTTATAGCAAGCGTGACATCCTTTATGAATGACCCACACTAATACTAATTTCTGTATTCATACCCAGTATGTACGGAACATATCAGACATATCTGTTTTGTTTCAGATTAATCTGAAAAATTTTCAATCTGAATGTGATCTGGAAATTTTATTTTTGATCTGAAATCGATCTGATCTGATTTGATCTCAATTTGATCTGAATTGTGTCTCGATGGAACTAAAACAATTTTTTGTGCTCGAAATTATAACAAAGGTATTAAGATTACCTACATAAAGACTAGAGACCCAGAAGTGAGTACCCCAGGGTGTGGAATGGAATGGAAACTGTTTATGATGAAGTGGGAAGTGTGCGGAATAAAGTGAGAAGTGTGTGGGATGAAGTGAAAAGTGTGTGGGATGAAGTGGAAAGGGTGTGGGATGAAGTGGGAAGTGTGTGGGATGAAGTGAAATGTATATGGGATGATGTGAAAAATGTATGAGACGATGCGGAAACACATCCTACATAATTCCAACTTTATCCTACACACTTCTCACTTACAAAAATTAAATGTTTGATGGCGCCAAACTAAATAATTAAGTTTTATCTGAAGTCAATCTGAAAAAATATCTGATATGAGCTGAATCTGAAAAGTAAAGATATGAAATGTTCAGATCAGATCAGATAATTATTTACAGTAATCTGAACTGATCTGAAAATTCAGATTTTCCTATTTTCAGATTCAGATCAGATAAAAACCAACTGTTCTGAACCCTACACACTTTTAATGTGTGCCATATCTTAACCAATGAAGCGATGCTTAAGCCGTCAAGCAAGAATATATTATGAAAGTCACTAACTTTGACATAAGCCGTTAACGCAGTGTGTATAAGTATTTTGAGCTGACTGTACCTACATTAAACTGACGATATTAAATGTGAGACGGAGGTTAAAGGCCCGATTGTGATTTGATAATAGTTTTCGTAATTTTTGTTTAACTGCTAAGAACGAAAAATCACTATGACCTAACAGTCGATTATCTAATATTTATAATAATATTTGCTTCTACTAACTCTAATGTATCAGATTTTGACACACAAAATCAAAATCAAAAAGGCAAATACTTCCGTTGTGCGTTGTGGTAATTAAGCGAGTTGACTGGGTAAGTGAAACGAAATTTGAGTTTAATTTTAATTTATTTTATTTATAGGTCGAGTGAATTCATTTATATATTTTTTATATTTATATTATTGCAATATACAATTTCTTTTCCTTTTTTTTTGTTTATTTTAGTATTTTCATAATGTCTTTTAATATTTTAAGTTAAACAGTTTTTTCATTTAATGTCTCATTATTTTGCAATAATTTTTTTTTCTATATAATTTTCATAAATTGGAATGATTATCTTCCCAAAAAATTATTTTTTTTTCTTTTATTACAATAATTTTTTAATTTTCATTTTGAATATCTTAAAACAAATTTCATTCTAAGCATTTCTAATTTCCATTGTTCTTTTATATCACTAACGAAATTAACTAAATTATTTAAAATGTTCATTTTAGACTAGAAATTTGGTTTAATTTTTTTTTCTTTTATTTCTCTTTTTTTAATTTATTTACTTATAAAAAAACTCTTTATACACGTGTCCTTTTTTGCTTTGTTTCAAATATAACTAATATCCTTTTTAACAATAGAAAATGTTTAGATCACATATTTTTTATGTTTTTTTGTTTGTCTTAAAATTGTGGGAAAGTTATCATTGCGATGTGGATAATAATTGAGTAGCGTATTTATTTTCTAAAATGTAAACAAAATATATCAAACATGGTTCAATTTCATAGATTTAGTAAAAAAAGTTTCATTGAGCATTTTGTTGTTGTTTTTTTTAGATTCAAATCATAATTTTAAAGTCTTAGAAACAGAAAACGATTGGCGGCATTTTTAACTATCGTCGCCACCTTCTATGTTGAAAAACAGTCGCGTTCAGTGTGACATTTGTCAAAGTATAGCGAATTTCATTGCGAAATTTTAGAAAATATATTTTGCTTAAAAGTTCAAACATTTCATGATGAAATTTGATGTACTTTGACGGAAACCGATGACACACTAAATGCGTAATTCACCGTGACGACACTAGTTAAATATCACGTCGTCAATACAATGAGCAAGTTAGAAACTAATTGCTTTTTTTCGAAATCAAAACGTTCATTAATAATAATTTTTTTAAAAAGATTTTTTTAGTGTCTTGGTTTAGTTTTGGTTAGTTGTACCTATAATTTATTTCATTTTTTAAAACCTAAGTAAATACATGTACTTTTATTATATACATTTAGAATCATGCCAATATTTAGTAAAATTTATTTACAAGATATTTTAGCAAAAAATAGTTTCCTCGTAAAATACCAAATAAATAAATTAATGTAAATATCTAGGAAAATGTATTTTAAAATATGGCAAACATGATTTTTCCCCAATCATAATTTCCCATTTTTTCAAAATACAAATTCAAATGTTTGTCTTAAAAAAACATTTCTTATTCATCTTTTGTTTGCATTAAATATATTCGTTTTGTTTGTAATTCAATTAACTCGACTAATTTCTGATCTTACTAATTAAAAGTTTTTTTTTTCATCTACAATTTATGATAATTTTTCTTTTATATATTTTTTTTACCTTTTTATAGCGAATTCGAAGTATTAATATATTTTTAATGTGCTTATAAATACAGGTAATTTCAATATATTCATTAACTATTTATCTGAATGTTTCAAAAGGTTTTTTTTGTTCAAAATTATACACGTCACATTAACAAAATAAATAATTTAAAAAATTTCAGTTAAAAAAAGTGAAAATATCAGATGAAGGAGCTAAAGGAGTCAATTTTCTTTCTACAAAATTTATTTAATATTTGGAATCTTTTAACTGATTTTTTTTTAATTTTGCAACTGAAATTTTCATTTTTTTAACTGACGTTTAATACGATCCAAAAATCGCTCTGGTGCAGAGAATCAAAAAATTGGCTGAATAAATCTGCCCGATGGAACAGGGGCCAAATAAAATTATTACACACACTGATAGATAATGGGGTCCCTACCCACCATTTTACATCTCTTCCTTCGTTACATTCCACATTCTTTTCCAATTAATCATTGATCAACTGATGTAGTGTTTCACCAGTACATCAGTGTTTTCGTCACTAATCACAAAAGCAGCTTTTTCGCCACTAATATTGAGTTAAGAAAGCCGTTTTCGTCACGACTTCGGATACGAAATAGCGTTGTTGTCGCACCCTGATTTCGCACTTGTTGAAAAAATTTATATTAACCAACCAGCTGCCGTACTAGCTACCCAACACATACTAACGCCGAAAAAATTAAACGGCGCGATACTTGAAATAATAGTTTTCGATAAAAGTTTCGTATGAAGGTAGCTTAACGCATTAACAGGCGAGTTCGGCAACACGTATATCAAACAACATTTTTTGCAATTCTCTGGCAAAAAACGAGCGAAAATTTTTCGAAATTTCAATTTTTCGAACTAGTGCGTAGAAACACCCTTTACGCACTAGTGCGATAAAATTTTATCACACTAGTGCGTAAAAGCGATTTTTGTGCACTAATGCGAAAAAATTTGTCGCACAAGAGCGTTAAAAAGTTTTATGCAACGTATACTTGCGAGTGACTTATATAAGATTATTGCCATACGTGGATAACCCGAATTTTATTGTTCAAGTTGGTATTAAACGACAACGAGCGTCAGCGAGTTAGTTTAATACACACGAGAACAATAAATGAGGGAATCCACGAATGGCAATACATTTTTTTATTGCATAGGAGATAGTAGGTCGAACATTGAACGCACCCAATATTATGATTATAATTTAGCACGCTTTTTGCTTCTCAGTCGTCTCAGTCAATCTCATCGATCTATATGAGAAAAATTTTCTATTTGTATCGTTTTACCTCAACAAACCAAGTTACTAATGAATGTGGGAAAACTTTACTTTTAGTCGTATCAGTAATTCGTTCGTGCCAAAAAACTCAATTGTCATAGACACAATTTTCCATACATTTCTGGTCGTCTATAGTACGACGCTGACGCAACTAAAAAAATTTGCCTAGTAGACGTCTAGAAATGCATGCAAATGTGTGACTATTACAATTGAGTTTTTTGGTACGAACGTTCAAATATGGGTGCCTGGCGGGACCGGAAACGACTTGTGGAATATCGAGGTTTATATTTTTTGTGAATTCTTTATCAAAAATAAGGTTTAGTCTCAGAAGTAAGTAAATTCTTGTATCGCTTGCCTGATTTTATATCGACGTTCAAAATTTTGTTTTGCAAAAAAAGTGAGTTGAGCTTTGACCTTTCCCAAAACTTATTTCCATTTTTTTTACTCCTAAAAATAACAAAAATTATTGCGTAATCACTTTTTATCCAAATGCAACAGGACCGCAAATCGATTTTTTGACGAAATGCGCCCCTACTATTCTATTTTGACATTAAACGTTGCCATTGAAACTATTTGTATGTCGTGCCTGTCAAATCATAAAAGAGAAAATCGGATTTATCCCTCTTGACAGAGGAATTTATCCCTCTAGACGGATAAGTACTGACAATAAAGTAACGTTTATCGCCTCAAAATATTGCGTTTAATGTGAGATTTACTATCTCCTATGCAATAAAAATATATATTAGAGATAAGCGGGTCGACTTTTTTTCAAAACCCGACCCGGACCGAACCCGACCCGAAAATGTTTTTCGAAACCCAAAAAAAACCCGTTACCCGAACTGTTTCGAAACCCAACCCGATTAAATGTTTCGAAACCCGAACTGTTTCGACACAAGACTCGGACCGAACCTGATCCGATTGAATTAATGTGAGATGAATGTCAAAATTAGATATTCATTTTTAGAAACATCAGGAAAAAATCCTATTTCAGTGAGCTCGAAATGTCATTGCTGTAAAGCTGTGAGACAAAATGTTAGCTTTGAGTTTCCCAATACGGGGAAATTAATTGTCACTTTCAATTTAAAGTTAATTGTCAGTTACAATTGTTACAATGGACAATTAGCTTAAAAATCGTCATAAAATTCATTCTTTTTCTTCCCGTTTTCACTCATTCACTCATCACTCATTCCTAAATAAAGTACTTTGCAGATCATCGAACTTAAAACATAGGGCAAACACTTCGTCAAAAGATGAGCAATCATCAGTATGCGCATATGTCACATATAGAAAGAAGCAACCGGAGTGCTCTACTAAAATTAATTTGGCTGTATCACCATTGACTTGGGTACAAATTCAGAGGCATACTAAGCCCGACTAACTTTTAGACTATTCTGATTATTCATAAATCATCATAAACAATGAAATGAGTATTCTCAATCTAGTACTAACTGAAAGTCTACAGTGTAAATTCACATCAACGTTGCAAAATATGAAATTTAAAATGAAAGACCGGGACCCGAAACAAATGATCTGGAAACCCGACCTGACCCAAACCCACCCCAACCGAACCCGACCTGACCCAAACCCGACCCGACCCGATTAAAATTTTCGAAACCCGAAACCCGTGAACCCGATAAAAACAATTCGGGTTCGGGTTCGGGTCGGGTTTTTCATAGTTTCGGGCAACTCGCTCATCTCTAATATATATATGAAAACCTATTAAGCAACTGAGTTGCTGAATTGGTTTTCATATATTTATTAAGTCACTCCCAAGTACTTTTTGCATAAAACGTTGTATGAAACACGTTGCGAAACGGAAACTTTTGTCACACGATGTGTTTTCACATCTCTTGATATACGTTTTTCCTTTTCGCAACTTATTGCATAAATTGCTATTGTCGCACTAGTGTGAAAAGTGATCTCATGCTTCACCGGAATGACGCACGAAAAAGCAACTTTTTGACCATTAATTGCAAAAAAAATTATCTAAAATTCGATTTTCTTTCACTATCAAGGCCTACGGTTCTCTCTAACGTACAATAATGCTTAAAAAAAAGGGAATGTACATTTTAAATGTGACGTAAGGTAAAAAAGACTAGAATGATACGAAATACCGAAATCTAGTGCTTATGAACTAAGAGTAGTTTCATTATTTTTCTACTAAATACACGAATTGAATACGGCGCGCCATCTCGTCGGTCTATGTGACAAATAGTAACAATAATAATCTGCCTTAACAACCCATGAAGGGTTAGGGGCTAGATCATTATTTACTAGTTTCGCTACTTTTGTGGTTCTACTTTTTGAGATTCTTTCATTACCGCAAAGTTTTTACAGTGTACTGTGTGGTAAGCTGTGCGAGAAACCCAGTGCCATCAATGAGATGTACTAGGAGCGGTACTAGTAGGAGTAGAGTACCGGCACCTCCCAACCATGCCTTCCACCGGTAAGCCGTACGCTGGCGCTACACTCAACTTTACATGGCTTGAACCGATTCAATCAGCTTTGTTTTGTTTACAAATCTATCAATCGAAACAAATCCGTCCGCGGTTGAGTTTCGAACCAACGCACTGACAACTCGATATCATAGTATAGGAAGCAGACATGTTAACCACTACGCTATCGAGTTTCTATACACGTCTTCATGATGAAATTCATTTGTAAATGTAACATTTAGAAATTCAGTCCGCTTTATGTGAAGCGATGGTTATTACTGTCTTGACAGCCTATCATGAAATTTCGTGTACTTTGGCATAAGCCGCCGTCGCGAGGATTCACCAAGAAATGAATGAAAAATTCAGCGTGAAGGAAGATGCAATTCTTCACTTTTGTTTACAAGCCCCCATGTGTGTAAGACATATGGTAGAATCATGATCTCAAACTTTATTTTGATTTGGTAGTCTGTGTCTTTGCACCTCTGCACGCAAGACGATTTTTCGACGAAACAACTCCCGTTTACACTTAATTGCTTAATAAAAGATGTTTATGGGAAAATTCGCGTAAATCAATTTATTTTGCTTTCAACAAAAAAAAAATTATGTGAAAATGTATTTTATGTTTTTTATGACATTTTCCTTTTCAAACACGTTATGGCAGTGCATTTATTTTTACATTTTATACAGAAGAAAATTATCTTTATAATCGATCTTGGCTGAGGGATAAAAGTGTTTCGACACTTAAAAGAAAAATAATGGCAATTGTAATGAAATGTAGACTTTTTGAGATTAAAATTTATTTATTTTTTTTTACGGTGTTTATTATGTGACTTGAAGGCAAAAAAGAGCAGAAGAAAAATAACTTTCGATCACGGTTACGCCTACAGGGTCTTCTAGGTCTACTAACTCTTAAGCGTCAAAAGTCATTCTTCAAGTCAACCCTATGAATTTGGGATAAAAGTTATGAGCAAAATGTGATAAATCACACCATTTCGGTGGGTGATAATTTGACAAATACGACTGTTGCGCTACAAAAATAGGATTTGTATCGGGCGCTTCCGCTCAGTTTCCGCTCAAAGTTTTTTGGCTTTGAAAACAAAATTTAAGGAGACGAATAATGAAAAAAAAAAACAATTCCGCAATATCAAACGATTCTCTGCGGATCTGAGTTTTTCCTATCCTTCACGTGCCTAAAGGCGTTGAAGAAGTGGGTGATGTTAGAATAATGCCAAAGAAAGGACTGAAGTCCCTTTTAGGGAAGAGCGATTACCGGACCTCTGTCGATTATTGGACTCTTGATTGACTCCAGATTTAAGCGAAAAAACCGGGCCTTCATGTTATATATGAATGCCCTTTGAGACTGAGGATTCTTGAATGTCACGTGATACGCAAGCGCAGTACGCAAACTGCCAAGTAGCAATTGATCACCAGATCTGTGTGTCGTCATCCAACTGATAATTCTTTACCATCGATTTAAGAAATAAATCCCAAAAAAATCTCAGTACTTCTGTCACAGTTCTTTCAATCCTTTGATTCTGCTTTCCAAATTCTTCATTGAATATCCCATAGCGGGTCAGCCTTTGACGTATGTATTGAAATAATTTTGCAGTCTAAATGACTACGAAATGATGTAAAAAGAAAATTTTTCTAAAAAATGCGCAATTCCATCATTTTTTCTTGTAACCGAAGATTCGTATCGCTTGAAAAACACTTTTTTCGAAAGTTGAAAGTTTACACGATGCTATAAAAGTTAAATTCCGTTAAGTTTTGTAGATTTTACGTAGTTTCGTTTTGTGCAAAGACAAGCCACAAATTGTTTTTCTGTTTGTTTTTCATTGAAATTAGAAAATTGTTTATAAAATCTGTTTTAATAATTAAAATTATTTTTCTTCAATTTTTTTATTGTTTTTTTTAATTATTTTTTTTCCTAGTGCGCTTCATATAATGTTTTAGGTTTATTTATCATCCATAATATTTAATTATTTGACTATTATTTCTCTTTCATTATTTTACTTTTAATTAATAATAAATTTAGAATTTTTCTTTCATGTAATTATTTTGCATCGAGTAGTTTTGCTTTTTGTTCTTCATTAATGGTTTTCATATTAACTTTCTAGAATTAATTTTACAATATAATTTTATTTCATTTTCATTTTTTTCTGATTTTAGGCTAATAACAATTTAATCTGCAACAGGTCTTCAAACGGTCTAGGGTGTCTAGAGGGCAATTATTCAAAAAATGTTTGGTTGTGTTTATTCGATGTGTTCATTATTTCTATTTAAAGGTTCTTTGTTTCCCTTTCTCTGGAAGAAACTTACTTTCCTCGAGTCAATAATGTCAAAATGGAAACGTTAAATGCAACAACATTTTTTTAGGGGAGGGGTACGATTTGCTAAATGCTTCTGGTTATTAATTTCAGCATTTCAACGAACTTTTCTACCAAAATGTGGCACTTGTGATTTATCATTAGGGCTTTTCAGAGTTGAAACAAACTCATGGGATGAGAAAGAATCTGTCTGAGTCTTGAGGAATAAATAAAAACATTTTTCTTTATGTAAACGCTCAGAGGTTTCCATTCTTATTGGAGGAGAGAAAATAACTTCCGGTTCGCGAAACTCGGCACAATTTATTCCTTAACACTTAAAGGAAATTTTGGAGTTTATTACAAACTTCATTTAAATTATGCCAAAATTTGTTTTTTCTTTGCCTATTTGCCTTAGAACATTAAAAGACAAAGAAAACATCTTTCCCGCTGATAACATAGATAACAATAAGAAACAGTAAACACTTAACAGCTGATAATTTACATTTACGCTGACAACGCCAAAAATGATTTTTCAAATCTCATGTGTCAATACCGGGTGTTCATTACTCGCAATCAACAAATTGGTCGTCAGATGTGTCGCTGTCGGTCCCTTTTTTTTAAATCAGCAATGTTTTTGTCAATAACTTTTTCCAACGTGAACAAAGTCACCATAATTCGCGTACAGCAGATTTTGATGTTTGTTTTTGTGTACGTGTATTAGGGGTGTCCAAAATTGTATGGGAAAATTACAATGTTGTTAACGATGTTGCTGAGCGTGCTATTAGTCAAATGACAACATACAACAGCTTTTTGACCGACAATGAGAAGAAGAGGCAACAAATAATACAAATTGTAGAGGATCACTGTCGCCGTTTCCCTCGAAAAATCAACAAGAAGGACCTTCTGAAGCAATAAATCCACATTTTTGTTATTTTCCTTCTTTTTTTTTTGATACTGTGAACTAAAAGAATTTATATTTTCTTACTTTTTTTGCAAAATTATTGTATTATTGTGTAGAAATATATTCCATTTCTTCTAAATAAAATCATAGCGTGAAAACTTGAAATTTCTGGGACTCCCCTGAGAGAGATATAATGTTTTACACCGAAACCTATTAGTTCCATGCTAATTCAAATAAAAAATAGTTTTGAAACATTTGCACATGGCTTCAGGCTGGAAAGGTCGCCATGCAAGACGATCATTGCCGGACTCTCACGGTTGGTAAAATGCCTAGATGCACCTATAGACCCAAAAACGTTTTCTTACTGAAGGATTTAATCAAACTTGCCCTAACATGACTCTTCATCATACCTATGATATGACCAACTTAATGAGATCTTACATTTTCATCGATTTTTATGATGTTTTGCATGTTTCGTCGTTGAGTTACCCCTAAATCACCTCGGATTCAGTTGTGTCCACGAACATTTTTCTTCCTGGTACCCCAAAGTGTTTGCAACTTCAATTTTTTGGACACCCCTAATGTGTATGGAAATAATTATTACGTATCTGCAGGAAAATTTATTGATCTTCGAGGAGGAAGCTTGTATCCCGCGCCGAAGGCAAGGGATATAATTCTCCGAGAGGATATAGTATATTTCGTTCGTTGCGGCAAAAAGTATGTATATGTATATATGTATATGTAAAGTATGTATATGCGGCGAAAAGTATGTATGTATAGACCTGTATATACGAGCCGTCGAAATAGCAGACTTTTCAAATCGAGTTGCTTAAAAAACACGAGTAAGTTCGCGAGTACCCCAAATTTATCCCGAATGATATGCATAGTTTTCAACCAACCAACGGAAGTTTTCTTTTTGCCAATCCCCTCCGGAAAGTGATCGTAACATGTATGTTTACCCCCTGCGAAAAACGAATGCTGAATAATTTCCTGATGTTCCACTAAAAACCTACCTCATTTGATTACATGGTTGAACTGTGAAAGTACATTCGGTCCACCAATAAAACAAAATAATAGATTGTCGCACACAAAAGCAATGGATCAATATGTGGTTATCTACATTTGAAATGTATATTTATTGACAACTCATATTTAGAAAAGAAATAAAGTCAAAAATATTACTTTCGATTGTGTCGGTACTTTTATCTATCTAGAACGATAATCTCGAACTTATCCCTCTAGAGCAAATTTACTTATCTTGATATATCTGTCCTCGATAGATAAAATAGCATATGCTTCTCTTGCCAAAATTGTTATTTTGACGTGTGGTACTATGACCCACGCCTTCGGCGAGGGCCACATTGCCCCACACGTCAAAACAACAATTTTGGCAAGAAATGCATAATCTACTATTCTTCTTATTTTGAAAGTCGCGCGAAATAATTAGTTATATTGGCTCACACCAAATGGCATTTCATACATTCTCACTATATCAAAAGGGATATTTTTATTTATTAAGCGAGTAGTTTTGCAATAGTTTTATTTTGAGATCGAGTGTGCTTTGAGAGGAACAATTTTAATTGAATTTTGTTATTGAAAATTGAAAATATTGTGACACAACGCAATAATTACCATCTCTCTGTATGTCGCAAACGAATTTACATTTTCGATAAAATCTGCCGCTCACTCTTCGTCAAGTATTTTGATCCCTTTTATAAATCTTAACGACGTCCACGATGTCCTATGACATTGTTAATTTTTTTTGTTTACAAATTTTATAGAAAATGCAGCAATTTATCACTTTTCATGATTTCAGAAACACCATTTACATTTTATATTACCTCCTTCACTTGGGACGAAAACCGCTTTTCGTCACTAGGTAAGCAAAATGTTTTTATTCACAGTTTTATCTGCCAAAAAATATCCCAAATATCCCAACGCGGAAATACACTTTTCGCAGGGGGAAACATACATGTTACGATCACTTTCTGGAGGGGATAGGCAAAAAAATAAATTATTCTGCAGAGACGTAAGTTTTTATGCACCGAAGGAAGAAATCAACAAAACAAATTTTGATACAACACAGTAATGTATGACTTATCTCCCTAGACAGCCACTGAGGTGTATAAATACTGTTTGAACGTCGTGTACCCTTGGGTACTTTTTGCACGTCGTGTAAATAGTCTTCCTTGGGTGCTATTTGCACGAAAATATGACGTAAACAAAAAAAATGTATTGACAATTGTTCACGAAGCCTAAGTTATGATAAGAAATTTTCAGACAGAAATTAGACACACATGTAAGCGTTCGAACAAACCATTTCCGGACAAAATAAAACAGGACAAAATAATCCCGTGAAGATAACAGCTCCAGACTAAATAATCCCGACCAAATATTCCCAAACATAATAACAAGATTTACGCGGACAAAATATCCCCAAAACTTTTGTTAAAAGAAATGGTGCCCCTGTGTGAAAACTAAAATCGCACGAACAACTACAAATTACGCGACGGGGACGTGGACGAGGACAAAGACGGGGTCACAAAAAATGCATGAAATTTTAATTTGGATGACTTCTCATGAACCAGATCCTGCCTTCCTATCAAATGCACCGCCGCCAATGAGCAAAAAATTTTGAAATATTTTTGATACGAAATACAACAAGAAGTCATGGTAGAGTCTTTATTTCGCGAATAATGAAGTAGTGACTAAAGGTACATTTTGTCTTACCTAAATTGCTCAAGGGTAGACGTGTGCGCCGATCACTTCACGACGACGTGCTACCGAAAAGAGGCCACGCGTTTTTGCAAAAAATTTTCGGGAACTCTTTGTTAATTGTCATTTAGGGCGTTCGGACAACATATCTCTGGACAAAATAATTCCTCGACCAAAAATAACCCGGACAAAATAACCCCGGACTAAATTACTCAGGACCAAATAACCACAGACAAACTTTAGCAAACAGTAGCTCACGCTACGGCAGAGCTGGGAGTTTTACAGTACGCAAACACAAATTTAACTCAGACAAGCTTGCGCCGCAGTCCGCGAAGTTAATGGCGCCCCGAAAAAAGCGGAGTTCAGGGGTCAAGCTTAAGTATCCCCCTTTTCCGATGTCTAAGGTGAGTAGCACCTAGCGGGGTTTGTAGCAGAGCTCCATGTACGCAAGGCTGCCTGCAGTGTGTAGTTTAGCTCACTGCGGGCGAAATAAGGTCCGCTGCTCAAGGGTGAGAAGGCAGAGCCCTCCAACAGCAAAAATGCGCCGCCGCCGATCGACTTCACGCCGACGCTCATGTCTAATGGAGAATATTAGACCAAGGGAGAATATTTGCACGACGTGCAAGTACCATCAGGCTATCTGTATGACTTCATCAAATTTAATTTTCCAAGGGTCTCTTACTTCTTTCACAAGTTTTAGGTCACGGATGTGTATTTTATGTTTTGAGCTGAAAATGGGTTTACCTACAGCCGCCTTTTTTTCAGTACGCTGAATTTACGTGTTCGTTAAGAGACCATTGGAAAATTGAATTTTATGAAGCCATACACATACACAAAAACAAGCATCAAAATCTGCTGAACGCGAATTATGGTGAAGTAACGTCGCCCTTACTGGCATTGTTCACGTTGAAAAAAATTATTGACAAAAACATTGTTGATTTCACAAAAGGGACCGACAGCGACACATCTGACGACGAATTTGTTGATTTCGAGTAATGAACACCCTGTATTGACAAACTCTCAACACATGGGAGTTGAAAAATAATTTTTGGCGTTGTAGCGTAAATGTAAATTATCAGCTGTTAAGTGTTTACTGTTTCTTATTGTTATCTAATTTATCAGCTGGAAAGATGTTTTCTTTGTCTTTTAATGTTCTTATTTTGGTATAAGTCCCCTGATGATGAGCAACTTTGTGCTCAAAACTGCAGTAGGCAAAGAAAAACACAAATTTTGGCATAATTTAAATGAAGTTTGTAAATAGTAAACTCCAAAATTTCTTTTAAACGCAGAGGTTCATTTAAAACTCACACTAACTATGAGCAACTAGCTTCAAGCTATTAATTTATTAAACTGAATGTTTAATTTGCTCGAAAGCTATAATTTCATTGGCTCATTTTTGACCTACTAATCCATTCCTAGCTCCTTGTTCTGTGACAAAAACTTAAAATTAAGAGTTTTGGATAGATTTCAGACCGTTAGATTTAGATTCATAATTTTGGGACGATCAGTGATGATCATGAGACACAAGTCCTACAATGATAAGTGTTTGTCACGGTGACGGGTATTATCCCCCAGACTGAAAAAAATGGGAATTATCGCTCAGGGAATTATCGCCCAGGAATTATCACCCAGACAAATGGGAATTATCACCCAGGGAATCATCGCCCAGGAATTATCGCCCAGACAAATGGGAATTATCGCCCAGGAATTATCACCCGGGAGGGCATTTTCCTTATACAAATCTTGTGTTTTAGGTATTAGGTATTAAGAGGTATTTTCCTTGTACAAATTACCCGCTTCCCATTTGTTCCCATTTGTCTGGGGGATAATTCCCTGGGCGATAATTCCCTGGGTGAAAATTCCCATTTGTCTGGGCGATAATTCCCTGGGTTGTAATTTCCATTTGTCTGGTGGATAATTTCTGGGCGATAATTCCCTGGGCGATAATTCCCATTTTTTTCAGTCTGGGGGATAATTCCCCGGGGGATAATTCATGTCGCCGTTTGTCACTACGTTTTGTAACAGTCCGAATTTCGAATCCGAGGCTGATACGTTTTCCTTTCTGAGGTACAAAAGCAATTTGAGTTCTAGGCTACATCACTGATGATGTGACCGTCGTATTGCGGCAGCAGTAACATTGGAGGAAGTTTGGAATTGTTACCTCATCAGTTAGAGAGGGAAATTTTACACCTAACCAAGAAAGACGATAAAATGAATCGTTGTGCTTGAGAATTTCATTCGGTATTACTAAGGCGGATTCAGACGGGATCGCTCAACAACTGACCAAATATTCAACGTTCAACGTCAGAGAATTTAAAGTCCGGACATATCGACTTCTAGCAAGCCTACGATAGAACTCAGCGTAGAGTATTGTTGAATGAAAATTGATCCGACTTGTTAGCGCGACATCGGAGTTAAAGAAGTCAAGGTGCAAAATGACTTGCCTGATGCTTTTGCTGCAATGAAAGGGATGAAGCACAGCGATGCACGTCTCGCTTACTCTTCAATTTGTCTTTCGAATAATTGGTTGATAAAGTGTACGAAATGGCAGGCCAAGTGTCCGTAAAGTAAAGTAAGCTTAGTATTCGTAGACAAACACTAGAAAAACCCTTCCAAACTATGTCAGGTCTCAAACACGCTCTTAAAACTTGAAATCGTGTACACAGAGAAGGTTTTAGTTGCATTCCATTATAGAATGCCCTGAGGCGCCTCTGTGTTCAAAAAATATAATTTATTGAAACAGTTGTCCTCGTTAAAAACACTACGGAAAATCTTGGCCGTGCTCACTATGTTTCGCTATTTCGCTAATACAAACCATGAGTGGAAGCCTGACTAAATAAATCGAACCATCCGCGGATCGGCTTAAGAATTACAAAGTTTACAGTTTCGAACTTAAATTTTGTTAGCGCTCAAATATATCGCTAATTGGAACATAGAAAAATATTTCAGTAACTTACAACTGCTGCGAAATGTGTTAACCATTTATTTGTCTCCCTTTATAAATTCAGCACATTTTCTTGCTCGTTTCCTAACCACTTTAGCGAGTCCACTCAATCCGACAGTGTTGGTCAACTGCTGCCATCTATTGGTTATCGCACGAGATGACTCGAACGATACACTCAACAGAGAATTATTGTGATGTTCCGTCGTAAAGCTGTCGAAATTCTGGGATGTAGGGAAGTGATTCTGTGTCGTCAAATGAATTCCGATCGGTTTGGGATGTTGTTGCATCGTGGATGGTGTTGTTATGTTAAACAATTCGAAATTTCCAAGCGCGGTTGATGTCGAATGTGGTGGCAGTGCTGGATGGACCACAATAATTTCGTTCGATGAATGTGGTTGCGGTTGGTGTGTAGTATATCTAGATGTGTTTATGAACTTATATTCACTAAAATTATTATTTTCCATATTTTGATTAAGCAAATTGAAATTTTGATTATTTCGCGCGAATCGACTCGGTGTCAAATTGGCTGAATTCTGTTGACTCAGATTGGTCATTTTCTCGTAATGACGAAACTCCGGCGATAGATTCAAATGATTTACCACCGATGAAATATCATTTCTATTTAAAATGTCCAATGGTGCTGAATGCGTCGGAATAATCTCTACGGCATTGTTTAGTCGTTCTGTCGATTTCGGCACTTCATGGTTGTTGATTTTAAAATTGTCATAGAACTTCGCCTCTAGTGACTGCTGGTCGTCATACAGGTAGTTGCAGTGGAAATAATTTTCGACGCAATTCTCCACCGTTCCACTTTCATGATGGAAAATGATTGCGTTAGACTCTTCGTTATCTGTTCGCCATATCGACACGGTGTTCACGTCGCCAGACTTGGGCCGATTGTATCCGTCATTTTTCGATGTCGATGGTTCGGTGGCGACTTGAATGTATTCCGTTTTATTTCCGCTTCCGTCTCCATCACAAACGAAATTCCATTTGATTGGCGATGATATGTAATCGGGATCGTCGGGCACATTTTGTGGAAATATTTTGTCACCAGTTTCGCTGTGTTCAATGGTTATCTTGGATGGAGTCAGAACCATATTCGCTATGCTAAAACTACTTTCATCACCTTGTAATGGTTCATATATGGACGATGACGAACCTTGGACACTGGTACTTCGGCTCGTTCTTTTTGATCCCAATAGCACACAACTGGTCGAATGTTTTCTCCTATGGTGGTGTGGACACTTGTTCCTCCTGACCGTTTTATGATGATGATGATGATGATGAGTTGAACAAGAACTGTTTAACGACGTTCTCGAACGATAATTCAAGGAATTACACGATCCATAACTTATTAAGTCGCTCGGTGCGACATGGCTACTGGAACTAGTTTTGCGCGATAAATTATTTACAAGATATTGCTCGGCATCAGATTCGATACAACATTGTTTTGATGCTAACGTGTTCGACGTTTGGTCATTATTCGTAAAGTCACAGTAACTGATATCAGTGTCTCTTTCACTATTGCCACAGCTACTGCTGCGATGGCGTATGGTTGTATTGGAGGAGTGGCAGTCTGGTCGGTGTTTGCTAACAGTGTTAGGGAGCAAGGCATTCTTCAGTCAAGGCCCGTTGTTCTGGCAAGCAGGTACTTGCTGACGATGGTGATGGTGCACAGAGGCACCGGTGCGTACTTGCTGAGCATTTCGGACGCCTTCTGAACAACGTTCGGAAGCAGCTGAAATTATGTCAACTTTCTTTAAAGAACGGTCTGAACATTTCGGCATTTGGTGATAAATTTACAAAAAAAAAATCTATTTCAATGGAACAACAAAGACAGAAACATGCACTTTTAATAGAAAATATGGGGCAGGCTGACAACACAAAACGTGCCGTACCTCTGGCAATGAAACATCCTCAAGAAAAAAAAGTACACAAAAAGGTGTCGAAACGAATTTTTTAAAAAGTTGGCGGAAGCTGATACTGATCGAGATAAGTCTACTGGAAATGCGGTGGCTTGATTCGGTTGATGTCAAAACATTTCTCTGCGTTTGTGGCGCAGATTTTCTTGATATTGTTCGACGCCGATCAGTTTCTGCAAAACGACAAGTATGTGAAGGTTTTTTAGCACGGCGGCGATCGGTGCAACACGAAAAAAAAAAATGCGAAAAATGGTGCATGAGAATGGGAGAGAAATTCTCTTCGACACTCGTTTCGAAAATTGATTTTTTCCGCCATGAATTCAAAATGCTCATCAAGGCGTCACGCCGTAAACCTTTCAAAATTATCAGAAAATGTCGCTGCTGGCGCCAGCGCATGTATGGTCGGTGTTGCGGATCTCATTCAACATAGTCACCAATTGGAAAATTGAGCCATGGCTCAGGGTCATCGTAATGTCTTTTTCATCACTAGAGAAATTTCTTCTGATGTAACCAGAGAAATGATAAGTTGGTACACCTGTGCCGAGGTAGAACGCTTATGTGAATGACAGCTGGGTTCCATGGGAGAGAATTACGTACAAAATTGGGCTGGCTCTCTCCCATACAGACAAGCTGTCTTTCACATAAGCGTTCTACCTCGGCACAGGTGTACCAACTTATCATTTCTCTGGATGTAACGGTAAACTCATAACTAAACTGTAAGTTTAAAGACGTCGTTATTTGGAGAAGCTGAATTTTTAATTTGATTAAAATACACACAAAAATGTCATGCGTTACGTGCAAAAATAAATCAACAAAGAACACCTCTAATCATGTCATCGCAGTCAGTCTAAAAACATTCAAACTTAGTATATGAAAGTAAATTCGAATCGAGCTGACAATCGACGCGTTTGAAACAACATCGGTTTCTTCATGATGAAATGCATACACTGTCATTTTACTTCTATGTGGAGTCTCTGCATCTCATCATGAAATTGACACAATCCAATGTCGCACTGAACGAGCAATTGCTTTTCTGAAAGATCACAAAATGTCAAAATCTGCAAAAAATGAAAGTATACAGTTCGTGATCTTTCTTAATGCAGACATGTAGGACGAGCTTACTTCTATTAGCTAAACTCACGTGTAAATTCAAAAAAAGAAGCTTTTTTAGCTTAAAAGAATGAAACGCTACGAAAAGTTAAGTCTCAAATGATAAAGATACAAAATGTTAAATGAGTATAGAGACGAAGATTAGAACTCGTTATACTTATATTTCAATAAATTAAAATTAAAAAGTTCCTGATAATCCGCGTGTTTAGTGGTACGACGTCAACTTTCGTCAAAGTATAACAAATATCATGATAGAATGCGCAAACTCGTAAGAGCGTATTGTTATCATGAAATGCGCTATACTTTGACAGAAGCCCACGTCGCAATAAACGACAATAAAGTTCATTGGAAATCCCGATAAATTCATGACAACGCAGAAATCGTTTGTTTACATTGAGGGTTTTGTGGTTGTGGTTGTGATTTATAGTCTGAATTTCTAATGGCGTTGTGCAAAAGGGAACACTAATTTGAGTAGGTGGGTCAGATGTACATACTCCGAAAATAGCTTTTTACATTTTCAAGCCGTTTTTTACGGGGATTGACATGAGATGTTACTACTAACACTGAAGAGTGAATTCGCGAATTCTTCAACCACGTTGTATGAAGCTCAAATGCATCAGCTCTTCGATTCTCCTAAACTTGGTGTCCTGGTATCCTAAAAAAGTCGAAGAAGAAATTTTTTTTAAAAATTTTGAGCGGTCGCCAGAGTTGGTCAAAAGTGCCTCTGCACCGGGATCTCTGAAAACGTGTTTCTTCAATATCTTTCGGAAGACTGATTGTATTTCTCGTTTCGACATATTATGAAATACTTTAACGTTTACAACTGATTTCGACAAGTTTCAGACGAAAATATGGAAAATATATTTTTTTGAGGTTATGTA
The DNA here is from genome assembly GCA_029228625.1 of Pseudolycoriella hygida. Lineage (NCBI taxonomy): Eukaryota > Metazoa > Arthropoda > Insecta > Diptera > Sciaridae > Pseudolycoriella > Pseudolycoriella hygida. The sequence goes on along the minus strand of CM055404.1, from coordinate 43,922,153 downwards.
TGGGGAGAAATCAAACCTGTCACTTTGTCTAACAACCTTACGACTATTAATCTGCGGCCTACATGCACAAATATTCTTCCCGAAATTTTTAATTTAAATTGTGAATATTTCACAAGATATAGATTTTTGAACATGAATATAACGGATTAGCCTACTGTGGGGCGCTAGAGCGGTCAAGCACACTGTTTTTGGAGGACTCTAAAGGGCGCTAACAGCGGCGACCAATAAAACCTAATATATGGTGACGAGCATAATGATTCTAAGTTTCAGAAACACGATAGAGATCTTCTGGTTCGAACTGTTTGTGGTGCTGGTAGTCATTTTCTGAAAAACTTGAAATTCAAGAGCGTTTCTCTAAGTCTACCTCTCACATAACCATATCTATTTTTCTGAAATTTGATTTGTCGAAAAGCCATTTCAAATACCTTTCTAACGATACCCTACTCGAAGAAATCGGTTCGAAATTGAGTTTTCGCTGACTGTTTGAATGAGAGGAGTCACAGTAGCTCACCGCTGAGAGTAGTCGAAATTATGTTAAACTCAAAATGGAGCCAAAAATCTAATTTTTCACAAATTTTTTCGACCAGTACCATTTGAAAGGTATTCCAAGTGGCTTTTCGAAAAAAATTCACTTTTATTTTGATGGGTGCCTGCAGGAAAGGATTCGTTGATCGAGGGTGCCCGCAGGGAGGGGTGCTACCTCCGATCCTATGAAACATGACAGTAGATAATCTCCTGACGAAACTAAATTCGTCGCGTCGGGATACCTAGCATAGGATACATAGGATACATAGCGATTCTTATCTCAGGAGCTTTTGAGGGAGTACTTGGTCAGCTGATGCAGATGGGGGGGGGGGGGGTATCGGTAAACCCTGATAAAACCGGACTCCTACTATTCACGAAGAGAAAAGTAAGTGCTTTTGAGCTGCCGAAACTCTCTGGGAAGCAACTAGTACTCGGCGAGAAAGTGAAATACCTACGGGGATTCTAGGCAAAAAACTGATCTCGAAGGAGCACCGAGCAGAAAAGGTTAGTAAAGCGTTGAGGATTTTCTGGCTATGTCGTAGTTCATTCGGGACTCCGACCTTTAGTTTTACATTGGTTGTACAAAGCGATATTGAAGTCAATCCTCTGCTATGGCAGCATGGTCCCACACAACAGATGTGGCGTATGTAGCCAAAGAACTTACCACACTACAGAGACTTGCTTGCCCGAGTATAACAGGAGCGATGACTTCGACCCTTACTGCGGCGCTGGAGTTCTTACTTTTACTAGAGCCTATCGGTCTATTTGTGAAGCATGAAGCGGAACTGTGGCAGGGCTCTATGAAAGTGGCAAATGGCTCGCGACAGGTCACGCGGGTATACTAAACTCTCTAGTGAGAGACTTTGGGAAGATGCCAATGCCTTCAGACAGGATGGAGACAGTATTTCGATTTGAAAGGAACTTTGACGCAATCTTCCCAAGTCGAGAGGAGTGGCGGAGCGGGAACGTTCCGGTAGCAGGAGACATTACCAACTTTGCTGATGGTTCAAAAATGACAGGAGGAATGGGACGAGTATTTTCTGCGAGGACTTAGGGCTCAATGTCTCAATACCTCTTGGAGTTTACCCGACAGTATTCCAAGCAGAGACCTTAGCGATCGGAAGGAGCTGTGGGTGCCTGACGGGAAGCCAGGTGGTGAATTTGCACTGATAGCAAGTCGACGATAGAGGCGCTTTCACCTTATAGGTTTGCGGCAAAATTGACACTAGAAACCAGAGTGGCACTGGATGCGCTATCAGAGAACAATAAAGTACCTCTGGTATAGGTTCCAGGACACTCAGGTATTCTAGGTAACGAGAGGGCCGATGAGCTGGCGAGGCAAGGTAGCGAAACCCCCTTCATTGGACCTGAACCAGCCCTGGGTATTAAAACAGGACAGATTATGGGACTCATAAAGAGACGGACTCGCGAAAGGCACCAAAGATTTTAGAAAGGGATAAACAACTGCAGGCAGGCTCGATGGATTTAACCCACAGACCACCAAGGACCTCTTAAACCTTAGTAGGAAAACCTTAAGGTCGACAGGGGGAATGCTTACAGATCACATCACACTGAGATACCATCTAAACCCACATACAGGTTTGACAAAAAATTAGTGGTGGACATCCTTCAAGACAACTATGTTTAGAGGGCTCTCTCACCTAGTAACGGCATAGTATTATACTCTGACGGGTCCCTTATAGGTAACTTAGCTGAAGCTGGCCTCTACTGTAGGGAACTTGACGTAAAGAAATCCATTCCACTAGGCACCTCAACATCTATATTATAAGCCGAAATAAGATCGATCTTGGAAAGTTCCCATATAGTCAAAGAGAATCGCATCGTTCAAGAGTCAATATGTATCTGTTCATACAGCCAAGGAGTTAAAAGACCTTGTCAGCTAACACGTTTAGATCAGCACTGGCTCTGGAATGCTACGAAGTCGCATTGTCAAATAGAGTGAAATTGGTATGGGTATCAAACCATTCAAAAATCGCAGGTAATGACACCGCTGACACACTGGCGAAGAGAGAAGCCTGCAGGAAACTACAAGGCCCAGAACCTGCTATGACCACATCTTTCACTAAGATAAGAAACATTATACTCGTACTGCAGCGCAGAGATAACAAAGCAAAATCCTACTGGAACAACACCCGGGGCTCATCAATGTCAGCCACACGAGCCTTAAGAATTTCACTGGCACCACTACAGGACATTTCGGATTCAACAAACACTTAACTACAATCGGAAAGCGAACAGACCCAAGCTGTGACCAATGTGAGGAACCCATGGACACGACAGAGCACTTTCTTTGTTACTGCTCAGCGTTCATCACCGCAAGAAGGAGGCACCTAGGAGGATACACAATAAAGTGCGACATAGTTAGTTGTCTACACCCACAGAATGTCCTGAACAACATAGCTAGTTCAAGTAGATTTTACAGCATGGTAACAGAGTAAACGAGATAATAATAGTAGCACAATGGGCCCAGACAGAGGCCTCTGTGCGAGTTCCATCCTAGGTGGAACAACTATCTTTAATAAAATACCATCTAAACAAAATGGGACTCAGCAGTGAGTCGAACTGCAGAAGATTCGGCGCCGTACCAGAAACAGCAAACCATTTCCTGTTACACTGTCCAGGCCTCATGAACTTAAGGGTGAAGTGGCTTGGAGACTTTTACCTTACCCTTGAAGAATTTCAGAAGATACCGTTAACTAACATAGCCTCTTTCATGACAGGAAGCAAATGGCTCGACAAACTCCTTCATGGGGGGCTATTACAACAACATCACCACATAGCAAACGCACCAACACCACCATCACACAAAAGACAACATTGCACTGCAGCAATAGTATCAATCAACCATTAAACACGCATACAAGCACATACACACACATAACCAAGCATCACAACAGGGTTCGGCACAATGGGCCCAATGAAGCTGGCCTAAATGCTTCAATGTTTTTAATAGTTTCGATATGTTATTATTGTATCCTTAATAAAAATCAATCAATCAGGATATCGTTAGAAAGGTATTTGAAGTGGCCTCTAACAAAAATAATTTCGCTATCGAATTTCAAGCTCTTGACAAAAATGATTACCAAGATCACAAACAGTTCGAACCAGAAGATCTCCATGGTGTTTCTGAAACTTGTTGGAATCATTGCGCTTCTCACCACCTAATTTGTGCCGCCTATTGGCCGACTCTGATAGCGCCCTCTGGAGCCCTCCAAAATCCACGCGTTTTTTAACTTTTGATCACTCTAGCGCCCCATACCACGTGACATTTTTAAGTTATTATATTTTTAAGAAAAATCTACTCTCACACATTGTGTTATCTTCAGCCAAACACAATCAGTCTTCGGAAAGATATTGAAGAAACACGTTTTCAGTGATCCCGGTGCAAAGGTACATTTGACCACCTCTGGCGGCCAACAAACAATTTTCTTCTACGATTTTCTCAGGATAGTCCACAGATTCCATTGACACCAAATTTCGGAGAATTGACGAGGTGGTGTATATCAGATTGGTTGAGATGTTCGCGAATTCACTGTTAAAAATGTAAACCTGAAAATTGAAACCATCTGGTAAAGTTAAAAAGTTTTGGTTATAAAAATATTTTCATTGCCACTTCGCAGTGAAACATTGATGGTGCCAATACTTCCAAAGTGTGTTTTTGTGCTGTTTGCGAAATTTGCGATTACGAAAAAATTGAAATTTTTGTCGAAGTTTTTTTCCTCTTTATTTGAATGGTACATTCAACGCAAAATAAATAAGAATTTTTACTGACAGTCAAATATTTTCTAGGAATTCAATTGTTGCAACATGACACTTTGAAAAAGTTTCTATTTATTTTGAGTTGAATGTAAGAACAGGTATGGCTTTAAAGTGGAAAGGCAGTTTGGTTCAACAAAGAAGAGGTCGCCCTTTTCAACGCCCTTTAAAAAATACGGTCTCCATGAATGAACGATGAAAAATCTTTGAATGTTGTCGAACTTATGAAATATTTTGAATGAGTGTGAAAATAGCGGAGCGCAGGAGCCAAATTCAACAAAACAAAAACTAAAATTAAAAATTAATAGTTTTTTCGCTGTTCGTCATCACTACATTAGACAATACGTTCTACTTAATGAGGGATTACTCAGTGCGAAGCAGTCAGTCGTTTTCGTTCTTCAGATGATGTTCTTATGATACAAAAGCAGCTTGTTGGTTTAATGTAGGGCTGCAAAATGCTTTCTAATCTAAATAAAATCGATTTCTTATCACATTTTATTGTGTTTTTGATTCAATTAAAGTAAGTGAAGTACGTAAACTTGCACTTTAACTTCAAGTGTTTTTTTATTTGATTTATTTCCACTTTAGACTACCAAGTAATGAGGGCCGTGAAATAAAATGGGCTTTTATGTAGAAGATGTTTGATCTTTGTTGCTTTCCAAAATTTTAGGTTATTTGATTAGTTTGATGTGGTAATACTGTGCAAAGGTTCTAAAAGATATTTTCAAATTGAAAAGTTTTTCGGTTGCTTAATCGAAGGAGTAAAAACGACGAAAATTATCACATACGAAATTGTGACTTAACATGACGTTCGAACAAATGGTGCGGTATTTTATACCACTGACAGGTATATTATATTGACGACATTTAGGTTATGACGTAAGCATTGAGGGATCAGACACCGTAATTTTTCTATCACATAAATAGAATTCGGAAATGGTAGCAAGGATAGCAAAATGGGCATATTTTATACCGTACGTAAGAATAATTATACAACGTGTATGTTCTCTAAAAATCTGTAATGAATAATTTACTACCAAAAACCAAAGAAGATTGCGTTTAGACATATATCACCTCTTTTACCGTCCAACAGTATAAATTGCTTCCATGCTGCATAATATGGTTACAGGCTGTATAACATACGAAAGAACTGTGTTGATTTGACATGAAACGTCAATCTAATCGAATTTCGTTACAACAATTATGCGGAAATCAGAAATTGTATTTAGAGTGTGAATTGAGCCTGAGACGAGTACCGCACGAGTACCCACTCCAAGGAAAAAATATGTGAAAATTAATTTGTCTACTATTGACATCTTAAAACTGATGTAATGTGCACCGTTTTAATTAGGGCCCCAATTTTCGTGAAGTAAAAACGGGATTAGGAAAACGGTGCATTCTGTGAAAACGTCTTAGTCAAACAATGTCGCTGTTCGAGTACCGAAAAACTTGCCAATTAAAAATATCTTTGTTTGTAAATGGTTTGACACAAATTCAAGTAAAGTGGCCACTGTACCTGATGGCGACGCTATTCTTCCATGAGCAGAATGTCTACGAAAACTTTCCCGTTTCGATTGGGATTTTCTAATTGGCACAGGCGTAAAATTCTTTCCATATTGACGTTGTCCACAATTGCTTCCATGTTGGCTACCGAAATGACTACCATGTTGATTACCAGAATTAATTCTATGATTACTTTGATTTTGATCGTAGTTATTTACATATTTGCTATTGCTACCATAGCTTTGGTAGTTGGTGGAATAATTTGATCCATAATTTCGGTAAATGGGTAAATTTGTCGAACTCGTCGGTCCCAATAAATTAGTATCGTCAGACAATGGATATGGTCCCATTTCACCATCTAAAGGGTACGGTCCCATTTCACCATCTAAAGGGTACGGTCCCATTTCACCATCTAGGGGATACGGTCCCATTTCACCATCTAAGGGATACGGTCCCATTTCACCATCAGGCGGAAGTGTCGATGTACCGAAAACTTTTTTATGTATTTTTATCATCAATTTTGCATATCAATTATAAATTTTGTGTGTTTTTTTTATTATATCACGAATACAATTTTGTTTGTGTGGATCGTCGAAATACTTTATTAGAATTAACTGTAACTTAAATAAATAATAAACGAAAACCATAAGGACATTGATAACGTTACAATTATAACACAAATTATTTTGTTCTGATGATGTAGTCATGCATTTGGTTAGATAAATGGTTGACGAAATTGCCAATCCATGCATTATCATATATGGACACACAGTAACCAATAAATTTCCAATTATTTTTACTACAGAAATTAAAAGAGAGCACTAAGATTGAAATCAAATACAGTCGCTCCAAATTAAAAAAAAAACTTCAAACGTTCTCGAAGCATGTGAACCATTTGCAGCCGCATGGTGAAGTCGCATCGACCGATATATCAGCGTTACAACTAATTTAGTTTCACTTTTTTTTACAGAAATAGGAAAATGTAGAACTATATACACCCCGCAAATATACCCAGCGTTACAATGGTTCCACACATAATGGAAAAAGTGGAACTAAACCTATGGAACTATTGCAGCGCCGCCTACATGAGGCGTGGAGACAGTTCCCTTGATAAATATAACTATGAGATTGCGACTGGAATAGTCGACATTTTTTAAACTTTATTTGTGTATTTTTGGGATGCTCTAAAGAAAAGTGGAAAGTTTCATTTTTGTGAGGTTAAGGATATATCTAGGTTACAAATTTCCAACAAAAAGATAGCCTTCCCTCTTTAGGAATGTAACATACCATCAAATGGTGCACATACAAACGAGTTGTTCTTTTAAATTGCAGCAAGATTTTTTCTATAGTCGACTGTGTAAAAAGAAACTGAAATAAAAAGTTTAGAGAAAATTCGTCAACACTGGTGGTTTCGATCACACGTTTTCACTTTTTTATCAAACTAAGTTTTAGTGACTTGAAATAGTAGTTACTTGCGTCACATTTTTGAGCTTTATGTGTACAAAGTTATTTAATGAAAAAAGTCAATTTCTTTCCTAGGTTTTAAGTGAGTAATTATGAAAAATCTGTCATTTCATTGATTTAATGAATCTTCGTAGCATGTAAACTAGTATACTACGTTGAAACATGTTTCCTTATGACATAAATAATAAGGGCATCATTCCACTACAAGTTCTTTTGAGAGTTCAGAAACAAAAAGGCCGTTTAAAATTCGATAAACTGAATTTTCGCCATGAATTGAGATAGGTTTCTCAGAATTTTGCCAATTTTAAACTATGTGAAAAGGGAGAGGGGTTATCCACTTCTTTTTTTTTTTTTTTGTACAGGCTTATGGAATTTTTGGAGTTTTCGGAATTTCCGGAATTTCGATGAAATTTTTGGAAATTCGATGGATTTTCTGTGTAATTTTTGGAATTTCTGTGTAATTTTTGGAATTTCTGTGGAATTTTTGTAATTTCTGTGGAATTTTTGGAATTTCTTAAATTTTTGGAACTTTCGGAACTTCTGAATTTTGGAAATTTTGGAACTTCTGTGTAATTTTTGGAATTTCTGTGGAATTTTTGGATTTTCTGTGGAATTTTTTGAATTTCTGTGGAATTTTTTGAATTTCTGTGGAATTTTTGGGATTTCTGTGGAATTTTTGGGATTTCTTGAATTTTTGGAATTTTCGGAACTTCTGAATTTTGGAAATTTTGGAATTTCGATGGAATTTCTGTGCAATTTTTGGAATTTCTGTGGAATTTTGGAATGTCTGTGGCATTTTCGGAATTTCTTGAATTTTTGGAACTTCTGAATTTCGGAAATATCGATGGAATGTTTGGATACGTATTTACGGGTCTTTGGCTATGTTTCCCATATTTTTTTGCGTACGAGTGGGGAGGGGAAAAAATTGACATTTTTTGAGTACGTACTTTATGGATGATGGGCCCCTTTTCCGATGGGTTATCCACTAGTCAAAAATTTGTACCAAAAATTTCAATTCCATCAAAAAATTCCAAAAATTCCACAAAAATTCCAAGAAATTCCAAAAATTCCATCGAAATTCCAAATAAAAAACATCGAAATTCCACAAATTTCATTTCAATTCCAAAATTTCCAAAGTTAGAAAGTTTCGAAAATTCCAGAAATTCCAAAAATTCAAGAAATTCCAAAAATTCCACAGAAATTCCAAAAACTCCACAGAAATTTCAAATTTTCCACTTTAATTCCAAAAATTCCATCAGCCTGTACCACAAAAAACAAAAAATGAAGTGCATAACCACTCGGTTCTCTAAAATTTTATTCTCTACAGCTTTGCCTTTGACAGTAAATCTCTATATTGCATAGTTGAGCAAATATAGACGAAAAACCATCCGCTTTCGTATATGGCCAAGAAATTCAATTTCGTCCATTCCCTTGGTTCCAGTGCCTAGACCACTGACCCGATTTCCACAAAAACATTTTTTCCCAGTTTCGTGAGATCAAATGCTTCCATTTGACACCAAAATGAAGAATTTCCGTGCTATACTTGCTGAGATATTTATGAAAAAGTTTTACCGATTTGCTCATCTTTGAATTATGGGACATATCGGTGCAGCCGTTTAGAAAAAAATGACGGGACGGACAGACAGACAGTCGGGCAAACCGACAATTTTTTTCGCTGATCCGTCATCTCCAGACGATATTAAATGCATCCCCCACATTCCCACAATAACATTTATTGTTTATATTAAGCGTGTAGGACCTTTGTACTTCGTACGGGTCCAAAAAATTTTGAAATGTATGGAACGTACGCTTTCGTCGAAACCACCCTCCCTCCCTACCTAAGGAAGTACGTACTTCCCAAACGAAAAATAAAATTGGCGCCAAGAATAAAAAGACATTTTATTTGTGACACGAAAATATAGTGCGAATGAAGCTGCTTCTGTCCGCTTTATTAATTGCAACTTGCGAATATAATTTTTTTTCAAAATAGATCGCCATCTGTGGGCTTATACAACAATAATTGATGCATTTAGTTTAGCATCGGCTTTTGTCAAAGTATGGCGAATCTTATGATGAAATGCATAACCTCTCTTCTTGTCATGAAATTCTGTGTACTTTGACAGAAGTCGGTGCCGTCGTAGGGGAAATTATTCCATTCTGGACTTGGATTTTTGTGTGTGCAGTGATCCCACCAGTGCAACGAATCATTTCATAACAAAAAAAGTTAAAATCGAAAAATATTCGTCAAAGAAAATTTTGAAACAAAGATTGAAACGTAAATCCTTACGTGAATCATGTTGCGTTTTCTCCTCAGATATCATCAAAGCGGCATGTTCGATACCAGAGTTCATACTCTGCGGTTCCAAACTATTTACGCAGTTTAGCATACTCCTGAAATTCGCACACTCTACGATTATGTTATAAGTGGAAAATGTATTTTATGCCATTTTACTATGTATAAATCGAGTCGTAAAAATTCTTTTCAATCGAATTGCTTTTTCATTTTTGTTTGAAAATGTTTTTTTATTTATTTTATTATTTGTGCTAACGTTTGACATCTTTTCGGTGAAGTTAAAAAAGCTTTCAAAGATTCTGGTATTTTATTGGCATTACGATTTATTGAAGTGGCGACAATAGAAAGCGTTATTTCGTATTCAAATAGTCCATGAGTTGGAAAATAAATTCCAAGTGTTTTCTTACGAAATTCAATCAACCGTTTCTTCACTTTTGGTGAGAGGAGTAAGAAGCTCAATCCATACAACTCGTACTTTAGTGTCTACAGTGAATGTTGAAAGTAAACAATTCACCACAATATTTCCGACAAATTATATTTTAGCTCATCAGGCAATTTCACACCTGAATCTTTAAAAACCTAGCATGGAACTTAACTTCACCTGTGTTGAGTTTCATTGTGCGATGCTATTGTGCGCCTTATTCCCTTGTAAAACTTAAAAATCAAAGTAAATGTTGGAATACGATGTAAAACAACAAAGGAAAAGTTTTAGCAAAATGAAAAATAAATAATAAAAAACTGAAAATATTTTATTAAAACAAAAATTTACTCGGCTAAATAATAACAATTTTTCAAAATACATAACTGCTTTCGGTGCATCGTTGGTGCAGTAAATTTGCATCTCTTGAACTTTACTTAGTTGATCGTATGTTGGTTTCTTAAAATTTACTTATTTGGTCGTACGTTGGTAAACCGTCTAGCTGAATGTTTTGATTATCTCTTTCGTCGTCTATTTTGCTATAAAAAGTTTCAAACGATTCTATCTTAAGGTTTCGCTTGACAAATAAAAAAATTGTCGCCGTGTTAGTAACAAAAACTATAAACTATTTCTGTTCGGGGTTGTTATAGCGATGAAAACTAATATAAAATGAAAGCGTTTTAGTCATGGAATTAGCTTAGCAAGAATTGCGAAGCATGAAGAGATCTGCACACAGTGAAAATTGAACAATGCAGATAAATTAAAATTCCTCGTTTTCTTGCATTTTAAATGTTCCAGGTTTTGAAATGAATATTAAAAGCTAACAGAAATTATTTTAAAAATGCCTGCGGCGTGTAATTCACCACACGCATCTGTAAGTTTTTAATACAATAAGTACAGCTATAGAAGGTAATTACTATGAGAAAAGTTACTTGCCACAGGAATACATTATGAATCCGTTGGGAGTGAAACCCGGTCTATTCCAACGTCAAAGCTATAAAACAGTCTAGCATTTAGAAAAATGCTCCAAAATGTTTGCAGAGGCGCCGACTTTCATTTTACTCAATCGAATTCGAAACACCGTCGACTCTAAAATACAAGCTGATAGGGTTTCAGAGCTGATAGGAGCTGTTGCGACCAAGTATTGGCGCTAACAACATACATTGAAAACGGATTTAAAAAAGGCATGAAAACTGGGACGTTGTTTATCGATCTGAAATTTGCGTACGACACCGTTTGGAGGCACGGGCTACTGCCTTACTACTGCGTTTATCAGCCTGGTCGATGATATGCTAAGTGACAGAGAGTTTGTTGTGTATATTAACAACAATAATAGTATCAAGTTTGCCGTAGGAATCAGTACTCGGCCCGCTCCTATTTAACATCTACATTAGTGACATGGCAACTACAACAGGTCGAAAATTTACGTACGCCGATGATAATGCACTGGCAGCTCAAGCAGAAAGTTTCTCGGAATGTGAGGAGAAATTTTATGCCGATCTAGCCATATTGGAAAAGTACCTAAAAAAGTGGGGACTTAAACCTAACCCATCTTAAACCGAATGTATAACATTCCATCTGGCCAACATTCATGCTAACTATAAGCTACAACTGTCGTTTTGTGGTAAAAAAATTAAACACAATCCACACCCAAAATATCTCGGTGTCACATTAGACCGGCCACTAACGTACAGAAGGCACTCTGAGAACACTGCAGCTAAAGTCAAGTCCCGCAACAACATCCTCCACAAGCTCTGTGGGACAACCTGTGGCGCTGATGCCGAGACCCTACGTACATCAGCTCTGGCTTTAGTTTTCTCCACGGCGGAATACTGCTCTCCGGTATGGCTTAACAGCGCTCATACCAGCATTGTTGAACGAAAGTCTTCGAACGATAACCGGGCCGGTTCAGTCAACCCCGCTGGAATGGCTGCCAGTCCTCGTGAATATTGCACCATCTCACATACTGAGGCAGAACGTGTTGATGAAGGAGTACCAGAAAACCAAACGGAACGCTGAGCTCTCAATTCATCAGGACGAGGAAATAAAACAAGCCAACAGACTCAAGGGGTCGTGCACATATGACGTCACGTTTGCTATAAAAAATGAGTATCCATAAAACGGTCATAACTTAGTCAAGACAGCAAATTCTGTTTATAGGACTCTGGCTACCCCCCCCCCTCCAAATAGGGGGTGTATTTGGGGGGGGGCAGCCGGAGTACTATAAGCAAAATCTCTTACCAGTTTGGAGTTATAGACTTTGTGGATTTTATAGCAAGCGTGACGTCATATGTGTACGACCCCCAAGTCCAGAAAACCAGCCCTTAAAACTGCAGTGAGGCTTGATGGAGATAATTTTTACGTGGAAGACCGTTGGCGAAGTGAGTGGCTGAACGAGAACCGAGACGCAAACAACCTTATTGAAGACCCCTCCAAACGAATACCTGGTCTCAACCTACCCAGAAAACAATGGATCACGCTAAACCGAATTCGTACGGGATATGGTAGATGTGCATAAATTGGGCTTCATAGAAGAGCCAGGCTGTGACTGTGGAGCCTTAACGCAGACAATGAATCATAACGTTTCAGAATGACTTTAGTGTGTTCCGTAACTTCTGCATTGTAAATTGTATTGTAAACCGTAAACATATACGCTAAATAAATAAAGGGGCGAAACAGTTAGAATTAAAAAAATTTAATTTGACAATACTGTTTTATTTTGGTGGGGTTGCATTGGTCGATTTCAGAAGGCAACTTGGTGCCAGAAAAGTTTTTACATTAATGTGTACTAGGTTCCGACTCGGCTGCGTACTTGAAAATTATGATTAGCCTTTTACAAGGCAGCCTGGTGCCGAAAATCAGTTAAAGTCATTGTAACAGCAGTAACGAATACTATGCGTCACATAAATTTCAACTCGGCACCAGACTGCTGCTGCCCTCTACATTCACAGAAGCATATCTTAAGTAGGCAGCCTGACGCCGAGTTGAAATTTATATGAAGTAAGTATTTGTTACCGCCGTTAAAATGGCATTAATAGATTTTAGGCACCAGGCTGCGTTCTTTATGGCTATTTAAACTTCCCAAGTAGGCAGCTTGGTGCCGAGTTGGAACCTTGTGCATAGTAATGTACTCGTTCCCTACTCCAACATTGCCATAGAAAATTTTTCGGCACCAGGTTGCCCAGCTTGAAATGCAGACCTCTACTTGTTGCAATTTTTCTCAATGATAATTTTCTACACGACGGCGACATAAGAACTTCATGCAGTAGACAAAGGACCAGTCTACTGCGTGAACTCCTTATTTCATAGTCTCGTACAACATTTTCATAGAGTAAAATTGCATCAAAAGGAAATTTCGACTACATTTCACTTCTGTAGACAAATGTGTTATTTTGAAACCAGGGAAATTTTTATTGTAGCTGTGTTATTGTTCACAAATGTTCACGACCTTGACGCTACAGATTTCGTAGAGCAGAATAAATAGTTTATTTACTCTAATTCTACACATCCGTACACACCAAATCCGGGCCCGAGTTACGACGGGGTTAATTTTAGTTTTTTTTGGGGTTGGGAGAAATTCTACCACAATGCCGCAGGCGAAATTTGTAAATCTAATGCAGACGTTACAATATGAAGTCAAGTAAAATTGAAAAACTTTCTTAGCTTACCCCTGAAAAACCAATGTCTTCCAGCGGGGTGAAAAGTTTTAGGTAAGGTAATTCGAATATAAAATAAAAGAAAATCTGGAGTTGAAATTGAAAAGTGAAAACAAGAATATACATTTTTTGAGTGTCTTGGGGGGGCTCTGTAACGGATCAGGTGGGCTGTGTCACCTCTAATCTATTTCGCTTGTAATTTCTTGATGATGATTCGGTAGGTCTATTGTCGTTTCTACCCAGAAAAGGATCGTTTGGCTACGCACACAGTCTAACAAGTATTTTAGGGCCAGAGCTCAGCTTTAATTTTCGAAATAGTTTTTTTCATACACAATCGCAACCGGGGCGTCGCCCTGGTTGAATTGCTTCAAGTGGGGCGATCGCCCCCCTCGCCTCAGTGTAGTCAGCGTCTCTGCATGTTTGTGTCGTTAATCTTAATTCATTTGCTCAAAAAAGAATCTTAGACGAAAGAAAAATATATTTATTTATCTAAATATTTGACGTTTTATACGTCATTTTGACAGTTGGAATAGACCGTCTTTTGCTCCCATTAGATTCATTGACAGGTAACTTTTCTCACAGTAATTTTATATTCTTTTTTCTTCGAAGAATTTATCCTAAGCTATAGGGTTTTAATGCTTCCAATAAATTTTTTCTTTGTTCAGAAATTTTGTTGTCTCAATTTTGACAATCGATGTCGACGGAAGGGACTGCTCTGTCTGGACCTTTTTAGAGAAAGATAGGCAAAGTCTTGACTGCAAAGAACTGTCGGTTATCGGAAAATGATGCAGCTGGGAAAACTTCCGAACGCGAAAATCTATTTCACTGACAAAAAAGATCTCAAAATCTTATCTGTAGAAAGAAAAATTGTCTCCACGTAACGTTGACAGTTGACAGAGACAATTTTCAAATCTTTTTCTCAGTGTAGAAATTATTGAAACGCGTGCGGGTGGGGGTTGGGGGAGGGGGGGGGGGGGTACAATGCAGTATAAAAAGTAGAATTCTGTGTGTTATTCTACAAAATTCCTCGAAGTTTTGTGGATAAATTGTTACAGTTGTATTTGATTTGGTTAGCAGAAAAGCGCTTTGGTAAGTTTTCTAACGGTGCGCTTAAAAGGAATCTCAATCGAACTGTGGTTGACAACCTCTGCGTAGTTTCCTACTATTCTTCGTTTCTGTTTTGCTTCTCGTGCTAACCTAAATCAACGCCTTTAGTGCGTTAACGGTTAATGTCAAAGTATGGTGATTTTCATGATAAAAATCACTATACTAAAACAGAAGCCGTTGACGTCCTAAAGACGTAAATGGTTTTAATGTATGTCTAAAATTTGAGCCAGGTCGACCTGGAACTGATTCGAGCTGACCTTGGATTAGTTTAATTTCAACCTGAATTTATTTGAACTCAACTTATCTGATCTCAATATTTTCACAAACGAAGACTTTGGGAGAAAAAGAAGATAAAGCAATTGAAAGTGAACTTACTCCCATGTATAATATATGAGGGTACGTTCACTTTTAATTGCTTTATCTTCTTTTCCTCCCAAAGTCTTCAAATGTTATCTCACATTGTCAATACAGGTCAGTTAAGACCAAGTAAATGGGTCTGAACAACAGGCAGAAACGAAAAATCCGGTTCAGATCAGTCCAGGTTATTATGATGAAAGTTCAGATCAAGGAAAACATTATGTAACAAATTACGTCCGATACGCTTTTATTACTACAAAGCTCTCTGACAAAGTATAGCGCATTTCATGAAGTAATTAATTAACTCCATCATGAAACGCATTCCACGTGAAACACATTCCACATGAAACGCATTCCATATAAAACGCATTCCACATGAAACGCATTCCACATGAAACACATTCCACCCAAAACACATTCCACCCGAAACGCATTCCACATGAAACGCATTCCACATGAAACGCATTCCACATGAAACGCATTCCACATGAAACGCATTCCACATGAAACGCATTCCATATGAAACGCATTCCACATTAAATTTCCTATACTTCGGCAGAGTAAAAGAATTAGTCAAATTACATAAGGAGAAGACCATGAAACTTTAAAAATGCCTGAAAAACTGAATTGTTAATTTGCAAACATTGTCCACTAATATTTGAATTTTGTTAAAAGAAATTCTATTACCTTAAATATGGCCATGAAACAAATAATCATTAACACAGTAAATGGAAATGATTAACTTTATGTTAGGAGTTAAAAGTTCTATCAACTGATTCTCATTTTCATGCTTAGTTTTCATTAAAAAAATAAACATTTCCAATATTTATGCATAAAACGTATAAAAATGTTAATATGTTATTTTTTATTATACATAGTAAATAGCCTTTAACTGTATAACCTTTTGCGGTTACTCGTAAAAACAAAGGAATAAAAAAACATAAAATCTGCAACATGCGTAATTAACTTACCCATAAAGCCTACTTTCTCGAAGGTTTCCTCTATGAAAATTCGAATAAAAAAAAGTTTTACGTCTTTTTATTGTTCTGATAAATGGAAAATTATATTTGCGGAAGGGCAAAAATTTCACTACAATATCCACTGAAAATTTTTTATCAATATCAAATGGTCCATTTGAACAATTTGGAAGGGTTGAAGAAGTCAATAAATATCTGAAACTCCGAAGAAAAATGTGGGATTCGGAGACAGAATTCACAAAATAAAATCGAAATGCTTCGAACTTTATGAGGACGTTCGGTGAAGTATCTACTCGAGCTTCCCACCAGTCAAATAAATTGAGGTGAAATCTAATTTAAAGGTTTGCCACCCACGAACATGTCGTCGTTTGGAGTATAACCGATTTTTTCATGATAAAATGATTGAGGAAATCGGAAGGACATGTCGGCAACGTAATTTGACAAAATCTGCACTTTTATTCTTCGAGACTACACGCGTTTGGTCAAAGTATACGAAATTTAATCATCAACAAGACGACAAGAACACAACTTTTCGTCGCTTGGCATATTTTGAAATTTTGCATACTTTGACATTAGTCGACGCCGCACTGAAAGCGTCGATTGGTTTTCTTAGCGAAGTTTAGTGAAGTGGAATTATGAAAAGAGGACATCCTAATCGATAGAAATAAACTTAATCTTAAAACTTTCCTTCTAAAACTACATCGACAAGCAAAACGTAAGAATACTAACAACCGAGCAGCAGAGCGCTAAACCTTTTGTCAATTTAGCGTTAGTATTTGTATTTTAGTCTGAGTCAAGACCTTAAAATTGACGTGATTAGTGCGACGTCCGCTTCTATCAAAGAATCGCCAATGCTTAGCTTTTTGACTGCCAAGCAGTTCATATTTTACTGGTATGGAGTTTATGCATCTAATCACAAAATTCGATATAATTTGACAGAAGCCGATGCACTAATCACGTACGCGAAAAGTTAGCGTGGACACAACACTAAGATTGAAAAATTCTGTCCGTGGCAGGTAATTTTGTCTATAGGTAATCTAGTTTACCCCTTAATACCTCAAACAGCATACCAACACAATGAGAACATCTGCAGCGGGTAAATTACACTACCTGCTCAAGGTCAAATGTTGCAATACCCTTTTAAAGGGTAGGGATATCCGTTTGAAATTTATAGGGCAACGAAACTGGACCACGCTAACTAAGTTTAAAGTCTTGGGATATGCTACAGTACGAGTGCTTGCGTAGCTTACACAGGAATTAAGATTTTCTTTGAATGAAAAACAAAAGTCGGTCCAACTTATTCCTGTTTTAAACTACCCAAGAACTGATTATCTACAGGTCACCTCATGCAAATGTTAATCTGTTGAAAGGAACATGAAAAGCAAAAAATTACGTACCTTCCATTTCCGTGCCGGAAGAGGCCAAGAATTTCCTCGAACGTTTTATTTTTAGTTTCGGGTACCTTCTTGTAAGTGAATATCCAAAATATTGCGAGAAACACGCTAAATGGCAAAAATGTGTAGTTTTCAAGTGCGTTCTGAAAATTAAACATCCGTTTCAAGTCACAGGAATTTCCTTTCGTGTTCTGAAGCGCATACCTGTAGACTTGGGAATCCGATTCCAACAACGAAATTGGCACTCCAATTCACCAAAACGGCTATTGCCATAGCACTAGGGCGTGGGCCTTGCGAGAAAAGTTCGGCCGTTATCATCCACGGTATCGATCCCGGACCAACAGCAAAGAATACCACAAATGCCAATGTTGCTACCACCGATAGGTATGACATCCAGTCGATCATTTCCTGCACATAACCGAAAAACTCCTAAACAAAGGTGTAATAACCGGTTCTCGTATTTGGAGGCTTTTATTTGGTGTTACACTGAATTTAATTTTGGTTTCTTCCCAGCTAAAAATTATAAACTCAAAAATTTTGATTTTCTGAATCGAATGGGAAGGTAAAAATTGCCTAATACTTAAATTGTATCGCCTGAGTTGACGAAATCAACATTGAAAATCTTCCTGGCTTCGTTTTGCACATAATATGCGAATTGATTTGAAAAACTGTTGAATTTCTGATATCGTCAAGGATATTCCAATCCTTCATTTGTTCAGCAGAAATGATGATCTTCTACTCTCGATAAGAGGCAATATTGCCATCAAAATTGAATGTGTATGTGTTGTTTCAATGTTTTCATTTTCCCAATGTCGAAAAACAAATTGTTTATCCTGAAGTTGAAACAGTTTTTCGGTTGCCAATTTACAAAACGCTGAACAAGTTATGGAGGAATTATCGAAGTTGAATGATGTAGAAACGATTGAGATATCAATCATTTTCACACAATTGTTACCTAAAGTCCATTAATGTTTACATACGTAGAAATGGTAACTGATGTGTAAGTGATGTATAAGAGATGTATACGTGATGGGAAATTTCCCATCATTTGTTAAATTGTTTATACATCACCCGACATCATTTCTACATAATTTTTACATTATAGTTACATTTAATGCCATCATTTAGGGTGGATTGTTTGATGAAATAGGTTGCGAATTACGGATTACCGATGTCTGATGCTAAAAGTTTACGTCATGTCGAAAAATTAAGAGAATTTAACAGAATGTTCTTTTCTGACGGGAACGGCTTGGCTTTCCACCAAGAATATCCGAGTTCAATCCTGGTGGGAACCAATTCAGTATAGAATTTTTCTTCAATGCTTAGTTAGCATGAAAGTAACGTTACCAGACACACCCAGGCTTCATAACTTGGGTAGTTGTTGATTTAGTTCCGCAACGAATCGTACAAAGAAGAATGACAAATATGACGTCACCCATATTCGATGAATTCTGTGTACAAATATCTAAGTCTGACTTTGGACGGAGATATAATTAGCACCAGAAGAAATCCTAATATTAAAATGCTAGCTACCGTTAGGCGTGGTTCGGACATCATGTTAGGCATGTGGTCCAAAAAATGCCTGCCGGTAAAAACACACTGATGGGGCATTCTAAGCCCTACTAGTTTCCGCATCTAGTACATCACAGATGGCACTAGATTTGTGTGCAATTTACCACTGACACAGTAAAAACATCGGTAACGAAAGGATCTCTAAGAAGAATCTATGTGAGCAAAAGCTCACAAGAAATTGCGGAACTAGGAAATATAAATGATCTAGACTCTAACACGGACGGGTTGTAACGGCGGATTATTATTATTATAAGGGAGTCCTGATACTGATCTATTTACCGTTGGACTGCTGTTAGCGACTATAAGTCAAGTTACTAAACCGACTCAAGCATCGTACCACAGGGGTGGTTTCCTGAGTTGGTCCAGAGGTACCTGGGGTGATTGCGTACACCCCTACCGAAGTGGTCTGGTTAAGAGCCTTACCGCGAAAGAGGGTTAATTTGTCATGCGATATGGCCGCATCCGGTCCCAGCACTTGGTTGAGGTGCCTAGTGGCGCTGCAACGCGGGGGCTGTGGCATATAGTGAACTGCGTCAGAACAGTTTGCGCTTTGAAATGGGCGACTGCACCCCTACTTCTTCCTGGGCCACCAGGTTGGCGAAAATAGAGTAGAAAAATGACAGTATTTCGGGCCTTACCTAGGTCGCGGAGAGTAACGCATACCTGCCGCAAATAGGTAGATTCACTTCGGCGACTCGGGTTAATTGGGCGTTTCTCAATTCCATGCCCATGGGGGTCGTGCGGTTAGAGCTTATGCTAGAGCTAGGTATGCACGTTTATATGCAAATTCTTCGATTACGCCATTGGGACGGTTTTTAGGTATAATTATTAAAAAGTTGTCGAATGAAGGTTTTTTTAAGCAAATCTTAGTGTAACGTTGTGCGAGTGAAGCTTTCACAGCTCACGATAGTTTACTTGTAGCTTTGAGAAGTTTTTGCATGTTTCTGTAACTCTGTAACACCTAGAAAAAACTGACTTAACATTGTAGTCAATGTGAATTATGTCGTTTACATGATTTCTATGTTCCTTATAAATGTAAAACAACGTTCTCAGCATTAGGAAAATGAAAAACATCACAAAAATGTTCCAATTTTTTTATGTTCTATTTTATTGAAGCGGTTAAAGCGACCTTGACTTGCATGTCAAAGTATAGAGAATTTCACAATGAATGAATGTCAACCATTTGATTTTTTTACTAGTATGTAGGTAATGCATCTTATTGTAAATTCACTATATTTTACTGACGCCAATGGCGAATCAAATACATCTTTTCTATCCAAGAATTTAGTGTGACATAGGCTAATGTCAAAGTATGCGAAATTTCACGATGAATAATCTGACAATAAGCTCACTTATTGTGAATTTCTTTGTGAAATTTGTTTACTTTGACATAAGCCTATGCCGCATTTAACTTGTAGATTCTAAAGATGGGGCAACAAGTCGACGCGAATGTCAGTGTTTTGTAGTTATACGGTTTACTGACTTCTTTACTCATGTATACAAAACCTTCACCATAAAAATTGCTTGCTAGAGGGTGTGTTACTAGCTGTAAGTATGGTTAGCAGTAAAATAAATGAAAACTTAAAACGAAAAAGCGAGTGTTTTTAAAACCCTTCAAAGTTCAAACTAAATATTTTACTAAAATGAAACTTTCGTTTTTGGTTTTGTGATTTGATATCAGTGTTAGCTAAGCGCTGTGTTTTCGTACTTTGAGTGTTGATTGAGTTTTTAAGTACTTGCAGTTGTAAAATTCAAAATATCTTTGTTTACAAAAATATTTCAATTAAATTAAATATTACGGTGCGTGTATTTCTTTATACAGTTGATTCGTGAAGTACGGGTCTAACATATTTTCAGATAATGAAAGTTTTGCTTCAGAACTTCAAAGGTTAAAAAAATAATTAACAAAAGGGGTCTAATAATTTTCGGTAAATGGTTTTATGTTTTGTTTAAATTTTTGTTTATTTGTTGAGGGTCAAAAGCCTGACAAATCGAGAATTGTTTTACGTCACAGGGGCAGAGACTTCTAATAGAAACGAAACTGATTTTTTAGTCAATGATTTCAAAATTTATACAACAACAAGTTCCAATCGAAATTGTGGTTTTTGTTCAGCAACAACTCGAATGGCTAATTCCATCGGTAACCCATATATTGTCGCTACCATGTCACCTGAGGAATGAATGTGTTTTGTCTCATGTTAATATAAATCACATTGAAAGAGTGAAAGAGATGAAATTCGTTACCCAGGTGAAGGTACCGTTGGAGTTGGCCCGATATAAAAATTCGTAGTCAATGGCGCCATCTAGTTAACGCTACAATTAACATATTCCGCTCATAGACATACTGTTAAATTGTTGTAATGAAAAGGATGGAAAATAGCGAACTTCATGGTCAGATGAGAATATTATTGAAGCAATAATATGTTTGTAGAGATTATAATATATTTTTCAATAACATAGAATGGTTTCCCCACGTCGTTTAAGCGCAAATCCAACCATTCACGTAATATAGAATTGTGGATAATCATAATAATTGGATATTACGTTGATTTTGATTCTTCTGACAGAAGTGGCCCCTTGTTGGACCCGTACGAAGTTCCTATACGTTTGGGGGGATGCATTTATTATCGTCTAAAAATGACGAATCAACAATAAAAAAATGTCCGTCCGTCCGTCCGTCTCCACTCTTTCTTCCAAACGACTCAACCGATCATCCTGAAAGATACATGCCTCCCATGCCTCAAGTTCGAAGATGAGCAAAATCGATTAAGTGGTTCCGGAGACATGGTCGAGGGAGTGACCAAAAACATGGTTTTTCGAGGGTCGGTGAAGCTTTTTCGCAATTATCTCAGCAAGTATAGCACGGAAATTACTCATGTTGGTGTCAAATGAAGGGATTTGATGTCAGAAAATTGGGAAAAAATTTTTGTGGGAATCGGGTCAGGGGTCGGGGCACCGGGACCAATGGAATCGACGAAATTGAGATTCTTGGCCATATACGAAACAGTTTTTCGTGTTTATTTCCTTAACTATGCAATATAGAGATACACTGTCAAAGGCAAAATGCCTCGATCCTGGGATATGAGCACTTCTAG
Source organism: Pseudolycoriella hygida (assembly GCA_029228625.1). NCBI lineage: Eukaryota > Metazoa > Arthropoda > Insecta > Diptera > Sciaridae > Pseudolycoriella > Pseudolycoriella hygida. Next base: position 43,900,015 of record CM055404.1, on the reverse strand, counting down.
AATTGGGGGGGAAAATCCATATCTCTAGAACTATAAGAGTTAGAAAGTAGCTTCCTAAGGCAAAGTTGTAGAAAATAAAATTTTAGAGAACACGTGTCCCAGTGTTTTGGGTAAAAATGCCTCAATCCTGGGATATGACCACTTCTAGAACTGGGAGGGATTATCCATATCTCTAGAACTATAAGAGGTACAAAATTGCTTCTAAAGACAAAGCTGTAGAGCATAACATTTTAGCGAACACATGCCTCAGAGTTTTGGGTAAAAATGCCACAATCCTGGGATATGACCCCTTCCAGAATTGGGAGGGATGACCCATATCTCTAGAACTGTAAGAGGTAGAAGCTTGCTTCCAAAGGCAAAGTTGTATAGAACAAAATTTTAGAGAATACAGTTTCAAGGTTTTAGGGGAAAATGTTCCAATCCTTGGATATAACCATTTCTAGATTTGAATGGTCTGAGATGTACTTCGGTAGGGCCTTTGACATTACCTTGGGTAATTTTTATGTATCTTTGAAATTCTTGTAATTATAAAAGAATATAAAACGTTGGATTGCTTGCTTATTCGAGTCTTTTTGCAAGATTTGTTCTATTTGCCACATCTATTCTCTTTGTCACATCTATTCTGATGCGTACGGGTCTTTGGTTATTTTCCGTTTTCATTCAGCTGTCAAGAATATGGCTCAAAACGAAGCAACTGAGAATCTTCTTTCTCTTTCACTCGAACTCTTATTATCTATTGTCGTACCACTCGCACACATGTATTTTACCTGCTGACTGTATTGAAGCGTGGGTACCAATAGTTTTTGTCTCATTTTATCATGATTGTTGTGTGCAAATGAAAAAGATGTAAAATCGAAAAGGTAACGTGGGCAACAATGAATTTATTTACCATATACGTCAGTCAAGTTTAAAATTGACCTTGAGATGCTTCTACCGAGTATTGTGAGCTTTCTGTTTGAATACAAAAGCGGTAAGTTCATTATATTCGTTGCACGTGTAAAAAGTAAACTATTTCCATCCCTTCGTACGAATTTTCATGTTGAGTTAAAAATTTGATTATTCAATCGTTAAAGGCGGAACAAATTTTCAAAATTTTCTTGAATGGAAAACGCAAATGTTTCCCTTTTATTTAAATCAGCTTCGTTCGTATTAGATTATTTTAACTAGACACCTAATGAAAGTACTGAACAACGAGCAAGCATGCAAAACATCCTGGCAACATACCAACAACAGACAACAAATACAATGGAAATAATAATAAAAGAAATTGGATTAAGGCGCACAGTATACAATGGAAAACAACATCTACTAATCTTGAGATTTACAGAAATAAGTCGCCAAGGACGCGGTTTTTGTACAAAATTCGTCGATAAATTCTGTTTTAAAAACATTCCAGAATAGTTGTCTACCTAAGGTATTCATAAAAACATGGCATAATTTACAAGCGTGGCAAGATTTTATCGTTGAAGTTTCATGCTAAGGAAAAAGGATTTTTTTTTCAGCTTTTCAAAACATTCAAACTAATTAAAAAAAAGTTTAAAAACTTGGTAAATTTCATAACTTTCTTATGAGAAAATTCAATTAAGAGATGATTTATATTTTAAAGTGGACGCAATAATAAAGAGACTACAGCAACACGAACTAACTTCTCGCACACTGTATAGCAACATCTACAAGATTTAAAAAAAAATCTCCGTCTTCAGATGTTTGTAAAAAATGTCATTACAATAGGTGGGTTGAGTATAAGGAACGTCTCACGGTTTGATTACACAAGATAGAAATTCTTTTATTATCAACTGTCGCTATCACTTATGAGTTAAGTTCAAATCTTTAAATATATAAGAATCTAAAGAATGAAACTGAAAAGTCAGTCCATGTAATTGTTCTACAGATTTTTTTTGATTTATTCGAATAGTGATTTGCTTTGAGTGTTTTGTTGCGTTTTTGAGATAAATAGATTGCCTTTTTGGTTATTTTTCTGACACAAGGCGAAAAAATATTCGGCGACTCTCTCATTATCAACATTATCGATTTATTGAAATAGAGCTCTAGACGACCATGTGCTAGACGACTAAATAATTGACAAAACCAGCTATTTCAGAGAGATATGATTGCGAGGAGGTTCTCACTGAAGTAAATCACTACTAAATCGCAGTAAGTTACACTAAAATAGCCTACAGCTTGTTTTGTTAAATTATGCTAGTCTGCTGTGGCTTCGATTACACATTTATATTCTTTTATCAACCGCGTGACTACGCGTGTGGAAATTATCTTTTTTTCCAGGTATCCAAATTCGATTTCCCGATTTTTCCCGGTATCCGCTAAAATCAGGCTGAATTTCCCGTTTTTTGAAAGTAAAATTTCCCGATTTTGATAACCAAATTTCCCGATTTCGAAGATAGGACGTACATACCTGGATGTACCCTCATCGTTTAGTTGCGAATTAAGGTATTCAGCACAAAGAATAACCGATACATAACGTAACCGTTCAGCATATGATTAATTACGCGAGCGAAGCGAGCGAATCTTTTTAAAGCGTTTCTTCCTTGATACGGGGGAGTGCAACGCTTGTCTTTCATTTTCTTAAATTTCCTTAACTTTATTTCAAAAATAACAGTTTCTCAGAATATAGTTTCGAAATGTGCTACCTTAATTGTGAGCCTAAAAGATAGCGCCGCAGGCGAAATTTCATATTTATTTTTGAATTTCAATAGAATCTGATTTTACAGATTCGGGCCTGGGATAAAGAAAATTATATTGAGGTTACTTATTATGAAAACGCGAGTGGAGCCAGCGAATTTTTTTTAAACTTTCTTTATAAGTGTTATACTTTTTAAGCGCCCTCCGCAACAGATCGCCAGCCAAGTTGCCTATGTCTAAAGAATAATTCCAAACACAGAGGAATACAGTTAAATTGAAACATTTATCTGTCTCATTCGCAAATTAACAACGGAGCGTTCGTTGTCGGCAAACTTCAGCTGAGCTTACTTTTTGAATTTGATGATATAGGTTATTATCTCCGCAGACGAAATTTTCTAGCCAAGTGGCTCTTTGCACGTAAGATAGTTAATGAAGAATCCAAATGTTTGTAGCAACGCAGACGAAAATTTTGAAAATTATTTTTTTTATCATTTTTGGGACCATAAAATCTCTCGGGACTCTAAAAAGATTCTGGGGCAGGGAAAAATGGTCCTCTTTTCCTCTCATGTCTGGGGCAAATAGATTTTATTAGCGAACAAAAGTCATTATATTTTGTAAAGTAGTTAATAAAAATTCGCGAGAGAAGCGAGAAAACGTTTTTTCACAAGTTATTCTTTGATTTTTAACTATCCTTCTAGCTATTTCCCGTTTTTAGTAAATTTAGTCATTTTCCGATTTTCCGCCATTTCCTTCAGCTTTTTCAGCCTTTTCCCGATTTTCAACAATTTTCCGATTTTTTTTTGCCATTTCCCGATTTTAGTCAATTTTTGATTTTTACTTATTTCCCGATTTTTAGTCATTTCCCGATTTTTGGTCATTTCCTGACTTTAAGTCTTTCCCGATTCTTAGTAATTTCCCGATTTTTATTTATTTTCCGATTTTTAGTCATTTCCTGATTTTTAACCATTTCCCGATTTTTAGTCATTTCCCGATTTTTAGTCATTTCCCGATTTTTGGTCATTTCCTGACTTTAAGTCTTTCCCGATTCTTAGTCATTTCCCGATTTTTACTTATTTTCCGATTTTTAGTCATTTCCTGATTTTTAGCCATTTCCCGATTTTTAGTCATTTCCCGATTTTTAGTCATTTCCTGACTTTAAGTCTTTATCGATTCTTAGTCATTTCCCGATTTTTAGTCATTTCCTGACTTTAAGTCTTTCCCGATTCTTAGTCATTTCCCGATTTTTACTTATTTCCCGATTTTTAGTTATTTCCCGATTTTAACTTATTTCCCGATTTTTACTTATTTCCCGATTTCTTCGACGCGTCGTATGTTACTTTTTCGTATAATTTCCCGGTATCCAATTTTTCAGCTCCCAAGCTTCACGGTATCTAGGAGACCAGGATACCGCACTTTTCCCACAGCACGTAAAACATTGAACAAACAGAAAGCAAAGGGGATATTGTATAACCTAAGTTGACAAAACGGACTACAGACTGCCGCAGACTTGATATGACGACTGGGTTTCCCAGATATACAGCCAAGTAAATACTTAACTTTCATCATACCTTAATTTTAAACAAAAGAATAAAAAAAATTCTAACGAAAATGATGAAAGTTAAAAGCACATGGCTGTACTAAAAATGTGAGCAAATGTCATCATCATTTTGACATTTCGTCACCATAAATACACAGCGAAATTTCTCCATATGACAAATGGTTGTGTTTCAATGTTAAGTTCATAGATTTAGCACTGCCATTTTGGATGAAACAAATGGCGTATCCCATTACCTGATTTACCATTTTTGTATGGAAATCCCTTGACCTCCCAGCGCCAATGCGGTCGTTGATTAAACACATAACCTGGCCTATTTGTTTCACCAGATTTAAGTCTATGTGGAGAACACAGCCGACATATCATGCCTCTGCAGACTGCTTTCGAATTCGAATGGGACACACATTTCGTATGAGCATGAAATGCCAGTGTCGCGTATGGAATTTATATTTTTTTCCCGGTATCCGATTTCGATTTCCCAATTTTGCCCAGTATCCGCTAAAAATGTGTAATTTCCCCGAATTTGGTAACCAAATTTCCCGATAATGAAGATATTTTTACCTCGACGTACCTTCCTCGCTTAGTTGAACAATGAGTTTTTCGGCGCAAGGTACAACCCATGGAAAATTAACCGCTTAGCATAAGAAAAATTACGCGAGCAAGCGAGTGAAATTTTTTAAGCGTTTCTTCCAATTTCTTTGCTTTTCTCGATGCGTGAGAATACAACGCATATCTCAAATTTCTTTCGTTTTTGTATTTATTTTTGCATCAACAGATGCACGAAAATTTGATCTTTTAAGGGTGGGATTACCCGTACAGAGTAAATCCGGGCCTGTGATGAAAAAATCTATGTTGGGTTCAGGGACTAAAATAAGGTCATTTTTCGTGCGGAGCCAAATTGCAGTCAGGAGCCCCCAATTATCGCATACTCGAGACAAATACGTTTTAGAAGTTTTCAAGACTTGATATTTTTACTGTTTTTCCGAAAACTATTGAAAATTATTCTTTGACCCGAGGGAAGCGAGTACACATCTTTTATACTATTTCTCTTTTAAAGAAACTCGATTTGAATGGGATCGCAGGCAATTTATCCCAATTTATCTTATAACTACAACCAGGGTCGTACAGAGAAAATGTGGACCCAGGGGAAACAAAATATAATAATTTTGTTAGGTAATTATAACAAAAAAACGCGAGCGGAGCGAGCGAAACTTTTTTGAACTTTCATTATAAACTTTGGTTCTAACGACTTCTATCTTGAATTTAATAACAACATTACCACGAATTCGACTATTTATCTCCTTTGTGACTTTATTTCAATTTATAGCGTCGCAGGCGAAATTTTTTAAACTAGAGGGCTCGTAGTATGTAATATTTTGATTGGAATAAGTAAGAAATTATAGCAAAATAGGCAAAAAGGGGCCCTTTTTGTGTTGGCAAATATCGACAGCTGCGGAGGCACTCTGAGGGCCCGTGGAGGCAATTGCCTACGCATTATGTTCCTTACTTTAGTCCCTGGTTGGGATCCAACATAATTAATAATTGTTATGAGAGCGCGAGCGGAGCGAGTGAATTTTTTTTTAAATTTTCTCTATGACTGTAAAAGATCACCAGCCAAGTTGCCTCTGCATATAGAATAATTTCAAACGCCGAGGAATAAAGTTAAATTGAAAGATTTATGTGTCTCATTAGCTGTCAGATTAAAATCGTCGGGTTGTAGGCAAAATTCAGCTGTAATTGTTTTGGGATATTTGATGAAGTAGGTTATAAGCGCCGCAGGCGAGATTTTTTAGCCGTGGGGTTCTTTGCATGTAAGATCATCAATAAAGTGTGCGAAAATTTTGAAAATGGACCTGTTTTTTCTTTAATTTCTGGGACCCTTAAAATCCGTCAGCACCTAGGAAATTCCGGCCCCCAGGTAGATGCTAATCTTTCGCTCTCTAAATTCGGTCGTGATCCATGGTGATGATAGATGTTATTAGCGTGAAAAATTCATCCAGTTGAAAAGCAATTTGCTTTGCAATTTTTAGTCATTCACTGATTTTGAACTATTTCAGCTTTTAGCTATTTTTGATAATTTCCCGATTTCTGGTTAATTCCCGTTTTTCAGTCATTTCCCAATTTTCGGTCATTTCCACTTCTTCAGTCATTTCCCGATTTTCGCTCATTTCCTGATTTTCGGTAATTTTCCGATTTTTAGTAATTTTCGATTTTCTGACATTTCCCTATTTTCGGTCATTTCCCGATTTTCGTTCATATCCCGATTTTTAGTCATTTCCCGATTTTCGACGCGTCTTAGGAGGCATCTGGACAAAATGACCCCTGGAGAAAAAAAAACCGGACAAAAAAAACCCTGAACAAAAAAAAACGGACCAAATAGCCCGGACAAAATAACCCCCGGATAAAAACTCGGATGACCAATAATCGTGATGACCAAATAGCCAGATGACCAAAAATCCGGATTATAACAAGCCGCGCTGCAGGCTTAAATTCACGGGAAAAAAATCGGAGTGGTCTAAGAGGCTGAGCCCCATGATTGGAAGGCCGCCTGCAGGACGTATTGTAGCTCGCCGCAGGCGCGGGGATTTAGGGGGCAGAGCCCCCTACATCATAAAAGCAACCCCCGGACAAAATAACCCGGTCAAAATAGCCCCCGGACAAAAATCCGGATGACCAATAATCCTGATGACCTTGCGGGGTCGAAGGGACAGAGCCCCTAGCGGGGTTTGGGGCAGAGCCCCATGCTTGTCAAGCGTCTGCAGGGCGTATTGTAGCTCGCCGCAGGCGCGGGAGTTTAGGGGGCAGAGCACCCTACATCATAAAAACAACATATGCAAACTATGCTTTGTGCGAAATTTTTCCGGATTCTTTTTTAACATTTCATTGTCCGGGGGTTTTTAAACTAGAGCCGTCTTAGGAGTGTCGTACCGGTTTTCACCTTCAATATCCCGGTATCAACTTCTTCTACTCTCTAATTTCCTGGTATGGAGGATACCGCACTTTTTCCATACGCGGACAGTGTTGATTTTATTCAAAAAATTGATGAATTGAAACATGCGACTGAATTTTGCTTTTATAAAAAACGCATCAAGCAAAGTATGAGCTAAAAATAATTCACGCAGAAATTAAGGACACAAAACATACATGAGATTTGTTGTGTTGCTGTTTTTAACGCAAATAACTCAGCTGTGATTGCTTTATGGTAAACAGTTAATCAATTTTCTAATCTCTGATTCATTTTGCATCTTAGCTGTTATTCTTTTTGTTCATCCTAATTATTGGAACTAACATGAATATTACTTTCAGCCCTGATAATGGATTTTATCCGAAATATCAACAAATAAATGCGAATCGAATAGCAACAAAAAATGTTTCAAATAGTCCGAGCAACACTGAGTTACATAAGATTTGCTCTCTTCTCCTTTACACTATGTTGGTGTCACCGCTGGTTAAAAGCAAGCAAAACGACAGTTTACATAGGAATATTTACTTTGCCAACATTTCACCAGCATTTTGCTCGTATTTTACCTGATTTGTGTACTCATTTTAAATAGGGCAACGAGATTTTTGTTATTTTCAAAGTAAAAATGATTTGTAAAAGGAATATTTTCGCCAATTTTTTACTTTCAAACATCTAAAATTTGTTAGAAAGTCTGCTATATTGTAACCATTGCACGCTAGCGTGTGTCAGTTGCAGCAAAAAAAATGTATATCTCTAACTAATTCGCAGGCTATATAAAACATGTTTGCTGTGCTGTGAAAGCAAGGAAATAAATGTTGCATTTAAGTGCATTGAAATTGAAAGTTTACATGCGTTTTCTACTGGAAATGTATTGGTAAATAGCTTAAAATAGTAAAGTTGGAGTATATGTGGCAGTAACCAGAAGAGAAATGCTATGATTTGACGCGAATCTGTTGATTGAAGCCTTCAATTTGCTGCAGAATGTAATTTTCCGTTATGTGTTCTGGCGGACAACTATATCTTATCAAAGCATTTTACATATAAGTGGCGGGCATAAGTATGAATGGAAAACGTGTCAGACAATTTGAATGTTTCTAGCGAGTAACGTCCTAAACTTCGCTCAAGCTTAATAAATTGGGAAGTGACGAGGCGTAGTTCAAAATTTATGTAAAGTCGATGGTCCAGACTGGACTTGTTATTGGCTGTTAGTGAGGTCTCGAAACGAACAAACGATGCACAGGTTTGATATAAATGTAATATTTGAGAGAGAACCGTTGAGTCAAGTGTGTCTAGACATAAGGCTCTGGGTAGCTAAAGGCTGTCCACAGGGTGGGATTCTCTCATTTGGAAGCTGAATGATGAAGAAGTCAGAGGTAAATTCGAAAACACGCTAGGAGACCGAGTCAGAACTGCACTGAGGGAAGTGTAGAAATAGTGCGATGAGAAGGGTCTGAGAGTCAACCCAACCAAACAAAACAGGTCTAATCCTATTCAGCAGAAGTCTATCGGGATCAGATTTCGTATTTGTATTTGTATTTTAGAGACTCCACTAACAGCTTTTTACAGCCAATAACAAGTGTTGTCTGGACCACCGGCTTAACGTGACTTCCGAACCACGTCTCAGAGTAATGCGAATGTAGCGTCTTTGTTATTATGCAATTACTCCAAGAATTGTTAGGCGCTTGATTGTTATCTCGCCTAAATGTAGGCTTAGATATTTCGTACACAGATTCATCGTATATGGGTTACGTCATACGATTCATTCAGTGTGTACGCCGTTATGGGCACCAAACACACCACAACTACCCAACTTTTGAAGCTTGAGTGAACTTTAGGACGTTATTGATGCGCTACACTTGATAGAAAAATTCCATGTAGAATTTTTCCGACATGGGATTTAAACCCGGATCGTTTTGGAGGAAGGCCAGTACGCTAACCACTGTGCCACCACTGTGGGTAAGATAGGCTCTTTAACGAGACCAAGGAACGGACTTCACAGGTAAAATTCCTGAGAGTGACGCTTGAGAGCAAGCTCAACTGGATTGTTCATGTCAAGGATAAAGCACAGAAGGCTTTTTGGCTATGCAGAAACTCCTTCGGGAGGAACTGGGGCCTGAAGTCGAAGGGAATTCTGTGGTTGTACGAGGCTGTAATTAGGTCCATGCTTAGCCGCGGTTGTGTGGTATGGTGGCCTAGGCTCGAGGTTGAATGTGCGCGTAAGTTGCTAAGTGAAATTCAGAGGCTAGTTTGCATGAAGCCAATAGCAACCGCTGCTATGGAAGCGCTACTGGCTCTGCCGCCGCAAGAGGTCATAATCAGAGCTAGAGCTTTTGCTGCCGCAGACAGGCTGATGCAAAACGGTATATGGGATCTTAATTTTCGAAGTGGACATGGCATTCCAAGAGACGAGATGACGCCAAGAATCGACTTCACAAGACGATTCGGCGTAAGGATTCCGAGTAGCCAGCTGGTCTACCCGGTGACTGCGTGGTAAAATTTACAGATGGATCGAAAACATCTGTTGGAGCGGGTGTTGGGGTGTACGCCCTGAACTCGGGATAAGGAAATCAATTCCATCTGGGAGTCTCTGCGAGCGTCTTTCAGGCAGAAGTCTTCGCAGTGCTCGCAAGAGCTCGCGAAGCACTGTCAGAGGGCGAGCAAGAAAAGCAGATCATTCAGACAGAAAGGATTTACTGAACTTGATAGGTCAGAATATTCAGATCACTTTAATCTGGGTACCCGGACACTCGGGAGTGCTAGGAAATGAGAGGGCGGACGAGTTAGCCAAGGCTGGTGCTATGGCTCTCAAGAACGGCCCTGAACCGTATCTGCCGACAAAGTGATTGCATATTAACGTGCGTACCTAGCCTAAGCTCTAACCGCACGACCCCCATGGGTGCGGAATTGAGATACGCCCATTTAACGCGAGTATCCGAAGTGACTCTCCCTATAACGGCAGGCCGGTGCAAACCTCCGCGACCTAGGTAAGGCCCGGAATACTATCATTTTCCTACTGAATTCTCGCCAACCTGGTTGCCAACGAAGGACTAAGGGTTCAGTCACCCATATCAAAGCGCAAGCTGTTTTGACGCAGCTCACTATCTACCACAACCCCCGCGTTGCAGCGCCACTAGGCACCTCAACCAAACGCTGGGGCCGGATGCGGCTATCTCGCATGGCACACTACACCCGGGGGCCCACAGCCCCGCGGTACCGAATTTACCCTCGGTGAGGGCTTTCGCGGTAAGGCTCTTAACCAGACCACTTCGGTAGGAATTTGCACCAATCCCAGGCACCGCTGAGCCAGCTCAGGAAACCATGGTGTCGCCACTCACCAGTGGACCAACGGGTCGAAGCAAGCAAAGACCGTTGGCGAACCACCCCTGTGGTAGATTGCTCGATCAATCTGTTTGAAAACACTGAGAGATTGGGTGATGCAAAAGCATGCGGAGTACTGGAATAGGTACGAAGGAGGCGTTCATACAAAGCGCTTCTTCCTGAAACCCAATTTGAAATGTGTTAAAGGTCTGCTAGAGATGGGAAGGAATCGCATTAGGAGGGTGGTAGGAGCGAATACTGGACACTGCGGGCTAAACGGGCACATGAAAAAAATTAGGCGTTCGGCAACTTCCAGATGCACGTGCGGATCAGAAGAAGAAACGGGTATTCACGTGATAAGCGAATGCTCCAAGTTCTTTCTCTGGTTACGAGTGTGACGGCAATTTCTCAAGGTGATCAACGAGAGTGTCTGAGGGTCGATCGAGTGCAGGACTATTCTGGCTACTTTCATTGCGATAGCCCTTTCTTCTGCTTTTTTAGGTCGACGCAGGAGCTTCCAATTTGCTTTGTTGAAGCAAAGAAAAGTCTTTTGGGCAGGTTAGTACGTGCTCGCTTAATGCGACGTCGTATGTATACAACATTTCACGATGAAGTGCGTAAGCTAACATGCAAACCATTTTTTGTCGCTTTACATAATTTGAATTTCGTCATGAGACTTTGTACATCTTGGCATAAGCCGACGCGACACTATAATTAGGTATTGAGTCCCTCGTTCCGCTAATGACATTTTTTTTCTTCTTCCATAACGAAAATTGTTAAGAACAATATATGAAGATTTTCGGGGATTTTTCAAGGATTTTCTCCATAAATACCCACCGGTCGTGGGTGGTGTTGCCGTCAATTTCTTAGAAATTGAGTTTTTTAGTGACAAACGATTTTCAACGTTCAAAGATCTAAAAAAAAGTAAAACGAAAGGAAAAGAAGCGAAAATTAAAGGCAATTATTCAAGAAAAGACCTGAAATTTGTATCCCTCCATCATTACTCTCCAACGCACACAAACTGGCCCTTACATTCAAATTTTACATTTCATCTAAAAACAAGGCGTTCAAAAGAGCAATTTGTAAATGTCTCGTCTGACTGGCAAAAGTTTTAATTTCGGTTCTCTTCAAATTACTGCTATTCACCGTCTACTTATAAATGCATGTAGCAATAGCATTTTCACTCTCTACTCATGCAAAATACTAAAGAAATAAGAATTATAATGTAAATTGTTAAAATATGTTTCATGTCATGTGCAATAAACAAAAATGTCATAAAAAAATATTATGATTGTAATGATAGATAATTTAAAACTTTTGATGTAACTTTTTTTTTATCTCATTAGGAATTTTCAGAAATAATCTCTGAACGACGAGAAAGTATATAAAAATCAAATTGGATGAAGCTGTTAAAAGTTCTAGAAAAGTTTTTATGATAATTTGATAGTTAGTTATTCGATGCAATGTTTTGGACATTTTTTTTAATTAAATTGAAAAAGTTACAACCTAATAAAGGTCATGGTTTGTAGGAATTGTTAGCGTGTTGATGATAAGTCTACGAGATGGCTCTTCTGTTCAGAGATTATTAATGGAGACGCATAACGCAACTTTCCCGACACATTTGCTTTATCAAAGTCAGAATTTGTATAAATTAATATTCCACAGATGTTCCACTTGTATTTTAATTTAACTTTTTTTTCTGCATGCGCACGTTTTACGTTTGTTCGTTATTCAGATGTTTCTTCTTCATGCAGAAACAGTAATTGATGTCTTTCCCAAAGCGCTACGAATTGTTCGATATGTCGAAATCATTGAAATGTAATGTAAATATGAAAATTGGTGCATTTTGAAAGAGCCACGCGACACTCAAATTTTTCAGAATGGCTTTTGAAGAATGAAGGCGAAACGCATGTAGGTCGAATTTGAGCTTTTATTTTTTTCTCAAAACTCCTGACCCCATAAATGTTGTATAATAGTCCCACATAATGTTTTGTACGAGGGGCACCCTAAAAGTTTCGGGAATCGGCTATAAAACGATTTTATTGCTTCTCAAAATAAACACCATTACAATCTATACACTTTTTCATCCTTAAAAACCAGTTTTCGAAACATCGAGTCCATTCGGAAGTTAGGATTTGGGCCACTTCTTGTTCATATGCCTCGACAGCAGCTTCCGCAGATAAAAATCGCTTCCCACGCAACTTATTCTTGACACTCGGAAACAAATAAAAGTCGCACGGTGCCAAGTCGGGACTGTAGGGTGGATGCAGCATCAAATTGATTTTTTCCTTCTCCAAGAACGTCGTGGTCAGAGCACTTGTGTGGGAGCTTGCATTATCATGGTGGAGGACGATCTTGCGATTTCGACTCTTTCCACGTAGTTCTTCAAATACTTTTGGCAAACAAATCGTAGTATACCACTCTGAATTGATTGTTTTACGATCCTCAAGTGGTACAGTAGCCACATGACCACATTTCCTAAAGAAAGTAGCGACCATTTTCTTGGCGACGCTTCGAACGCGAATTACCTTTGTTGGTAAATCTTCATTTTGAAACACCCAAACGGTGGATTGCTGTTTTGTTTGGGGATCATAGCTGTAAATCCAACTTTCGTCACCTGTTACGATGCTATATACTGAATCAGAAGCCCCATTGTCGCATTTTTTGAGAGAATCTCGGCACCATTTCACACGAGCCTCCTTTTGGTCGTCTGTCAAT
>CM055404.1:43827255-43873773 GCA_029228625.1 Pseudolycoriella hygida | reverse complement strand
AATTTCTATGGATCTTTGAAATTCTTACAGTTATAAAAGAACAAAAAACGTTGGATTGTTTGCTTATTTGTATATTAAGGTACGTTCGAGTCACTTTGCCACATCTATTCTGTTTGTCACATCTATTCTGATACGTACGGCTCTTTGGTTATGTTTTTTATTACGTTTACATTACAAATCAGAACAGAAGAGTGTGCGATCGAAGCGAGAAAAAATTGTTATGATTGAAATTTATAATTCATAAGATTCCGCTCTACCAGAATAATATTTTTCATGCTTGCGGATGGAAAATGAGTCATTACAGTCTCGTTAAACCCAATTTTTCGGATATTCCGTGCGGAAGCATGTAAAATTTTGTACTGACTTGCTGAGAAATTTGTTGTTTCTATGTGTGTGATGCATTCCTCGCCTTCGGCTCAAAACACAAACTTCCCACACGTCTTAACAACAAATTTCGCAGTAAGTCAGTAAATACCTATTTCTCGTTCATTCTAAAATTATATAGCTCGATTGAAAATCTCAGGGTGGCAACGAATTGGGCAACGTGACAGTGCCCTACCTGCCCCCTAGCTACGGCCACTTAACTCAAGTTTTAATAGGCAAATTGTTCTTCAACTTGTTTATAGAAGGAAGTTTCAGCCGAGTAGGTTGAGTAGCTCGAGTTTTGTAAGCTATGCGTATCTAAGAGCTCGAATCACTAAACCAAATTCCATATCAAACTATTCTTGAAGCATTGCGGTTTGACAATATGACGAAACCCAATCTTCATGCCTACCGTACATACCAGCGTGTACGACCTAGAAAGTCTGGATAATTCGCACTACTTCGTCAGGGCATGTTTTTCTGCTTGAGATTATTTCTTCTATTTTTCGGTGAAAACTCTTTTTCCAATCAAAACTCTGTATTTCAAAGTTGATTGCAATTGAGCCGTTGCGTTTCGCTACTATTGTTGCAACGTTGGCAAGAAACGACCAAATTTACAGATTTCAAAATAATTTAAATGTCAAAAGTTTTTTTTATACACAAAACCAATTTCACGCTTCATTGTAACCTGTTGAAATCTTTCAATCTTCTTACCAATGTTTTAAATACAGAGATTTCATTTATCTGCACTTGTAATGAATGAAAACAAATTATACAAACTCGTAAAATATATACCTTTGTCATACTTCGAATAAAACACGAAAAGCAAATAAAGATTGTCTCAATTGTAGATTAAAATTTATTTGAATTTATCCATAAAACTTGAAAAAACTGGGAAATTTATGCTAAAGAAAAATATTATCACAAAACAAATGCAAGAAAAAAGTTGTCGACTTTCGTATTAACACAACAATAAACTGTCAAGTGTCTTGAAAATAAAATGTTGAAAATAAAAGTATACCCGTTTAATCCGGTGAAAGAGCGCCAGTTAAACAGCTACCTTATAACTTTTGTATAGCGAACGTTGCTTTAAGCGGACCGAAAATGTTATATATCCACATGTTTAGTTCTTAAGATCTTAAGATGAATAGCGTACTATTTATTGGCACTAAGCTATTGGCCGATATGCTCTAAACAGTGAAAAAGTGCGCCATCCATTTTCTCACGTCGCACTTTACGCTGTTGATAAAGTGCGACTTGAGAAAATACATGGCGCACTTTTTCACTGTTGAATTTTAGAGCAAATCGACATGAAAATTAATTAAGTTTTTTGTGTCAAGTTAGTAATACAAAAATTGTCAAGTTGGACGGAGGTCGTGCCGGAATGATATCCTTTAATTTTCTAATTTTTTCCCAAATGATGAAACTTCGTATTTTTAATTTGAACCAACAACGCACCAAAAGCCTGGGTTACCAGGAACACTATAGAAATGGTCATTATTTGGCTTCGGTACCGTCACCTGAGTGACGAATTTCATCTCTTTCACAATCTTTCACATGATTTATAATTACATGAGACAAAACAGGTGACGTGGTAACGACACCGTATGGGTTACCAATGGAATTAGCCATTTACAGACGATCATGCAAAGAGGCAAAATACTCTCCTCGTATTGAACATTGTTACGCAAACTGGGAACTCCACTCCCTCTCTTTTAATATATTTTACTATATGTGGAAGAGTGTATTTCTATGAGCACTTAATCAAGTAGTGAACTATACACAATGGAGAATGAATATTACTTAAAACAAATGTCAAGTTTGCACCAACACTATGAACTATATAACGAGATGTATACCTACACGAGGGCTTCCCCTAGTGTTAATACCCCAGATAACACAGATCACACTTTTTAAGGTGGTTGCCCACTGAATTTACATTAAATGTGCGAAATTCAATGTTGTTCAGAGTATGTACAAAAAATGTGACTGTAAAGTGGTACATGTTTCGATGTACATAAAAAGCACATTTTTTGTGCTATTAAAGCTCGAAATTATTGCACTAGATCACAAGTACATTTTTCGTACATTTTATGTGCGTGATAAGGTGTACACTATTCCTATCACATTTAATGTACCAAAAATGTTCTTGTAGTACATTTTCGATGTAAATAAAAGGCACATTTTTTGTACCATTAAAGCTCGAACTTATTGCACTAGATTACAAGTACATTTTTAGATTATGTGCTTCGAAAAATGCTCATCTTATTTTTTCAAAAATGTATATTTTTAGTCCGTGAATGGATATCACGGCAGCTTTTGGTTGCGTAACATTAAAAAAAGTATCGAATTTTAAAAGAAAAAGCTAACGGGGAATAGATTTTTTATTGTTTCTTCCAAAACTTTTTCTCTCAGTACAAAAAAGTACATTAAATGTTACTTTCTATAATTTAACACTTTATACAAATTTAACACACTAACACATAAGTATCCGGTGGCACAATTGGTAAAGCAGTCGACTCATAATCCCGAGCGTCTTGGGTTCAAGCCCCTCAAATGGCAGAAATTTAAAAAATGAGAGCCTGGCATAAAAAAATGTAGATGGAGGACGTAGCTATCATCAGAATAAGAAAAACCGAAATAGAAAAGTCGGAAAACTAAATTAAATTTTTCTTTATTTTCTTACATAACATTATATGTACATGAAATGTGCTATTAATTCACACTAAAAAGTACATTAAAGATACATTAGTTGTGTATTTAAAGTGTTTTAAATGTACATTAGATGTACATGTAATTCACATTTAATGTACATTAAATGCACTTCACGTTCCAAAGAAATGATGTAACGGTAAGGGCGCATTTTAATATACATAAAATGTCCTGGAACTGGAGCACATTAAATGGGATCAGCACATTTTCCATTGGCACTTTATGTACATTTCGTGGGGTCAATTGTTGTGTGGGTACACATCGAGTTATTGTAACTATTATGAATGATGTCTTGTTACTATGATGGTTCCAAATTATATGCCGACTCGGCCAACAATTTTCCAATTTTAAATGGTTTTTTTATTTATACCCTACAATTGAAGCTTCTATAGCGGAAAATATGTTTACCTGCCTTACGAAGCACGAATCAAAGTTAATTAGCCTCCAGATAAAAAATTGATTTAGTTGTAATTGTTCGTTCGTTGTTGTTACTTGGAATGGAATTTATTTTTCTTTTTTTTCTTCGTAATTATTGACGTAGCCCTCACGTAATAACCTGTTATTACCGCTTTGTTTTATGTAGTCAAATATTGTTATTCACATCACTTACGTTGCGTACCCTTACTATGAATGAGTTAAAAGGCAAGTTTTATCACAATAATTATTCACATGAGCGTTAATTCAAAAGAAGAGAGACAATTCAGAGATTAAGCTCTCCGCAAGAGACTGATTGCAGTAGGAACGGTACCAACCGTGGAATACCTTTACGGCATAAAAAGATTGAATAACAACTAATTGAGTTGTTTGTATATTTGATTAAAACATGAGAAATTTAAAATGAAAATTATAAATGTTGAAGTAACATTTCACTTGACACATACAGAAAGGGAGCATAAAAATTTCTTGTTGCTCGAGTAGACGTTGGACTGGCTACTTTGTACCAATGTTAATGTTGTTTCATATAGCATGTCTGTTTCAGTTGCTACGCCTTTAGCATAATTTTACCAGTAACTGGTTTTAATGTTTTACCTTTGAGCTCAAGAAATTTACCCAAGAATCTTTTTCATGAAGTCACTGAAACATTTCAAATTCTGAGCGTGATATAAATGTGGTGTAGATTTTAGTTCGTTGGTCTTATAAGTATTCATTGTTTGAACGGAAGCGAAATTGATCACAACTTTGTCATTCCTTAGGATTTAATTTATCCTTTTGGATGACGGTAATGTTAGTCGAAAAGTTTTCTCAAAATTTTAGTCGTCACGCTGACTTCGACATGAAGTGCTAAAGTGTTGAGAAAATCGCTAACGTATAATTTTGAGAAATCTATTGAATTTGCTTTTGGGAAAACTCTCGATGTATGATATCTACACAGTCGCGGTAATTTTGAGAAATCTTTTAATTTGTGATAGATATAATGATGGAGTTAAAGTCGGTTATTACCGAGAACGAAAGACCAAGAGAAAGGCTCGTTTGAGCGTCAGAACTCATGGAAGTTTCATACAGACCCCATATAAAACCAAGTTTTGTGTACGTGTATACATTTCAAATGTGAATAAAATTTTGTTCGGCGGTAAAGGCGGAGGTAGAGGCGACTGCAGACATACATAAGTGAGGGTCACCACCACCACCTCTGGCAAAGTGCCCGTAGCGGTAGCAGAGGGCGTGACGCAGTCCCCCCACCCCACAAAAAGTCTAAATATCCAAAATACAAACCCTTGGGGGCCAGAAACCATCTATATGCAAAGTTTTAAAAATTTGCCTCCTTACTACCTCTCACCCCCAAATTATTTTTGAAAAAAACTACAACAGCTTTCAAACGAGCCGGAACTCATCAAAATCGGTTAGGAAATGACCAAGATATTGAGGTTTGAAGATGACCCTCCGCCTTGTACTTTTCTTTCACTTATTGTTTTCATTATTAACAAATATTTTTAGTAGTAGTCCCACTGAAAACTTGTCATTACATGCATATGTGCACCCACCGGAAATTATTCATTACTAGCTATTCATTACATTAGGGTCCCCACCGGAAAATTTTCATTACATTTACATGTAATGACGCGTTTTCAGATGGGACACTGAGTAAAACAGTATACAGTGGGAGCTGCTTGGTAAGTCATTCATTCTGGACCATTTCGTGGCACTCACAAACTCATTTGTCTATTTGTAAGCAACTTACTTTAAAAACTGTTTTTTGACTCGTACAGTTGTAGACCTCGCCATCGGCTCGCAATACAACCTCTACACTCGTCAGAAAACAGTTTCCAAAGCTTTCTGCTTTAAAACACCCTCTTGAGTTTGCCGTATTTCACAAAATTGATCCCTCATGTAATGACTTACTTCCGCACCCCCTGTTGGAACTCGAATGAGTGTTTTCACTTAGAATTTCCAATATTTAGAAAAGAAAAGTAGTCCTTTGAAAAAGTGAAAATCTAGTGATCTTTGTAATTATACAAGTATACGAGTATAAAAATATGAGAACATGGTATGAAATAAATCAGAATAAATTCGTCTTTTCACCAGACAACTAGTTAAAGGACGCGTTTTTTCTCAAACGACTAACTATGTCATGCAACAGCTAACGAAGCCATCACAAACTAAGTTTACACATCTTGAAACATTCTATTAAGCTGGTAGCTGTAGATCCAGTTTCAACACCCCACTGTAATCTACTATTTCCTGATTCGTCGGTATTATCTACATTCATAATTTCGGTTCTCGAGAACGGGGCAGCCGATCTTAATAAGAATTTACAGGCACATTTATTAGAGCGTAAATATGAAAATTTTCGGGTTGGAAATACCCAAAAAAATCGTATCACAAATTAAAAGATTTCTCAAAAGAACGGCTGACTGTGGAGATAACACAAATCAAGAGTTTTCTCAAAATCGAATATCAATAGATTTCTCAAAATTATTGGTTAACGGTTCCCTCAATGCGTTAGCGGATTCCTCAATAATTTAGCACTTTATGTAGAAGTTAGCGCTTTGACTAAACTTTTGGGCCAATCCTTTTGGTCCAATATTTTCGGACTTTTGGACTTTGAAAAGTGACGCCAATGACAATAAATGTTGTAATAATCAACAACAACTCATTCATTGTTTATCATGCATATGTGTTCGGCCAAATAATTGATTTAAGTTTGATGCGTTGTATTGGAACTGATCACATCATGAACTTTACACGTTACAGATTTGGTTGTTATGAAATTTTGAAACCGAAACCGAAAATATTTTTCGAAATAAATTAATTTTATGATTTTTCGCATTTTCAAATTGATTACACCTATTAACTTTCTGTAATGAAATTTCGCTATAATGAACACGACTCCCTTAAAAATTAACTATAGAGATAGTTCACTGTACAATCATATGCTTTTCCATTAGTATTTTATTTTTATTGGACCCGTACGAAGTACGAAGGTCCTATACGTTTACCTCAAATTCAGGGCTCCCACACATCCAATATTTAAAAAATTGTCCGTCTCCACTTTTTTTTCGAAACGGCTGCACCGACCGTGTAGTTTCGGAAATATGGTCGAAAAGGTGTCCAAAAACATGGTTTTTTGGGGGTAGGTGAGACTTTTTCTCAGATATTTCTAGAATTAAGGCAGTTAGAAAGCTACTTTCTGGTCAAAGCTGTAGAGAACTAAATTTTAGCGAACACGTGTTTCAGGGTTTTCCCCAGAAACGTTCCGATCCTGAGATCTAGAGTTGGGAGAGATGAGTCATATCTCAAGAACTATGACAGATGGAAAGTTGCTTCCAATGGCAAAGTTGTAGAGTATTAAATCTTAGCAAACACGCGTTTCAAGGTTTTCCGCAGAAACGTCCCAATCCCGAAATTTAGCCACTTCTATAATTGGTAGGGATGAGTCATATTTCAAGAACTATGACAGATGGAAAGTTGCTTCCTATAGCAAAGTTGTTGAGAATTAAATTTTAGCGAACACGTGTTTCAAGGTTCTCCCCAGAAATGTCCCAATCCTGAGATTCAGCCACTTCTAGAACTCAGAGGGATAAGAACATTAGACAACGCGTGATTGGTGTCAGAGTTTTGAAAATGTACTTCGGGAGGGCTTTCGACATTACTTTGGGTAATTTCTGAGAGTCGTTTAAATTTTCATAGTTCTAAAAGAAGTTGACTATGCATTCTGATGCGCACTATATTTATGATTGATAATAGTAAGAGTTTGGTACATCGAGGCCTTTCGCACGTGAAGGCTTTCCGCACGCGAAGGCTTTTCGCACGTGAAGGCTTTTCGTACGGGTCTTTGCATATGTTTTTTTATTTTTTCTCTAGTTGTTGTCTTCCAATAAGCTCTCTGATGTTGTTGTCTTCAATTTATAAAAGTTTCAGCTTTAATTGACATTTCAGCATGTTAAAGTACGTAGGCATCATAAAACGTTTTAAATTGTATTTGTCATTGCAGCGCCCTGGGGCAGCTGCCCCGTTTTATACCATTATCACTCATATCATTTATTCGATTTCTCGTTGTAAAAAAGATGATCAAACTTGTATGTTTTCAGCTGATTAGATGAAAGATTTACGAAGGCCTCAAAATTAGCTTAAGAAAATCGCGAAATTTGTTTGTCTATCTTTCTTATACATATGGATTTTACCTATTTTAGCTATTCCCCGATTTGTAATTGTTTCTCGATTTTCAGTTATTTCCCGCTTTTTATTTACTTTTCCATCTTCATTGATTTCTCGATTTTCCGATTTTTGACGCGACTTCGACGTGTCCGTCGTACTTTTTTCGTCTGATTTCCCGATATTATATAGTTTTGTATTTGTAGTATTGTATAGTTTGTAGCCCAATTTCGACCCGGGAGTAAGGGGAGCTTCGATCATGGTCCTTAGATGACGAATTAGCAATAAAAAAAAAATGTCCGTCCGTCCGTCACCGCGATAACTTGAGTAAAACTCAACCGATTTTCAAAACTTCTTTTCCCTCAAAGGTAATTGAAAAATCTTTTATGGGATTGAATCTGGGAACTGTCGGCCCAAGGGCCGCCGAGCTAGGGCCGTTTAAGTGGTTTTTGGACTTTTGTACGTAGCTCGAGCAAATTTCGATTTTCAAAATATTTTTTGTTTGAAAGGCTTGAGCATGCCTGATATTTTATGGAAGAAAATTTTTTAAATCTGACTTGTTGGACTCAGCCAGGGCCCTAGAGCTGAATCTCCACTAGGGCCCAACGTGTTTTTAGACCCGTACGAAGTACGTAGGTCTGATGCGTTTACTACCACGTTTGTTACATTGCGAATTCGAACCCGGGAGTAAGGGGGAATTTTTTTTGTTGCCTCCAGATGACAAATCAGCGAAAAAAACAACGTCCGTCTGTCGGTCTGTCGGTCTGTCTGTCCGTCAACACGATTACTTGAGTAAATCTTGACCGATTTTCAAAAACTTTTTTTTTGCTGAAAAGTAGTCGAAAAATATTCTATGGTATTGAATCTGGGCACTGTCGGCCCAAGGGCCGCCGAGCTAGGGCCGTTTAAGTGGTTTTTGGTCTTTTGCACATAACTCGAGTAAATCTTTTCTGATTTTCATAATTTTTTTTTGTTTGAAAGATCTGGGCATGGCCGACAATTTATGGAATAAACGTTTTTTAATTTGAGTCGTTGGACTTAGCTAGGGCACTAAAAACGAGTCTCTGCTAGGGCTCTATGTGTTTTTTGTACCTAACTCGAGTAAATCTTTACCGATTTTCAAATTTTTTTTTTGTTTGCAAGATCTGGGCATGACCGACAATTTGTGGAAGAAACATTTTTCGATTTGAGTCTTTGGCCTTAGCTAGGGCACTAAAAAAGAGTCTTTGTTAGGGCCCTACGTGCTTTTTGTACATAACTCGAGTAAATCTCTTCCGATTTTCAGAAACTTTTTTTTTGTTTGAAAGATCTCGGCACGGCCGACAATTTATAGAAGAACTTTTGCCTGTGCTTAGGGCTCAAGTGAGCCTCATGTCGGTCCTAAGGTCGGCCCAAACATAAAAAAATGTTTTTTGCTATGTTGCAGAGCAAATTGAGGGAAACATTTTTGTCTATGGAAGTATGCATCCGAAGCCTCTATTTAAGGCCCTAGGTCAGTACTAAGGTCGGTCCTAGCCCAAAAAATAGTTTTTTTTTCTATGTTGTAGACAAAATTGAGGAGAACATTTTTCTCTATTTGGAGGTCAACTTTGTGCGTTCGGAGAATTTTTTTACACCGTTACTTCGTGCGGGTTTTTCAAAATTGCCCTACGGGCAATTTCCAATACAGTCTAATGTGAACGCAATATTTACTTAAATACGTTCCACTCCTTTCGTAACATCAACTCTGTTTGCCGCATCTATTCTGATACGTACGGGTCCCTTCTATGTTTTCTACATAAATCGGGTAAATCTTATCTTCCTGAAAAATAATGTAAAAATTGATTAAGGGATTGAATTTGGGCAAAATCGGTCGAATATTTTCGAAGTTACGGCCGAAAAAGTGGTCAAAAACGTTTTTTTTATGAAGGTTGGTGGAACTTTTTGACTTATATCTCTGCGAAATTAGAACAGAAATCGCTGTTGAAGGTCTTAAGTAAAAGATCATTAGAAAATCACGAAAATTAAATTAGTCAAAATCTTTTGAGTGGTTCAGGTTGTAGAGTCCTCAGTGTGGTCCCAACTCACGCTACGCGATCCTACACGATATTTGGTTTTATTGTATTGTATTGTATTTGGTTGTATAGTGCTCTAGGGCGGTTCATAGATCGGGCCTAGTGCAATTTTTTTTTCAAATTATTTCCATTTTTTCTAATGTTTGGGTTTATTTTAAGGTTTTGATGAGGTTGCTTCGGGCGCGCTTTTAAATATTGCCCTTTCGGCAATTTCCATTCAATTTAATGTGGACGTAATTTCATGCACATAAGAGTTAAGGCAACATTTACTTAGAAATGTTCGAATCTTTTTGCCACTTCTATTCTGATGCGTACGGGACGGGTCCCTTCCATGTGTTTTTAAATAGATCGACCATCAGCTCGTTGTGCAACTTGTCGATGTAAGTATCTGAATATACGAATGGGGATTAACGTGGGATTTTTTTTTTCAGTGGAATCATCCATGACTGGTTTATTAAGTGATAATGATGATAACGTCGCCATCCATGATTTTCTTAGCAGATGCATACAAAAAAGACCAATCTATGATGGAAACTCTTAACATAATGTTTTCAAAATAGAACAATTTTTTGACTCAACAGTAAAAAATCTTGTCGTCTAATTATCTCTAAATGGCAAAGTAGTCAATTTAACGTCGCATTAAAACGTCCTGCTTTGCATTTTTCGTTCATTTATTTACCTTTCGTTCATTCATAATTATTCACATTCATAAAAGCGCACTTACGGCTTCAGTTCACTTGGAAGCAAATCCACAATAAAAAGTGTGCTCGGTGTATGGAACGTCAGTAACTTAAAAAAAAATATGAAACAAGCAGAAAAGGGAAGTACATTTTCCACTCGAAGTAAACTCAAACAACCAATCACCACTCCATTCAAGCAACCACCTCTAACTGCTAAAGTTGTTTCTACTTGGAACAATGTGCTGAACAAAAATAAAGTTTGAACAATGCACATTTGATTTTAATCGATTAAACACTGTACTTCAAATGTTACGTAATGTTTTAGGAACTTAAGGAATGTAAAGTTGGAAATTTATCGAGCTCGGGTGAGTGGGAAAGGAGCGTATGTCTAGATGATCGTGAGAAAACTTTACGTTCAGCTTTAATCGAATTAAAAACTAAAATCGGAATGGCATTGCCAGGTATTTTTTGGAAAAAAATCACGTTTTTCATGCTTCATTTAGATAAGTTAACATTTCCATAAAATCAGGCAATCGAGAAGTTAAGAGCATGATTGATAATATTCTGAAAACGTTTTCGAAAATAGAACAACGATTTGAAATTCAAGTAAGTGAAGCTCCACACAAACACATGCACACGTACTTATCCTGAAACTGCACACTGTTTTTACACACATACGTTAAACACCACTAAGACACAATATAGAAAAGCACTCTCGAAAAGCGAAATGAAAATATTTTCGATATTTTTCACATAGAGAAACATGTTTATGGAAATTTGCATAATATCGGGTTTCAGCGGAAATTTATGGCAATTTGATGTTTGAAAATAAAATATTTCTTTTATTCTTCCTTCCTCTTTATAAATAAGAAAATTTTTCCATTTTAAAAGAGTTGCATAAAAAGTAGCAACACCCCAATGAAATATGACATCGATTTAGAACTTGTCACCTTATCCGACTATTTGGTGCCAATAGCCTTTTTCAGCTTTTATTGGAAAATGCGTTTCAGTTTGATGATGTTACAACTTAATTTTCTTTTTCAATTTTGGTCACATGTAGAGAATGGGGAAAACAAGCTGCCGATGAGGACCTTGTCTCCAGAGGTTTCAGTTGATCGGCTAGGTGTAGACCTGGAAGAATATTTATGGCGAGGGGTGGATAAACAGAAAAAACAAGGTGCAATGCCAGCGAAAACAAAAAAAAAACTTGTTTAAAAACTAAGAAAACACAAAAAAAAAAAACAGAAAAACAGTAAGAAACGGAAAAAAAAACAAAAAAAAAGGAAAAAAACAACAGAAAAATAGGTGAAAGAAGAAAATAGATTTGGATTGTGGACCTAATATACTAGCCCTGAAAATGATTGGACCCGTACGAAGGTCCTATACGTTTACTACGAACAATTTTAATGTAACATGGGGTAGATCGAGGTAGCAGTTGGAGGGATGCATTTATTATCGTCTAAATATGACGAATCAACAATAAAAAATGTCCGTCCGTCCGTCTCCACTTTTTTCCAAACGGCTTAACCAATCACCCTAAACTTTTTGTCCCTAAAAGGTACATGTCTCCCATGATTCAAGTTCGAAGATGAGCAAAATCGATCAAGTGGTTCCGGAGATATGGTCGAGGAAGTGACCAAAAACATGGTTTTTCGAAGGTCGGTGAAGCGTTTTCGCAAATATCTCAGCAAGTATAGCACGGAAATTCCTCATTTTGGTGTCAAATGAAAGCATTTGATGTCACAAAACTGGAAAAATTTTTTTGTGGGAATCGATACAGGGGTCTGGGCACTGGAACCAATGGAATGGACGAAATTGAGATTCTTGGCCATATACGAAAACAGTTTTTCGTCTATATTTCCTTAACGGCCCATTCTACGAAAAGTTGAATGTACGAAGTGAAAGAACGGTGAATG
The DNA here is from genome assembly GCA_029228625.1 of Pseudolycoriella hygida. Classification (NCBI taxonomy): domain Eukaryota; kingdom Metazoa; phylum Arthropoda; class Insecta; order Diptera; family Sciaridae; genus Pseudolycoriella; species Pseudolycoriella hygida. Next base: position 43,861,455 of record CM055404.1, on the reverse strand, counting down.
CTGACTAAACCGTAGAAAGGTAAGATTTCTGTTGAATGAGGGAGTTGAAGATAACACTTCTATCTACATTTCTTTCATATAAAAGAATTCTTAATTTTCCACGGTTTAGCCAGCATTCACCGTTCTTTCACTTCGTACATTCAACTTTTCGTAGAATGGGCCGCAATATGAAGATTTACTGTAAAAGGCAGAGTTGTAGAGAATTAAATTTAAGCGAAAACGTGTTTCAGGGTTTTGGGGAAATATGGCCCAATCCTGGTATATGGCCACTTCCATAATTCGACAGGATGACCCGGATCTCCAGAACTGTGAGAGTTAGAAAGTTAGTTCAAAAGGCAAAGTTGTAGAGAATTTCAGGATTTTGGGGAAATATGGCCTAATTCTGGTATATGGTCACTCAAAATTTTAGAGAACGTTTTTCAGGGTTTTAGGGAAAAATTACTTAGTCCTTGGATGAAAGCTTTTTTAGATTTGAATGGTCTGTGATGTACTTCGGTAGGGCCTTTGACATTACCTTGGGTAATTTCTATGGATCTTTGAAATTCTTACAGTTATAAAAGAACAGAAAACGTTGGATTGTTTGCTTATTTGAATATTTAGGTACGTTCGAGTCACTTTGCCACATCTATTCTGTTTGTCACATTTATTCTGATACTTTGGTTATGTTTTGATTTAATTTTGATTTCTAAAATTATTTGAACCGAATTTAGTAGGAGGTTAGGGGTGTCTAAAAACAGACTTATCGACAATTCTGGCTCTCCACGCAGAAAATCTTTCCTTTTCGGACGCTGATCAAAAGTGTGCATGGGTGCTACCGAATCCGAGTGAGTTTAGGCAAGAGCAAAAACCGGTAAAAATAGCCAAAATCATGAAAAGTAAAATTTTTCCGAAATTTGCGTGAAACATGTGTAATAATATGAGCGATGTCATTGTAAGTTTGATTAAACCGGCTCAAAACCATACAAAGAAAACTTTTTTCTTAGTGTATGACAGTAACAGTACTGTCACGGCTCAATGAGAGCCCTTCAAAGAGCTTCCATAATGTTCAATTTCATGATTTTTGATGCTCGTTTTAGATGTCGAATTCTCGGCAACAAGCATTGATATGAAATAAGAATATTTTTGTTCGACTCTGTGGTTTGAATAGTAGAGCTTTCGACTCATAACAGAGCCGTAGCCAGACCAAAATTTCAGGGGGGGCGCGCGCCCCAAAGCAATTTTGTTCGTATAACTTATGGTGTAGTCACACATAAAATACAATAGAAGCCTTACGCACAGGTTGTACAAATGTTAATTTTTGTGTGGCACGAACTTCTTCACTTGTTAAATTTGATAAATGAAAGTCGCGAGCGGAGCGAGCGAAATTTTTTTTTGCCATACATAATGACGTTTTATCAATAATTCTAAGCGTCCGTTGTATTTCCAACTTTCTTTAGTTGCTGAAGATTAAACTAGCAGAAAGTATGAGCTTTTCTCTACAGAGATTATTAGCCGAATATGCCACTATTCCTTTTGTATCAGGACTCAAGGCCTTGACCTAGCTAATGTTATACCAAATTTACTAATGATGTATAAGGAAGGAAAAACGTCGCGCAGCGGGATTTTTTTTGAAGTTTAACTGCTAACTCTAATATACTTGTACACATGTGAAATTGTAAAACGATAAGTTAAATATGTAGGTGAAGATCTGTTAAGAAGTGCAAGTTTTGATAGAATACAGACAATTTTTCAGGGGGGTGCAACTTTTTTCAGGGGGGGCGCCGCCCACCCTGCGCCACATGTGGCTACGGCTCTGACTCATAATCGACTTGTCTATGGTTCAAATCCTCGGTACAGCAAGAATGTTTTCTTGTCAAATCATTTACACTTTACCAACTTCCATTTCATAAGCCTTCGATATGTAAAACAAGCATCAAAAACCATTGGCTTATGCCTAAAATGTTTGTAGCAAATATTGCAGAATGATATCCTACGAAAGTTTAGGCTTCGATAGTACCTTAAAATAACAACAAAACTGTTCTCCTTGGCAGCATAATTTTCGTAAAGTCTGAACTAAAATTGATTTGTCGAGAACATTCGTGAAATTTCATGCACTTTAATAAGCTTAGTGCTCATTCGCGTGTGTCGACGTTGTTTGACTATTTAGTATTAGTATTAGAATTATTAGATTAGTATTAGAAAATTAGAAAAATGTAAAATATTGCATTAGTTTCCAGGAAAATGTTATGTTGGTGATGCCTAACATGGAAGTATGTCATTCTGCTCGAATACATATGAATACTATAAGAAATTTAATAATTTTTTGTTTTTCCTCAATTATTATTACTCTGTAGACTTAAAAAAATACAAAAAAGTGTTTTCGTTGAAGTTTTGCATACATCAGAGAAAGTTCATATAATCTCGACATACTCCACTGGGAGAGGGAATATCGGTATGGTAATATCGTCCGGTCGATGATGTTATCTTTCAGTGAATGATATTACCAGCTGAAGCTAATAACATCCACCGGACGATAATAAATCATCCACTGGAGCATAATATCATCCACCGGACGACAATATCATCCCATGGACAATAATATCACCACATTCGAAGATATTATCTTCCGGCGGACGATAATATCTTTCTGGATGACAATGCCCTGGGCCCCCGCCTTGTCACTCTAATATGCGAAGAGACAGTCTAAACAAAAAAGTTAAAAAAAAGAAAGAAACTTAAAAACCAAATTTAAAAAAAAAGGTTCGAAAGAAATTCACGTTTATCCACCCCTCGGCTTATGGATTCAGTTAAATCGAATCCAGAAGTTGAGGAAATTGCATCAGACGATACTCTTTTTATGGCAGGTGATATAATGGCGAGGAGGGGGAGGGTTCATGAACACATACATAAAATAATGATGACAATTTTCGACCATTCTAATTGAGAGTAAAAGAGAATACGCTCTTTTCCTTTGCACTCTCAAATATTTGCAAACATTTTTCCATTAAGAATTTACACCCCCGCGGGAGGCCCCGACATGTGAACCTAATGGTATATTAATGATGAAAATATGGTGGGATAAGATAAGAATTTAAGGTCCGTCTAAGGCAATGCACCCAGGAAAGGTGCTTAAAATTCGAAAAATCGAACAAAATTAACACCGGAAATAAAAACATAAATTTTCTGGTATTACAAAATTGTAAAACAGAATTTAAATCTACTTCTAAATGCAGTCGGATTTCCGCATTTTATCTGCCGAGAAGAATTAATTTACATAATAAACAACGGTATTTCACTGCATCGTAATGATACACTCGAATAATTACTGGAGCTTTTTAGCATAGTGCAGTTTTCGGAGCAATTTTTTCTTGTAAATGAAAGAAGCATTCGTCAACATTCGTAAGTTACTTTCGAAATTGCAGAACATTTATTTGAAATCCGTACGGTTGTGGATGGTTGTTTTGCCATTTTGTTTGGAAAAAAAAATTGATTTGAATAAAAAAAAAACAAACGAAACGATAACTTTGAACATGAATATTTTATGAGTTTTGTTGGTGTAAACTCATTGGCACGATATTGGCATTGTCTCCGATTTTATGTTCGTTGTAGAAGCTCCTCAGTTGCTTATATTAGATACTCTCAGAATTCAGCTTAAAATTCTTTTGTATTTTTTCCATAGAAGTGTGCAAACTTTTGCATAAGCTTCTACGCTACAATTGAAAAAGAAAAGTTTGACTTAATTGACTGATAAATTAAATTGATCAGAAGAAATTCGGTGCCGTCAAAGTATAGGTAATTTCATGAAGATTTACATAAACTCAATTGTACTGCCATGTATGTACCATTCATTCATTTTTGTAAATTTGCTTTTCTTTTTTTTAAATCAACCGCTCTTTTTTTGTTGATTTTAGACACCTTTATTGGTATGCGATTGTAGAAATCTTACCTTAGCGCGTTTAGGGTTGAATTCTTTTACTGTGGGGACAATTTCCATGGGAGAATACAACAAAGAATACAGTGAACGGAGGGCGTGGCGATGAAATTTTCCACTTCCTCCACAGAATAGAAGTACCAAGATAGATGTTCGCAGTAAGCAGTCTACATGAAATTTCTTCGAGCAATGGAATTCTCTTGAAAAAAATGATTTGTCATTTTAACGTGCGAGACTTCTGTATCTGTATGAATTAAAATTATCGCATACGAAAACCTCTCAAAAGGTTCAGTGTGGCGCAATCCGCTTTCAAAATTCATCATATCGATTGAGGTGACGCTTGGGAACGGATAAGCTCAGTGGTAACGTACTGGCTTTCCACCGATAATATCCGGGTTTTTCTTCAATGTATAGCATGAAAGTTACGTTCCTAGGCACACCCAGGCTAAATAATATGAGTAGTTGTGAATTTGGTGCTGCAACGTGTCGTACATAGAAAAATGACAAATATGAGGTCACCCATATTTGATGAATTCTGTGTACAAATATCTGAGTCTGACTTTAGGCGGATATAATTAGCACCGGAAGAAATCCTAATGATACCGACCGTTAGGCGTGCGCACGTGCGTGCCAATAGCCCATTTGGGGCCGTACGTAACGCTAAAATTGGCATTTTTAAGACTCCCCCTCTCCCCTGTAACGCTAGCGTAACGCAAGGTCTGAACCCCCCCCCCTTCAGCGTTACGTAATTTATGAACGCGATACAATAACTGAATGAAGAAATTGTAATTTTTAAAGAAATACCTACCACCTGTATAAGGAAAATCTTATTTTACCCCCGACGTAAAGCCTTTACGTCACCATTTGTACAAGGTAATTTTTTTGACTCGATTTAACTCTTAGTTTAATTTTATCGCGTGCAAATAGTTATATTACTATCCGAATGAGCGCGCCAATCACCGGCGCCGACTTGTTTACCGTCCATGGGGGATGTTTATTTGGCAAACATGCCAAAATAAGCAATGAAACGGTAGCTAATGTTTGCTTTTATAGCGAAAGTTATAAGAAAATTTTTGAAGTAATAGATTCTGAATGAAGGTACGGTATTTTCCGTTTATGTGACAGAAATAAGTGTGCACGCGAGCGAAAATTTTTCTATTTTTGTTATTTAATGGAACCCACAGCAATTATAGATTTTACAAGAAATATTCTAAAGTCCTAAGATACCCTATAATTTGAATCTCTCAATTTGTGAAACGATTTTTTTTAAATTATTGGAAACTTTCGAAAAACGAGTCTGTTCTGGCCATTAGGGTGCAATTCTGAGACATTCTCAAGAAAAATTCAGATCCGTTCCGTTCCGGCCCAAAGGCGGCCTAGATGCTGAACCTCGGTTCACTCACGTAACCTATACATCAAGAAGTGACTTCAAAAATGTATGGGCTAGAAGTTTAGAATAACACTTCATCGATACAAAATTGAGCTAGACATTCCAAAATATTAAAGAAAAATTTGGCGGTCCTTGAAAAAACGTCAAATGTAAAATGGTTTGATAATCCTGTAGGATGGAATATGCCTTGAATGTACCATTTCTGTTCAGAAAGTGATTACATTTACCATCCGTTTAATTTATTATGCTTATTTCTATCGTCATGGGGGCCCCTGTACTCGGCGCCGCTGGTGCCAATAGTGTTTAATGGACACATACGCAAGCACATACGAATAGTGTTCAATAGACTTTTCGTACACTCGTGCGAATGAGAGATTTTTTTGAAAACCCGTCTGCCGAAATTGGACGCATCTTCCAGCGGGTTTTTTTATTTGTGCCTAGAAAGGTATTGGTCCCTAGAAGCCAAAAAAATTTTTCAAAAAATTCATCGATGCTTGTGTGACTAGTGGGAGGTGTTCGAAAACCGAAAACATGCACTTTTCTTAAAAAAAATTCTCCGGGTACACGAAACGTACAAGGTCGTGTGGGGTGTCATTGGAAAGATAATTTCACGTATTTTCGGGCCAAATAGGGTCTTGCTGGTCTTAAAATTCATACACATTGAGTTACGAGCTGTTGAAAATAGTTGTAAAAACTTGTGGATTTCGGCTAACTTCAAACCATTCCTCTTCATCCGAATAGCGACGAAAATATTGAAAAGCTGTTTTTCCTGGTTGCTGCTGGTCCCAGCTTTCCAATAAAACCAAACTTGTATGGGTAGCATACCGATGGATCCGCTTTTGAAGTGTAAATTTGAGACCGAATTCCTCTCCTAGAATAACTCCGTGCACAGAAGAGATATGATTAAAAAAAATTATTTCGCGGAAATTTCAGCTTCTTAATTATTTCGCGGCAATTTCAGCTTCTTGCTTACTTTTTAGAAATTTGATGTTAGCCGAAATTCGCAAGTTTTTATCCCTATTTACAACAGCTCGTATCTCAGTTTGGATGAAGATGGAGAAATTTTTGTGAGAAAAGTGTATGTTTTCGGTTTTCGAACACCTCCCACAAGTCACATAAGCATCGATGAATTTTGTGAAAAATTTTTTTGGCTTCTGGGAACCATAGATAGATAGGTAGATAGATAGATGTAGGGCACACATTGAAAGAAATTTTTCTACTAAAAGAAATATTTTGCTCCGAAGAAACTAGCTGTCTAGGTAGTGTAAGTCAGAAAATAGCATTTTCTAGTACATATTTACAAAATCCAAAATGGCGCCGCTTTAACAGCTGCTGGCAGCCACTTCATTGCGAAGTTTAGAAATACCGAAATTTCCTGAATTCTCTCATTTTTTATATGATTTTACGAATTGCATTCATATGACGATTTTCTTTCGATGTCAAAAAATTGCCCTCGCCAATATCTATAACTTTCCAGAAGAAACCAACTGTCTAGGTATTGTATTTCGGAAGATAGCATATTTCATTACTCAGTACAGCATTATGGAATTTTCCTGGAAGAGCGGTTGATGAACTTTTTCATTTTGGGGCGAGACTAACGTTCCCTGAAAATTTCAGTAAAATCTGCTGGCTAGTTCTCGAGAAAATAGTATATTTCAACATACCCCAATACACACGAGATGTGTACGTACTAGGGTGTCCCGATTGATGAAGGGAAAAGACGTTTAAAAAAATCCACGGTGTGGCATCGAAAGTACATGATTGGGTGACAAATATTCGCTATAGCAGTATTTTGTAAAATGCTTCGAAGGACTCCCCGGCTCAATTTTTTACTACATCAAAACCTTGGTTTTTACACATTTTCAGTGGCTGAAACTTAAGTGAAATGACTAAAATCTGACTCTAATTGATAGTTCACATAAAAAAGTCCGACTAGACCTAGAGAGCTGACGGACTTGTCGATTTCCAGCGTTATTTATGGTAGTTCTAGTGAAAAGATGCCAATTTTCTCACTTTTTCTTCGACAAACATTTACAAATGCCTCTAAATACAATACAATTGACTCAAAACAATAGCATTTCATGACCTAGCTTACATTCAATACATTCGGACACCAGCCTTCCCAATTTGGGTTGAATTTCCTATGTAAAATTACAAAAAAGTCCATTTTTCGACCATTTTTGGTATTGTGATCCCTTAAGTACCCTTTTACAATAATTTTTTTTGCATGGAATCGACCCTCCGGGCGAAATTACGTGAATTGGAGTGTTTTTTATTTTAGTTATTATCTTGACACTTTGTCTAAAAAATGAACTCGACGTAAAATTAACTTAATTAAAAAACGCTTCATTATACATAATTTCGCCCGGATAAAAATTATTAATAGACCAACAAAGCTAGAAGGTCTGAAAAAAAGTTTTTACAATAATGAGGAGAAAGAAAAAAGTCTTGAAAAATACCATTTTCAAGATGATTTCCAACAGATTTTCATGAGCTGTAGCTCTTTGGAGAGATGAATCGTTTCAATTTCTTTATAAAGATAATTTGGAGACTGATGGAAAAAACTAAAAAGTTCGGCGATACATGAATGTATGGTTTTTTTTGTTGCTTTCTTTGTCCGCTTGGTATACATGAAACATTTAGTCAATGCCGAAGTGCTTGACTGAAAGAATGTCTTGTGTTATTCTACTGGCCTTCAAATAATTGATAAAAAAATAGTTCTGAGCTCTGAGATACATTTTAACTCTGATATTTTTTTAGGACTCATCGAGGAAGTGCCAGCTAATCGAAATCGAACCATCATCGCTTGTAAATGCGAAAATAGTTGAACAGCAACGAAAGGACGAGAAATTGAAGTATCCATTTGAAAGAAACATTTCACCCAGTAATAAATATAATTTTTAGAGAAGTTTTGGAGGAAAACTTAAAAGTGCGACAAGAAAAAGATTATACAGAAGCACAAATGCGTGTTTTAGAAGCTGAGCTAAATTCTTGTATAAAGAAAATTGAAGAACTAGAGGTAATTTCCTAAATAATGTTTAAAGAGGTTACACGCAACGCAAAATAACATTTCTCATGCCGAATTAACTAAAAAATAAAGTAGTTCTCAGAAAAATTTCGGTATGGGAAAAGTTATTTAGTGGCAATTGTAAAAGTTGAAGAACTACGATAACTGACAACCCATTTAAGTCTTAATTCCATCTCATAAAAGTTGTTCACAATATATATTTAGTAGTGAATGTGATCCGCTTTCTCTCCTTTAATATTCAATTACAATTTTTATCATTTATTTTTGTAGGTTTATTCGCAGTAGTAATTGTATGTCAATTTTCACAATTTTTACTCCATTTGCCTTTTCTGCCGTAATTTGCATAAGAAACTTAGTGACGTCATTTGGAGAGAGAAAATATATGAAATTCTCTCTCAAAATGTCATCACTAAGTTTCTTATGCAAATTACAGCAGTTTCGTCATCCTCACACTCATTTTCTCTCATGCAATAGTTGACAGTTGAGCGAATATTCGCTCTCAACACAACGACACCTTTGGTGCCAGAACCTGCGATTTGGTAACATTATTAATAATGGGCAATTCCGCGTAAGAACAATTGTACGTAGGATTGGAACGGCGCCTAGAGGCGAAACCATGCAGTTTAGCGACTTACAACATATGCACGATTTAGTCTGTAGGCCCCGTTCCAGCTCATCGTACAAACGTTATTACGCGGAATTGCCCAATAATTTGTAACAGTTGGCTTTAATCCGATAAAACCAAGAAAATAGGATTTCTCACAACAAGCCGACCTCATTCAGACTTTTCAGTCATGTTAACAGTTGAAAACACCCCATAATCGATTCACCTAAGAGAATTCAGAAATATTCGAACGAAGAGAGCGGCCTTCATCATAGTTTTTCTACTGTTGCTTTGTAGTTTGTACGACAAGATGATCGAAAGTTTTGTAAACTGTTCGAAGTTCTCTCTTTGAATCAGTAGATTGAATTAGAGTAGACTAATTTAACTTTTAAGAGTCAAACTGTGAATTTTTCGACCAATTTGGAAACAACTTTTCTCAGATTTTTGTTATCTATGGCTAATTCGATTCTTTGGACACGTCTGACAAATTCGTAGAAGAAACTTTTTTCGAAAAAACTTCACTTTAGCTGTGTAACTTTTTCGAAAATAGTCTGCACTGGATAGTCGAAAATCATTTTTTATGAATAAGTTCAAGTAGGTTGAACGGATTTTTCCGAAACTTTACTCTTGTGTAGCTCTCATTCAAACAAACTTTTTGAGGAAACACATGCCCGGAAGTTATAGGTGTGGTAGAACTATTTTTCTTCGAAAAAATTGACATTTTGGAAAGCGATTGATGGAAAACTACATTGCTGTTCCTAGCAACTACCCATATAAGTGTGAAGGCCTTGGTCCCTAGTACCTAAAACCATATAGAGTTGATATGCCAAGCTCTGGAGAAGCCATAACAATTCTTCATAAATACTTCCAAACTGTTCAAAAATCTGAAGGAGAAAATATTGCTGATTTCGTCATTTTCGGTTCATCAGTACACCTTGTCTTAAGACGATGTGTATATCAGTACAACCGGTCAAAGAATGACACCCAAACTAAGACCTTCACCTTTTTATATCATCCGAATCTTACGAGCAGATGCTTTGCATGGTGTTAACAAATTTGATGTAAAAGAATTGACAATTGTTTGGTTATTTTATAATACGGATAACTCTACTAAGCAAATTACCTAAATTTAACGACTACCTAAGATAATATTTACGTTAAATATATTGGCTCCGACAGGCTAATCATACCTTCTGTGTGATTAAAGCACACTGCTTGCAATCAATGTTGATTCGAGTTGTAGACTCTACTCTACAGACGGTATAGCACCCGTAGAAAAATTATGTTCTATGGGTGAAATAATACCAAAACGAGATTTTTCTCACATTTGATCATTTTTTGCGTCAACTAAATGTTATTATGGGAAAATCAAAATGTAGATTTTCTAATTCAATTAGTCGATTGAACTACCCAATTGACCGAATTCTTCCGCGGAAAGTCGTTTGGATATTGAACAAAAGAAGCTTTTGAAAGCCATTTGTTTTATTGGGCTACTTTCATCAATACAGTAGTTAGCGAAACCAAAAATTATGGTGACCCATCATTTCGCCGCCGAGCATTTCGCCGCTGATCATTTCGCCGCCGATCATATTGCCGCCGGGAACGTTTAGCCGCGGACTCGTTTGGCCGTAGATTCATTAGGCCGCAGACATTTCCTCAGTGTATGTGGTTATATGTGAATAATGTAACCAAAGCGAGTGATGCATCCTTCTACAAAATATCACGAAAGCGAGTGATTCATCCTTTTACAAAATGGTACGAAAGCGAGTGATTTATCCTTTTACAAAATGTAACAAAGGCGAGTGATTCATCCTTTTACAAAATTTCACAAAAGAGAATAGTTCCCCACTTCAAAAAATGACACGAAAGTGAGTGATTCATCATTGATTGGTTGTCCAACACTCCGCGGCGCTGGCGGCGAAAAGTTCCAGCGGCAAAATGTTGCACGGCGAAAAGATTGGGCGATGAGTTGGCCTAACGGCGAAATGATCGCGAGGCTAAATGATAACGCGGCGAAACGATCCTCGGCGAATTGATAGGAAACCAAAAATTACGATAAAGCGAAGAAAAAATTCCATTTAATTGGAGGCGGTGCCCACAAAATGTGTCTTTTTTCGTGTCATGTAAACGACGTTGTTTTTTGCTGGAAAATATTCGGTTGTTGACGAAACGGGAAAAAGCTGGCTGTACTTTTTGGAAATGGTTAATTCAGCCGGAAAAATAAGAAAAATTTGTTTCATCACGCCTTTTGACACTTTCTCACTATCTCCCGCTATCTCAACCCACAGGATAATTTTTTTTTCTGAAAATCGAGTCCTGTACCTCGCTAATGATGCACCTATGCACCACGATCCAAGAGTGAGTTTATATTGATTTTTTGGCTTCTGTTGGGCATGAAACATTTGCCTAAATCTTCATTACAAATTTCCGCTTCCTTTCATACAAAAACAGTCGCCAAAAATTAAAACTCATTATTGGTATCTCGGGTTGAATAAATGTGCACTAATCGATTGAGTTTTACTCAAGTTATCGCGGTGACGGCGGAAGGACGTTTTTTTTTATTGTTGATTCGTCATCTATGGACCATGATCGGGTCAAAATTGAGGTGGCTACATTGTCGTGGTAAACGAATAAGACCCCTAGAACTTCGTTCTTCGTATGGGTCTAAACAATGTGGATGTGCATGAGCACGTTTCATAACATGCTATTAGCGTGGTAGGATTAGGAGTTACCATAGTCGACTGTCAATTTAAAAGTCAATTATCACCATTGCGTCGTGTGAAAATATTGACATTCGTGAAATTCTTTAGTTTTTCAAGTGTCAAGGACGTAAATTAACGCAAATATACGCTTAACTTAGCTCCGTAGTATTTAATTGAATATTGTTTTTGTACAGAGAGATTTCGATTTAAACGATTTTAGGTTTGTTAGAGTTTTAAATGTCATTAAGGGGTCGTACACATATTACGTCATACTTTTTCTCGATTTTTTTTACTCCCCCCTCCCCCATGTCACGTTGCATCACGTTTGACTTACACCCCCTAAAATGTGACGTCACATGTTCGATTACCCCCTCCCCTTCCCCTACCTGGAAATATATGTCCAGAAGCCGTTCGGCGAGGGTCATTATAGTAATTTTGGGGTTCTTGTAAATTACTCGATCAAAATAACTCAGTAATTTAATAGAACGGGAATCCTTGCAACCAGAATCGATTGAACTGGTTTCCTACGGGTCTGTGAAGTTTATGTTTTGACTGTCTAATAAAAATTTTTCCTTTTTATTAGAACAAAAGCGCAATTCCATTTAGAATAAATTTTTAGGTGCCGTAAATCCGCATAACTTTGACCAACTGACCACATTTCCCTCTCTATCTTCTTGGTGTAAACGAAAAAAGAGAGAAATATGGGCGGTCAAAGTTATACAGATATACGGTACCATCTCTTCACATCGCATAACTTTGCAACCATTTGGTAAATTCATTTAAAACTTTCCCAGTTCGCTTCTGAAAGATGATTTAAGATATCTGACGAATAAATCAAAGACTTCCTAACCTACAGGAACGGAAAAGTGAAAACTGACAAGTTTCTGATTTATCATACGAATTTACCATACAAATCAGAAACTTGTCGGTTTTCATTTTTCCGTTTCTGTAAGAGAAAAACAATTTTTTCGGCTCGTTCTCCTGTTTACAATTTTACGAACGAGAACGAGCGCTTACTTGTTTATAGAAACGTTTGAAAGATGGATGTAGTTGGAGCTACCAGTCGACTATCAATTTGATAGTCAACTATCACTATAGCCTCTTGTTAAAATGTAACCAGTGAGCGAAACGAACACAAAGATGTCAGATTGTTTGGCGATTTTTTGTAACTGAAATTTGAGAATGCTAGCTATGTACTATTAATTTATACTACTGCATGGATAAGCTCAGGAATTTTTCTTTTGATGGTCGCCATTGACTTCTGCACAGTGCATCAGTCAACACTCCCAAAACATTGATCCCAGTTCTTTTGCACAGATTTGACGTCTCTCACTGCCCCACGAATTTTCTTGGAGAATCTACTCACTGAGGGGAATTTTAGCGTATTCGGGCGTTTGAACTACTTCGGTACCACTTGTACGAGTTGCCAGCCAAGATCTTTATGACGAAAGGCAGAAGTCTCTTTTGGAGGCACTTTTCGATGTAAAGCTTACTTGTAATAGTTCATTTCAATACGACTGAGCTGCTTTTGAATCCAGAAGAACAAATTGTTTGCTATATAAGATATTTCTTGGAAGCCTATCTACGAACTTAACTTGAGGAATTACATTCTTCGTCAAATAAAACCAACATTTCCAAAATAGATTGAAATTCGCTCAAGTTATTGTGTCAACGCTATCATTCTCTTGGGAATAACTCGAGAACCCCTGGCCTTATTTCACCGAATTACGAACTTAACCTGAAGAATTACATTCTTCGTCTAATAAAATAATAGTTATTTACGTCACAAGGAGAAAAATGTTTTTTGGGAGCGTGTTAGCGTTGCAGCGCGAGCTCCGTGTCACGTATTGCATTTAACATGCTTTCTGCCCCAAAATATTCACTTTCGGGGCATGGAGCATGTAAAAATTTTTAAAATCTGTTGAGATTTAGAAGAGATATCGTATTTCAAAGGAGAAAATTGCTCAAACCGGTTATTTGGGAATATCTCCGAGATATATATGACTTTATATCAACAAAACATTAACTAAATATTGCGAGTTCGTTGAAAAATTCTACTTGTACGTCAATTATTTTCGCGATAAATTCTTGCGCCAGCCAATAACAGATAAGAATCTTTCGTTAAAATCTTTTATCGAATCGTCCAATTTTTTCATCGAAGAATTCATATCTCTCATTGGCTGGCGCAATTTTTTTTCGCGAAAAAAATTGTAGAAGTAGAATTTTTAAGTAACCCGCAATCCTGAGATTGAGATTCTCGATAGGATAAAAAAAGATTTTTGAAAATCAGTTAAGAACTTCTCTAGAGTTAGCGTGATACCTCTTCAGAATTTCAGTTTTTCATCATAGTTTTTTTTTTAATCGTATGGTTTCGTTACATTTGTTTTACAAAATTCAGTTATTCATTAAAATAATAATTTAAAACAAGTTAATTACTCATTTACTTCAGATTTCAAGATCTAACTTCATTATCCATTCTATGCCTTCTGGGGTGACATGATACAATGCCTCCAAGCCATGTTCGAAGCCTCGGGCCGGGCAATAATTTAAGATGTGATTCATTGATTGGTTCACTTCGTTATTACAGTCACATAAAGGAGATTCAACAAAATTCAAACGGAACATTTGTTCGTTGCAACATGCATGTCCTAATCGAAAACGGTTGAGAATCCGCCATTCCCTTCTCGGTAAATCAAAACCTTTAAGTTTCTTTTGTGGAGATTCGATCAGATATTTGTTTGTGAAATATGGACTTCCATTCCAGTAACCTTTCCAAGCGGCTGCCATATCAAAACTCTCCGTTTGTATTTCGGCGTCAGTCCAGATTGGAGCGCGTGATGAGAGCCGAAAACTTGGAGGCTCAACAAGATCAGCTCGTACCCTCTACTATCGTCAAAACATTTCATCCATTCCTTATGTGCATCTATCTTTCTCCTCAGCTCGGGTGGTGTAATATTTGACATAAAATTTGCAACCATAGAACTGGTGTAGAGTCGACAGATCCAGTTACAATACGCAGAGTCGAGTGCAATTGCGCATTCAGTTTATCTACGTGGTTACTCCTGTACCAAGCTGGAGCACAATATTCAGCACAGGAGTAAACGAGCGACAGTACAGCGGTCCTCAGTACATTTCCATTTGCACCCCAGTTTGTTCCAGACAGCTTTTGGATTAAGTTGTTTCGGGTTTTAACTTTCTGCGACAATTTCTCTAAAAGACTTCTGTACGTTAGAGATCTGTCCAAGGGGATGCCTAAGTAGCACGGTACAAAATTGTGATTTAGTCTAACCCCATCAATAAACACGTCCAGTTGACGGTTAGCCTGTTGATTGTTGAGGTGAAAAATGGCTACCTCGGTTTTTTCATCGTTCAACTTAAGCCTCCATCTCACATAATAGCGCTTCATTTTGTAGATGTCTCGTTGTAAAATTTGTTCAGTCACATCAAAACGGATAACTTGCAACGGATATTGCAAGGTCATAATCATCATCATCAAGGTCAGCGTATCCAAACTTCCTCGAGGAGGTGACTGGAATGTCACTGGTATATAGATTGAAGTATTTAGGGGCGCAGACACTACCTTGAGCAAGTCCGTTGTTTAGCCTACGAGGACGGCTGGTTTTGTCACTGATGAACACTCGGAATAATCGGTTTGTGAGCATTGCGTTGACTAATCGACCAATGACATACTATGTGAATTTTTTTTCGTAAGACCCTGACTTTCAGTCAAGGGAATAATAACATTCTACTTCAGAGTGACTTCAGTGTGTTGCACTCTCTGAGTCGCCGAATACGGATTTCTCAACAAATATATCACCGTGAGGTTTCGTTGGAAAGGGGGAGGGTTCAGGTGTTCAGAAAACAGTCTTTTTAGAACATTTCAGCAAGTCACAAAAGCGAACGAACTCGAAATCGTAGTTCTACCACACCACACACCTATAACTTCCGGCCGTGTGTGACCTCAAAAAGTTTTTTAAAATGAGGGCTACACACCATTAAAGTTTCAGAAAAATCCGTTCAACCTACTAGAAGTTATTCATGAAAAACGATTTTCAGCTATCCAGTGCAGACCATTTTCTAAAATGAAGTTTTTTCGAAAAAAAAAAAGTTTCTTCTACGAATTTGTGGGATAGGTGCAGGGAATCGAATAAGCCATAGATAACAAAATTCGGAGATGGCTTTAGTTTCAAGTTTCATACAACCTGGTCGTAGAAGTGGCAGATTGACTCTTAAGGAAGGGCTATAGCCTCTTCTACTTATGCAAATTTGTGGTAATTTAGAAGAAAAGAAAATTGAGAGATGGAGTTCCTGTGGACAATGACGAAAATACAACTCCTCTAACATGCAGCAAAAGCTCTGCCATTATATTCAAAAAACTAATTGATTTGGTTTTACGTTTTTTTTAAATATTTTCAAAAAGAAAACATTGTGATGTAAATAACGTTTTCTGCAATTCCATTAACGAGTATGTTATATAAAAATCCATGAAATTAAACCCATCAAATCAAACAATTGCAACAAACAGTGAATCAACCATTAATTCTTTTTTTATATCAAACTTTACAGAGTGCATTGAATGAGAGTGTAAATAGTGAACGAGAAACAATTGCAAACTATGAACAGCAATGTAAACGACTTCAAAACGAAATTAAAACTTTGCAAGATAGTGCTAGGTTAGCGAATGAAAAACCGAATCTTTATACGAAAAGTTTGTTATGCGATGGGTAACTATAAAAGACCCTGAAGAAATGTAAAGTTTTCTTGACAGCATACCGTTTTGTAGATGACAGATGCTTTGTATCATATTCTGCTCTTTGATAATAGCTAGAGACACGCGAAATAATTGTTAGTTCTTTAGATGAAGCAAGTAGTTTTTTTCCTCGTTTTTTTCTTCCAGAGAGGGTGTGACTTTTTCTCCCGTCACCATTAATCTATGTCCACAATTTTACAACTTTCACGATCAATTTAAAAAGTATTTTACAATTTCATCAGCTTTTAATTACAAAGTTAAATGAAAGTTTTCTTGCAACGTTGTATGGCTACTTTTTTCGAATGGCGTCAAAAATAAATTTCTCTATGTCTGACGAAAAGTTTTTAAATATTCCCTTAGGACAATAACCCAACAAAATAACAACTACAATGTTCCATAAATGTTCTTAATAAACGCCAGTTAATAGTCGAGTTTTATTCGTTTGGGCTAGGTAATAAAGTGTAGTTTAAAAAGACCCGTACGTCACCGAATCGGTAACAAACAATTAGTTAATAATGACCTAAGAAAGTGAATTCATGAGTTCATGACCGTCTGGAGAAGAGTAATATGAAGAAAACGACTTGACGTAATTCTCTCTCCTGCACGTGTTCATGACTCAAGTCACATAGGATTTTCTCTCAGCGCATGATGACACTATTCGTGCGACATAGGCTTATGTCAAATAATACGATATTTTATGATGAAGTTTATAAGCTGACAAGCACATAAATTTTCGTCAATTTCGTATACTTTGACACAAGCCAACGTCGCCACAGTGGGTAATCTCGTTCAAAATACTTTCAAAAATTGACAGCTTCAGTGGGAAGCATTGTAGACGACTAACTTATTCGGGAATATTGTTTAGAACTTACCAAAGATTATAAATAAGCACTTTTGCACTATGTAGATATTTTTGGAACTCCCATAGATCCCGCTAAAGTCAAAGAATGTAGATTTATAGGGAATTTTCGATCCAAACCTTATCTGGGTTTGCTTCCTTCAGTTTTTTTGAATCTAAAAGAAAAGAAAGGACATGGATGAGGCTAAAGAGGACTACTTCCCTCCATCCAGGATATTCTTTGACTTATCTGAAGAGTTCCAAGTGAACTTCTAAAGAATTCCAAAGATAAGGTCAACTTCCACCAAATTTTTTTAGATTGAGTGAAGAAGAGTTGCATTTCTTACACGAGGGAACAAGAGTTCCTTCAATCAGGAACTTTCTTGACTCCTACAAGGAGTTTCAAATGAATTTCTAAAAAATCTTACAGATTGGGTCAAGTTCCACCAAATTTTTTCAGCTTGAGCGAAGAAGAGCAGCATTTATTGCACAAAAGAACAAGAGTTTCTTCAATAAGAAAGTTTGTTGACTTCAATAAGGAGTCCCAAATATATTTCTGGAGAATCTTGGGCATTAGGTCAACTTCCACTAAATTTTTTTAGCTTGATAGAAGAAGAGAAGCATTTTTTACACAAGAGAACAAGAGTTCCTTCAATCAGGAAGTTCGTTGACTCCAATAAGGAGTCCCAAATATATTTCTGGAGAATCTTGGGCTTAGGTCAACTTCCACTAATTTTTTTTAGTTTGATAGAAGAATAGAAGCATTTTTTACACAAGAGAACAAGAATTCCTTCAATCAGGAACTTCGTTGACTCCAATAAGGAGTCCCAAATATATTTCTGGAGAATCTTGGGCATTAGATCAACTTCCACTAAATTTTTTTAGCTTGATACAGGAGGGGAGGAGCACTTTTTACACAAGAGAACAAGAGTTCCTTCAATCAGAAAGTTCGTTTTCTCCAATAAGGAGTCCCAAATATATTTCTGCAGAGTCTTGGGCATTAGGTTATTTTCCACTAAATTTTTTTAGTTTGATAGAAGCTGAGAAGCATTTTTTACACAAGAGAACAAGAGTTCTTTCAATCAGGAAGTTCTTTGACTCCAATAAGGAGTCCCAAATATATTTCTGGAGAGTCTTGGGCATTAGGTCAACTTCCACTAATTTTTTTCAGCTTCATAGAAGAAGAGAAGCATTTTTTACACAAGAGAACAAGAGTTCCTTCAGTCAGGAAGCTCCTTGATTCTTGTAAGGAGTTCAAAATTAATTTCCAGAGAATCTTAAAGATTAGGTCAAGTTCCTCCAAAAAATGTTTAGCTTTTCTTAGATCCTTTTAGATCCTTCAATCGGGAAGTTCCATGACTCTTGTTAAGAGTCTCAAATTGATTTCTAGATAATTCCAAAAATTTAGTTGACTTCAACCACTTCTTCAAAGTTATATGATGGTAAGTTCTAAACAATATTCCCGAATAAGTTAGTCGTCTGCAATGCTTCCCACTGAAGCTCTCAATTTTGGAAAGTATTTTGAACGAGATTACCCACTGTGCGTCGTTAATAATCGCTTTAATTCCGATTCACAGCCTGGTGAAACTTTCATTCAATAGGTATGAACAGTGGTTGCAACTAATCACTGCCGCCTACTCACACCCACACTTTTAGTGACTACGGCGTCGATTTATGTCAAAGTATTCATGGTTTCGTTTCAAAATGTTCATAATATGTCAAGCGACGGGAAATGGTGTGTTTGTCAACTTATGCATTTTTTCTTAAATTTCTGTATACTTTGACATAAGCCGACGTTGCGTCGCAATAAACTCGTGGTAACATTTATTTCCCAAAAATACAAAGAAATATTTCAAATTGATCGAATATTATTTCATTTCAACTCAAACCGTAAACATTCCTTGAAACTTTTGCAATATGAATTCCCTTTCCTAGAGAAACATTAAATGCTTTAGTTTTCCCCGAAGTAGTGTATATACTCGTTTTCTCTAACATTCGTAGTGCTTAATATGTTTAAGTTTAATCTTCTTATAACGCAGCAGAAAATCTACTGAAATAAACAAATTCAAATACCAAACAGGAGCGGCTTTTAGAAACTTAGAAAAGGAAAAGCTTATGGTTAGTTGCATCTCATGTTCCCGATTTCAATTGACAATTAATATTTCCTCGAACTATGTTTCAGACACTCTTAAAATACGATGCAAATCAAATGAATGATTCTTACTCTGAATTCTGCAGCATTTACGAACTCATTCAAAAGCACTTTTCAGAGGATCGAATGCAAATGATATTCAATACTCAATTGGATGAAAAGAATTAAAAAAAAAACTAGTTCGATTCCCTTAGCGACGCATTCATGTTGAAATGCAATTTGTGAGCAAATTTCTTTGTAAAATTATCTTTAGTTCGTTTAATAAATTATAACATTGCATCATCTACATTTTTCCGGAGAAATTTTTAATTGGATGCCGATATGGTTCTTATGTTGCTGTAACCGACAGCGACGGAATTATTTCAAAGACGTTTACTTTTACATTCAGAATTGTACAAATATCTCATTTTCTTTTCTTTGTGGTTTGCTTTAAAATCTCCCAACATTGTCAACCAAATAAAAGATAATTTTTTTAAAGGGAAGAAAAGTTCCTAAAATTGAAAAGAAATCTCAAGTCTCCAGTCAAAAAAGAAAACGAATTGTAATTTTCGTCTTATTTTCTAGAAAAACTACTGTGACATACCAGGAAAGAAATTGCTACTGTTAATATTTACTGTGGAGCATTTTAACGAGTTTTTTTGTTTAAGTTGCTTTATTTAATAAAACAAAAGGATAACACAAACATTTACGTTAAGCCAGTAGCCCATCAGGCTTTGTCAAGCAATTAAATAAGGAGACGTTTAACTAAGAATCTGAAACAATATAGGAGAAGGAAAAATAAAAACCAAACTGACATTGTAAATAAATTAAGACAAAATTTCCTTCCTTCGAGTAAACCAACGCCCGTTGCATCGGGTATTGAAAATAGTTGAGTGACCGAAGAAAAGTCCAAAATTTTTCCTGTTTCGTCACCCACGAAACTACGGTTTTAACTAATTTTATATGAAAGTGCATAGTAGGGCCGAGCTGGTAATGAATTCTTAAGTTGATCCTCGTGCTACTTCCCCCCTCCTCCTTCCAGAAGTTTCCGGTGCAGGCATTACTTTGACTATTCATTGAGCGGAGACCCTTTAACCGATTTCTGAGATGTGGTGCTCTAATGAAAGGCGAAAGTCCGAAGTTTTATTTTACAGTACTAAGATTTTCCGAATTTTCCATTTTCCTAACAGTTTTTCCTGTTTTTCCGAAATAAGTGTTTGTTTTACCTTCTTTAAACTCAAAAAACTTTAAAATTTTTATTTTTAGAAGAAAGTTTTCTTCTAGAGATTGTTCTACATTCAATTCTCCACAAAGTTGCAGAGCACGCGGATTTTTGTCTTGTGGAGGGAAGGAGGTAATAAGGAATTTTAACATCTGTTGATGAATGTTTGAACATCTATACAACTAAATGCATTCTTATAACCGAGATACTACATGTTGAAGTGGAAGGAATGAAGGAATTTGTTTTAAAATGGTTGAAGTTTAACTAATGATGAATAAAATGTTTATAGCTCCTTATCCAGTGAGTCCACCACTCAAAACATTTAGATATGATCGTTTTTCTTAAGATTAGAGTGGACTTACCTACTTGATATGCATGCTGATTTGCATGCAATGGACAACACACATAAGTAAAGTTATTTATTAAAGTGTCATTTTGTAGCGTTTATCCAATTATTCAGCTGGGCGTTGTTAACGCCCGGCGTGCGGGCGTTCATAACACCCCGGGCGTTATTAGCGCCCGGAGAGCGGACGTTAATAACACCCCGGGCGTTATTAACGCCCGGAGTGCGGGCGTTAATAACGCCCCGGGCGTTTTTTGCGGCGGAGAAATGTCACGTCACCTAATATTTTACGTCACTTTTGTTGAAATGGCCTTGTAGGTATCAGATTTGACTTTATCAGGAAGCACCCGTCTTTTGAAAAAACGATTTAAAAAATATCTAGCAGTTTGAGCCTTTTTCAGTCTTTTGGCGATAAGATTATTGAAACGAGCATTAGACTGAAAATGCAATCCTGAGACCCGAACAGACTTAGCTTGATCAATTCTTCGGCTTGTGTCTTTACATTGGCCAACCATATTAATAAGCTCAGTCTTGGATGCATTTAAAGCTATTTCCCACTCCCAAAAATAATCACATAACTCAACAATAAAGGCATTCAAAGCGGTTTATATTAATTTAGGAAGGGGCGCCGACTCCATGGGGGCTTCAGGGCTCGGGCCCCCATTGGCGAGAAATAAATAAATGACTTGACTTGACTTATCACACTTACGAGTTGGTGTCTGTGCACATCGACTCAATAATAACAAAACAGAGGAATAAAATTCATTGAAACTTTTCTGCAATCAGTGTGCAAAAAAAGCTGATTTCGACGAACAATTCTAAGAACCCGGTATGTTTTGCAAGGGCAATCTCGAGCTGCCGCTACCGCCTTGCTACCATTCTTTTCCGTTTTAAAAAATACTGAAAATTAACAACAGCGTTAAGTGGATCTCACGACATTCTATTCTGTTCTTTTGTATCTACCAACTGCGTTTAAATGTATCTTCACTACCTTCACTAGGCATATTCTTTTTTTGGATTTTTTTCCAAATTCTTGTTCTTATGTCCCAGAAAAATGGTTATGATATGAACGGAAAAAACTCATTTTCGGAATTTTTGTTTCGTTTCATGTCGCGTCGCCGGGAAAATTCGAAAATGGTGTTTTGGAATTTTTTTCCTGCATTTCCCCATCCATTCCCCAACCACTCAACTAATAGACACCCAAAATCATGTTTTTAATAAGATCAATCAATTACCTTTCCAACAAGTCAAGATTGAGTGAAAAATGGATTTTCAGTGACGGTTTTAACATGTCAGACCGATTTGTTGGTAAATTTTCCAAATTTTCAAAATTTACTCACATGAAAACACCCCAAAATACCATTTTCGAATTTTTCCGGCCACAAAAAACGAAACAAAAATCCTGAAAATTAGTTTTTGCCTACTTTCATATCATAACAATTTTTTGTGGGCCGGAAGAACAAAAATTTAGAAGAAAATTCAAAAATTCACGCTGATTGCAGCAAGGCACACGCAGTGAGCGTATCATGTCTTTTCTTGGCACACAAATTTGAGGTGAATTAGCTGCGTTATATTGGCATCCGTGACACTTTCATGCGAAAATGTTGCTGCGTATGCTTTCGTTTCTATACAATTTCACTTTGAAGGCAACGTAAGAAAAACAAATTTGACCTGCAAACAACATTACGAATATAAATTCACCTCAAACTCGTGTGCCCAGAGTTTATGCGATCTGCATGCCGTTGGATTGCAGATCGTCGTCTAAATAAAAGGAATAAAACAAATGTATATAAGCAAAGTATAAAGAGCACTCGCTGGTTAGATTTACAGTCTGATGCAGCGCTTGGCTTCCATTTTAAATTTGCTGAAAGAAATCAAGATGTTGAACGCCTCTATTGACTTGAACCAAAGTCGGCGCCTCTGAATTTAGGATTATTGTGAACACAGTGGTAAGTGGTATCATCAGCAAACTGAGTGCAAACAAGTTTATCGCTTTGCGGCTAATCATTAATATGAAGATTGAATAAAATTGGGCCAGAAACAATACCCTGTGGTACGCCACCTGGCATATCGAAATCATCAGTAACAGAATCGTTAAGCCAAACCTTGAAACGGCGATTGACCAGAAAACTCTGAATTAATTTAATCAAAAATGGGTTTATACCCAATTTGCACATTTTGTGAATAAGACTCAATTTCATCAAAATGCACTCAATTTCCTATCCGCCATTGAGATTGAAAGCTCCGAAAGCTCTTTCTATTGTATTATGGTGTGAACTAGTGATGCAAACGGTATGGTAATGCAGTTTACAGCCTAATTGTTTAACAAACCTTGTACTCTCCTCTTTAGATTTGAGAAGACTTTTCGGTAAGTTCTTAAGCAGATCCTATTTTTTTCAAGTGAACTTTCATTTAAAAAATTAATTGTAAAACAACCACACTCCATTGAATACTAAGTTTACTAATAGGTCAATTACGTAAGGGGAAATGACATGACCAGGGGTTCAATTTCTTCATTTAAAACTGCGTCACAGCCCCAACTTTGTAAGAAGAAATCGAGCCGGTGGTCATTTCATTCCCCCTTTTGGATTTCGCTGATAACACGTTTTTTGATGGAGAACATTTGTCAGCCGTTAAACTTTAGAAAATTTCTATTATAAAAACCTAAAATCAGAATAATAGATTCTGAAATCTTTCTGAAAGATTAGTACATTTAGAACCGAGGGGTGACGCACTTCTGCGGTTTATGGAATAAATGGAATAAATGGAATAAATGGGAATAAATGGAATAAATGGGAATAAATGGAATAAATATTGGAATAAATGGAATAAATGATAATTTTTTCAAATTCGTCAAAACCTCAATAGACTTGATTTGATGGCAACGCACACAACAAACCATACTTAATGTTTCAAAAATTGAAAAAATCCACTTTTGAAAACTTAAAAGAATTTTTGTTGAAAAATGGAATAAATGGAATAAATAAATTTATTCCATTTATTCCAAAAAAAAAAAAATAATCTCAAGATGGTTTAAATGCTTTATAATTTGTGCAAACCTTTTTTTGAACTTATTTGTCTAACTTGTGATGTGTTTGGTTCAGATATTTCGCAAAAACAACAAACATTTTGGGAATAAATGGAATAAAAGAATAAATGGAATAAATGAAGTGCGCCACCCCTCGTTTAGAACACCTTCGTCAGCAATTTTTTCATAGCTGAATATGGCGCTGCGATCTGTAGTACTATACTTCACAAACTGTCCGTATATTCAGCTTTGAAAATTCCAGATGGCGCTGCGGACTTTCGGGTATTTCTCGTCATACTTTTTTAGGTTAATCACGGCCTATAGTGAAGTTTGTTTCATACAAAAAAAATGCACATTTTACGATGTATACTAAAAGTCGATCGTCGAGTAACGTACATTTTCAAATACTCGGCAAAATACTACTAGGAGACTACTACATGGCCGATAACTGGTGCATTTACCCTACTACACTTTCGACTCTTTAATGCGTGCTCAAACGCCTCCATGAAACGTGTAAGACCAATATTCTTTGAAAATTCGAAAAGGTTCTTAATTATTTTGATTTCAGTTTACGGTTTCGGAAAATCAATTTTATGCGAAATTCATGTGATGAGATTATTTTATGAAAGGTGAAAACGTGATTTCCCAGAGGATGATTTATTGTATTTGGTGTAGAGTCTAAACTAACAGAGTCTTTAATATGATGTGCTTGAAATGGAAGAAGCATTTCCTTTGAGAACTTATAGGAAGTAAATGGTTCTAGCAATTCTTCTTGAGCGTTTCTAAATTCATTTCCTCAAAAGATTCGCATAACGCATCCATCTGAACTCTAGCTATAGAACATTTTAGTCACCTAGATTAGTCCGACACAAGATGGCGCCACAAGATTCTATTGCCTGCTGAATCATTAATATGAATATTAATTTTTATCGTAAAACATTGAGTTTGGCATCAATTGGCCTATAATAAAAAAATAGTTTCGGAGACCTGCCCTTATTTGGGTGTCTCATGGCAGAAGAAAACCCCCCAATATGGCGGAAAAGGGACTTTCTCGATTTTTCCCCAGTAGAAGCTTTTCTCAGAAAAGGAGGGTAAACGCTACGGTCAATTTTGGGCCGAGTCAGTCCAAGCTGTCACCTTTCTGAAACGTTGTCACAATGTTTCTCAATAGTCTAGGTCTCTTCAAAAAAAGTTTGGCGGAGGTGACAGCTTGGAATATCTTAGACGTTTTCCATTTTCCATCCACATTGAAATTTTCTCCAACAACTTAATTTATCTACTTAGAACAGTAATGTCGCATTTATCCGTCTAGACCATTTTTATTTATCTCGATATATCTGTTTTCGGTAGATAAAATATTGTATAAACCTCTTGCTAAAATCTTGTCTTGTGGGCATGACGAATCTCGCCTTCGGCTCGAACCGCCATGCCCACACGTCAAAATAACAATTTTAGCAAGAGATACATCTATAATATAAAACCCAAAATACACTGCACCTCACCGCACATCGGTGCACCTCACTACACCTTGGTGCACCTTACTGCACTTTGGTGCACCTCATTGCACCTCACTACACCTTGGTGCACCTCACTACACCTTGGTGCACCTCACTACACCTTGGTGCACCTCACTGCACCTCACTGCACCTTGGTGCACCTCACTGCACCTTGGTGCATCTCACTGCACCTTGGTGCACCTCACTGCACCTTGGTGCATCTCACTGCACCTTGGTGCACCTCACTGCACCTTGGTGCACCTCACTGCACCTTGGTGCACCTCACTACACCTTGGTGCACCTTGGAACGCCTCTCTGTACAATAAGTCACTCAGCTCAACCGAGGCCCAATGTCGGTGGAACGGTTGGTTGATGGCGAGGCCGATGGCCAAATAATTAATTTTTGAAGTGTTGTAGAGGACGTAGGGCGAAACACTTTTGCCCATTGAAGTGTGATTCCCAGGTCGACGCTATCGTCAGCCGAGGACCAAAAAATTAATTTTCGAATGGTTGTACAGGAAGTCGAGGAGAGCATTTTACCAATGTAACAATGTGTTCCGGTTCACTCGGGCATCCAGATTGATCCTAGAGTCATTCAAGTATAAGAAAAATAATTTTGAAATCATTGTAGAGGATGTCGAGGAAACATTTTTGTCTATTCAAATGTCCCAGACGTCATCGTCATCTAAGGACCAACACATTATTTTTGAAGTTTTGTAGAGGACTACGAGTGAAATATTTTTGTCAATCGTACAGGTCTAACCCAGGGTCACCCGATGGCTGAAAAATCAATTATTGAAGTGTTTAAGAGGATGTCAAATGGAACATTTTTACCCATACGAGTCTTGGTTCCAGGACTCATCACAGTAAATCTTCATATAAAAAGCTAATTCCTTTAAATACAGGTAAACAAAGTTTAGACAATCCGGTCCAAAATTTAATTTTTGATTTGCTGCAGTAGACGTCAGGGGGAACTCAATTTCTCATGAAACTATTGGTCCCAGAAACCAACTAAGATACTACGGTCGTCCGAGGATTTTTGATAGATGGTAGAGGACTCTTTTGCGCAGCTTTTGGTTTTGTAAATTTCATGACACTTTGAGTATCGCCATTTCATTTTATTTATAACTGTAGGAGAATTTTGCCTTACAAATGTCTGAATAACTTATCCTTGCACAAAAATAACTTCACTTAAGGAAAGAAAGAAAATGGCTGTACCTTGAAAAATAACTTTTTTCATCTGTCTTCTTATTCACTTCAATCGCAAAGTCACGTTTGTTTTATGCGATTTGACTTTCAAAGACGAGCAAAATCTGGCGATCGGACGGGCGGAGTTATATGAGAAAGGTGTTTCTTTGAGGGTAAAAAGTACACCACGCAAATTGTGAGGAAGATCTCAGTTTTCGGAAATCTGTTGAGTGTTTTCGGTAGGAGGGTCTATATAGTTGACGTGGGCCTAACGATACGCATGTACGCATGATACGAAGCAAATTTTCAACTTTTTGCCGGGTCAGAGCTCAAAGTAGGATACTAAAGTATTTTATGTAATTTGAGGTTTCCTAGAAACTTTCAGCAAAGAACTGATTGTAGACGCAAAGGTTTGAAATCAAAAACATGTTTACTGGTAACCAATTTTCATAAATTACTGACACCATATCCCGGGAGAAGCCCGGATAACCAAGCTAGTAAATATATATTATCGTTCTAGGTGAATAAAAGTTTGCGAATCGCATCTCGTAAGGTTTATATGAAAATTAAACTTGACGGACTTTTTTTTGTTTTTATATAGTTGGATTTTCATATAAACCTTACGTAATGCGATTCGCACCTAATAGAATCATCGCTTTTCTACGAAATACAAGTACAATTTTGTTTGAAAATGTAATTACGAGTATAAAGGAAACGTCCAAAAAACTTTTTGTGGTTTGGAATACGAATTATTCCTAAGCCAAAAATCTTCGTATACGATATTCAAAACACTCGCAAATTGAATTTTCACTGAAATACATGAAAGGTAAACCACTGCAGATTAAATTCGATAAAATCCCACAAAATAAATAATTCTGTCACTTCGGATTATCGTCCAAGCGCTTAGTCAAAATAACCTTCATTAAAACTAAATGTAATTTGTGAGCTATCTCTACAAACAATTTTAGTGCTTCGAATCCCACTGGTAATAACGTAACATAGCAAAAAATATGAAATTCTATAAAAGTTTAACGAAGTACTTGGAAATATGAAGACCTCTCTTCTGTGACGCTGATTACAGTTTTTTTATTGGGTTAACTTTACGTTAGCAATAGAATGATCTGTTTTCATATCTACACTTTTATATGTCACACAGGGTCTATTTTAAGGGAATGTTTTACCTACTCTTTCAAATAGTTTTTATTGTGTACCTGTTGATAAGTCGATATTTACTGTCTTTTCTTTGATTGTATTCGTAAATGAGTAATTACTGTCCGAAATTATCCGACTAGAGGGAAAAATTCCAGTGGAAAGACGGATAAATCGGACTAAACAATCTATGCCACGCCTCTTAAAACGTTCGTCTCAGTATAACATGCCTGTGATGTAATACGACTTATCAACACTATTGCTGTTGCGTCTACACGCAACATGGCGTTAAAAGTTACACGGCTGAGCGCCACATACTCTCAGAACCTAGCGGCATTCAATCGCCATCTATGAACATTCACGCGAATGTTCATGGAGAGTGATTGAATGCGGTCAAATCTTTATTAATTTAGTCTCGCTGGGAACTTGTACAAAGAAGCATCAATAAAATTTATAACGTAAGATGAAAAGACCGCGTATCATTAATACAGTTCCTCAAGCGTTAACATGGCGCCCGGAAAGTGACATGAACTCTGGACCCTTGAACATTCGCGTAAATGTTCATAGATGGCGATTGAATGCCGCTAGATCCTGAGAGTATGTAACACTTAGCCGTGTAACTTTTAAGCCATGTTACGTGTAGACGCAACAATTGCTATAATATATATTTACTGTCATCGAATAGAAAGTGGAACGTTATCGTTCAAGTGTATATTACGCGGCGAGCGAATGTGAGCAGGTATGTGTGTAATATACACGTGAACGTTAGAGGTTCGAGGTCGGTGTGACACAAGTGTGACAGAGGGGGGGGGGTCGAAAAAAGGCGATTTTTGCGTGACATACTTTATGAACGGCTCCTTATGTGTGATTTTCTAGTCAATGACAGTACAATATTTTATTGTAATAGTGTTGATATATCGCATGAGACGAACGTTTTAGGATGCATGGCATCCATTGTTTAGTCGGATTTATCCGTCTAGCCACTGGAATTTATTCCTTTACCCGGATAAGTGCGGACTGTAATTACTCATTTATCGTTACGAATACAATCAAAGAAAAGATAGTAAATATCGACTTATTAACACGTATCCAATAAAATATTTTACTGTCATCGACTAGAAAATCTCACATAACGTTATCGTGTATACTACAATTACTACATACATACATACATAGATGCATCATACATCATACATACATTCATACTCGCACTCGCTCGCGCGTAGTGAACGTTAACGTTCGACTTTCGAGTCGATGGCAGTAAATATATAATTTCGAGTTAATCTTTCACGACAACTTCGTGATAGTTTCCGAAAATTGGGTAAGTTTATTACAAAATTTTGAAATTCGAGAATTTTCGGAAACTTTTGGAAACTCTGACTGTAATTCATGCCGCGTACGAATGTTTTCTATATACACACAAACATACGAAAACCAATCGCTATGAAATGTACATAACCTACGGGCTTAGAGCGACGTCGGCTTATGTCAAAATATACGAAGATTCTCGATTACGTGATGAAATTGTATATACTTTGACATAAGCCAATACCGCGCTAACGGTGTGGACTTGTATCTTGTTAACAAGTAGTTCTCTGAGCTGATAATGGCCAAGGATGAACTTTTGCAGAATCGGAATCGAAGGTTCAGCAATCAGCAATTATACTAGAAAAACATCCTTCTACACCGATGCTGTTAAAAATGACATTGTCGACATCATTCAATATAGCTGATCCATCCAAGTGGTGGGACATAGTTTTAAGAATTTAATTTCCCCAAAATATGCCCTGATTTTTTCAACAAATGGATGTCAGAAAACTTGATGCTTACCCATAATGAACATGAATATTCCGCACAAACATACTTGGCACATATCCGTATATGGATCACCACGAAATCAAGCCAATTAACAAATATTCAACAGTATGCACATATCCTCGTCAGATGCTTCATTATAATTACAAAAACACTCTGTCCAGGTAGAATAAAAATAAGAGCAACTCACTGCATTCAACCCTTATTCACATTCGAGCGAGTGATTGTCATATATCCGAACATATATCCACCTCGTACATTCATGTTTATTAATGTCATAATCGTACAGATAAGAGCATTTCAACCCGTAAACATTCCCAAACACATGAAGATGCATCCCACCAAGGGTTATAAAGACGTCACAGCTAGTGACGTCATTATGAATTCATATTGGTAAACTAGAGCAGAGCAAATGACGTAATTATGAGTGGAACAAAATATACAATTCAAAATTAATCTGCCAATCTTTTTTAATGAAACTAATTTTGTAGCTAAAATATTTTTTGGAATCGATTTTTTTTCGCTTATTAATATTTGCATTCCTCTGGGATAAATGCCTAAGCATTCACGTTCTCTTTACCCCATATCAAAAATTGACACTTTTCGTATGATTTTTTTAAACAATTTTTAATGTGACGCATGCGCCTGAACCAAAAAAAAATTACAATTCATTTGCGAAAAGAAAAATTCGATTTAAAGTTCTAATGTTGCTTCACCACATTTTACACGCAATCGTTTGATAAATTTTACTTTAGTTATTACGAATATACCAAGGTCCCATTGTTTTAAGGTAGCCTTCTCCGATAATGGAACGAGTGGAAAATCATTGAAGTCAATGTCTGTCCCATTGTTACAGTTTTTTCTTTGGTTGTAAACGAAGCCCACAATTGAGTGTGTTTTCGCTAATTTTAAAAATATTCCATCGTTCATTGATTGATTGGTTCGACACTGACCTATGGCTAATTTGAAATAATTACAATGTCATTGTTTGGTTCGAATGGGTTTCATCAAATGAAATCTGGTGTTGAACCAAACACACGTAGCAGCATGTCATGTCGTTATAAAAAAGGGCACTTTATTTGCAGCAAAAATTTCAAATTAAATATTAATATTCTCAGCCCCTTTTCAAAGTTTACGTAAAAAATGGCAAAGTAAAATGTGGTGTTCTGCGACAATTTTTGTTTTTATT
The DNA here is from genome assembly GCA_029228625.1 of Pseudolycoriella hygida. Classification (NCBI taxonomy): domain Eukaryota; kingdom Metazoa; phylum Arthropoda; class Insecta; order Diptera; family Sciaridae; genus Pseudolycoriella; species Pseudolycoriella hygida. The sequence goes on along the minus strand of CM055404.1, from coordinate 43,830,672 downwards.
ACAATAAAATGACCCACCTTAGTTTTTGTATCCTTAATAAATGGATGTTTGCTACTGTTTTTCTTACAAAATCTATTTCGTTCATTGAAAATAGATGGAAAATTCACATAAATTCACTCAATTGTTTAAACCGATGAACATGAAAAATAGTGTCAATTTACCGTAAGCATCGTGTCAATTTTGAAAAGTGTCCGTAAAATAAACAATTTTTCTTTCTGTTTCTTCATCTAATATGTAAATCAACATTGAATCGATTTGTAACAATTATTCGTCAGTAATCACTTCACAATGTTCACAATACTTCGACAGTTGCTTGCCACAGGGTCTTTTAATTTCACCAATTCGATTATTCGTTACAAATAAAATTTCGATTAACTAAAAGCACACACTTTTCATGACAAAAGATTTTATTTGCAATTTTTCTGCACGTCTACGAGACTGGTCTGCGGAACCGCCCTAAACATTCAGAAGGGTACCGACAACTTATATAAAACTGAAATTGAATGATGGTATGTGCGGTTTCGTGTTTGCTTCGACGCAACTCGTAATCAATATTCAACCGTTTTTGTTGGGGAAAATGGAAAAGCGGAAAACTCAATCCATTTGGGTTTAAGGGTTCGTTGGTATGGAAGCGCCTCATTTGAATCGTGTTTTTCTTTACGATCTTAGATCTTACCTTAACTTTTCGTCACGAAATTGAGGGGCAGAAAATCGTGTATTTTGAGTACCTTTTGCACTTTGTGTACCTTTTTCCTAAAGAAAATCCTCAAAGTATTTTTTTTTTATTTCCAATGATTTTCTATAATTTTCTGTGATTTTCAAGGATTTTCTGAAGATAACAATTGATTTTCTTTTGAGCTGAAAGGGATTTTCTACGTTTATATGCCCCTCGGGTGAAGTGCCTTCGGAACTATCTACATAGTTTGCGGTCTCGAGCCCGAATTTCAATGCATGAGAGATGAAAATCCATTGAAAAATGACGAAAATTATACAACATTTATGTCATGTCACACGTGAGTGGCGTTTGGTGCGGCGCATCGCGACGTCGGCTTATGTCAAAGTGTACGAAATTTCTTGATAAAATGCATAATAAACTGGCAAACACGCTTTTTTTCGTTGCTTCACTCACATGTTATGAATTTCGCCATTAAATTTTGTATACTTTGACATAAGCCGACACCGTACTAAGAGCGCGGATGAGTTTATGTGGTATTGAAAGTTGGGTAGACTCGAATGTTCCGAATGTAGCGTTATTATTAGGAGGAAATGTCTTCGACAGTGTGGTAGCGGTGTGCGGGACGACTTTCTTTCCAATCGGACCCGTATAAAGTTTCGAGAAAATTGTTGCGTGAACCAATATTTTGGCGTCGGGTAGGGTTCGCTTAGCTGAAAGAACTAAAACCGACTAGAGGTATCCGGACACTTGGGAGTGGAGGGAAATGAGAGGGCGGACGAGCTAGCCAAGGCGGATGCTATGGCTCTCGAGAACGGCTCTGAACCGTATCTGCCGATTACTCGATCAACCTGTTTGAAAACACTGAGAGATTGGGTGATGCAAAGTCTTGCGGAGTACTGGAATAGGTATGAAGGAGGCGTTCATACAAAGCGCTTCTTTTGAAACCCAATTTGGAATGGGCCAAAGGTCTGCTAGATATGGGCAATAATCGCATAAGGAGGGTGGTTGGGGCGATTATTGGACACTGCGGGCACAACGGGCACATGAAAAAGATGAGGCCTTCGGCAGCTTCCAAATGTGCGTGCGGGTCATAAGAGGAAACGGGTATTCACGTAATATGCGAATGCTTTCAACTGAGACGCAGGCTGCTGGGAGGCTATGTCGTGCAACCATCAGATGTTGTCCAACTTGGACCTGGTATTTTGGACAGCTTCTTAGAGTCAACAGGACGGTTTGCATGATTTAAATGATGATTGGGTTGGGAACAAAGGATCGCAAGATCGGTGTTCCAAGATCATTGACATGATCGCCCGAACTGATAAATCTAAAAAAAGAGGTGTGCGGGTCGACCCCTTTTTCCAAATGGGAGCCGAGCCCGAACCAAAATAAAATTTCAAAACCGACCGGAACAGAACTCGATCTAAAATGAAAATTTCAAGCCCGACCCGAACCGAATCCGTAACCCTGACCCGAACTCGAACTTTTCTTTAAAAAGATTTCATTTGAAATGTTTTTTAAACTCAATTTTGAGGAAATAATTGTGTGAATTTTATTTTTTCGGGTAGGGTCGGGTTTTGTTAGTTGAAGTCTTAAGACCCGACCCGACAAAAAAAAATAAATTCAAAAACCCGACCCGACAAATTGATTCGGGTCAGACTTTTAGTGGAGTTTCGGATGGTTCGCTCACCTCTAAAACCGACTTGACATGAAAGCAAAAAGAAAAACGAAAACCCGACCTGGCAAAATACAAAAATCCGACCGAGTCGAACCGACAAATCAATTCGGGTTTTTCTTCAAACATCAGGCCAGCGGGAGCAGGTCTGGCACCTTATATTCCATGGACATCAGAAAATCACGAAAATTAAATTAGTTTTTAATTTATTTGTACTGTTCTCTGTTCGCTAATCATGCTCGGAGCGGTAGCGGTGAGCGTGGCGCAGTCCCCACACCCCAAAAAAAACGTCCACAAACCCAAAAACCTCCATACAAAAACCTTTGGGACAAGACAAAATGTGTAGGCGAAGTTTTGAGTTTTTTCCCCTCGCCCCCCTTCCCCTCTATTTTTTTTTTCGAGTTTTCGAATTTTAGCTCCGAAGTGACTATAGCTAGAGAGTTGGTTTCTTCGGGAAAGTTATAGAGTTTGGCCAGGAGAATTTTTTGGGATCTTAAGAAAATGGCTGCCAGCGGTCAAACTGGCGCCATCTTGAATTTTCCCAAGCAATAAATTAGGTTTTTTTTCGTTTTCGAATTTTAGCTTCGGAATGACAATACTTAGAGAGTTGGTTTCTTCGGGAAAGTTATAGAAATCTGTCAAAGTGACGCCATCTTGGATTTTTGTAAGGTATAAATTATGCTTCTTTGGGTTTTCGATTTTGAGCTCCGGAATGATAACACTTAGAGAGTTGGTTTCTTCTAGAAAGTTATAGAGTTTCATCAGGAAAATTTTTTGGTATCATTAGAAAATGGCTGCTAGATGTCATAGCGGCGCCATCTTGGATTTTCGTTTATGCTTCTACGGTTTTCGAATTTTAGCTCCGGAAGGACGCTACTTAGAGAGACGGTTTCTTCTACAGAGTTACAGAGTTTCATCAGGAGAATTTTTCGGTATCATTAGAAAATGGCTGCCAGCTGTCGTAACGGCGTCATCTTGGATTTTCGTTTATGCTTCTACGATTTTCGAATTTTAGCTCCGGAATGACACTACTAAGAGAGACGGTTTCTTCTACAAAGTTATAGAGTTT
>CM055404.1:43625938-43826998 GCA_029228625.1 Pseudolycoriella hygida | reverse complement strand
TTGGATTTTTTGCTAAATTCTGTATAAGAATACCTAGACAGTTGGTTTCTTCAGGAAAGTTATATGAATCAGTGGGAAGAATTCGTGACACGAAGTGTTCCGACGGTAGCCGAAGGTGACATGAAGTGTTCCGAAGGTAGCCGAAGGTGACACGGGGTGTTCCGAAGGAAGGCGAAGATGACACAAAGTATTCTGAAGGTGATACGAAGTGTTCCGATGGTAGTCGAAGGTGTTGGAGAACAAATTTTTTCGGAGAAAAATTTTTTTGGAGAAAAAACTTTTTAGTATAAAATTTTTTTTGGAGAAAATTTTTTTTCGGAGAAATTTTTTTTCTACAGGAAGAGAATCACAAGCTTGTGCATCTTTCTTATTTCTCTTTTATCTCTTGTTTCACGCATTCGCTTGCATTTTGTGCATGTAAAACTCGGTTTTTCGGTGAAACGAGCTAAAACGAAACGTTGCACAATCTTACGATTCTTCTCCTGTAAGAAAATTTTTCTGAGAAATTTTTTTTAAAAAAATAGAAATTTTTTTAACAACTGAAAACTTCCAAAACGACTGATATCACAACAAAAACCTTTTTAAAGGTAAGTGTGACGCAGCCCGTAAGTCCGCTTCCAAAATTAATGATATCGCTTGAGGTGACGCTATCGCAGATAATACGCAGAAGGCCCATTCCATATGGAAGATTTTGTGTCAGCAGTTAGAGTTAGCAGTTAGCAGTTAACGCTGCGTGTGACGTCATTTGTGAATGAACCCCCACAAATATTTGATTTTTAGCTTCCCTTTTCTTTAATTGTTGGATGAGCCCTCGGTTCTAAATACTCATGAGGAGCAAAATAGAAACACAATACCGATTCACTTTATGAGTACTTATTCATATTGTATGAGTAGTGTAGACAATAGTGCTGAAAAGCTCAAAGTTCAAAGCTCGAACTATAGACATTACAACTGTTAAAGAAACAAATTACATGAAAACTACATGTAAAGAATGAACATCAATTCAAATGGCTAATGAGTCGAGGGTGTCGCTTTTTAATTTTAATTTTCTATCAGGTAATTGCGTTTGAAAAGTTAATTTTATTTTTCTTTTGCCCTAATAAAATTGTCACTTACCTTTACCTTTATGAACGTCAGATTTAGACCAAAATCAAATATTTGTGGAAGTTCATTCACAAATGACGTCACACACTGTGTTATAGAATTTTTTACCCCCCACTCTTCCACTTTCACATAGAAAAAGTGTTCAAAACGTTCTAAATTTCCATATAAAACTCAACATCTTCACGCTTTCTTCGGTAACCACCACCCCCCCCCCTTCCGTAAAGTACACCGTCACTTGTGAACAGCTCCTTTTCGCATATCCATCTGCAGATCATGTTTCAGGGCAGTTATACAGACTTCTTCAGCTGAAAATAGCCAAAAAAAGTGTCCAAAATTGACCTTCCTTACAAAAGTTGTTCCAGACCGTTGCAACAGCCTTAAACCGGTGAAGTCTTTGCATGGCCTTATAGTAGGGGTGGTATACTAGAACACCCCATACTCAGTTTTTCGGTTCATCGCTGCTTCAAGTAGTAAAGCCTTCCCGAAGTTTTCACCTAAAATGACTAATAACTCAGGAGTGGGGGAAGGCTCAAAGGAATCCAATGATGAAAAACCTTTGTATCATTGGGGCTTACCATCCCATAAAAGTTCATTTGATTTCATTTCGTTTTACACGAATTATAGCCAAAAAACCATTTTTGCCACCCCCTGATATGCACTTACTAAGCACACCATTGCTCCCCCGAGATATCAAATTTTCCAAAAATGAGAAATTACTTTTCTTACAATAGAACAAGGAATCGAATGACACATTCATCGGGAAAAAGTAGGACATGTTGTCCCAAAATTGTTCGAAGTTTTCGCAAAATCACTCTTAAGAGTTAAGGCAACATTTACTTAGATACGTTCTGATGCGTACGGGTCCCTGCATATGTTTTGTATAGTCCACTCCTTCGAACAATGTAGCAGAATATAGTTATAGCTGCTATTGTTTACGGGCGCTTAAAAGCCTGCAGAAGTTTAAGTTGTTCAGTGAGCGAAGAGCATACCACAAAAGACGAGTTTTGTGTTATGCGGATCGTAATTTATTTCACGCAACGACAAACGATGGCGCCACAACCGATTTTATGAATATAAATCACAAGAAACCAAGACTACGAACAGTTTGGAACAAATTGGAGTACAACACGATAGATTGTTATAAGTTTAAAAATTCGTACAGTTATAATCCTCTCAGGGGAAGTCGCAAGAAGACGAATAAACGTAACTTTAACTTACCGTTTTTACAATGCTGCCATTCATTTCTGTTCAATTTAAACTGTTCTAAGAAAGTGTAACTGTTATAACTGCCATTTTCCGGAGTAAAGCCACATCAGATAATCGTTCACAAACTCTATTCAGTGTAGAACGATTGAATTTATGATTTCTCGATCAAATTGTACAAAAAATCTGTTTTATTCATAAAGTCATTATATTTAGTTCAATTTCATTGATAATGAAAACAATACTTTTGAAGTAGAAACCGTCGTAAATAAACACATTTTCTTTGAAGAAATTCTTTCAAACGTACTAAAAATTGCACTGACTTTTTGAATTAATTGACGCTAATAACGACTAACTTTCATTCTTTCAATCATTGTTGATTAGAAACTAAAATATGCTAGACAATGGCTTCGTTTATCTAAATACTACTAGGATTTGATGAGTGACGAATTTGTAAAATTAGTTGAATGACTTGAAATTAATAAATGTTGGGTAGCACATCCTTCCGATTTGTCTGGACGAGCCGGTCAAACATCGAGACTCACTTGATAAAATACCCATTCTTCCATGAATGATGGTACGAATGCTTTGGTTGTAGTAAATTTAACTTTTGGTTGTAGCTGATTCAATAGGTCCTCGAACATACGCAACGACTCAGGGCAGTTGCTGCCGTTACCCTATTTTGAAACAAAAAAACTATAGTTTTAATGGACAAAACTCGACTGTTTGGTATTTTTTACGTGGGTGAGGTATTTTCCATTCGGTTTGAGTATTTGAAACGACTGTTGAAGAATCTCCCGAATGAAGTTCCATATTTCGCCAGTGGGTGTTTCAGAAATGGGTATATCCGTTAGATCACCAAACACAAAATCGAATTTCTTCCCTTCCTTTGCATATTTCTCTAATGACACCATGCAGTCACCGACAATAATCTTCCATAAAAAGAAACAATATTTCCAAATTTAAAGTTCTGGCTATTTATGTCAAATTTAGAACCTCGAAATTTTCCGCTTCACGTCTTTCCAAGACATCACCACAAATCGATCTTAAGTGGACATTACACGCTTCCATTACCATTTCATCGATTTCTAACATTGTGACAAATTTTGGTTTCTCTTTCAACAATTCGTACAGTAAAGCTCCATCACCACCGCCCAAAATACAAATTTCCGCTCCTTCATAATTTTGAATGCCACGTTGCATCAATGTTTCCGTATAAATGAGATCCGCTTCGGCAATATCTTAGGTGAAAGAAATTAGTGACAGAAATTGCTTGAAATCATTTTCTAAACGAATTACTTTGCAATTCGTCCAAGACCAGCATGTTACCCAAGCTTTTTGAGTGAACGATTTGGACCTTTTGAAATGGTGACCGTTTGTCGAATAACACTTTATCAATGTCGTACTCAAGGATACGTTCGTCTAAAATTTTATTGAAATAAATATTGAATTAGTAGCTCTTTTCGATGTAAGTACTGAAATAAGGACATTAAGGAATAGCTACTCTAATGTTAAATTAAGGCCACTACTTATTCTCAACGTTCATCAATTATACAAATGTACGCGCTAAGTGCGACGTCGGCTTATGTTAAAGTATACGAGGTTTCATGATGAATTGCATAATTTGCATTTTTCGTTGTTTCACATGTTGTGAATTTCGTCATGAAATATTGTATACTTTGACACATGCCGACACGCGTATAGGACTTGCTTCGGCTGGAAGCCGACATGGAAACAATGTTTCTTTTTTAGATATTTCTGGTTTCCAGCAAACAAATTTTTTCGATCTAAAACTTCCAGCGAATCATTTCCATTTTTGGCTGGCATACCAACAGATTGCCGATCGGGTAAGGTCGTGGTTGAAGGGGCTCTTCACAAATCCCTTCCACTATGAGAGTTAGGAGTATCAGCTGCAATCCTTTTCATAGGGAGAGAAGTAAGGTCACATTCACATTCATCCATGAGAAGTTCCTGATTTTGAGAAAATATTTTTCAAATTTTTCCTCAAATATTTTTTTGGAAAAACATTTTTCTGAAAAATAGTCCCTGATTTGAATACAGTGTCTCATATTCTTGGTTAAACAAACCAACTAACTGCGGCAAAAACATGAGAGAATTGCATTCAATTCGTAGAAAATTGGAACACTGCAGTTCAAGTGTCACATAGACGGGGTGGATTAGTTGGCTGCGGAAATTAGGGAGGGATGGCATTATGAGATCGAAAGGAGTTATTTCTTTGAAATTTAAACCATCAAAAATGAATAGCCGATTCTGTTTAATACAGTGCCAGCGCCCGCGTCGTTCTGTTGCTCTCTTCGTTATTAAATTTGCCTTCATACTTAATTATTTTGGAAGGAATGTGACGCTTCAGGTAGGTCAATCATGATCGGAGGAGTAAGAGCAACCATGACCTATTTTTGGAAAATCGTTTTTCTATTATTGTTTGGAAAATTCTGAGACTTTTGTAAATACGATTTTCCAAAAATACGCCCTGAGAGCAACTGCATCAAGCATTACCTTAGCGGCCGGTGTCACCTCCAAATCCGGAGGCACAAAATCCAGAGCCGTCAAAAACAGGGAAAAAACGGAGGAGTCAAAATACGGAAGCGTCAAAAACAGGGGGACAGAGATGTCAAAATACGGAAGAAATGCAAAAATCCGGACGAAGAGCAGCGAAAGTTTACTGATACAAATTGATATTTTGTCAACAACACTGGTAGGCTGTGAAAAGAAAAACAGCGGGGACGAGGGGCGACAGCCTCGCAAAAGGTGTCAAGGAGGAATATCCCCCTTGCGGTGTCTAAAGGTCAGAGTAGGGCCGCCTGCGGGCTTTACCAATCCCGTCGCAGGAGCGAGGGTTAAGGGGCAGAGTCCTTCATTATTAAATATAATCGACTGCCGCCACTGAAGTACAATTGTTTGTTCGAGGATACAATATCCTTAGGCTTTAAAGTACTGACGCTACAAAATGCGGACGATCATCTGGAGCATGATGCCTCTGGATTATGACGCCTCAGGATTTCGTATCTTCCGGATTTTGACGGCAAAGGAATTCGACAAAACGCTTATTCTTCCAGTATTGATGTACGGATGCGAGTCTTGGACGATGAAGAAAAACGATGAACACTTGCTACTAACGTTCAAGCGCAAGGTACTTCGCACCATATTTGGAGCAATGCGCGACAATATAACTTTGAGGAACGTGATTTTGGCGAGCCGAATATAGTGGCGATGGTGAAAGTCCAAAGGTTGAGGTGGGCATTAGGCCCTCATGGATTAAAACAGAGCCCCCTCAAAATTATTGCGTAACGATCCAGAAGGGTGAAGAGTAGCTGGTCGTCCAAAATTTAGAAGGATGGTGTCGAATAAGATCTTCGGAACAAGAAATTGGCAATACGCGGCAAACGACAGGCATTGGATTGGAAATCTAGAGCAGGTCAAGACCCACAAGTGGCTGTAGCACCGGAAAAGTAAGTAAGGAATTCGATACATCCGGATTTTGTCGACTCCGTATGTTGTGCCTACGGATTTGGAAAGTGAGCCTTAGCGGCCATTCATAGCGCACACTAAAAACGCAATTTTCCCCCTCCCCTTCGCACTCCTATTTTCATATATTAGAATGCATGCCGAACCCGCTTCCCCCTTAGTAGCGTGCGGCGCCCTTCCCATATCAGATTGAGTTCTTTTTTTCAGCTTGTAGAGTGGTTTTTCTGGTAGATAATAGAGTCTAGATCAACATTTACGAAACTCATTTTTCGAAAAAATGGTGTCTAGACAGCCGCGGATGACTTTTGCTCTTCTATTTAAAAGGATTGGCTAGAAAGGGACAGATATAGCACAGAGCCGTAGCCACATGTGGCGCAGGGTGGGCGGCGCCCCCCCTGAAAAAAGTTGCGCCCCCCCCCCCTGAAAAATTGTCTGTATTCTATCAAAACTTGCATTTCTTAACAGATCTTCACCTACATATTTAACTTATCGTTTTACAATTTCACATGTGTACAAGTATATTAAAGTTAGCAGTTAAACTTCAAAAAAAAAAAATCTCGCTGCGCGGCTTTTTTCCTTCCTTATTCATTATTAGTAAATTTGGTATAACATTACCTAGGTCCTGATACAAAAGGAATAGTGGCATATTCGATTAATAATCTCTGTAGAGAAAAGCTCATACTTTCTGCTAGTTTAATCTTCGGCAACTAAAGAAAGCTGGAAATACAACGGACGCTTAGAATTATTGATAAAACGTCATTATATATGGCAAAAAAAAATTCGCTCGCTCCGCTCGCGACTTTCATTTATCAAACTTTACAAGTGAAGAAGTTCGTGCCACACAAAAATTAACATTTGTTCAACCTGTGCGTAAGGCTTCTATTGTATTTTATGTGTGACTGTACACCATAAGTTATACGAACAAAATTGCTTTGGGGCGCGCGCTCCCCCCCCTGAAATTTTGGTCTGGCTACGGCTCTGATATAGCAAGTCTCTTTCTAACCAACGCCTTGAAATAGAAGAACAAAAGTCATCCACGGTTGCCTAGACACAATTTTTTCGAAAAATGATCTTCCTAAACGTTAATCTAGGCTCGATTGTCTACCAGAAAAACAACTCCACAAGCCTAAAAAAAGAACTCAATCTGAAATGTTAGTGCACACTTTATGAATGACCCCTTACAATGACAAAAAATTCTTTGCTACATTGGCGTTAAGTTCTATGACGGTTTCAATAACCAAAATTCATGCAACAATTCTGTATTTCTGTAGAAAAGAGAATATCCAAAAAGTGCGCAACCTAAAATCGACGGATTTCAGAATCCCCCTACCTCCCTTGCACGCAAAAATACATGAAAAAAATCGAAATGCATGAATAACGATAGGCGCCACATTTTACGAATCTACTTCAAGCTTAATATTTAGGACAGCGAACCGGAAGAAACAAAAATTTCAAAACGATGAATTGTGACATTCAGAAAACATTTACACAAGCGAAATAAATCTAAAATTGCCAATTAATCCACTTACCTGATCCATAGAAATACTTGTTAATTCCATCGCGTTTGATGTTTGGATATGGATAACCACTTATTTCTAATTTAGCTTCCAGAGCATCACACAATTGTCGTTTTGACTAAATAAATAAAAATAAAAAAAACGGATACTCAAAATGAATTAATCATGCAAAATTTGAAAAATAAGTTTTTTTCCGCCAATCGTAAAATATAGTTTTCTTTAAAGTGGTTGAAGTTTTTTGTAGAAAATTGGAAAAATTAATTTCATTTTTGAAAAATCAATGAAGCATGCCACATGACAACTATAGAATAAACGATTATTAAAATAAATGCGATAATAGGCTACCAAGATTGCTAGATTGCTAAACATGTAAAGTAGCTGACCTGAACTAGTCAAATACACGTCAGCGTTGCAGCCTCGTTTTATTGGTGGTAAATGCTTAGAACGTACCGCTTCTAAGTTTACTCGTAATGCATTTTCCAAACATTTAATATTCTACAAAAATTTTTGTTTATTAGTAGATACGAACATTTGTGAAAGGTTTTCAAGAGTGCACGCTTCTTATTAAAGAGCCATCTGACGGAATCTTTTCAACTAATGAAAATTTGTATGGAAAAAGTCGCAATTTTCTGTAACGTTTTTCTCTTAAAGCCTTAAATGAAAACGAATGCTTATGTCGTCATTACATACTTAACCTATTTTCAAACAAAATTGCGGAAACACTTTTGGAGAAAACATTTACATTTGCTAGAAATGTGAATTCCAATATTTCCACTTAAAAAACACTTCAAAACTCATAATTTTTTCGACCAATGTGTTTGCTCACTTAATATTTAACTGAATAATCAATTTAAATAACAGAAAACATTTTCTAAAAGTCAGAAATTGATACAAAAAATTTTGAGTTGATGATTGCAATCAAAAACGGCCGCCATCTTTGTTAGGTTTTGACGTTTACAAATATTTGCAAATGTATCAACTCAAAAAGTTTTTATCCATTTCTGACTTTTAGAAAATGATTTCTGTCATTTAAATTGATTATTCAGTTAAAGATTAAGTGAGCAAACATATTGGTTGAAAAAATTATGCGTTTTGAAGTGTTTATTAAGTGGAAAAGCTGAAAGACTGACTTTTGCAGTGAAAAATTGAAATTCACATTTCTAGCAAATGTAAATGTTTTCTCCAAGTGTTTCCGCAATTTGCTTTGGGAATAGGTTAAGTATGCAATGACGACATAAGCATTCGCTTTCATTTAAGGCTTTAAGATAAAAACGTTGCAAAAAATTGCGACTTTTTGCATACAAATTTTTATTAGTTGAAAAGATTCCGACAGATGGCTCTTTTGTAAGCAGTGTGCACTCTTAATAAACACTTCAATGCGCATAATTTTTTCTACCAATGTGTTTGCTCACTTAATCTTTAACTGAATAATAAATTTAAATAACAGCAAATATTTTCTACGAGTCAGATATTGGTAAACAATTTTTTGAGTTGATACATTTGCAAATATTTGTAAATATCAAAAGCCAACAAAGATGGCGGCCATTTTTATCAACTCAAAATTTTTTGTATCAATTTCTGACTTTTAGCAAATGTTTTCTGTCATTTAAATTGATTATTCAGTTGAAGACTAAGTGAGCAAACACATTGGTCGAAAAAATTATGCGTTTTGAAGTGTTTATTAAGTGGAAAAGCTGAAAAACTGACTTTTGCAGTGAAATATTGGAATTCACATTTCTAGCAAATTTAAATGTTTTCTCCGAAAGTGTTTCCGCAATTTTGTATGGGAATGGGTTAAGTATGTAATGACGACATAAGCATTCGTTTTCATTTAAGCCTTTAACAGAAAAACGTTGTAGAAAATTGCGACTTTTTCCATACAAATTTTCATTAGTTGAAAAGATTCGGACAGATGGCTCTTTTGTAAGCAATGTGCACTCTTAAACATTCTGATCAGATGAACTTTCTTATCATATTCTCCTACTCTACATTCACAGAGTTCATTCCAAGACACCTAAATGTATCCATTGCCAGTTCCTCCCCTCCCTTTCTATACTGGATGGCTAAAGAAATTGAAAGACACAACTATCTTAAAGCACAAGTTATGCGCACTCTATGGACCTTATATCCCGAACTGCTCAACCGATTTTCACCGATTGGTTTTGATAGTTTTGTTAGGCTAATTGAGTTCGTTGAGATCAAAAGTTAATCTATTTTATCTGTCAAAATGACGTTGCAAACGTCAACGCTATAAAGCAAACCAAAAGTCCAAAATGTTTCTGTGCGGTTGATGGTAATATATAGCCAGTATGATTCCTCCCATTCTTTGACAGTATATATACTGAATTTCCACTCGATGTGGGGTTTTCGTTTTGAGAAGAAATCAGTGGAAATTTGACTGGTTACAAACATAGTGGTAAGCGCATAAACTCGCATACTTCGCACAGGTATAAAAATCTAAAATTCGTGTAAGTCAAGAATACGAACAAAAGAACGGATAATGTCAAATTAAAAAAGGAAATTTTGTTAAATTGTGATCGGCGGCTGCAGTCCTCTGATTATCTACTTTTTCTTGCCCAGACTGTTTATAGCCTCAGTAAATGAAAATTTCGGCTCATCGCCGCCGTAAGAATTATTTAGCGGCACACTATCTTCTTCTTCTTCTTTTTCAGCCCACTTGTATCCACTGCTGGATGTAGGCCTCCCCTATTTAGTGGGTTTTTAGCCATTAAAACTCTACGCTGGCCAGTGCGGATTGGTGAGTGACAGTAATCCAACTAACTAAGATTTTGCATGCTGCCGTTGTTTCTATAGTCGAAATCATCCGCCAGCATGTTAATGCGTTATCCCATCCTGATAACGCCTAGCTGTCTCCGACCCTTTCCATACGTAACGTTAGGATACTACCCGAAGACAGCCCCCTCATCATTCTGCTAAGTGACCCACACTAGTACACCAGGGTTGGTTACCTGATCGTTCATGGGGTTGCTCACTATAACAGGTGGTAGGATAGGATGTAGGAGTAGGTGGATGTTCGCCGAAAAAAGAAGAGCATTCTCCGATAAAAAATTTTAAAACTGTCTTATTACATTACATGTTTGTTGTAGGACCCGCACGAAGTACAAAGGTCCTATACGTTTACTACAAATAATTTTATTGTAGCATGAGGTAGATCAAAGTGGGCGCGGGGGGGATGCATCTATTGTCGTCTAGAGATGACGAATCAACAATAAAAAAATGTCCGTCTGTCCGTCTCCACTTTTTTTCCAAACGGCTCAACCGATCAGCCTAAACTTTTTTTTCTCTGAAAGGTACATACCTCCCATGATTTAAGTTCGAAGATGATAAAAATCGATCAAGTAGTTCCGGAGATATGGTCGAAGAAGTGGAGGCCGGACATGAAATGTTCAAGGATCGATGAAACTTTTTCGCAAATATCTCAGCAAGTATAGCATGGAAATTCCTCATTTTGGTGCCAATAAACATGAAAGAAGGCTACTCAACCATAGCAACGTGGAAGCAATCCAGCTGCTGGATATAACAGATGAAGTCAGGAGGCTGAAACGAGTCAAACCACACGAACTAACTTATTGAAGATCTACGAAAACCTATAGATGGCATTTTGGGACACGGCTACTGAGTCCTCCTTCCCACATGCGTCTTACTAAATTTACTTCCTTCTGAAGTTCATTTAGTACAACTCAACTCTAGTAATAAATTAACAAATTGTTAAGATTGTACTATTAAAATGGTGTTTTTGAAAAAAAAAAAAATTTTTTTTGGTGTCAAATGAAAGCATTTGATGTCACAAAACTGGGAAAAAATTTTTGTGAGAATCGAGTCAGGGGTCTGGACACTGGGACCAATCGAATGGACGAAATTGAGATTCTTGGCCATATACGAAAACAGTTTTTCGTCTGTATTTCCTTAACTATGCAATATGGAGATTTACTGTCAGAGGCAAAGTTGTAGAGAATTAAATATAAGCGAACACGTGTTTCAGGGTTTTGGGGAAATATGGTTCGATCCTGGTGTATGGCCACTTCCATAATTAGGCAGTATGACCAATATCTCCAGAACTATGAGAGATAGAAAGTTGCTTCCAAAGGCAAAGTAGTAAAGAATAAAATTTTAGAGAACACTTGTTTCGGGGTTTGGAAAAAATGACTTAATCCTTGGATATAAGCTTTTCTAGATTTGATGGTCTGAGAAGTACTTCGGTAGGGCCTTTGACATTACCTTAGGTAACTTCTATATATCTTTGAAATTCTTACAGTTATAAAAGAACAGAAAACGTTGGATTGTTTGCTTATTTGTATATTTAGATACGTTCGAGTCTCTTTGGCACATCTATTCTGATACGTACGGGTCTTTGGTTAGGTTTGTTTATCGGGTTAATGTGCCGTTGACGAAATTTGAAAAAATAAAGTTTAAAATTTATTTGTTGCTATATTTCGACACCTTGGGTTGGTTCATCATCATAATAAACTTTAAACTATTATCTTTCCAATTTCGTCAACACCACATTAACCCGATAAACAACAACAAACATTTAGTCAACTACGGCGAATAAACACAATCCAACATGAACAGACATGAGAGCCGAACGAGAAATGTCGACGGCGCGGCGGCTAGCCAAGAAGAAACTATGCGCGGCT
This sequence comes from Pseudolycoriella hygida, assembly GCA_029228625.1. Classification (NCBI taxonomy): domain Eukaryota; kingdom Metazoa; phylum Arthropoda; class Insecta; order Diptera; family Sciaridae; genus Pseudolycoriella; species Pseudolycoriella hygida. The sequence goes on along the minus strand of CM055404.1, from coordinate 43,815,030 downwards.
GATGAAACGTCGGGTCGAGCCGAATTAAAACGGCGCACAGTGTGACATTTCTTTCAAAATGGCGGCGTGTGTCAAAATCGGGCACTACGCCAAATTTACCAAATAAGGCAAAATCGGCACAAATTATAAAAAAATTTACTGTAGCGTTGCTTGTAGCTCATAATAGATTCAACATCCTTATCCGCTTTTGCCTTATTTGGTAAATTTGGCGTAGTGCCCGATTTTGACACACGCCGCCATTTTCAAAGAAATGTCACACTGTGCGGCGGCAGGAAAACATATGTTTGAGTTGAAATTCGAAAACAAATTATTAAAATTTAAAAAAATGTAAATTTGCGGTCGTTTTAAAGACGGCTTAAGCCAAAATTTGAGAGGCCTAACCACTGGCGGCTCGGCTGCTCGAAAAAGTATGAGCGGCGGCTGAGATTCGGCGGCGCTCATGCCTGTCACATTATGAGAGGATTTGAAAAGTCCGATTTTCAAAACTGTAATCCGCTATCGCAGAGAATTTTTCACCGGTGGCGAAGCACACATCTAATTGTCGCAGTGAAGTCTTTGTTTGATTTATTATTTCTACTCAAGAAGCTACACTGGAGGCCGAAAGTAAAAATGGAATTGGGACAATAGAACGAATAAATTGCGGAAAATGTGAGGACATTCACATTTTCATAATTTCATGTATGTTTTCTTAGAAAGTTAACATTATTTGGAAATCATTTTCATCGCTGAAATTCTCTTGTTTTGTTCTTCATAAGAAAAGAAAAAAAATTCAGCGAACGCGTGCTTCGACTATGCTTGTATGTATTGAGTGTCAAACCATGGACTTTTTTTATCCTATAACTTGCAATCTATTCTGTTCGACACAGAATGTTCGTCTCGAATTGCATTTCTAAGAATTGCCGGTTACATAATAACAAAAATTATGATGCAATATTTCCACCATCGGTGTTTATTGCCTAAAAAAATTACATTTATCGAAGAACTTACATCGAATGACATGATCTGTTTGTCCGTCTCGCCTTTAAAGTATTCAATGTTGATTGTGATAAGCCCATGATTGAAGAAGCGAATTTGAATGAAAACCAAATTCTTATCAGTAAACAAACACAAGTATCCGTCTTCCGTTTTTAAATCATAAACGAATTTTAGATTTTCAAAATATACGGCCAGAGCATCTTTGATAAATTTCAATAAATCTTTACTGGCAATTTCATCACCAATTCTCACCGGATCAATCGAAAAATCTAGTAATACTGTTTGCACGGACATTTCTATTATAGAAATCGAAACTTTATTTATGCGAATTATGTTAGAGATGTTTCATAAAAAATTATTTTCACATGAAGTAGATTATTGATCACAAAAAAAATCGACCGGGCTGTCAACTTCTACCAGAACCGCGAAAAATTCCGAAAGGAAAGCAAACAACCTAACAAAACAGAAAAAGACAGAAAGTTTTTAGTTCGCGGTTAACACACACTCCCAATCTTCAACGAGCGCCTAAATTTTAAATATTGGTCATGTTCATGGAAAGCATGAATAACGACTTTTACAACTTTTTATAAACTCTCAAACGTAGGAAAATATCTTCAAGGTCGTAGCTAGACAGTCTCGCCAGGTGGGGCTGGTTATAGGTGCATGTCGTCAGCCCCCCCCCCACGGTCTATAATTTGCGCTTGAATTTGTCCAATGGTGCTAGTCCCAGAATTTTTGCTCATCAAATAGCCGAGCACAAATCGATTGAGAGTTAAAAACTCAAATTTTCGTGTGTTTTGCATGGTAGGTACGTTCTGCTTACATTTCTACTTTAAATAGTTCATGATAGCTTTTAGTGCTCAATTTGTGCTGGCTAACCGTACCTTCCCTAGAACACCACGTAGTCGAAGAGCTAAGCACTAATCGATCAAATATTGAAAATTTAATTTTGGGAACTGCGTTCTGCTTACATTTCAGCTTTCATACTCAAAAATTTTATTTCCTGTACAAAAATACGCCATACATACCATAAAGTAAAATTTTTGCGTTGTGAAAGCTGAAAGAACAGAAAAACCATAACAATGGGTGGTACGGCATTTGTGACGCATTTTTTTAATCAAAAATTTTTGGCGTTTCAAAGCTGTAAGCGTCACCCCAATTGACATCGGTTGTTTTGGAAGAAGAAACAAAGAGACTTGCGTCACATTCCCCCTTTTTAAAGGGTTTTTGTTGTGATATCAGTAGTTTTGCAAGTAGAAAAGGGGCGTGACAGTCTTTTGTTTTGATCTTTGCAAGTAATACTCAACGTGAAGTTAGTTGCAGTTGCGACCGTAGCTAACTTCATCGCAAACAAAATCTGCTGATTGGACCCGTACGAAGTACAAAGGTCGTATATGTTTACTACAAACAATTTTATCGCAACATGGGGTACATGGGGTACATCGAGGTGGGAGTTGGCGGGGTACATTTATTATCGTCTAAATATGACGAATCAGCAATAAAAAAATGTCCGTCTGTCCGTCTCCACTTTTTTTTCCAAACGGCTCAACCGATCAGCCTAAACTTTTTTTCTCTGAAAGGAACATGCCTCCCATGATTCAAGTTCGAAGATGAGCAAAATCGATCAAGCAGTTCCGGAGATATGGTCGGTGAAACTTTTTCGCAAATATCTCAGAAAACGTGTTTCAGGGTTTCGGGGAAATATGGCCCAATTCTGGTATATGGCCTCTTCCATAATTGGGCAGGATGACCCAGATCTCCAGAACTATGAGAGGAAGAAAGTTGCTTCCAAGGACAAAGTTGTAGACAATAAAATTTTAGATAACACGTGTTGCTGGGTTTGAGGGAAAAACGACTTAGTCCTTGGATATAAGATTTTCTAGATTTGAATTGTCTGAGACGTACTTCGGTAGGGCCTTTGACATTACCTTGGGTAATTTCTATGGATCTTTGAAATTCTTACAGCTATAAAAGAACAGAAAACGTTGGATTGCTTGCTTATTTGTATATTTAGATACGTCAGAATCTCTTTGCCACATCTATTCTGATACGTACGGCTCTTTGGTTATGTTTTCATTCATAAATTTATCAAAGTCAGCTGTTCATTGAAAAGTTCAAAAATCAGCTGATTTTTTTTTGCGAAGAAGTCCGTTTCGGTCGTAACCGAGGGGTGACGCGATTAAAACACGAAAAGATATACAATTTTTACTTCCTTGGATTCCATAGAGTAACAAAATGTTATGAAAAGTAGTGACATTTACCATGAAACTGATGATCTCTTATCACTTAATTCGAAGACAATTATCATAACTTGGACGACCCTTATAATCGGAAAACGATCTGTCCCAGGGCCTATTTTCCCCTATTCCCAAATCTTCAAAAAATACATCATTTTAAGAGTGATTTTGCGAAAACTTCGAACTCCGAACGATTTCGTACACTTTTGGGACAACATGTACTATTTTTTCCGATCGATTCCTTGTTCTATCGTAAGAAAAGTGATTTCTCATTTTTGGAAAATTTGACATCTCGGGAGAGTTATCGTGCTCTAAGCAAGTGCATGTCGGGGGTGGTAAAAATAGTTTTTTTGCAATTCACCGACAAAAACTCGCTTTTCGTGCGTCATTTCGGTGTCGGACGCACTTCTGCGGTTTATGGAATAAATGGGAATAAATGGAATAAATGGAATAAATTGGAATAAATGGGAATAAATGGAATAAATATTGGAATAAATGGAACAAATGATAATTTTTTCAAATTCGTCAAAACCTCAAATAGACTTGATTTTGATGGCAACTCACACAACAAACCATACTAATGTGTGAAAAAGTGAAAAAATCCACTTTTGAAAACTTAAAAGAATTTTTGTTGAAAAATGGAATAAATCGAATAAATAAATTTATTCCATTTATTCCCAAAACAATAAAATTTAATATCAAGATGGTTTGTTTAAATGCTTTATAATTTAAGCAAACCTTTTTTTGAACTTATTTGTCTAACTTGTGATGTGTTTGGTTCAGATATTTCGCAAAACAACAACAAAAATTTTGGGAATAAATGGAATAAAAGAATAAATGGAATAAATGAAGTGCGCCACCCCTTGGTCGTAACTGCAGCCAACTTCACGTTGAGTATTACTTGCAAAGATCAAAACAAAATACTGTCACGCCCCTGAAGTAGAGTCACTTCCTCTGCAACCCTCATTCATAAAATTTTTTTGGCACCACGGCACTTAGTGCGGCTGCCATACCTGGCGGTGGCGGCCACCACTGACCGCCGCCACGATTTCACCATCACCGCCGCCTCAGGTCACATTCTAAAAATTTTGCTCATGTTTGACCCATACCTTGAATACACACACAAAAACATACAAAATATGCTCTTATATGGGATTTGTATGGGAGCTTTCATGAGCGCTGGCGCCCAAACGAGGCCTGTACCCCCCTTTTTTAAAATCTCATATAACGTAGAAGGCCCAGCCGAAGTTCCCTGCAAATTCTTAAGAAAAGTTATCAGACCGTTTTCGAGCCGCAGCCAAAAAAGTGGTTTTTCACGATTTTTCATACAAATGGCCCTGGAACTAACTAACGAACTAACGTAGGATATTTTCATTTACTTTGGCTTCTGTGGAAGGAACATTTTGTACCGGAAATTGCCATTTTCAAAAGGTCATATCTCCGGAACCACTGGTACGATTTTGATGATCAAAAAGTCGATTTCAATCAATATTTTACAAGGAAAGAGCGGTACGACGCAAGGGTAAAAAGTAAAAACTTAGCTGTATGTATGGTTCCGAAGTCTACGAAAAAAAATTTTCTGAATTTTTTGCTCGAATGGGGACTTGCGTCACGGGCGTATCGCTACCGCGCGCCCATGATTTATGAAGTTGGGTGGACTAAGGACGTTGCTCAATGTTCGATTTTTATGGAGAAAAATTCCTATAATTGTGAACATCGGAGATTGAAATTGAACCCGGGTTTTTTTCAGTGACAGTCCAGTGCGGTCACCACCATCTGTCGCAAACATCTGGCAGTTATTGCACGGAAATGATTCATCTTGGTGTCAAATTGTATAATTTTATTCTCAGAAGACTGGGAAAAAATTTTTGTGGAAATCGGCTCAGTATGGTTTGAACACTGACCCATGGAATGAAAGAAGTTCAATTTATCGGCAATTTACGATAGGAGATTGTTTTTCGTTAATATTCGCTTAGAGAATTTAAGTCACTTCTAGAACTGTGACAGTTGGAAAGCTGCTTCCAAAGGCAAATTTGGTGAGCATTACATTTTAGAGAAAGTAGTTACAGGATTTTTTGTCGAAACTACGTTGGTTCTGTTTGTGACATGGTGCAGGAGAGAACATTTTGGCCAACTAAATCAATAGCCCATGTCATGTCCATGTCTTGCCACCGAACTTCGAGTGGTGACATCTACGTTTTTTTCATAGCTGAATTAACGTCTCAATATAGAACTACTCCCTGTTGAATTAACTTAGAAAAACGGCAAACAGAACGAATGATTGCAATGTAATGTGTTCTTCCTTTTAGGGGATGTGTCATAAAGTGACGCTGTATTCTCCATGCGATTTAGAAATGCTAAAGTTACGATCGTCCCGTTGGTCTTTTCTCAAAAGTGATTAAAATAAAGAAAATAGTGTTCGAATTTTTGCCGCCATAAGGTCAATGATCGGTAATGTCGTTGCATCGTTCATCAATGGCCAAGCTTATCGTTTTGCTATTAGCTCATTGTTGCTCAGCAGATTCGCCATTTTGTTCAGCAGATTCGCCATTTTGTTTAGCAGATTCGCCATTCTGTTCAGCAGATTCGCCATTTTGCTCAGCAGATTCGCCATTTTGTTCAGCAAATTCGCTTTACAGTAGTTGTTCTTTAGTTTTCAAGAAAGGCGAAGACGAAGCTCCGTCAGTGGTTGTGGTATTTGATAAGTAATTTGGTAAGTGCGGTATTTGACATAATTTTTATCGATGTAAGTCGTCCATATTTCCTCAAGCTCACAAGGTGCTCAGTTAAAATCATAATCGCACAGATGAGGTGGTGCAGTTATGGATTTTTATATATTTTTAATTTACTTGTTTTTAGTGTCCTAGCCAAGTTAAAGAGCTCAAAATCAAAAAAGTTTCTTCCATTAAAATTGGAAATGATTTACTCGAGTGCTCAGATTCAATCCCACAAAAGATTTTACGATTACCTTTCAGGGGAAAAATCGATTGAGTTTTATTCGAGTTATCTTGTTGACGGACGGACATTTTTAGACCCGTTAGTTAGAAGAACGAAGTTCTTTGAAAAGGGGTCTGCTCAGACTGGAGAGCCGCGACTGAAAAACGGCGGCTGACGGCTAAATGTGTCGCCTCCGCCCAGGATTTTAGTCGGCTGGCATGGCGTGTGGAGTATTTTCGTTTTAAAATTGTGAAATAAATCTGCGACTTTTTCTTCTAAATGAATACATTTTCAAGATTCATTTATACAAAATATTTTTTTAAATGTTACGAAATATGTAAATAATGAGGCTCATGAAAATTCATCATTCATTGATGATTTCGATGCTCTTTTTTTGCTTCAAACACCAAAAAATTAATTCCTTAAAATGTTCAACAGAAATTCTCACTCTTCTATAATTGTAGCCTACATTTTTGCGTTACACAAGTGAAACACTAGTGCAGATTTTAAACATTCTGAGAAAAACATTCAGTTTACAGAAACAGTCCTACTTTTTCCACAAAAAATTGTTCTATCGAAAAATAAATGAAAAATGTTTCTGTAACGCCAAAATGAAAGTTTCAATTTTAGCCAAATTGCTTTTAAGTTGAACGAGTTTTATTCAACTTTTGTTCAAGAACATTTAACGATTTAATTTCTTTCGATGTTTAAAAAAATTGTTTATACAATCAGCGAAATTTAATTTTACTAGCTGTCAAATTTCAGCTGTTTTGCCCATACGAAATATATTGGAATAACAGCTAATATTTGACAGGAACTAAAATTAAATTTTGCTCATTGTTGCATGAGACTTACAAAGTCTTCCGAGATTTTTAGAATCCACACCTGCTGAAATCGGCTTACGTCATTACGTCAGTACGGGGTTAGTTAAACAATTAGCGTATAAACTGCATTACCACACCGTTTACATCACTAGTTTACACCATAAGACAATAGAAAGAGCTTCAGGAGCTTTCAATTTCAATGGCGGATGGTATAAAAATGGCAGATTCTTTCATTTTAATGAAAAAATAGATTCATAATACTTGTCTTACCCAGGGACGCGATAAAGTCCAAATTCCCAAATTTATATCAACCAAAGTTTTGATTGTGACGGATTCCGAAAAAAAAATCATGACAATTGGTCATCATAGCTTGTCATTGAAAACGTAGATGGAAGTTTGGCCGAAAACTTCAACTTATAAAGTTATATTTTTGAAACATGAATTTGGCATTTAGCTGCCGCCATTCGACTTCTTCGACAGCCGCGACGGTCAGACGCCGCCACATTATTTTGAACGGCTTAGCCTATCTAGCCGCCGGTCGCGAGTCTTTTTTCGACAATTTTTCGGCTCTCCAGTCTGGGTCTGCTGCGTTTACCACGACGTTTGTAACCAGTCGATTTTCGACTGTGGAGTATGGGGGAGCATCAATCATGGTCCTTAGACGGCTAACCAGCAATAAAAAAAATGTCCGTCCGTCCGTCAACACGATAACTCGGGAGGAGGGGTCTAAAAAGTCAAAAAAAAGCAGACGTCATTCATGGTCACAAATGGTCACAATCGTTTACACAGTGTTCTTTGTCCCGCCATATTTTTGGAAGTAGTGCTTGTATGTCCAGTACAGCGCCATCTATAGGGGATTAGTGGGGATGTGCACAAGAATTTTTTTTCAGTTCTTGCCGACATCAATCATTTCAAGAGAAGTTTTACTATTAAGAATTTACTAGTTAATCTTTTCGCTATTAGAAGAGAATAAATGGGCGAACCGAAGTTCAGTCCCTAGGCCCGCCTATGGGCCTGTTGTGTCATGGCTCCACTTTCTACGTCAAAAAAGTGTTGAAATATTTTTCCGCTAGGCACCAACTCTTTCGCAGTGAGGTGTCGGTAATCCTGAAACACGTGTTCGCTTAAATTTAATTCTCTACAACTTTGCCTTTGACAGTAAATCTCCATATTGCATAGTTAAGGAAATATAGACGAAAAACTGAAGAAACTCAATTTCGTCCATTCCATTGGTTCCAGTGCCCAGACCCCTGACCCGATTCCCACAAAAAGTTTTTCCCAGTTTTTTGACATCAAATGCTTTCATTTGACACAAAAATGAGGAATTTCCGTGCTATACTTGCTGAGACATTTGCGAAAAAGTTTCATCGACCCTCGAAAATTTCATGTCCGACTTCCACTTTTTCGACCATGTCTACTTGGCCGATTTTGCTCATCTTCGAACTTGAATCATGGGAGGACATGTACCTTTCAGGGAGAAAAAGTTTAGGTTGATCGGTTGAGCCGTTTGAAAAAAAAAAAGTGGAGACGGACGGGCAGACGGACATTTTTTTTATTGCTGATTCGTCATCTCTAGACGATAATAGATGCATCCTCCCAACTCCCACCTCGATCTACCCCATGTTACAATAAAATTGTTTTGTAAAACTTGTTGTTTGTTCGAATTATTGCCGCCAAGCGGTCAATGATCGGTAATGTCGTTGCATCGTTCATCCAAGGCCAAGCTTATCGTTTTGCATTGGCTCACTGTTGCTCAGTCGGCTTGTCATTGTTCAAAAAATTCGTTTTACAGTAGTTGTTCTTTAGTGTTCAAGAAAGGCAAACGTTTACAAAGTTTCTTGAATCGCGGTCTAGTTAAATTAAATCAATAAAGTTATTTCGCTCAACAGAAAAATACTTAATCGTATTGGAGCTCGGTAAGTGGTATTTGATAAGTAATTTGACAAGTGGTATTTAACATAATTTTTATCGATGTAAGTCGGCCATGTTTCGTTTCCTATACACTCAGTTGTGCCGCCGTATGGGCTCTTTTATACATTCATCATCTTTTAATTTTACTACTTTATATGAATAGCTAGTTTCATAGTTTACAGAACAGATTTTATATGTAAATTTTCGCAAACATGCGAAAAGTTTGAAATCATTTAATGTAGTAAATTTAAGAGATGAAGAATGTATTTTTATTTGACTAGTTTTTAGTGCCCTAGCCAAGTCCAAGTGCTCAAAACCAAAAAAGTTTCTTTCATAAATTGTCGACCATGCCCCAACCTTTTAAACAAAAAAAAATATTAAAATCGGAAATGATTTACTCGAGTTATGTACAAAACACCAAAAACCACTGAAACAAGCCCTAGCTCGGCGGTCCTTGAACCAGCAGTGCCCAGATTCAATCTTATAAAAGATTTTTCGATTACCTTTCAGGGAAAAAAAAGTTTTTGAAAATCGGTTGAGTTTTACTCAATTAAATTACATAAAATTGACTTTACAGAACACGGCACAATTGTCGACAAATGAGACTTTTGTCTTTTGCAAAAAAAAAATGTCCGTCCGTCTGTCACCGCGATAAAAGTAAAACTCAAATGAGACAAATAACAAGACTAGACAATCCGTTTTTTAATATAAAAAAATTTTTGGCATAATTAAAAAACGGATTGTCTGGTCTTGTTATTTGTCTCATTTGAGTTTTACTCAATTTATAGCGTTGACAGACGGACGGACATTTTTTTTGCAAAAGTCAGAAATTGGTACAAAAAATTTTGAGTTGATGATTGCAAATAAAAATGGCCGCCATCTTTGTTGGCTTTTGACGTTTACAAATATTTGCAAATGTATCAATATCAACTCAAAAAGTTTTTTATCCATTTCTGACTCGTAGAAAATGTTTTCTGTCATTTAAATTGATTATTCAGTTAAAGATTAAGTGAGCAAACACATTGGTCGAAAAAATTATACGTTTTGAAGTGTCTATTAAGTGGAAAAGCTGAAAGACTGACTTTTGCAGTGAAATATTGGAATTCACATTTCTAGCTAATGTAAATGTTTTCTCCAAAAGTGTTTCCGCAATTTTGTTTGGGAATAGGTTAAGTATGTAATGACGACATAAGCATTCATTTTCATTAAAGACTTTAAGAGAAAAACGTTGCGACTTTTTCCATACAAATTTTCGTTAGTTGAAAAGATTCCGACAGATGGTAAGCGGTGTGCACTCTTAATCATGAACCCAATTGGGATGAAGTCGAAATTCTTGAGTTCGAACATGATTAGAAAAAACGTCTGGTACTAGAAATGATTCATATTACAAAAAAGCCTACATGTTACAGCCCTGGTAATGCCTTTGAATTAAAGACGAAAAATATTGGCAAATAGTAATAATTAAGATTTGTCTTTCTGAGCTATTCCGTCAGAAAATTAACGTCAAATTAACAATTATCAAGAAATACGAGTGAATTGAAAACTAAGCTTTCTAGTATTTGGATTATTTGTAAACTTTATCAAAATTTTGCATGAGATAACACATGATAAAACTCATCTCCCTCCCCGCTGTCACAATCTGTCACACAAGGCACATATCCCCCCATGCGATTAAATATCTAACAGAACATACGATGTAAATTGGCCGTAACTGAACTGGCTAATGTTCGCACTTAGTGACACACACGTTCGATTAATCCACTCGCTTCGCTCGTTCCTCAAACCTTCGCACTGGTGTGTCACTTTGTGCCAAAGAAGTTGCATGAGATAGAAGCGAAGTCGGGATTTTATGATTATCAACTACTGACTGGTCTAAAGTATGTTGAGTCATGTTACTGAACACATTTTTTGTTGTTAAAGCTCTAAAACACAATATTCTTACTTTATCGTAAAAGTAGCGATCGTCGATATTCAAAAATCGGATCAATTTCTCCACTTCTTTACACACATCAACAATATTTTTCTGTGGATAATCATCGATAAGTAATCGATAATCATAAAACCCTAATTGTTTCGGCTATAATTGATTTGTATGTAAACATCAGAATGCATCACGAAGGAAGAGTTTATTGCGAAAAATTGAAATCATCCCGACTTCGATCAAAAAACTCTAAATTGATATTGTTTGCTGGACAATAATTTCAATTATAATTTCTGTATAATTTTAATTAAAAAATATTTTACTTCAAACATCTTTCTCGAAATGAGCAACTACATAGCCCTTCTAGCATGTTCATATAAAAAATAGAGTACTAAAAACGTACAGTGTACCGGTGTCACCGACGAAAAACACTGTTAAAAATTTTTTGATTAGTGATATGGGCCGAAATTTCTTTGAAAGAAATTTTGTTTTTCATATAAATTTGAATAACCGCGAAACGGCTCACTGCACGCCGACTAATCTTCCAAAAAATATATCGGCAGCTCCGTATGAAAAAGTACTCTATTTGACACATGCCAAACCTATGCACATGCTAGAAGAGCTATGGCAACTATCAAATGTTTCCTTTTAATTTGTTTTGAGCTAACATTTGCAAAATGTTGGTAAACAAAACAGACTGCCGTTACCAACAAATCTTAAACAAAACAGATTGCCGTTACCAACAAATCTCATTGACTGTCAAAATCGTTGTCTCTTTATCTCTCATGTTCCTTAAATGGCGAAAATACTTTTTGCGGTGATATAATGACGATTTTCGTGCATTTTGTGTCGCAGCCGCTAATAAATAGATTTTTATTATGAAGAACTTATCATTGATCGAAGAGTTTGAGACTTTAATGATCGTGCGGGTCTTACGTTAACTATTTGATTTTCCCGCTCAACGAAAATTGCGTTCACATTCGTGTGTTGTCGAATGCCATTATTAGTTATCGTCACATTCTCGTGAGGGCAGCACTTGTGGCATCTTTCAAATAAAAAAAAATATTTTCTCTTTAATTTTTTTTTGATTGATAATGTTCGTGGCCATATTACAGAAAATATCAAAAATTAGATAAAATTGCAATATATTTCGAGTGCAAACATTAACGCTGAAAAGAATCAACAATGTCTAAACTAGTGCGCGATGGATCATTGTAAATCGGTGAGTGTAATTTGAATGAAAATTGAACGAAAACCAAAGTTTGATTTTGATGAGTGTGAATGCCTTTGCGGGTCGGTGCGTGGTACCTACAAAAATTTATGTAACGAGTGATTTTAGTTAGTATATCGTGCGTGTGATGACCGAGGAGCACATTCTTAGGTTTTAGTTTGGGAAAAATTAATTTCAAAATTATCGTCACATCGAATAAGTGGTTGCAGAACGTACGTTTTGAAATCCCCTTTAAAATGTCTATCTTAGTTGTGAGTGTGTGATGACGATGATGAAATTCGATTGGTGAACTGCTTTTTCTATTTTTCGCAAATATATTTCCGCACTAGAAAAGACGTGCAATTACTCGTTTGAAAATTATTTGACTTTGAGTGATAATTGGGAAGAAGAGATTGTATATTGTGTGATCGGAGCTGATGTTCCAGAGGAGCTTTTCGCAGGTATTAGCAAAAGTTACACGTCACCGAGTGGGCGTTCTTTAAAAAAAGCGGCTTTTAATTGTCATACATAGGGGCTGATATTTGAGGTTAGGATTATTACAGTGAATTGTAAGAACGTTTCGGTCTCTTTACATATTATATATTTTAATAATTGGATCAAATTGTATTTACAGTATAGAAGTCATTCGTGTAGACAAACCATATCATAAATAAATAAAATAAAAGAACAAATTCACATCGTTACGTTCGGGCTCACGATCAGTTTATCAAATCATTTTCCAATTTATTTCAATTTTTGTTTCGGTTTGTGTGAAATAGATCGGACACTGAGCTGCTTTTCTCAAGGTGATTTAGACTTGATCCATAACAGATTTATAAACAGCGCATTTTACCAAAACAATTGAACAAATTAAAATCGTAAATTACAATTTGCATTTATTTATTTTCAACTCTAAATCAAAATCTATTATCGATTTGTGTGCATGTGTATGAAATTTGTAAGCGTTTTGTCTCAAATACTAGCATAACGTGGCTCTTTCTAATAAATTTTCAGCGTTTTATTTTGGGACTATAACTGTTGGTGTCGGTGTCTGTTTACATTTGTAAAGAAAGAAAAACCAAAACAGATATTCTTTTCAGAACTAGTTTGAACTTTGTGCCAATACGGTCGGTCATGTCAGTGTTGACTTTTTGATGATTTGATACGATTTCCACATAATCGCGAAAATATATTCCACAAAACTTCAACCCCTACAAAAATATTAAATGTGGACGGACATATGTTACAAAAAAGTGGAACGAAAGTACCGTAAAACGGTGCGGTATTTTTCCTCGATAAAAAATTATGTGAAGTTTGATCCAGTTTATCTGCATAAATACTTTAAAATTGTTACGCCTATGATATTACGCGCTTGTCATTACTTTCAGAAAAAAGAGAACAAACTAAGATAGACCGGTCTTGCTTGTGTAGTAGAGTCGTTTTTATTGATCAGCACATTTTTTGCTATCAAAGCCCAATTTAATTTTGTTTAAACTTGCTCACTGTTCACAAAGTAAATGTCTTTTAGTACGATTTTGAAAGTGTTGCCATAACCACTTTCTTATGCAGTAATTATATTGGACGCAATAAAAATCGCTCGCGTAAGGTTTGTTTGAAAGCTCAACTTAATAAAAAATTTTTATTTTTGTCAGGTTGAGCTTTCAAACAACCCTTACGCTAGTGATTTTTATCGCGTCCAATATAAAGGGGTCATTATAGGGCTCGTTCATAAATTACGTAACGCAAGAGGGGAGGCGGGGGGTTTGAGGCAAGCGTTACGGTTTGAACAAAATTTTGTCAAACTTGAACAAATAAATGTTACAATGGGAGGGGAGGGGGGTTGAGATGCGACTAGCATCGCGTTCAATATAATGACCACCTTAGTTAGTTCAGTTTATTGGCTCTTATGTTTCACAAAAGATATAATTAGGCCTCATAGTTGGGCCTCTTTTAAAACCAATTTTATATCAATCTAAAAAGAAAAGTTTCATTCTAAATATTCCGCAACGTGTACCATGCCGAAATTTAAAATTTGTTGAATTTGTCTTGGCTACGGTAGGTGATGCCCAAAAATCAGCCTGCGCTGTCTGCTTAGCGATGGGCATGTGGTGAGTGGATGAAGTGGAGTCTCGTCATCTGCATTGCATAGTCGGCATAGGCTGCTATTCGCCAGACTCATTCTGTTCATATGTTTGTTTAGTTTACAATGTCCAGTTATCAATCCAACCATCATTCTTATGACTTTTCGTGGTTTGTTTAAGAGGTACTTGGTGGTATCGATGTTGGATTGCAATATTAATTTCCTAGTGTGTTCGCAATTTCCCAGTTTGCTCCACATCATGTTATGTACGTGTAGGAAGTACTCCCGCATGATCTTCCTCTGAGTCTTATACGTGATTCCAACTACTGGTTCTGAACCAACAAATTGGATTTCAATTCCTTTCTTGGCTGCATCGTCAGCCTCTTCATTACCTTTTATACCCTGATGCCCGGGAACCCATAAAAGGCAAACCTTGTTTTTTCCGAGATTAGCTTTACTCGGTTCAAGCATTCGATCATCAGTTTTGATGTAAAGCAGTGCGAATAAAGTGCTTTCAGCACTTCTTGACTGTCCGAACAAATATAAATAGCATGATCTTCAATTTCTCTGTCTATAATCTCCTTGCACGCTTCAATGAGAGCATAGACCTCTGCCTGGGCAACAGTAGCATTGATCCCAAGCGGTATGGATGCCTTCAATTCAAGGCTTCTAGAGTAAATTCCGCATCCTGCACCGGCTGCCGCCTTCGATCCATCGGCGAACAAGTATGTACCGATTAGTTCTTCAATATTCCCTTCAGACCAATATGATCTATTGGGAATTAGCACGTTAAAGTTTCTGTCAAAGTGGTATTCTGGTACGCATTTGTTGGAATTCATGCTAATCACAGGGATTGCTTCTCTATGGCGATTTAAAATCATGGAATGTCCATAATTCTTATCCATCCAGCAATCTACATTCCGTTACCAGCGCTTCTTGCTCAACAAAGATATCTACCGGCAGATGCGATAGTAGAATCTCAAGAGACTTAGTCGGTGTCGATTTCATTGCCCCAGTGACTCCTAATAGGATCATCCTCTGAACATGTTCGACACTCGATTTGACACTATTTACTTTGGCTCTATCATACCACACACGACTTCCATAGCAATGTATGGGTCTTATGATGGATAGGTATAACCAATTGACCACATTTGGCTTCAAGCCCCATGTCTTCCCGAAAGCACATTGACACTGTTAGTAAATCTTTGTTGCTTTCTTAACTCTTTCCTCGATGTGTGCTTTAAAATTAAGCTTCTTATCGAGGATCACTCCCAGAAGTTTTGCCTTTTCCGCAAATTCAAGCTTGGTACCATTCAATACTGGCATCCTTACCTTCTTGAGCTTCCTCTTGTTCGTGAACAAAACAAGCTTCGTCTTTTCGGGATTAACCGTCAGACCATTTGCACCATCTGTCCACCAGTTTCAACGCTGAGCTCATCAGTGAGCATGGCGTTTCCTCAAACTTTCCGATTAACAGAATAACTCATCAGCAAAGCCTTCCGTATTGTAACCTTTTTCATTCAAACTACAAATTAAGCTATCGATGACCATATTCCACAAAATGGGCGAAAGCACTCCTCCTTGCGGACAAACTTTATCAACCTCCCCGGTCCGGGAAGAGTTGCCGTGATTAGCTCTCACTAGCCGACCTTTGAGCATCACTTCTATCCATGTGATAACTGTTTCATTGACACCAAAGTGTCTAGCGGCTGTCATTACAGATTCGTAACAAATTAAGTTAAAAGCTCCCACAATGTCAAGAAATGTCCCAAGGGATTGTTCCCTAACATTAAGTGCCTTTTCGATTTTGCTTACCACAAAGTGGATAGCCGATTCTACCGACTTTCCTGCAACATACGCTTGTTGCTTCGGATGAAGCGGTTTTTTTGTCAACGGTTCATCCCGGATATATCTATCCAAAATTCTTCAGGTAGTTTCCATACATGCCATTTCTGAATCAAGCGATCTATGGCTCATTCGATTCTCCTTCGAAAATGAGCACACACTTGTCTTTCACTTTTTTTTTAATTTTCGTTTTCGAGTATTATGTGCCGAAAGTGGTATACTACGAGGGAGTCTGAAAACTGATTTTAATTATTTCTCAGAAAGTAGTTGATGGAAAGTGCTGATTGTGTACAAATATGAAGTAGTACAAGAATTTTTTTTTTGTGGGATTAATTGTTGACAGCGGCACCAGCTTCGGCTGTTATTGGTGAAAATGTGGGCAACTTTCAAAGGCTAATTTCAACTTGCAGCAATGGTGTGGTGCGAAACTAACCACACACAAAAATCGTTGGCCATGCCCTCTATCAATCCGCGTAAAAACCTCTTCAGCACTTTTCTGCTGCAAGGAGAAAAAAAATGTTTTTTTTTTTTTGTTCAATGAAGGTTTGTTCTTGAGCCTTTTTGGTGAGCATTGTGTCCGTAAGGAAGCGCCGAACATTTTCTGTGAATGTATGAAATACATCCGATCACAAGTTTGGGCAGAAGAAGTCTTTTTCATACATTCTCGCCACCCCCGTGGAACCTTTTAGCATAAAGAAACCATGTCAGTCGATCTGGATAACGCTAAAACCGGTTCTGTTGACTAAATCGAGCCGTTTTCTTTCATCCTAAAGCAAAAATAATCCTTTCGGGCAGATTCACATGGCTTCCGATTGCATAGATTACGCTATCTTGACGGCCGAAGTGAAACGTAGAATTGGCCTCGAACGGGCAGCATTCGGCAAACTCAAACACATTTTCATATGCGAAATGAACCATAGTCTAAAACGGAAAAGGTTTGATTCGTGTGTCCTCGCGGTGTTGACGTATGAGGCAGAAACGTTGACACTAACGGAAGCATCCAAGAACAAGCTCATAATAGCACAGAGAGCAATGGAACGGATCATGCTTGGAATTACCCTTAGAGATAAAATGACAAACTAATGGATTCGTGAACAAACAAAAGTCGTTGACGTAATGGAAAGGATCGCACCTCTAAAGTGGAATTGGGCAGGACACATTGCGAGGATGTCAGACGATCGTTCGACAATAAGCATAACCAATAAGCATACCAACAAAACGGCCAATGGGTAGACCGCCAGAACGACGGACAAATTCGATAAAGCCGGCAGTGGGGACCAACTGGCAACAAATTGTAATGGAATGTTCAGAATGGAGGAAGAGAGGGAAGGCCTACATCCAGCAGTGGATATCAAAAGGCTAAACAGGAGCAGGAGGAGGAGAATTATTTACACCAGGCCAGGGATCCTGTCAAATGGTACATTACAGCCATGTATTTGCACCTTTATACCGCACGACATTTCAATATTTCGGACCACCAAATGACTTACTATCTCATTGGCTCCTTGGACACTTTTTATCAGAGAGCCATTTTGAGTTGTGATGCCTCAGACTTTTCGACCACACTAAGTTTGATGAGAATGAATATTCTAACAAACAGCCAATTACAAAAAATTCTTTCCTTCTATGGCATAAATTAATGTCCTACTACCTGGGGGTGTAATATTTTACTTTTCATTCGAAAATGAAGATTCTATTTTCGTCAAGTATACTTGCAAATAACCAAAACTGAAACCTAAATAAACGTTAAGATATGAGAACAACTCACTTCCATAGCTCTTGCACCTGTTCATACAATAACATATTCTGCTGGTTCTGTAACCTACTGTCGCATTAACATCTAAAAGCCATTCCCGCAACTCTAGTTTGCGAAAAAAAAAATTTGAAATCATTTATAAGTTAGCTCAACTCAAGAGAATGAAGAGAGATGAAGAGAATCTTGAGTTGAGCTATCTTCACCCACATAAATACTTTTGCTTTGGTAATGCAGAAAAAATGTTCGTTTAGTTCGTTATCTTCCATCTATGGCCGAAGCCCCCGGACTACAATTACAAACAATTGATAACAACAACAACAAAAAATTAAAACATGAAATTATGAGCAGATCCGGAAGTGAGCTGCCGATCCAGTCGACCCGTCTCGGAGCCGATAGTGACCCCTGCTCATCGTCATTCTTTATTTATTTATTTATGGCATATAGTTCCATCACGTCTCGTGTAGCCAATGGTCTACCTGAAACAAAAGTGATTAGCGGAAACTAGTTGTCTAGAGTAGCTGGTTTTGCACAAGTCGGCGTAACTTAGATTTTCATTTGAGCGTCGTGAGACCCGATTTGACTAATCAGCTTCTGATTAGAGTGAGAGCCAAAGGTTCAGTATAAATAGATAAAATGATATTGACATCGGTTATGAAGTTCTGGTCTTACCATTTATTTTATACGTAATTTTCAACTTCCTGATAGTCATCTTGTTTTGAAAACACAGAAGTGAAAAGCGGTAAAATGTCATGCACATGTTATTGATTGGTTCATAAAGACCATATTTTGTCCGGTGTTCGACGATAACGAGGAAGTCCTCAGTACGAGTGGCTCTAGAGTTTCGAATGACCTTTAGATTTATCAGTTTGGGTCGGAGCTTGATAAGTCCATGAAACACAGATCTAGCGATTCTTTGTTTCGTTACCCGATGATTCCGAAATCTCGGAAACCTCCCAGTCCCAGTTAGGAACTTGTCCAGAGCGGCAGGTTCCATGTTGGTCACTGTTGCGAGTTGAAATACATGACCTCCTAGAGTCCTGAGCCTCAATGAGGAAAACTTTGGGCATTCACATATAACATGAACGCCCGTCTTCTCACCGAGGCCGCTGGTATAGTTGGGATCATTAGATAGTCCCATTTTAGCCAGTGCTTGCCCAATCCACAGTGCCCACTGATTGCACCCACCACCCTCTTGATGCGTCCCCTGTCCATGTTTAGCAATTCTCTAACCCATTTCCCATTGGGCGCCGGTAAGAAACGCATCGTGTGCGTTCCTCCATCATAGGCACTCAATAGTTAGTGAATTCTGACCTCACCCAACCGCTTTCACACACGCCGAGTACGGGTATAAGAGGTTCTGGCTCGTCTGCTCACTCGTTATCCTCCACGCCAGAGTGTCCGGGCAACCAGACCAGTGTTACATGATTTCTCAGTCCCTTCCTGTTTAGGGTTTCCTTCAACTTATTAGCTTTGATGTCACGACTGGCGACATGAGCGCCTTAATCATCGCCTCACTATCAGTGCAGACTATAACTAACATTCTCCCCACATGTCTCTTCCGAGACTGCCTCCTCCACTCCCATAAGTGCGGCAAAAGTGTCAGCCTGAAAGACATTGGCGAATCTCCATAAATAAAACCATCTGTCCATCGATAGTTCCCTAGAGAAAATTCCGCCTCCCGCACCCTCTGCAGTTTTAGAACCGTCAGTGAAGCTCACGCTTCCTTCACCTGATAGGCAACTTGGCCAGCCTTCCAGCCATTCTAACCTGCTGGGTACAAGGACTTCAAAGCGTCTCACAAAGTCTGTCTCCGGTTTCATTCGGTCCCTGGGCATCTCAAAGACCTCGTCAGTTATAACGGTTATAACCTACTTGATTTTCCCATGTCCCGAATTGAAGTTCGGAGTCCAGAGATCGTTTTGCGACAACCCATCCGCCGTGGCAAAAGCTTTCGCCTTCAATGCCACGTGGATCGATGGTAAATTAATCAGCGTCTCAATAGCCGCCGTATCTGTCGATTTCATAGCTCCAGTAATACTAGCCTTTGAATCTCGTTCAGCTCTTTGACCGCTTCTTTATTTCGAGCCTCGACCACCACACCACGCAGCCATGGCTCATCATAGGCTTGAGCTTCGAATGTCCTTGGTTTTAATTTTAGGTGCGTCGATATTGCCATTCATCATATCGGATACATAAAGTGCGCAGCCATTGATTCTGCGTCTGGCGAGTGTTTCAATATTGATCGATTCGCATCTCTCAATATATGGCGGGAGCTTGTAATTTTCAATCCCTTTTCACCGTCCGCCTCAGTGCGTACATCAAAATTTTTTTCTGAATTGATTCAATTCTGTCAACAAATGTGTCTTGATAAGGATGCCAAACAAATGAAACATATTCTTAGTAAGAACCTATGTCCGTTCTTTGTGTATACTTTTTAAAGTTTTCATATTCTTAAATTGCTTACAAGTTCTCATAACGAAGCCCAGCATTGAGTAAGCTTTTGCAGTTATACATTCAATGTGTTTACCGAATGTCAGTTTCCCAAATCTTTTATTACCTTAAGACGAGTCAGCGCAACATCATCGATATTGTAACCGAACTCAATTTTTCATCTTTTTCGAGTGAAGGAGATTACCTTGCACTTATCAACGTTCAAATGAAGTTGGGTGATTTTGCACCTGGTGCGTTGCAACCTGATTACCTGGTCATGTACCAAAAACGTTATTACTTTTCTCTAGAATCCAACTAAAAGTCTCGTTAAATAAAAAAATATTCGGTATATATGAGTGAGGAGGTTGCTCAGTGGTAACGTCTTTAACGCTTAGTTGGTTAGTTATCATAATAGCAAAGTTCAGTTTTCTAAAATATTATAACAGTTAAGTCAGAAATTTCACTTATTTTTAAATAATGAGATGTAACATTTTTACGATTCACTGATTTAGAAATGTTGTACCTCAGATAGTGGACAGTTATAACACTTTCATTTATAACAGTTAGACTCCCATAGGACAAATTGTTTTATACATAAATCTTTGTAGCGTTCTGTTAACAATTCAGTTAAAATGTTATGTCACCATCGTATTATTACTGGATGCGCCGTTGGGTGACAACCTTTGTTTGTTTTCATTATAATTGCCCAATAGAGACTTCTAACTGTTCGAATTTTTTGCCCTTAAAAGACTCTGCATGGAACTGAAGTCCTCGTGTATTGCAGTTTGTCCTCCTTACAAGACTTCGGTATTTTTACAAAAGTAAGCTTTAGAAACAGTCAAAAAAAAATACCTGCCTTCGTACCGTAATTTCCCATTTTTCCAAAAAACATATTCGAAGAAGTAATGGTTTTTTGTTTATTTTATGTGTACAAATGCAACTTATCGTCAAAAACCATAAAAAAATCTCATTTACTTAAAGTCACTAATTTTGATGATTATCCGTATGTTTTAAAGAAACAGCCGGACCAATATGAATTCCTAGACTTGTCCGATGTTAACGATGACGAACGAACACGTCTATCGACAGCCTTGCAACCGATTAATGCAGCTTCATCAACGCTATTGAACAATGATGTGAATGAAATTGTCACTGCTGGCATTCAATTCGCTCCTCAATATGAATACATTCAGTCAAATCTCAATTGGCCAGCAGTGCCATACGGTAAGCTAAGATTTGTAATTTTTTTTTCCGTTTTTTTTCCTTCCTTATTCATTTGTTTGAATTATCCTAGAGTCGTTTTTTATACAGAATTAATAAAACTTTGATTTTTATTGTTGTTTCCTTAAAAAAAATTACAAGTGTTGCATTATGCTTTGCAATTTTTTGATTAATCACTAATCTAATCACCGTTTCCTTTTGCTTTTACTGACACATTTTATTGTTTGAATTTGAATACTTTGAGTGGACACCTTACAATACTACTTTATATTACATTCGTGCTTGGAGTTAGTACGAAGTCAGTGATCTCCAAATGGTTAGTTTCGGTCGTATACAACGATAAAAGAGATTCCTTAAAAATGCACAATGCCCTGAACGCCATTTGTTATTCATTTGTTCCACAATTCATTCCTTTTGTTTGTAGAGTGATTCATATTCTGTTTCTTGCGGCTTTGTGGGTGATGAGTAAAAAAAACATCATAGCAACATCGTTTTTATTGCAGAAACCTACACCGAGGGGGAAATAGCCATGAAAAATCGTGTCCTATCATTAGAATTTGATTCATTTTTCCGTCTCAGGGGCCATTCACAAATGACATCCGGTTATTTTGACAGTTTTCCGACCCCCCCTACCCCCTGGTTCGAATTCGTCCGGTTTTACAGCACCCCGTCAAAATAATGATGTCCGATTTCATTACCCCCCTCCCCCCTGTGAAAAATTTGAGTTCACAAAAAAAATATTTTTTTATTGTAGAATGAAAACTTTTGCCATTTTTATGTATATTTTTCTTCTAACAAACTGTCAAAGAAACTACAGTAAAAGTCTGCGTTTCTCTCTCGACAAACAACCTAGGGCATGCTCCAGTTATAAGTTATAAATTCTTGACAGTATGACAAAACCACTAATTCTCAACCGGACGTCACGTTTCTCATAACGCCCCCTCCCCCCACCGTCCGAATTCGTCCGGTTTGCGCCTCTGTTTTATATAATACATCTCGAGAACCCCTATGGTCGGTGGCGGCATCTAACTTGTTTTTCATTCTGAATTCCAAATCAATATCGTACTAATTATACCATAAACTGTGGCGCAATCAGTGTTTACATAGTTGAATACGGATCGGCATGTCATTTGATCGTTACTTGATCCAAGTGAATGCCATTTGTTTCACTCCATCGTTATTAGACTGATTTGATTTGATGGAAAAATATCTGCATTGAGCAATCAGATCTTCTAACCGTAAACTTTCTTATTTCTTGAAATTCTATACCTCAACGTAGTCAGTTCTTCTCACAATAGAACTTGCTAGACATTCTCTCCTGTTCAGTTTGATCTGATTCTTAAATTAGAAGTAATTTCGGACAGCATCAAAAACCTTTTCCCAACATTTACAGCTTGTTGTTTCCCCTTCAACCTAGTCAGTTACAAAAACGCTGTATTTCGCCGACTCACGGAAAAATTAATGTTAAACTTGAAAGTTTAGACCTCAACCCAGGGACTTACATCTAGTTTCGTTTTTAAGCGATAATGTAAACAACGGTATGAATTGTTTAAGGACAAAGACCTACACTGCTGCAACTCCATACGATACGATTAGTCTTTTTATACATCTTTATCAATACAGTTGCTACATTTTGCTACAACAGCATCTACCTTTTAGAAAAACCTAGAATTACTAAACTGAGTACATCGATGCAGGTTGGGGATGAAGATGCGGTCTGAAGATCAGATCTGTCGTCCATTTTTCAACGTCAATATTTCGTGTATCATTTATTGAAACAAGACAGAGCCGAACTTTCAATGCGACTTACAGAGACGTTATATGACGGCTGGGTTGCTCAGATAGACAATGTAAACAAATTTCGTCATCATTTGACATTTTGTCATCATGCATAGACTGTTTAACTTGACCAGTTTACGCGTCCACTTACCAGCTGAACAGTCATTTGAAGGCAATGTCAACATTTTCATACGAAAGTTTGAGAGTGCCTGCAACAAAATCAGTTTTATTGACTGGGATTCATCCTCCTGATGATTCGTTTAAACAGTAACAACTTTTAGCAGCGCTACGATCGAGTTTTAGTACCCCGTAAAATGTGCAGTGCAGAGACATGATATGGCGGCTGGGTTTCCCATGTAGACCATAAATCTCATGAAACAAACTGTCATATGGAGAAATTTTTCTTTGCATGGTGATGATGACATTTGCCCACATTTTTATTCTATCTGGGGAACCCAGCCGTCATATAAAGTTTCTGGTGCAGTGCACTTATTTCGTGTGGAACAAACAAGAGCGCGTCCGATAAGAATTTCAAAAAAAGTGTCTCAATAGCTGCATAAAGTCATTGTTTTTTCATTTAGCAGTTGAGATTGCGTAGTTTTTTTAACAAACTTTTCGCTAGACGTGAAGTCTGCACTTTCAGCCAGGACACTTGGTGCCGAAAATTTGCAAATACCAAAAGTAAGGAAGTAGCGAGTACATTAAATAGTGTTAGTTTATAATTTAACATCTGGCTGCGTACTTGGACCCCGAATCTAGGAATGAAGAAGGCTGCTTGGTGCTGAGCATCTGTTTTTACCAGTGGCGTGACAGTCTTTTGTTCCGATCTTTGCAAGTAGTATTCAACGTGAAGTTAGCTGCAGTTGTGACTGAAGCTAACTTCATAGTAAACAATGTCAGCTGATTTCATTCATAAATTTACCAAAATCAGCTGACTTCATTGAAAAGTTCAAAAATCGGCTGATTTTTTTGCAATGAAGTTAGCTTCGGTTGCAACTGCAGCTAACTTCATGCTGAATATTACTTGCAAAGATCGAAACAAAAGACTATCACGCCCCTGGTTTTTACCAAAGAGTCAAAGATCTACACGTCACATAAGATTCAACTCGGCACCAGGCTGCGTCCTTGAGCTATGACACTTTGCATGCAGGGGGTAGCAGCTGCCTGGTGCCGAATTGAAACTTTTGTGACGGAAAGAACTCCACTTTGGCAAAAACAGATATAAAGCACTAGGCTGCCATCTTTGTTCCCAGCTTTAGTTCTCAAGTACGCAGCCTGATGTCGACATCGATGGTGTTGATAACTCACTTGTTCTTCCAGTTAGACTTAGTCAGAATTTTAGCACAAGGCTTCCTTGGTTTGACAAGGTTTTACCTTTCGTCAGACGCCCTCTTAACTATTATCTTATCAATGTTCTGTCGCGCGAATGCAGATAGATTTTTTTAGATTTATCATAGGGCACCGAGAAAAAACGCTTCGTGTGCATTGCTCCATCATGGGCACTTCAATAGTTAGCGAATTCCGCTTCTCACAAGCCGAGGCTCTGACCCACGGTTTGATGCTGCCGAGCCTTTCCTCGCCAGTTCATCTACTCTCTCGTTACCCTTCACACCAGAGTGACCGGGAGCCCAGAACCATTACACCATTTCTCATCTGGTTCAAAGTTTCCTTTATGATTCCTTCTTTTCATTGGCTTGGATGCCTTGGATGTCACGACTGGTGACATGAGCGCCTTAATCATCGCCTCACTGTCAGAGCAGATAGAAGCAACGAAGCTGTTCTAAAGGTACTAAATGTACTAATCTTAAAGATAAGTTTGCCATCCATATGATAATTTTGATATGATATTGTTATCATTGTGTCTGATAGCCGCATTCAAACTTCGGCCCTGCCTTGGGGCAGTAAATGTCACGAAATATTGACCTTTCAACTCTGACTCATCTTGTGCTGTTTGTATGTTCTTCGTTGCGAATGGTTTATGGTGAAGCGTTTACTTCCTTGGTTCTGATGAATTAGTAATGTACGATACATGGGAGACGGAATTCCCTTTACTTTGGCGTAGATTATATTTTGATTAGTTTCTCCTTGTGTTTTTATCCTTTACTATTGTTTGATGGCATTTAATGAGAAAGGCATCAAAATATCAACTTATTCAAATACAACAAATTTTTTGCAGGTGAAATGCACCATCAATTTACACAAATGTCATATAACTCAAGTGTAAATATAGTTGAGTCGACAGAAAACAAAAATATGGCGCCCCACACAACACAACAGTCATCACCGCAACAACAGCAGCAGCAGCAACCCCCACCACCATCAGCGCCTCAACAACAATCCGCACAAAATCCTATTCAATCGGGTCCACTACAAAATGCAAACATTCCCTCACATATAGCTCAAACGCCACCTCATAACCTTTACTCGCAGCCACCACCAAATTATGTGCCACACAGCGGAGGCATGTATCAAATATTGCAACCTGGAATACCGAATGTTTATGTTAACAACGTGACTGCCAATGTCAATTTACACGGTTACATGTCCCATCCTCCTATGACGCATTACATGTCTGCCAATGCCCCGCCGTTCATACCAGCTGAAATGCAACAACAACAGCAGCAGAATGTGATGCACGAACAGGTCCAGGCCTCCGGCACTACGTCATACGGACGTGGTGGTGGCATGCGTGGTCGAGGACGTGGCCGTGGAGGGAATAGTAGAGTGTCAAATCGTGATTATGGCTCGCGTCAGCAAAATACGCCAGACGTACAGCAACCCGTTGTTGACCAACAATCAATGCTACAACATGGTAATTTATTCTATTATCCGTATTTACCGCATCAGCACATGCAACAGATAGGCATACCATCTGCTCAACATGCAACTGGTAATCTTACCGGTCAGCCTCTTTATGCAAGCAACAACATCATACCGACTACATTTATACCACACCAACTGTATGCTTATCAAAACTTAATGTACCCACCAATGGTGGCGTCCGATTATTCGCTGATCGATGGTAAAGTGGACGAATCGCCAGATAATGCAATGCAACAAATGTGTTATCACATACCCCTAGAATATGGCGAACATCAACAAATCGACCATGGCATGCATCCACAACATCCCGAAGAATTCATGCCACACGAAGATATGGACGAATACAATTACAATCAAAATATTGATCACAATTCCCCGCACATGATGAGCCCTATGTACAAAGAGGATCAACCGTATCAACAATTGCATCTGTCGCCCGAATACGTTGCTAATGTTTCGCAAACGTTAGTCCACTTGAGTCCTCAGCATCCATTGGACGTACCACAACAACAACAAATGATGGTGATGAGCCAACACCAGCAACCATTCGGCGACTTAGGTGGCAGTGAATTCGACCAAAGCGCCAGTCCCGATGAAAGTGACATTTGCAACAATATCACAGCATCTTTGTCAGATCCGCATGAAAGTTCGTATCAAGATTCGATTGACGATAACTTTAACAATAACATCGAAGACAAAATTATACCAGTTATGGAAAATACGGAAGTGAAACCCATACCTAGCGAAGAAGTTAAAGTGCCAGTTGTTACAACTATAAATAATAATAATTCTTTGATGGGTAGCAATATTTGTAGCAACAATTTTAGTTCTGGAAGTGTTATTGCTGGTAGCGGAGGTGAAAATAAATCCATTGAAGTGCCAAAACCGAATCCTGTGCAAACTCAACCTGCAGCTGTCGTAACTACAGCCGATTTGAATAAACTGGCAAATAGTGTAAATGACAAGTTAGTTATCAAAAGTGATCGCGCTCCGTCTAATAAACAATCGTCAACAGTTTCTCATAACAAGAAGAACTCTTCATCCGTTGCAGTCACAGCTGCACCTCCACCGTTTCCACAAACCAACACTCGTAACACATCCACCAATTACACACCAACAGTGCCAAAGTCAGATAATGCGCCGATGAAGGAAACTACGAAAGAAGTGAAAGCTTCTTCGGAACAATCACAAAAGTTAACTTCAGTCAACCCGTCAGCATTAAATTCTCATCAAAATTCTACAGAATCGCGTTCACTCAAGATTGAAGCTCCACGCGTCGAAAGTAATTCACAGATTGTCAACAGTTCGGACAATTTGGCTACGATGACCAAATCAACTGTGAGGGATGAGTCTGTTCAATCACCACAAAGTCAAATACCGGTGCCTATGACTAACCTAGCAAATAACGAAACCAGTTCTCCTGCCACACCAGTCGCTCCACCAACATGGGCCGGTCTATTCACAGTTAAACCAGGTTATGCATCTCGTACTCATTCGGATTCAGCTTCAAAGAAGCCTGTTGCTAAAGTGTCGCCATTTGAAACGTCGTTGAACAACGTTCCGCAAAACAATCTTATTCCTGAAGGGCAACTTTCCTATTCGGCTGCGTCTTCTCAAGGTTTGCCGACTCCCAGTGCCAATGTGTCATTGAGCACTGGTGCACACAAGAAAACGGTGTCCAGAGCAACTATACCTCCATCGAAGCCGCCGCCAACAACAACACCAACACCAACATCACAAGGCAATGAAACCTCTGTGAAATTGGGCGAATTTTTCCATAAATACAAAGTAGATAATTCTTCAGTCAGTCTTCGACCACGCGGCCTAATAAATCGTTCAAATAATTGCTATATGAATGCTAGTCTACAGGCACTGGTTGCGTGTCCACCATTTTACAACTTGATGAGGTCGATCCCACTCAATCCCGATTTCTTGCGATCCAAAACCAATACGCCGACTGTTGACGCAATGGTCGAACTAATTAACGAATTCAGTCACTTACCTCCCGGTGCCCGTTTACCACCAAATAAAAAGAGTCACAAAAAGGAAGACATGTCAAACGATGTGGTGAGTGAGAAACCCTTCGAACCGACTGGTATATATAGGCTTTGGAATAGTGCGCGACCGGAAAACGAAGGCAGACAAGAGGACGCAGAAGAATTTTTAGGATTCATTTTAAACAAATTGAATGATGAAATGTTAGAGGTAAATTCGGGTGACAGCATTTGCATATCAGTAAACTAAACATTCCCATATTTTCTCTTATAGCTCAAAAAGTTGGTTGAAAAACCGACCACCGTCGAAACCAATGCAAATGTTGCAAATGGAGACGTGAACGGCGAAACAACAGATGACGGTGATGAATGGCGGGTAAGCATTTGTCCCATTTCTTCAGTGTTACAAATTGTTCCAATTTTCATTTTTGAAAAGGAGTGGCAGTCAATCACTTGATCAGATAAATGATAAGTGTCCATACATAGAGTTTTGAAAGAGTGAAAATTTCCTCGATTTCAAATATAATATTTTTGACTCATTTGTTGCATTCGATCCACATTCAAGATGCTCATTGTATATCTGGCACAGTGGTGCCAACTTATCATTTCTCTGTGCACGTGGTCTTTGAGAAATGTCAACGTTTTTACTTATATTGCAAGTTCACTCTTCATTCATAAAATCGTTTACGTTTGCTGTGAAGTTAGCTGTAATCATTACATTTCATTCATGTAAGTCAACGTAAACGAATTCGTGAATGAAAAGTGAACTTGCAACCAACTTCACTAAGGTTATCGTCCCTGTGAGTAACACAATGGTGTGTAAATCACAACAAAAACCCTTTTTAAAAGGGAAATGTAGCGCAAGTCCTCGTCCCTTCTTCCAAAACAACTGATATCAATTTGGGTGACGCTTACAGCATCGGAACGCAAAAATACATCGCGCACAGCAAAATTTTTGGGGTGTGAAATCTCAAAGCGCAGAAAAATTATTACATTGGGAGGGTCCGGCATTTGTGATGCATTTTTTAATCAAATATGAAAGTTTTGTGAGTTTAGTGAAAAATTCTACTCCTGCGATGATTATTTTCGTGGTAAATAACTATACGTCAGCCAATGAGACAAAAATAGTGGTCAGCTTAACTTCAGCTTTACAAACTATATATGAGATTGATTAGTATGCTCTATGCAATAAAATTCAGTTTTTTACGAAAAGGTGAAATAACGGCAGAAGTCTTTATCTGCCAAAAAGTGATTGCTTTGAAATCGCTTTCAAATGACTTGCACACCAAGAATCTTTCGTTAAATTTTTTTATCGAGGAATTCTTATTTCTTATCAGGGGCGTGACAGTCTTTTGTTTTGATCTTTGCAAGTAATACTAAGCGTGAAGTTGGCTGCAGTTACGACCGAAACTAACTTCATTGCAAGAAAATCAGCTGATTTTTAAACTTTTCAATGAAGTCAGCTACGGTCGCAACTGCAAGAATGTCGACCTGAATTAGGAAAGCTAAGATCGGGAATCAAGAAATCAGGAAACGAAAATCAGGAACCTAAAATAAGGAAAAATCAAAATTAGGAAATACTTAAATCAGGAAGGAAATAAATCAGGAAAAACATCAAAGTTTTCAATTCCTAAGGAGGTCGCAATCTTATTTTTGGTATGTAGGGGGCTCTGCCTCCTAAACCTCCGCGCCTGCGGCGAGCTACTAACGCCCTGCAGGCTGCCTTCAGTGCATGGGGGTCTGCCCCAAATCCGCTAGGGGCTCTGTCCCTTTGACCCCGCAAGGCGGGATACTCCCCCCTTGACCCCCTTCGCGGGTGCTGCCGCACCTCGACCCCGCTTTTTTATTTTCCAGTATTTATCACGGCCTGCGGCGCATTCTCTCAAAAATGATTTTCCTGATTTTGGTTTTTCCTGATTGCCTGATTCCTAATTTTGGTTTTTCCTAATTTAATTTATTCTTTGGTTTTTCCTAATCTTAGTTTTTACTGATTTTTGTTTTCCCTTATTTTTGGCAAATAATTTTTTTTCCTAATTTTCGGTTTCCTAATTTTTGTTATTCCTAATTTATGTTTTCCTAATTCGTGTAGAACACCCAAATGCAACTAACTTCACGTTGAATATTACTTGCAAAGATCGAAACAAAGGACTGTCAGATATTTATCGCGAAAATAATTGTCGCAGAATTAGAATTTTTCAGTAAACTCACAATATTTCAGAAGAATTTTTTGCGTTCCGAAGCTGTAAGCGTCACCCACATTGATATCAGTTGTTTTGGAAGAAGGGACGAGGACTTGCGTCACATTTCCCTTTTAAAAAGGGTTTTTGTTGTGATATCTCTTCTTTTGGAAGTAGGAAAATTGATTTTTACGAATTGCATATAGAATTTTTTCCGATCCGCCGTCGCCAAACAGAAGCGCGGCGGCTACTACTTCCATGGGCGAAAATGATCCCTTCATCTTACTCTACAACATATAAAAAGTTTTTTTTTTGAGTCTCCGCCTATTTTCCGCCATTTTGGCGATCACCCCGATACACTAAACACCCAACATAACAACTTTCCTTTTGACATCAAACCTCTATCTTGAACACCACACCTTGTCTCATACAAAATGTGCCACCATACACATTACACACCCATATGGGCTTTATATGGCTCTAAGAAGGCCCTGGCGCCCAAACGAGGCCGGTACCTTCACTTTTTTAAAATCTCATATGGCGTAGAATGCCCAGCCGAAGGTCTCTACATAATTTCAAGAACTGTTATCGAGCCGTTTTCGAGCACGAGCCAAAAAAGTCGGTCTTCATATATGAAAAGCGTCAATGGAAACCAGTAACTAAAACTAACTAATGAAGGATGATTAACTTTGGCTTCTATGAAAATGCACTTTTTGTATAGGAAATGATCATTTTCTAAAGCTCATATCTCCGGATCCACTGAACCGATTTTATTGAGTGAAAAGACACTTCGCCTTAGAATTTTCCGTAGAATCCGACAAACATATTTTTCGGGGGGTACGTCGCAAGGAGGGAAGTCAAAACTTAGCTGTATATATGGTTCGCAGTCTACGAAAAAAAAAATATCTGAATTTTTTGTTCGTATGGGGACTTGCGTCACGGGCGCATCGCTACCGCGCGCCCATGATTCTTCACTCTGGCTAAAATGACATAATTTACTGACACAGCACATCAAACTGATTCATTTAAAAGCCATCCAAAAAACATCACTGTGCTGGGGTCACGTTGAAAATAAAAAACTTCTTATGAAGCAAATACCGAAAACTAGGCTCCTATTCAAGTAACTTAAGTTTTCAGCTGAGCTTTTGCTCACATGGATTCTCTTAGAGATTTTTTCGTTACTAACGTTTTTACTTTGTCAGTGGTGAATTGCACACAAACCTAGTGCCATCTATGATGTACTAGGGCCGACAGGCATTTTTTTGACCACATGCTTAACGTGAATTCAGAACCACGTCCAACGGTAGCTAGCATTTTACCATTAGGATTTCTTCTGGTGCTAATTATATATCCGCCTAAAGTTAGACTCAGATATTTGTACACAGAATTCATCGAGTATGGGTGACGTCATATTTGTCGTTCATCTGTGTACGATTCGTTGCGGCACCAAATTCACAACTATCCAACGTTACTTTCATGCTATACATTGAAGAAAAATCCAGCAGAATTTGTCCCCACCAGAGTTGAACCCGGGTGGAACCTTACCTCAAGCGAAAAGAAGTTTTTTCGAAGGATCAGTCCAGATACAAAGAAGCGGTTTTTCTGAGTCTACCAAGGCCCCTTTACTTACTTACTTACTTAACCGGCCCTACAACCCATTAAGGGTCTTGGCCTTCTCCAACATGCTTCTCCAACCGGACCTATCCTCAGCTAACGTCTTCCAGCTGGTTACTCCCGCAGTTCTCAGGTTGGCAAAAGTTGCATCGCACCATCTGGATTTTGGTCTGCCTGCACTTCTTTTGCCTTCCGCTTTGGTGATAAAAAGTTTCTTCGGGATACGATTGTCGTCCATACGCACACATCGTAGTCTGTTAATTTTTGTTGTTCTAACTATGTCCGGCTCTCCATAAAGCTGCATAAGCTCATGATTAAATCGTTTGCGCCATCTGTTCATATTTTCGTCATATACTGGTCCGAAAATTGTCCGCAGTACCTTTCTTTCGAACGTGAGCAGCGATTGTTCGTCTTTCTGAGTCATGCACCACGACTCCGACCCATACGTAACTATTGGTCTTATCACAGATTTGTACAGTGCGCATTTAGAGTTTCTGCTTACTGATTTGGACTTTAAAATTTTTATCAGGCTGTAATAACTCCGGTTGCCAAGAGTTATCCGTCTTTTGATTTCGTCCATGATTACGTTGTCAGAATTAAGCAGAGATCCAAGATATACGAACTTGTCTACCACCTTAAATGTGTGTGTGTCAGTTGTTACGCTTTGGTCGTGTTGTCGATTCGATGGGGAGACAATCATGCATTCGGTCTTTGTGTCATTAACCTTTAACACGAGGTCGGTACCTTTTCTGTCCAAAGCCGTGAACTTTTCCTTAACAGCTTCCATGTTTCGGCCCAAGATATCCAAGTCATCAGCGAAGCCCAGCAATTGACTGGATTTGGTGAAAATGGTGCTGCTGGTGTCGATGTCCATGGTTCTCACTGCTGCTTCAAGGGTCAAATTAAAAAGCAACGTCGCGAGCGGATCACCATGACGTAGTCCTTCCTCAATGTCGAAAGCGTCTGACAATTTGCTTCGGATTCTTACTCGGCTGTTAGCTCCATCCATTGTCAACTTTGTTAGCGAGATTAGTTTTTTGGGAACCCCTAATTCCTCCATCACTCTCCATTACTTCCTCCTGTTGACACTGTCGTATGCTGCCTTGAAGTCTACGAACAATTGGTGTATTTCCACGTTGTACTCCTTACACTTCTCCAAGATCTGTCTAATGCTAAACAGCTGGTTGTTGAACGACCTACACGAAAATCACCTTGATATTCACCAACAGTAGATTCTATGTATGTAAGAAGGCGTTTGTATAGAATATTCGCAAATATCTTGTAGGCGATATTCAAAAGCGAAATTCCGCGATAGTTGCCACACTCCAATTTGTCGTCTTTCTTGTACAAAGGACAGATGATGCTAGTCTTCCACTCTCCCGGCAACTCCTCGACATTCCAGATGCGCTTGATGAGCTCGTGCATCAACATACATAATGCGTTACCTCCGTGCTTGAAAAGTTCTCCAGGTATGTTGTCGGTTCCTGGGGCTTTGAAATTTTTTAGCTTTAAAATTTCATGCTCCACTTCCTGTTGCGTTGGTTCTGCAATATGTGGCTGCGCGGTCTGAAATGGTAAGTTGTTGTTGGTGTCGTTTCGGTTCGGTGGTCTGTTCGGGTTCAGCAGTTCCTTAAAGTACTCCGCCCATCGTCTGATGCACCGTTCCTCATCTGCTAAGACCAACCCATCCTTGTCCTTGCACAATAAAGGTTGTTGACTGTAACCTTTCCTCGATTCGTTTACTTTCCGGTAAAAATTCCGCGTCTCTTTTCGATTACCAAACCTTTCAATTTCGATTAAAACTTCCTTGTCATGTTGTCGCTTTTTTCTTCGGAATAGTTTTTTCTCGAAATTTCTCTTCGAACGGTACTCTGCCATGCCAGCTCGAGTGCATCTATTTAGATATCTCGCTCGAGCCGCATTTTTGTCATCCAGTGCTTTTCTGCATTCGTCATCGAACCAGTCATTTCTTTTCTTTCCCGTTCTCGTTCCTATCGTCTCTGCTGCGGCTTGCTCTACGTTTCGTCTAATTTGATTCCATGCATCGTCTACGTTTCGTTGTTCGCTTTCCATTCCGTCAATAATTTTCTTCTCCAAACTATCCACATATTGTCGTTTAATATTTTCGTCCTGCAGTTTCTCGACGTTCCACTTTTCCAATGCCGGCTGTCGATTGTGTGAAATCGAAACTCGAGCCCTAACAACCACCTTTACCAAGTAGTGATCTGAATCGATGTTCGGTCCCCTACAACTTTTGACATCCAAAACATTTGAACAGTGACGCCCATCTATGAACACGTGGTCAATCTGGTTTTTGGTTCGTCCATCAGGTGATACCCATGTCGCTTTGTGGATGTCTTTATGTTCGAAATAGGTACTGCAGACAACCATGTTCCTTGACGCTGCGAAATCAATTGCCAACGTTCCATTTTCGCTTGAATTTTCGTGGAGGCTATATTTACCAATAGTGGGGCGGTAGTAGACTTCGCGACCTATCTTGGCATTCAAATCCCCAAGTATGATTTTGATGTCTCGATTCGGTGCTCCATCATACACTTTCACCAGTTTCTCGTAAAATAGCTCCTTCGCTTCACTATCTTTTTCCTCCGTTGGAGCGTAGACGTTAATAAGAGTATAATTGAAAAATTTTCCTCTTATCCGTAGAGTGCATATTCGTTCGTTGACAGGAGTGAAACCAATCACCGCGTTTCTGGCTCTACCGAAGACCATGAAGCCTGTTCCCTATCCTCTTGGGCTGTCGTTGCTCTTGCCCCTGTAATAAAACGTAAAGTCTCTACTGATCATAGAATCCTTCCCAGGCCATCTAGTTTCCTGTACTGCTGTAATGTCAAGTTTAGTCGCCCTTAGCGCACTAGTGAGTGATCTCAACCCTCCTGGCCGTAACAGAGATCTAACATTCCATGTTCCTAATTGTAAATCGTTGTCCTTTTTCCGTTGCCCAAGTCGTTGCCGTTTATCCTGTCCAATCCGAGGCTCTGTTGTTGAATCCATAACCATATCGCTTTTTTGAGTGTGGTATGGTGGCTAGCCACACGCACAACCCACTAATCCGTTTCCCCGATGACCCGTGGGCAAGCCATCAGGTAGCACTCTTAAGTTTAGCACAAAACTCCGAAGAGAATTGAGGTCCCGGAGACTACGACGTGGACGTAAAAAGAGCACTTGATAGTTAGACAGTTGCACGCCTGGCACATGACACGGACTACCACACTCCGCTCATATGCAATCAGGCGCTACCCTATCTAACTACCCAATCCCCTCTTAAAGTTTACCGCAATTAAATTTCGCAACAAACATCGAAAACATCTTTAGGATTCGGCGATAAAGATACGACTGCCACTGTAACGTTTCTCATCCGTAAATTCGTCGAAATGAAAAGAATTGTGCGTCAAACTCCTCAAATCTTCACATCAGCTTTTTTAGATTCAAAGGATTCCCAATGGCAGATAAAAAACACTGAGCAATTTTGTGATAGACTAAGCTGTAAAGAATGAATATTGTTCATAAAATTTAGTTTTCTAGGCACACTAAAGTTCGAACATCAAACACTAGATTAGTGAAAATTACATAATCTGCATCAATCAAAATATTTTTTTAGCTGATCGGAAACAAAAATAAGGGAAGTATAACACGACCAGCCGATTTCGGTCATACACCATTGAGTGATATTTTCCGTGGTGAATTGCGGTCACGTCTTCAGCGTGAAGGTGACCATTCTACTGATGTTATGCAGCCCTTTTTCACACTTCAACTAAACATCGAGGTTGGTATACTGATGGCAAATATTGAAAATGTGAAATGAAACAATAAATTTTTAATTAACAGAAAGCGGCTACGGTGAAAGAAGCGTTGGAAAATTTCGTCGGTAAAGATCAGGTAGATGGTGTTACTTGCAGCAAAACCAATCAAGAAGTTATGGCATGGCAACAAATAACGTTGGAAAAATTGCCCCTTGTGCTAGTACTTCATCTGAAGTGGTTTGATTTCAAATTGAATGGCTGTACGAAAATACTGAAAACTGTTGAGTTTCCGATCGAACTAAAATTTGACTCTAGTAAGTGAAGACTTTTCGATGCGTTCCAACAATGTTCTAACGGAAAATATTTCCCTTTCAGAAATAATTTCATCGAAGAAATATAGCCAGAAGCAAAAACAATACAAGTTATTTGCTGTTGTATATCATGAAGGAAAGGAGGCGACGAAAGGACATTACATTACCGATGCCTTTCACAGCGGTTATTCGTGTTGGCTACGATATGATGACAGTTCCGTTAGAGTTATGAATGAGAACAATGTTCTCCATCCTCGGGTGCCACGTGTACCTTATTTATTGTACTACAGGAGATCAGACACAATCGGACAACAGAACAATCACAAAAATTGAAGTAGAAGTAGGAAAAAAGACCAAGTTGATATGTGATGGGTGAGCTGTCCCTTTAATTACTATTTTTATCATTAAAATTTCCTTATGAATTTAATTTCCTTTAATTAGTTGATTCAGCACAGGCATAAGCGAAGATCCGTAGGTTCCCATATCGAATTAACATTTTGTTTTTGTATCTCAATTCTTATTTATTTGAATGACAAATCGATATTATTATCCAACGTAATAATGTCGAAAGCCTTTCCCAAACTAAGGGATAAAAATTTTGGACGATCGATTTAACGGCCTCCAAAACGTTAAGCTGAACACGTACGAGACACTGAAACGTGTTTTGATAAAAAGTTTTCATTGTTCTCATGTCGAAATTGACATTTGAACGAAGAGAATTTTTATCAAAATACGTTTTCAATGTCTCCTGCGTGAAATTTCATTTTTGACATTTCGAACCGACAATCGATGAACCCCCCGATCTGACAAACTTTGTGGTGAACCATACGGATCTAAAAAGCGATGCACTAAGAGTAATATTGAGAGTGAAAAATGTTAGTAGAAAAAAAGGTCCAAGGTTCGCTATTAACGTCAGATTTACTATACCAATTTTCAATGAATATTTCAATCGGATTTAATAAAAAAAAATGTCCGACATATTGTACTTGTACGAAAGCTGAGTATTGGCCGGAAGAAAGATTTCCGGTCGCTCAGAGAAATTTTATCCGGCGAAAGTCTTATGTTAGAGTATAACAAAAGTCATGGACTTGTCAGTTATTGTATTTCATCATGAAATTTCGTATAATTTGACATAAGCCGACGTCGCACTTTGCCGCAAAAAAAAAGGGTGAATGTCGAAATAGGAATCCCCCGTTCTCATTTATTGCGAACAAACAGATTCAGATTTGAGTTTGAAGATTCACTATTCGAATAAAGAAATTTTCAAAATGTTCAGGCCCACCCTGTCAGCTGAAAAATCTCGCGGTTGTTTTCCGATAGATTCAAAAATGGTTTCTTAAGCAATGAGATGAGTAATATAAATAAATAATGTATATTTTAAGTGAGGAAATGGTTTAAATGCATGTATTGTCTATCCATTTTGTGGTGGCACTTTTATAAGTTTTGAGTAAAACTCTATTTAACTATTAAGTGAATAAATATTTAAATAATTTCTTAACCAAGTGTTTGTGTTTAGGAACGTATATTATGACTTTTATTTTTAGTAATTCAAATTAAGATTTTGTTACTAAAATTACTGATAAATTTTGATCGAAGTATTGCAAAAATATCGATGACTCCGTTACATTACAACTTTTGTTAGAGCCGAACAAAGTTGTCTTGTCATATTTTGGTAAATTTTAATTAAATTGAAATGTTTTAGATTAAGACGCGACGGATGTGAATCGGTTGAACCGACCCAACCGTTTAAACTGAATTTCTTTAGAAATTCTTGATATGAAATCAACTTTGTGAAATATTTTAGGACATAATCGAAGTGTATCTCTATCCTTCATACGAATTTATTCATTTTTCTTTGTTTCATTATTCCGACAAGCAACTTTTAAATTTCGAGTCAGTAAAATGTAACAGAAAATTCTACGATATTTTATTTGTAAGTTCAAAGGAATTTTGAATGATTTTTTACATTAAAGATCGTATGTTGAGCGACTAAAGTTTTGAATACTAACTAGATTGGTTGTGAGAGAGATAAAGATTAATAGACTATTCTGTCGTGCAACGCATAAAAACCTTACGATGAAAGAGAGAAAATTGAAAAAAAAATATTTTCTCTCTTTCATTGTAAGATTTTTTATGAGTTGCACGGAAGTATTTTTGTGCGCCTCCATTTTGAATTTCTCATACGAAAATTACGTGCGTTGTCATGCGATCAGTGCATAAAATACGTGGGTGAAAAATTTTGTGTGGAGTAAAAGTTGATGGATGAAGGTAGTT
This sequence comes from Pseudolycoriella hygida, assembly GCA_029228625.1. Taxonomy (NCBI): domain Eukaryota; kingdom Metazoa; phylum Arthropoda; class Insecta; order Diptera; family Sciaridae; genus Pseudolycoriella; species Pseudolycoriella hygida. The sequence continues at coordinate 43,776,947 of CM055404.1, read as the reverse complement.
TATTGAGCCGAAGGCGAGTTCGGCCACACATCGTGTGCGTTAAACTACCAGCATACGTAACGTGTATCAAAGAACGTTTCTTGCAATTCACCGAGCTTTTCCTGCGTGTTTCCACTTCTGCCGTAATTTGCATAAGAAACTTAATGATGTCATTTTGAGAGAGAAAATATATGAAATTCTCTCTCAAAATGTCATCATTATGTTTCTTATGCAAATTACGGCAGACTTGAGTACAACAATTCGGCTATAAACTCCATTATCACACCATTACACCACAATATAATAGAAAGAGCTTTCGGAGCTTTCATAATTTTTGTCTTAAACATAGGGACGCCAAGATGGGCTGTCTCCCAGATTAAGATGAAGTAAAGATTTATTTTTGACGGATTCCCATGTCAAATCTTTGAAAAATCCAATTTTGGTCATTCAAAACTTAGAAAGAATTTTGGTCAGAAAACCAGGACATTCTAAGACCAGTTTTCTGGCCAAAATTCTTTCTAAGTTTCGAATGACCAGCCAATATGGGATCTTTTTATGGGAATTCGACAAAAGGAAATCTTTAATTCATCTATATCAGGGAAACATCCCATCTTGGCGTTCCTATGTTGAAGACAAAAATTATGAACCTATTTTTTCCTGAAAATGAAAGAATCTGATTTGTGCCATTGTAATCGAAATTTCTGAAAGCTCTTTCTATTGTATTATGGTGTAAACTAGTGATGTAGACGGTGTGGTAATGCAGATTCTGGCTCAATTGTTTAAAAAACGCTGTACTCTCCAAAGAAACAATTATTTTTTCGCACTAATGCGTATAAATTCAGTATTTACGCACTTGTGCGATAAAATTGTATCACACTAGTGCGTAACAGCGGTTTTTACGCACGTGTCCGAAAAAATTTATCGCACTAATGCGTAAACAAAGTTTTGTCGCACTAATTCGAAAAGTGACCTCATGCGAAACCGATATGACGCCCGAACAAGTGAGTTTTTAGTGGCGAATTGCAAAAAATTTTTTTTTTGATCACAAATGATTTGTCATTGTAATAGGCATATGAAAGTAGCAAAAGAGTGTAGTTGAAGAAGCTAATCTAGACCTATATGTCATTGCCTGTATTCTCTAATGACAAATCGTCAATGACAATTCACCGATGACAAATCACAATTCATCGATGACAAATCCCAGACCTCTCGCTGGGGAAACCTGCCAATAATTTCGGTGGAGAGACCTTCCACAGGTCACATGCTGGGGAAGCCTCCCAATAATCTCGCTGAGGAGACCACCCAGAGATTTCGGTGGAGAGGCCTTCCAGAGGTCATGCTGGGGAAGTCTCCCAGTAATCTCGCTGAAGAAACCACCCAGAGATTTCGGAGGAGAGACCTTCCAGAGGTCATGCTGGGGAAGCCTCCGAATAATCTCGCTGAGGCCACCACCCGGAGATTTCGGTGGAGAGACCTTACAGAGGTTTCGGTAGGGAGACCTTCTAGAGGTCATACTGGGAAGACCTTCCTGAGTGTTGCGCCAGGGAGCGCGACCGAGGAGGGATGATAGATGGATCGACGGACGGACAGGAAGGATAAAAACATTAAGTAGCTATTAACTATAGATACTTAATAAAGATGTAAACAAACGTTTGAAATCTTCGTGTAACAAAATATTATGTGCTTCGCGGCTTATGGGCAATTCCATGCAAAAAGTGGAAAATGCGTACAAACGCTCTACCGGGTAAAATGTTTAGATATTAGAATTGCTTTGTATGGAGAAGTTGAAGATTGAACATTTGTAGAAACTTCTTTCTTATAACACAAGCCTCGTATGTGCTTTGTTTGTATGTATGTGGAAGAAAACAACGTTTGTACATAACCTACCAATGGAATTGCCCTTATAGTTATTTCGCGTGTCGAAAGTACTCATCTGCGGATTTGCGAGATCTTGCTTTAACCGAGAAAAGATAATAGCCCTTGTCGCAACTCAAAAAATTAATTTTCTGGACCTCCCTCCACCGCCAGATTTGGGACTTGAGGAGAAAGAATTTTTCTGAAAATCGCAATTATTGAATTCTGACCGTAACCCTTAGGGACCACCCATAAAGTACGTACTCAAAAAACGACATTTCAATTCAAAAATAATTTCTAAATGTAAAAATTACTCTCAAATTAAAGAAAACGAGTATTTTTAGACCCCCTCCTCCCTCGTACGCAAAAATGTTGAAATTTATGCAACGTACGCTTTCGTTGCTTTCGTCTAACCTCCCTCCCCCTAAGGAAGTACGTACTTTACGGATATGAGCGTATTTTCGTCGGTCATCTTTTCTCGGCTCCTGGGTGGGCCACATAGATATCTCCAACTTACATCATTCGATAGCTCCTTGGTCGAAGAGGGATGGGCCGAAGAGGGAGAGGCCGAAGGGAGAGATACGTATGACGCAACGATCGAGAAAAATTGATAGATATATAAGGTATCTCTCTACCCAAATACGTATGACGCATGACTCGGCTCATAGAAAGTTCTGGAATTCGTACGGCAATTTCTGGTCCTGCCAAAGTTGACTTAGGGGCCATTCAGAAATGACTTCCAGTTGTCATGGGGGGGGGGAAGGGATATAGTGAAACTGGACGAATTCGGACGGTGGGGGAAGGGGGGTTATGAGAAGCGTGACGTCCGGTTGAGAATTTGTGGTTTTGTCAAATTTCTGTAAAGAATTTATAACTGGGAGCATGCCCGAGGTTGTTTGTCGATAGACTTAGCCAAAAATTTTCTAGTAGTTTATTTGACAGATGGTTAGAAGAAAAATGGCAAAAGTATTCATTCTGCAATAAAAAAATATTTTTTTTTAGTGAACTCAAATTTTTAAGGGGGGGGGGGTTAATGAAATCAGGCGTCATTATTTTGGGGGTACAGTAAAACCGGACGAATTCGGACCAGGATGAAGGGGGGGGGGGCGAAAATTGTCAAAATAACTGGACGTCATTTATGAATGACACCTTAGCTAATAAATGATTTATGCACCCCAGAGGGTTATCGAAAGTTCTCAAAGTTTGACGAAAGCTTTAGAAATTTCTGTTAAGTTATCTAAAGATCTTTAAATTTGGGGAAAGTTCCAGATAGTTCTGGGAAGTTGTTGAAATTTCAAAAAAGTTCTCGAAAATTTTGAATATTAACACATACCACCACATAACCAACATATTACGCTGCAATACCAATGTATGGGATTTCTTAGAATATTTTTCATTGAAAATCAAAATATCAATTTTGAGAATTGTTTTTTCGATTTATATCGTCAGTTATCAAATTATCGGTCGTTTACCATGCCTAAAGTTGAATAAGTTTTCTTTATCTGTTTTTCTACAAGTTTACAATCACTAAAATCTCTGCCGTGTGAATTGAAAATTCATTGAAATCACCGTGGATAAAGCCAAATTGGACAATTGTGTCACTTTTGTATCTGGCTAACAGGTCAGTTAAGCTCCAACAACTTTAAAGTATTTGTAAACTATTCACGAATCCCCCCTTAGTAATACATATCAAGAAACTGCAGGAAAAACCCGACCAGAATCCGAATTACCTGTGGGTTTGGTTACTTCAACTAACCCAGACAAAATTAATTAATAATTTCCTGGAAGTTGACTTCAAAAACGATTTTTCTAAAAAAAAATTCCATCCATTAGTTCTGGTTTCCATTAAAAAAAGTTAAACGGAGTTCAGTAAAACAAAAGAAAGTGTCAAGAGCGCGTACAGCTTTAGTTCGATAAGATTCACTGGTGACGATTTTGAAAGAAATGTCAAAAGTTTCACCAGTGAAACTTAACGAACCAAAGCTGTACGCGCTGTAAGTAAACTGAGACATAATCGAATCGTGTTCCATTCGTGATAGGTCTTTTGTTCTATTCGACAACTGTCATGTGAACGGAGGCAAGACGGAGCAATTGTTTTTAAGTGGAAATCAGGTTATTAAGCTATAGGCAGTTCTTAACGAAAATAGATGGCAGCACATTCCATACACTTGACATTTGAAACAGACTAACTTATTTGAGAATTTTGACATTTGGAGCAGACTATCTTTAGTTCGTGATATCGACGTTATGTGGTTGATAGATGTCGCACTTTTCGTTGAGAATGGTATATTAAGTCGAGTTTTGTCTCATTTGAGTTTTTTTTTATTGTGTTGGGATCAGAGTTGAATATAACGATTTTGCGAAGTCCACAATATGAACTCTATGCTAAGAAAGAAAAGAATATTTAAAATGTTGGCGCATTTTTTGGAAAATTTTCTACATCTACGATCTGTCTAGTTAGTATTGATCTCTTTGACCTCTCCAAACGTTTCATATCAATTCTACCAATGACAAGCTATTGACGAGCTACTGATTCAGTCAAACGCTCTACCGCTTTTCATTGTTACTACCAAACCAAAACCACAGAGTATCCTAATTTTGTTTCGAAATTCATTGTTTTATTTCAGGTTCCTTTGGTGATTGTCATGACTCTATCAATTAAATGAGATTTCAAATGGAGACAATAGAATTAAAGACTCAAAATTATTTTATTGAAGAAAAACGTTAATTTTGTATAACAAGCTCACGATTATAAAAAAAAAAAAAAAAGTTTTCCCTATTGGACTATTGAACAATTTTTGAATCGAAATGGAGTGTCGATTCAAATGTTTTGTGCATTTTTTTTTTTTCAAATGTGATTTTGGTGAACATTTTACTATACAGAAAAAGAAATGGAATTAACGCAAAGATGAACATTATTATTATGTCTCCTATCTATCGAAAATTTATTGTAATTGAGCTAAATGTTCGATCTGGCATCATGAAATGTATGTAAAAAAATGAAAAATAAAATTTAACGAAATATTTAGTTTAGAAATTATTATTAAAATTATAGAAGTAAAGGCTGTGTAATTATTAATTTTTTTGTTTTATTTGTTTTGTTGTAATCTACTAACTTAACCCTCTACTAACTAATGAAAATATTATTATTATTATGACTATACCTATTATGTATCTATTATGAGCATAACAATAAATAAAAATTCAAACTACGATTGAAATCAAATTTAAATATATTACAAAATATAAATAAATGAATAAAAAAGAGGAACTGTGGATTATTAAATTAATGGTGGAGTTACAAAATATTGCTAGAAATGTATACACTAAAATAACAATATAAATATTTATATTTTTGTATATGAATAATTGAAAAAAAAAATATTGAAAAATTAAAAAAAACGAAAAAAAAAATTAGTTTGCATTTTAAAGAAATAAAGTAATTTCTTTCGTTCTGGAACAGAATTTTTTTAAAAACATTTTTTAATGAAATGCCAAAAAAGAAGTTTTTGTTTTTTATTGAATAACTCAGAGCATGTCAAATATTATATTTTTTAACAATTTGTTAACCAATTTACCGATCCTTTGAATTTAAGTTCGGTTGCGATGTGTGTTTTAGCCCAACAAACTTACCTTGATAACAAAATCACATTAAATTGCGCGTTTTTATGCACTTTTATTGTATTAACGATTTGCAACGAAAGATACGCGTAGCGGAGAGCTTTCGAAAATTCTTAGGTCCAATTCGTTACATCAAAGACATGATATTGCGGCTGGGTTCACCATATAGACTAAAAATGTGAGTAAATGTCATCATCATTTGACATTTCGTCACCATACCTACACAAATTGCAAACAAAAATTTCTTCGTATGACAATTTGTTTCATCAGATTCATAGTCTATGTGGAGAACCCAACCGCCATATTGTATTAACGATTTGCAACGAAAGACACGCGTAGGGGAGAGCTTTCGAAAATACTTAGTTCCAATTCGTTACATCAGATACATGATATGGCGGCTGGGTTCATCATATAGACTAAAAATGTGAGTAAATGTCATCATCATTTGACATTTCGTCACCATACCTACATAAAATGGAAACAAAAATTTCTTCGTAAATAAGAATTTGTTTCATCAGATTCATAGTCACCGCCATATCATGTCTTTGCTTTACATATATACGACATTACTATTTGATGAGCAATCTATGAACACACTTTTGTCCGATTCATCAACAGATTATACTACTTTGTAAATAGTAGCGTCATTTGTTGAACGTAAAAATGGAGAATGCCCAAGTAATAGACAGAGAAGGTAATGCAAACCTACAGTTTCACCCAAAGTATATAAACAGAGAGAGAGAGAGAGAGAGAGAGAGAGTACGGTATCAGCACTTCTTCATGTGATTTGATTTGATTTGATTTTATTTCACCGCCAACGACTGGCTGAATAATTCCAAAGTATAATACAAAATTTACAAATTTACGAACAAACAACATCGAATAACAATGTCATTAAGTGTCGAGTAATTCAAAAATCTCCTTCTTAAAAACCGTCCTACAACTGGTCCGTCTCTTCTTCAGATAATTCTCTCTAGACATTCGCTGCTCGACTAACAATTGCAGCGTTGGGTTTCCTAAATCGTAGAAGCTTTCATTGCGTACAAATTTTGGTGTTATCAGATCATCAACTACTTTCCCCTTGTAGATGTCGAAGGCAAGAACAGCATCAGCAATCGTACGTCGAATTTCCAAGCTTTGTAATTTCAGTTGTTTGCACCGGTCAACATATGGAGCTAGACTGTACGATGTTGCATTACTACGGCTCTCATGCAGATAAATTACAAATTGTTTTTGAACACGACATAGAGGTCCTTGTAGATTGCTGCTGACGGGTTCCATATTGTTGAAGCAAATTCTAACCTTGATCTCACATAGGCCACATATAGAATACGTTGAGTTTCCTTCGTAAAATTTCCGTTTGAAAAGTGCTTGATACAACCTACCATTTGTCGGCTCTTTGTTGTCATTGTTTCAATATGATGCCCAAGATGAAACCATCTGTCAACTAAGACGCCCAAATCATTTGTTTCTTCTACTCTATCAATAACATGCTGACCCATTGTATAATCGGCTTTGATGAATGCCGAATCGTTTCGATATATACTGAAAATGAAACACTTTTCATCGTTAAAAGGAAGTCGATTTACCGTATTCCAATTAATGACACCGTCAATGTCTTGCTGCAGCAAGTCTTCTTATGTCACGATGGTTGTGAATAATGGCTGCTAGCTTAATGTCGTCAGCAAACATCAACGCATGTGCAAACATCACGGAATCGACCACATCGTCAATGAATACAGTGAACAGCACTGGTCCAAGTGAACTTCCGGGTGGCACTCCAGATGGTGATTCAAATTTCCTTGAGCTGCATTTTCCAATTTGCACAGAGTTAGACCTTCCAACGAGAAATTGCCACAACCATTTTGCTGTTTGGTTGCCAATTCCGAATCTCGCAAATTTGATAGTCAATATCCGAATCACCACTTTGTCGAAGGCCGTTTTATAATCGCCATAAAACAAATCGAGCTGACATGAACGTTCAAACGCTGTGTGTGCTAAGATCGATAGACCCAATAAATTTGTTACAATTGATCATTTATCTCTAAATCCATGCTGAGCACTCTTTAGTTGGGGTTGAATCTTTTCACTGATTTTACGTTTCACTGCAATATCGTGGACTTTCATGACAACGGTTTGTATTGCTACGACTCTGTAATTTTTTACGTCAGATTTATTCCCTTTCCGTTTGTAAACAGCCACAATACGTGACATTTTACATGCAGCCGGGACTTTTCCATCATCAAATGTCTTTTGATAGAGTAGCCAGATGGGCCATGCCACCGTCGATGCGCATGCTTTAATTACTGCCGGTTTAATTTCATCCGGACCAGCCCCACTGTTCCAATCAATCGAATGAATCGCTGCTTCTATGTCGAATAACGTCAGATTGATATCAGTAGCTCCACTCACCGGAACATAGTGGTCATCAAAATTCCAGTCAGATTCGTCTGCTTTACATATATACGACATTACTATTTGTTGAGCAATCTATGAACACACTTGTGTCTGATTCAACAGATCATGCTACTTTGTATATAGTACCGTCATTTGTTGAACATAAAAATTGAGAATACCCAAGTAATAGACAGAGAAGGTAATGCAAACCTATAGTTTCACCAAAAGCATATAAATAGAGAGAGAGAGAGAGAGAGTACGGCATCACCACTTCTTCATGTGACGAATGACGAATGAATGATGAATCTGAGTAAAAACGTAGACTACTATTCTGCTTCTACTTGACTTCTCCAAAGTCTTTGATTCTGTGTCGCATGATATACTTCTTGAGAAATTATCTGCTAATTTCTATTTTTCCAGCAGTGCTGTTCAGATGATAAGGAGCTACTTGTCAGATCGTTCACAATCTGTGTTTTTGAATGAGTTTCAATCGCGGCTTCTCGGCGTGAATTGTGGAGTTCCGCAAGGTTCCGTCTTAGGGCCTGTCCTATTCGCAGCATTTATTAATGATTAATGTAATGTGAATACCATCTCTTTGCTGACGATTTCCAGCTTTATAAATCTGTCAACGAGGACAATGTGTTCCATGATATGAGACTTCTGAAAAACGATCTAGCATCTCAGTCTGGGCTAAAATGAACAAATTGAGGCTTAATGCTGGTAAAACTAAAGAGATGATTTTTCGCTGAATCCGTGGACGAAAGACATCCCTTAACTGGATTTCGAAGGGGTTACGATTGATTATGTAGACAGTGTGAAGAATCTTGGGTTGACTTAAATGGGACAAACATGCAAGAGTTGTCTCGTCTAAGGTGTTTGCCGGTCTTCGTAATATATGTACTAGCGCTCGGCTACTTCCCCTAAAAACTCGTAAGCAACTGGTCAAATCGCTGCTGATGCCGCACCTCACTTATTGTTGTTCGGTACTCGGCGACCTGCCAATTAGTGCGAAAAAAATACTGGAGAGGTCGTTTAATGCCTGTATCCGGTTTATTTACGGTATACGTCGTTATGAGTCGGTGTCTGAACATGCTGACAAACTGCTCGGCGGCAATCTATTTACTTATTTTGATTACCTGAATAATGTCTTCCTTCACAAGGTCATCATCGAGAAGGAACCTGAGTACGTTTTCGAAAACCTCAGATTCGGTACGTCGAATAGAACTGGCAACTTGGTCTAGCCATTGAACAACTCGTTTTTCGTTCGGGGCGTCTCGAAGTATAATACTTTGCCCGGCGCTCTGAAGCGTACTTCGTTAACTGGCTTTAAACGTGTCTGCAAAGCTAACTTAGGGTTTTCCAAGTCATTAGTGTCTTGAATCATTCATCTTCCTATCCACTCACTCATGTATTTCATCACCCTTCCACGCACTCATTCATTTGTCCATTCACTCATATCACTCTAAATCATTTATTTCATTTTCGTTCTATTCATTCACTCATTCAAAAATCGTTCATTTAATCATTAAATTAGTCATTCATTAATTCACTCACTCACTCATACATTCGCTCAATCAACCACGGGCACTGCACATTGATTGGGACGGGCGATGGTGATACTGAGGCTCATGCCGCTCGGCCAGCAGCTACTGTAAAGTGATATGTGGTCTATTTAAATGTTATCACGTTTTATAGCTTTCCAATAATATGTGAATCTTGAAAGGTCTATGACCTTATGCATTGTAGTAGAATCAGAGAAGGTAACGCAGTTCCTGAGGGAATCACAAGAAATACGGAGTCGAAGTTTGCGGTGAATATTGTTTTTGTCATGGTGCACTTATATGAAATTGGCTTCATCAAGTTGCTGTAATTGCTTCGTTTCTATCGTTTCTGTATAATCTTTTTCACCTCATCACTAGCTGTAACTTGACGCAACCGAATTCCATATGTGTCCAACATGACAAAAGCAATATTTACCGCAAACTTGGACTCCGCGGCTAACTGTGGATCTGCGCTACCTTCAGGATTTTACGCGGGTCAACACTTTCCGGTGAATTCAGTTTTGTGATATTGCACACATTCATATCGAATTTGTTTGCGTTATGTTGAATTTTGTGGTGAGTTTATATATATTTCATATAAACGAATAAGATGCAGCAACTTAACGACAAGAAAATGCGACAAAATCGAGGGGGCAAACGACTCCCTAAAATTGTGTGACAAGATTTAAATTTTAAAAATATTTTTACGGATTTCTTGTGATTTTTTAATGATTTTTTTCGTGATTTTCACGTTAAATCTAACATATTCACTCAAAAATTGTAGAAATTGGGATTTTTCTTCAAAAAATCTTAGTGATTTTTGAATGATTTTTTTAAACTTGTGACAACATTTTTAAGAGTCGTTTAACTCTCGGACGAAATCAACATTGTGGACCCGCAAAAACTCTGATAAAATGATGATTTGCATTACCTTCTCTGTGTATATACTTTGGTGCAGAAGCACATTAAATGTACATGTTCCAGGGTAAATTGTTAGCTGCGTTATCTATTTTCGTCAAATTATGTTTTTGTACGGAGCTTACGCATTGGAGTTCGTATCGTACCCGATATACGGTCGTGTACTTTTAAATTTACTTGCGGTCAAATTTTAACTTTTCTGGAGTTTTGCCAATGCAAAGTACATTGAAAAAAGAGATAATCTTGAAAATAGCAAAAACGCGTAAATTTAAAAGCACATGACCGTAGGTTATTCAGGAACTACAGATAATCTACTTCAAAAAGTTACGGAACAAATAAGGAGTTTTTCAAAATATCCCAATCAAATAATCTGCTTCAAATTCATTTTTGGATAGTAACTCCGATTTCCACTCAAAAAGCTCAACTTGACTGAAATAACAATGATTTTGTTAAGTTGAGCTTTCGAACAATTTTTACGCGATTTATTCACATCGCGTGCTAATAGAGAGTTTGGGCAAAGCCACTTATAGCCAAATTTATAACATATACATATACCTATTTGTTTTGAGTTATATATTTACGTTATAAGTTACAAGTTTACGTTACAAGTTAACATTATAAGTTTATAGCCCAAATCAGTATTGCAACTGATCCAGACCAGTACTGATCACTTTCAAAATTGATTCGCATCAGAATTTATCAGTTTCAAAACTGACTTGGATTAGTAGTTTTTAAACTGATCAGTACTGATTCGTATCAGTTTTAAAACTGATCATTACTTATACGGATAAGTTTTAAAAATAATTAATACTGATTTTGATCAGTTTTCAGACTGATCAGTACTGATGCGGATCAGTTTTCAGACTGATCAGTACTGATCCGGGTCAGTTTTAAAACTGATCAGTACTGATACGGGTCAGTTTTAAAACTGATCAGTACTGATATGTATCAGTCTCGAAACTGATCAGTACTGATTCGGATCAGTTTCAAGAGTGATCAGTAATGATTCGAATCAGTTTTAAAACAGTTACAATACTGATCTGGGCCAGTTACAATACTGATCTGGGCCAGTTACAATACTGATCTGGGCCAGTTACAATACTGATCTGGGCCAGTTACAATACTGATCTGGGCTAAAAGCTTATAACTTGTATCGTAAGCTTGTAACTTATAAATTATAATTCTTAGCTCGTAACGTAAACCTGTAACTTTTAACGTAAATATTTAACTTATTACTTATAGCTATATGTATATGTTATAAATTTGGCTATAAGTCGCTTCGCCCAAACTCTCTCATACAACAACTCCTTTAGTATGATTCAAATGTCAAGTACATGAAATGTGGTGCCATCTATTTCCGTTAAGAACTGCTTATCAAATAAATTGGGTGCGCAAAGTGTGAAAATTCAATTTGACAAAATTTAAAAAAATGTCAATTTATTTTCATGCAAACCTCATGCCATGCGTTTCGCAGTGCATCATCTAATATCAAAAAAACGCTATAGCATTTGACCGAATCACTGTCAATAAGAAATGTTTTAGCCGAACTCATTATGCTTGCTCTTCACTATGGAACGGTCCAAAGAGATCATTATATTGATTATATCGCGTAAGGTTTGTGTGAAAGCTCAACTTGTCCAAAAAAAATTATTTTTATCAAGTTGAGCTTTCACACAAACCTTACGAGATGCGATTCACAAAGAATCTACTGACACTTTCCTTGAAATAAGTCAACAATTTTCATGAGATTTGTAACCGATTTACTTTTTGATTTTTGGATTTCAAATGTTTCATCGGTTCGATCCGGGTCTGGTTGTGAGAAATTCTTAGACTTTTTCTAGCATTTTTGAAATTTTAGAAATAAAATGCTACTTGAAAGCGTGTACTAACTTTCATCGAAAAGAGTGTGAAACGCTTGAATTATTGCGAACGTTCAGTTGTTCTCTGAAAACACAACATCGTAATTTTGATAATCTAATCGAATTTGTGACATGCTCTTAAAACAAAATCTATTAATAAAACAGTCACTCAATTAATTCTTAAAATATAAACATAATCACATTATAAATTATAATAACACTTCAAATAAATGAATCTGTGTCAGCATTCAACAACGTCCCAACAAAAGTTCATGAAAGCACATTTTATTCGAAATATCGAATCTTTCCTGTGTTTTCTTCTCAATATATGGTGGTAATAGAAAATGTAAGATAACTAAACTGGTATAAGAGTTTGTTTTATTTCAACCTTTTTTTTTTAATCGAAATGTTGAAATGGTTAACTTTTAGTTTTTTAATCACGAGTTTTTATTGCATATATTTTAATCTACGGTTTACTTTATTGGAAAAAAACAATTTTTTAGAGTTACTGTTTGGTGATTTTGGATTATTAAAAATGTTGTTAAACTGCCGATAAACACACTTGAAATGCGTGCGGAGTGAAAATCGTTAATTTTTTCGATTTTTATAAACTTTCGACGTTCTTAGTATGTAACACGCTATTCGAGAGAACGCTCGTTTCGTTTTCGTGTGGTTGACCTCCATGTCAACAAATGTTGGCCTGGCTTGTCCACTATTCCCTCGTTACATTTGGGGAACTTCAAATATGTGTATCGCACGTCGGATGTATACTGAAAAACAAAGAAATAGACGAAACAGCTGGCGTCAACGCAATGCACATATTTGAAATTCTCTGAGTGTAGAGAGGTTACTGTAGGATTTGGGTTAACATGGAGGTGACACACGTCGATATCTCACCGTACGAAATTATCACTCAAATCATAAAACACAACAAGAATAAAGAAAGAAATGTAATAAAAAATAATAGACACATAAAGAATAGAAATAATATAATTGATAAAAATATTATTAAAATGTTATGGTAGATAAGTGCACTTATAAAATTATAATTGAAATTATTATAAAATATATTGTTTGTAACGATGAAGTAATATAATATATAAATTAAAATTAAAAAAGAGAGAAATGAATGAAAGATTCATTGTGGTGTACACAAAAATATCATATTTATTATTATTATTGCTTTAATAGAGCGATTAAACAAATGATAATAATAACAAAATATTAATGATCAAAGGTAAATAATAAAATTAAATTAAAACCAATTTGTTGTATTTTTTACCTTTTCTGCGATTGGTGGAGTCTTTGGGAAAGAATTTTAAAATATTTCGCCGCAAGAGTACAGTTCGATAGTTTGCCACGTTTATTTACGCAGAAATCGTAAGTTGGTAGGCCTGAGCCAGATAGGACGAACATGTGAATGACAATTGGTTTCATGGGAGATGATTATCTCAAAAATGCGAACAAATTGGTTCCATTTTCTCCGATCAGAGATAAGTTGGCACCGATGTGCCTGGAATGCACTGTGCATTTCGACAGACATAGTTTTGGTGGGAAAGAACTCTCTCAATAAAAATACATGCAATTTGACATATTGGTTCCATGCAGACCAAAACGTCATTCAACATGCGTATTCCATCGATTCTATCCCGGCCCAGTGGTGGCAACTTTGCATTTCTCTGTCTCCGATCACCCCAATGACACTCCATGGTCTCCGCGATATAAATCAGTTGTCATTCTTCATGTTCCTTACAGGCGTACCAACCGTGTTCATTGCAGGCGTATTATTTCTTTATTTCCAAATAAACGAATTTGTAAAGTGGTGTAGAGTGGTGAATTCCTTTCCATTTAACTTGAAATTTGTAAATTACAATACTGTACAACTTTTACTGGGATTTAAGGGATCGTTATATTGAACGCGATGCGAATCGCACCGCGTCAGGTTTGTATGAAAGTTCAACTTGACAACACCAATTTTGAGATCACCCGCCAGGCCCTAGAGAGTAGAGGAGTAGCACCGGTAGTAACGAGATGGATTACTAGTATGCTCAGAAACAGGGCAGTTGAGGCAACGGTATGTGGCCACAAGGTAAGTTTCTGGGCATCTAGAGGCTGCCCTCAGGGGGGAATACTTTCCCCACTGCTGTGGTGCATGGTCGTGGACTCCCTAATTAGGAGGCTGAACGACGAAGGAATTTTCGCTCAAGGGTACTCGGACGATCTGACAATTCTGATCAGAGGTAAGTTTGAGAGCACATTGGGCGACAGAATGAGGTACTCGCTGAGGATAGTGGAGGAATGGTGTCGAAACAACGGCCTCAGAGTAAATCCGGACAAGACTGACATTGTTCTCTTTAGTAGAAGGACGTCTGGTCACGAACGGGTGGGGAAATTGAGGCTGTTCAATAAAGATATCGTTCCTGGAGCGTGGGTGAAATACCTGGGAGTTATTCTCGATCTTAAGTTGAACTGGATCGAGCATGTCAAGGACAAGGCACAGAAGGCTCTTGTAGCCTTCTGGATATGCAGGAACTCATTTGGAAGAAATTGGGGCCTGTCGTCCAAGGCAATACGGTGGATGTATGAAGCCGTCATAACACCGATGATGAGTCACGGCTGTGTTGTGTGGTGGCCGAGGCTCGACATCAGGAGTGCTAGGAAAAAGATGAACGAGATTCAAAGGCTGGTATGCATTTGTATTACCGGAGCTATGAAATCGACAGCTACGGTGGCTATGGAGACATTAATCAACTTGCCACCGGTCCAAGTGGCATTGAAGGCGAAAGCCTTTGCTACGGCGGATAGACTGTCTCAGAACGATCTTTGGACTCCGAATTTCACTTCGGGCCATGGGAAAATCGAGAAGGTCTTTGAGATGCCTAGGGACCGAATGAAACCGGAGACGGACTTCGTTAGGCGTTTTGAGACTGTCATACCCAATAGGTCCGAATGGCTGGAAGGCCTATCAAGCTGCCTATCAGGTGAAGTAATTGTGAGTTTCACTGATGGTTCTAAAACATCAGAAGGTACGGGAGCCGGAGTATTCTCCCCGGAACCGTTGGCGGAAAGGTGGTACCCCCTAGGGTATGCCGACGTCTTTCAGGCTGAGATTTTCGCGGCACTGATGGGAGCGCGGGAGGCAATCTCACCAGAGGCATGCGGGAAAAAAGTCACAATCTGTTCTGACAGTGAGGCAATGATCAAAGCACTCATCTCGCCGGTCGTTACATCCAAGCTAGTAAAAGAGTTAAAAGAAACCTTGAACCGGATGGGACTGAGAAATCAGGTGACGTTGGCCTGGGTTCCCGGACACTAGCGTGGAGGGTAACGAAAAGGCGGATGAGCTGGCGAGGACAGGCTCGGCCACATTGGGTTTCGGGCCGGAACCTCTCATACCCATCCCTCACTCGGCATGCGTAAAGGCAATAAAGAGTTGGGTGAGGTCGGAATTCGCTAAACATTGGAGCACCTACGAAGGAGGAATGCACACAAAGCGTTTCTTCCCGGCGCCCGATGAGAAGTGGGCTAGAGAACTGTTAAACATGGACAGGACACGCATCAAGAGGGTGGTGGGTGCGATCACCGGGCACTGAGCAAGCACCTGGCAAAAATGGGAATCTCTAATGATCCCAGTTGCACCTGCGGCCTAAGTGAGGAGACGGGCGTTCACGTCATATGCGAATGCCCGAAGTTGTTCTCCTCACTAAGGCTCAGGACACTGGGAGGTCATGTAGTACAACCCGAAAATGTCCCCAAAATGGGACCTGCCGCTTTAGATAGGTTCCTGGTGGGGACTGGGAGGTTTTTAAGATTTACATGATGAACGGGTTACGAAACAAAGGATCATCAGATCTGTGTTTCAAGGACCAGTAATGGACCGGCCCAAACTGATAAATCTAAAAAAAAAAAAAATCCAGTTAATATTGACTGGGTTTAAGAAGAAAGAAGTTATTTGAGCTGCGTCTCAGGTTAGGCCGCCTGCAGAGCCCCCCAAACTCAAATTCACTCGTATCAATCAGGAGTTTTAATGTTTCATAATTTTTGTTATAATTCGAGATTATGGTTTTTCGGGATTTTTGTACATTAGCGATTATTGACTTTCGGGAATTTCGTTATTCGGGATTTTGGATTTTCGGGATTTTAATTTTCGAGAGTTTTGACGGGAGCCTATATCACCCACTTCTCTAATTTTGTGTTAACGTCATCGGTTTACTGCAGACAGTTTTTCTTGTTGGGAATTTTGGCTTAGCAACTTTTTTGAAATCGCTGGAAAAATGACATTTCACATATGTTGGACTCGTACGAGGTACGACGTTCTTCGAAGAGGAGTCTATTGCGTTTATCTCGACGTTTGTAACCAGTCGAATTCCGTCCCGGAAGTATATTTGTAGCCAAATTATCCATTGCTGGATGATGCCTCCCAACGGGGGGTATTTAGCCATGAAACACCACGCCGGCCAGTGCGGGTTGGTGAGCGTGGACCACATGCTTAACGTGAATTCCGAACTTATACTTTTAGACTCAGATATTTTGTACACATCAGAATTCATCGTGAATGGTTTGAGTCATTCATGTCATTCTTCTGTGTACGGTTCGTTGAGGGCACCAAATTCCTCAACTACCCGTGTTATGAAGCTCGGGTACACTTAGGAACGTTACTATCATGCTAGACATTGAACAAAAATCCTATACAGAATTTTGCCTTTGGTCCTTCCGTCCGTCCGTCCGTCAACACGGCAATTCGAGTAAAACTCAACCGATTTTCAAAACCATTTTTTCCTGAAAGGTAATCAAACAATCTTTTTTGGGATTGAATCTGGGCACGTTGGTCCCAACGGACGTCAAGCTAGGGCCGTTTAAGTGGTTTTTCATCTTTCGTACATAACTCGCGTAAATCTTTGCGGATCTTCATAATTTTTTTCTTATTTGAAAGTTCTTGGCATTGCCGACATTTTATGGAATTTTATGATTTTGAGCTCTTGGACTTGGCTAGGGCACTAAAAAAGAGTCTCTGCTAGGGCCCTACGTGTTTTTTGTACATAGCTCGAGTAAATCTCTTCCGATTTACAAAACATTTTTTTAATCGAAAGCTCTAGGAATGTCTCATATTTTATGAAGGAAAATTTTTTGATCAAAAGGCCTTGGCCTCAGCCAGGACCCTAAAACTGAGTTTCTACTAGAGCTCATACATAAATCGAGTACATCCTAACCGATTTTGTTGATTCATTTTCTATTTGAGAAGTATCCGAGTAATGAATTATATTCAATAATAAATTTGGGCCTGATGCCTGTGCTTAGGGCTCAAGTAAGCCTCAGGTCGGTCCTTAGGGCAGCCCTAACCAAAAAATTTTTTTTGCTATGTTGCAGAGCAAATTGAGGGAAACAGTTTTTACTATGGGAATATGTGTACGAGACATTTCCTTATGGCCCTAGGTTGGTCCTAAGGTCGGCCCTAGCTAGAAAAATGATTTTTTTGTTATGTTGTAGAGAAAATTGAGGTGAACATTTTTGTCTATTTGGGGGTCAATTTTGTTCTATCGGAAGGGTTTTTTACACCGTTTCTTCGGACGGGTTTTTCAATATTGCCCTTTTGGCAATTTCCAATACAATTTATTGTGGACGTTATTTCATACACTTAAATAAGGCTCGACCTAGGGCCCTAAGTAGAGGCGTCGGACACATACTTCCATGGACAAAAATGTTTACCTTAATTTGCTCTGCAACATAGCGAAAAAAAATAAAAAACCTTAAGACCGAGCAGAGGCCCACTTGAGCCCTAAGGGCTAGGACTGGGCACAAATTTTTTTTTGAATATTATTCGGTACTCGATTGATTCTCAAATAGAAAGTGAATCAACAAATTCGGTTAGGGTTTACCCATTTATGTAAACAAACACGTTGCGCCCTAGTATGACCTCAGTTTTAGGTCCTGCCTGAGTCCAAGGGCTTCTAATTAAACAATTTCCTTCCATAAAATGTGAGACATTCCTAGACCTTTCGATTAAAAAAAATTGAAAAGAGATTTACTCGAGGCATATACAAAAAACATGTAGGGCCCTAACAGAGACTCGTTTTTAGTGCCCTACCAAAAAAGTAATTGTCAAGCATGCTTAGATCTTTTAAACCAAAAAACTCATGAAAATCGGAAAAAACTTACGCGAGTTATGTGCGAAAGACGAAAAACCACTCAAACGGCCCTAGCTCGGCGGTCCTTCGAAATTCGATTGGTTACAAACGTCGTGGTAAACGCAATAGACCCCTCTTCGTAGAACTTCGTTCTTTGTACGGGTGTAAAAACTAAAAATTACCGGATGGAGAAATTCGTTAGGCGAGGCAAGCTTTTGGCACTCAAAATAAAATCCTCCGGAAATTTTTGTAAATCATCAAAAATGCCTTGGAGACTGAATGATTGAGCCCCTCTCTCGTCGAGACTAGTGATATAGTGTTCTCATGAAGACGTGGACAGTCCGATAATTTCTCAAGTAAAGTCATGTGCAGGGCATAATATTTGGGGAGGCATTCTCAAAATGTCCCTAAGATTTTCTAAAATTCACAAAAAATTGCTGCTGTAAAGTTAGCCCGTGAGAGAATATGGTGAACGGCCTCTCGTGAATCTCTCACAATTCTATTATACTCAGCCAAATTTAAAGTTAAGTCACAAGCTCCCCTTTAGCGTTCTCTCTTTGAATACATTTTTCACGGGCGGAAACTTTCTCGGGCTGCCGTCTGGGAAGGTGACTTCTACCAGAGATAGTCCTGGCCATAGGCTTTCTAACGACTGTACTCACTACTGGGTCCAGACCTCAGATCTCGCATCCTCTAAATAACTTTTCTTTGAGGCATATTTCAATGGAGAGAACTTTGCCAAATGTGTTAGCTCGCATAGATGCTTCCGGAAGTAGAGTAAAAAGTAAAATTGAAAGAGTAAGTTAATAACATTTTATTAAAAAAATAAAAAAATTATCGGAACTGAATCGGGGACCCCTCACCGCCGATAATTCCGTAACCCTAAAGGGGAGCTGGTGAGTTAACATTAAATGACACAATATACAGATGTGGCTGAG
The DNA here is from genome assembly GCA_029228625.1 of Pseudolycoriella hygida. Classification (NCBI taxonomy): domain Eukaryota; kingdom Metazoa; phylum Arthropoda; class Insecta; order Diptera; family Sciaridae; genus Pseudolycoriella; species Pseudolycoriella hygida. The sequence continues at coordinate 43,757,715 of CM055404.1, read as the reverse complement.
TATAATACAGTAATATTGTGAGAGAGTCACGAGGAGCTGTTCACTTTTCACGTACTGACTCTCTTACCACCATATTCTCTCACGGGCTAACTTCACAGCAGTAGAAAGTTTGGGAATCGATTCCCAAATATTAGGCGCTGGTGCAGATGGCTCGCAAAGAAAAAGACAGAAATATCGTTTCAACTACTAATTTTATTGAATCATTCACATCAAATGAAAATATTTGCGCACAAGTCTTCAAATTAGATTCAAAGAAATATTTAGTACGGCTCCAGTCCAATAATATCCTTTTTGCATGCTTTTAAAGTAAAAATGCAGAAGCAACACAATAAATCGATGCTTAATTCACTGGAATGAATGTCACTACGCGAAGAATGGATTGTTACGTCAAAAGCTTATCCAATACATAAAAACATATAAGCGCAACGATGTGCTTACAAAGACGATTAAAATTATGTTTCAATTCATAAGTACATCTCAGTAGATCAGTTTCATTTGGTAAAGTAAATTGTTCCTTGTGTTTCTTATTTAAATTTAGTGAAACCATTTTACGGGCTTGTGGGAGTTGACGGTGTGTTAATGATGCTGTGCTCCAATATCTCAACATTTTGCATGGGCTCGATTTCAGTTTCCGAAATAATTTGCTTCAGCCATTCCTCGATTTGTACCGGATGAGTAATTGTGTTCGCATCCACGTAACCGTTCAGCTTCCCATTCGGAATTTGAATTTTCAAATTTTTTATATTTTTTAAGAGGATCTTTTTAGAGTGCGAATCAAAGCTATTCGAATCGGGCGTAAATGCACTGCTGCTACTATTTCTAAATGAACTATTTTCTTTGGTGGTACTTGACATGTCACTGTGATCCGACCGTCTGATGCAATTCTTAATTTCGTTAATGAGTCGGTTGTAGAATTCACAGTTGTACGTCGCACAGTTGGCATCATTCACCATTGGAGTGGAGGAACTAGTTTCTGATGTGGTAAATGACAAATTGTCCTTTTTGTCAGTGCCACGACAATTCGCATTTATTGTGAGTTTGGAAATGTTTTTCAGATTGATTGTTCCGCTGCAGTTATGAATTTTGATCTTCTGAGAATTTCGTTTACCTGAAGCTACCACCGGTTCGACTTCTATCGGAATTTTTTTCTCTGGTTCAGCCAAGAATTCGTCCAACTCAAACAATTTCGCCCGTTCAATCAATTCCTTTGACTCTTCAATCAATTCCCTTGATTCGTTTAGTGTGATATTGATGATGCTGTCGTTTATGTTGTTTGCGTTTTCATTGATTAACGCTTTGTTGTTGGAAAAATCCAGCACAGTTGACACATTCGATTCAACATTGCCATTGAATCCTTTGTACATGAAGTCATGGTCATCGTTCGGACAGATGTAATCTTCCACAATAAATGGCTCACTGGTTGGAAAATTGTCCAAATTGAATCTGCCAAGCAAACGAATGTGAGCCAGCACGTTCTCCTGATTGTCGGGAAGAAATTTCATCTGGTCAATAAGTTTTGTTTTTCTGTGCCGATTCTGATGGTGAATTGCATCGATTTGTCTTGTTAACAATTTCTCACGAATGTCCAACGCTGAACGGATGTTATTAAACGTTTCTTGCACATGAGCTCTCAGCTAAATGATTGGAAAATGTGTACATTACATTTTGGAATCATTTGAATTGTGGAAATAAAACTTACCTTTTCCGCAGTCATCTTCCTGTTGGCCATCTTTTTCTTTAAGCTTTGGGTTGGGTGAATTTTCGTTTCGTTTTTTTTTTTGTTCAAATTTTGACATTGACATTTTTGCTAGGCGCATGTCAACAGAGAGAAAAAAAGAGTCTTTTTTCATTTCTCTCTTTTCAAAGAACGCAACCAGAACTCTCGTGTACGTCTATGACGTTGGCGATATAATTTTGTCAACTTTTGCTTTGTTCTCTTCTCCAAAGCAACAGTTCCACTGTTCTAGTTTTCAGAAAATCAAATCTGAATTGCGAAAAGAATGAATTCTTTCTCAAATAATGTACTTCCAACCATCCGAATGTCTTAAAAATATTTTCGCACGACGATCGTGCGAGTCTTGAGTGTCGTGGATAAGGTGATTTCCATCGTTTAATTCCTGCTGTCAAATCATATGTTTTCTTTCATTTGTGGTTTCTAATAATTCATTAACAAATATTTTTGTTTCTCTGAATTTGTTGATTTTGAGTCAAATATGTGATTACGAAGACTGCAACAAAAATTTCTTTTTTTAACATATCGCAAGTAAAGGGTAAGTAAAACTCATTTTTCTATGAACTGGTTCACATTTAAACGGCGGTCAGGAAGTCAAAAATAAGGTAATGACGAGTACTTTATTAAAGGCTACCTTTAATTTCGGCACTGCCATCCCTTTGAGTTCTGGAATTTGTTACCACAAGAGTGCTTCTAGTGCTTAGAATTCCGCTAGATCTAAGTTGAACTGCTGGCTAACGATTTATAGCGTTGTTTTAAACTGGTACCAGTAAACAGCTGCCTCTTCTTTATTTGAAGCTGTAGAACTCAAGGAGCCAAGTGTCAACCAAGTTCCAAAGTATTGCACTCTATATCATTACGTGCGAATGTAAATGTATCTCCATTTCGACATACTCAGTTCTATTAGACGAGATGTTATTCCTTCACTGAGTGAAACTTTTCGGTCAGTTAAGGCTTTAAGTGAGGTATCGGCCCGGCCTCATACGAAAACGTATGCAAGGGAGCCGTACGTATTAGATTTATCAGTTTGGGACGACCTATTGTTGGTCTTGAAACACAGATCCTGGGATCCTTTGTTCCTTTTCCCGTTCATCATATAAATCATTATGTGAGCCTTCCTGTCGCTTCCAAGAACCGGTCCAAAATGACAGGTCCACATTTGATAGCCTCAGATGGTCTTACAGTGAAATTCCCAAGAATCCTGCGTCTCATTTGGAGGAACTTAGGGCAATCACATATCACGTGTATGCCCGTTTCCTCTTCTAATCCGCAAGAACATCTTGGGGTCTCCGACAACCGCATCTTATTCAGGTGTCGGTTCAGCCCACAATGCCCAGTGGTAGCCCCTAATACCCTTCTGATACGATCACGGTCCATTTTGATAAGGTCCTTGGCCCATCTTTCATCGTTTCGGGAAGAATCGCTTCGTATGCGCGCCTCCTTCATACGCTTCCCAGCGTTCTGCGTGTCTCCGTCGCACCCAGTTGCTTAATGCATCATTGCATAGTGCCTGGGGTATTGGTAGACGTGGCTCCACTCCGCTTGTTGTGGTAGCGGAGCGCACCTAGCTAGCTCATCTGACCTTTCGTTTCCCTCCACGCCAGAGTGACCAGGTACCCAAACCAAGGTAATCTGATTACTCAGTCCCATGTAGTTTAGATAATCCTTTCCCTCTTTCATCAGCTTGGAGGTCGAGGTGGGTGACATGAGCGCCCTAATCATCTCTTTACTGTCGCAACAGATAAAGATCTCTCTTCCCTGCGTCCCCGCCGGCAGTGATTCTTGAGCTCCCATGAGAGCTGCTTAGACCTCTGCCTGGAGGACACTGGAAGTTTTGCCCAAATGGAACCAACTGCCATGTGCAGTGTCTGGATCGTATATTCCAGTCCCTGCTTTTTCTACGGCCTTGGATCCATCAGTGAAAAACATTTTCGCATTTCTAGGCAAACAGGTTGGCCACCCATCTAGCCATTCTTGCCTGCTCAGAAATATCGCTTCAAAACGCCTAGTGAAGTCAGTTACTGGCGCCATCCGGTCCCTTCGCATGTCAAAAATCGGGTCCGAAACAACGTCCCTAATTCTGCCATGCCCTACACGGAAGTACGGGGCCCATAATCCTGACTGCTCTATCCTATCCGCAGTGGCGAAAGCTCTGGCCTTAATTACTAAGTCCAAAGGCGGTATCGCTAACAGCGTCTCCAAGGCCGCGGTGGCCGTGGTCTTCATAGCTCCAGTTATGCTTATGCACACTAGCCTTTGTATCTCACTCAGTTTCTTCCTTGCTTTCTCGACGTCCATTCTTGGCCACCATACTACAGAACCATGACTCATCATGGGTCGGATCACAGCCTCGTATAGCCACAGAATGGCCTTAGATGACAGACCCCAATTCCTCCCAAAGGAGTTTTTACAGATCCAAAACGCCGTCAAGGCCTTTTGTGCCTTGTCTTCGGTATGGTCGATCCAATTTAGTTTGCTGTCCAGCGTGACCCCGAGGTATTTTACCCTTGGAGCGAGTTCTAGGTCCATACTGAAGAGCCGTACGTATTAGAATAGATGTGGCAAAACGTATTTAAGTAAATATTGCCTCCACATTACGTCCACACTAAATTATATTGGAAATTATGGAGAGGGCAATATTGGAAAACCCGTCCGAGGCAACGGTGTAAAAAAACCCTTCTAAAAACGCAAAATTGACCCCCGAAATAAACAAAAATGTTCACCTCAATTTTCTCTACAAAAACTATTTTCGGGCCCTAGAGCCCCGGACAAACACTTCCATAGACAAAAAAAATTTCCCTCAATTTTCTCTGCAACATAGCAAAAAACCATTTTTTGGGCTAGGGCTGAGCTTAGTACCAACTCAGGGCCCTCAGGGGAGGCCTCGGACAAATACTTCCATAGATAAAAATACTAACCTCAATTTTCTACAATGTAGCAAAGAACAATTTTTTCTCTAGGGCCGACTTTAGAACCGGCCCAGGGTCAAAAGGAAACGCCTCGGACACATACTTCCATAGACAAAAATGTTTTCCTGAATTTGCTCTGGAACATAGCAAAACAAAATTTTTTTGTTTGGGATCGACCTTAGGACCGAGCTGAGGCTACTTGAGCCCTAAGCACAGGCACCGGGCCTAGATTTGTTTTTGAATATAATTTGGTACTCGGTTACATCTCAAATAGAAAAAGAATCAACAAAGTCGGTTAGGATTTACCCGATTTATGTAAACAAACACGTTGGGCCTAAGTAATAACTGGGATTTAGGGTCCTGGCTAGGTCCAAATGCTTCTAATCAAATAATTTTCTTAACTCGAGTAAAACTCAACCGATTTTCAAAAACTTTTCTAACCCTTTCTTACCCTAAAAGGTAATCAAAAAATCTTTTATGGGTTTGAATCTGGGCACTGTCGGCCCAAGGGCCGCCGAGCTAGGACCGTTTAAGTGGTTTTTGGTTATTTGTACATAACTCGAGTAAATGTTTTTCGATTTTCATAAAATTTTTTTTGTTTGAAAGACCTGGGCATAACCGACAATTTATGGAGGAAATTTTTTTTAATTTGAGTCCTTGGACTTAGCTAGGACACTAAAAACGAGTCTCTGTTAGGGCTCTATGTGTTTTTTGTACATAACTCGAGTAAATCTTTTCCGATTTGCTAATTTTTTTTTTGTCGAAAGATCTGGGCATGACCGACAATTTGTGGAAGAAACATTTTTCGATTTAAGCCTTTGGACTTAGCTAGGGCACTACAAACGAGTCTTTGTTACGGCCCTACGTGTTTTTTGTACATAACTCGAGTAAATCTCTTCCGATTCTCCAAAACTTTTTTTGTTTTAAAGATCTCGGCGCGGCCGACAATTTGTGGAAGAACTTTTGCCTGTGCTTAGGACTCAAGTGGGCCTCATGTCGGTCCTAATGTTTTTTGCTATGTTGCAGAGCAAATTGAGGGAAACATTTTTGTCTATGGAAGTATGTGTCCGAGGCCTCTACTCAGGGCCCTAGGTCAGTACTACGGTCGGCCCTAGCCCAAAAAATGGTTTTTTGCTATGTTGTAGACAAAATTGAGGAGAACATTTTTCCCTATTTGGAGGTCAATTTTGTGCGTTCGGAGAATTTTTTTACACCGTTTCTTCGGACTGGTTCTTCAATATTGCCCTATCGGCAATTTCCATTACAATTTAATATTTACTTAAATTTACTTACGCAATATTTACTTAAATACGTTCGAGTCTTTTCGTAACATCAACTCTGTTTGCCGCATCTATTCTGATACTTACGGGTCCTTTCATATGTTTTTTATTGTTGATTCGCCATCTAAGGACCATGATCGATGTTCCTCCCCGACTCTCGGGTTGAAATTCGACTGGTTACAAACTTAATTCAATTCAATTGGCAGGGTCTTATACAAATTTACTTGGGCATGATCTAATAATTTGAAATAGCAAGTTACAAAAATATACAGTCCACTAAACTAAAAAGCCACAAAATTTACAAAATAAAATTAGGCGAAACCATGGTAGTTACAACAAAAGACTAATATTAAGGAAATGAATCATCTCCCCTTCCTATGCATCAATTAAACGTGTAAGAAACCGAAATTCACATTAGGCTCACGGATCAATAGTAGCAACGGGAGGCTACACGTACCCAGCTCCGCTCACATCAAAACATTGCCAAGTAGCGAGCTCTGAATATTTCATACCAACTCGAGTTTCTCACTACTGTAGAGTCTACAGTGTAGACAATGCATTCCAGTCTACAAACCCTTTACCGAGAGAAAATCTGATTCATTGTTTCTAGATATAACGATTTGGCGTGTTCTGCTGGAGCGCCCATGCAGATATGGTACTAACAGAGTGAAGGTCAGCATTCACTTGTTCCGCACAACCTTGCATCTTGTCAATCGAAACATTAGACAGATCGTTAATGAATATCGTAAAAAGAAGAGGTCCCTGAATCGATCCTTGCGGTACTCCCTAGTAACAGTTAGAAAGTTTGACGCCACTCCATTGATAACAACACACTGGGACCGATCTGTTAGATATCTCGCATAAGTTTGACAGAACTCGAGCTAAAATCAAATATCCGTGAGATCCTTTCCCAAAGCCAATCTTGTCTAGCCATATCAATCATAACATCATATCAATCAATCATAACCATGTCAAACGTCGTGGTAATTTCAACTCGTGGTAAACTTCCTTCTTCATACGGGTCTAAAAAGGAGACAGCTATGTCAATATTGTCGTCCTTCTTTTTCGCACTTATGGAGATAGAAATATCAGGCCTTCCTAAAAGGTTGGATTGCCGCTTCTGCATATTACACCTCCGGCTTATGTCAATGTATGCAAAATTTTATGGGATGTGTGGCGTAATGAAATAGTTATTTACGTAACTAGGAAAAATATAATGTTTTTTACGAGTGTGAAGTTTGCAGCCCGCGGCGAACTGCGAAACTGCTTTTCTGTTTTAAAATAGGACGGAAAACAGCAGTTTTCCGTCCTAGGAATGAAAAATAATTTTGATGCACTTCACCATAAAATTACGTATACTTTGACATAAGGTGACATCGCTTTAAAATCAGGAACTGACTGATGACTGCACTCCCTTATTTTCAGCCTAACTGCTTAGATATACGAGTACACGCACCAAGAGAACCAAGACAAATCAGACGGCAATATGTCTGCTGAATTTATAGCCAAAGATAACATTTGCGGTCAATATCTGCTTCAAATAGTAGCTGCTGGAAATGCTATTATTGCAGAAGTGTGTAGGTTGAAAGACCACATCCCAGAAGTGTTTCAGTAAGAGATAATGATTTCACGAATGTGGATTAATGAAGAGTAACACAGAATTTCATCACAGGCTTCAACCGAATGCACTGAAAAAAAGTAAATACGTAGACATAATCCATGACTTCAGCTACTTTGAGAAAGCGGATGAACTGGCGAAAATGTTCAGTAATGATTCGGTGAGTTGTTGTAAAGCGAGGCTGTCTCGTTATAGCGAAATAATTATTTCGATCGGGAGAATTTTAGTGTATTTTCATAGAACGTGTAAATCATTTCTAACAATTCAGGCGTTCAGTGCGATGTCGGCTGATAGGAAATTTCTTGATGAAGTTTATCACATGCACATCATTTTTAATCTCCCGACATATGAATTTCGCCATAAAATTTTGCATACTTTGACATAAGCCGACGCCGTATGAAAAGTGTGGATTGACGTGTTTAGTTCCACATCGGCTTCTGTCAAATTATAGCGAATTCGATGGTGAAACTGTTGTACTGAACGCGCCAATTCGGTTCTGGCAAATAACAAAATGAAAGTCACGGGCTAACGCTACAGCTTTGCTTGAATGATTACATTGATAATATATATGAAACATTCAATTTCAGAATTTGAAGGAATTAGACGATGTATTTCGTGATAAATATTTCGAAATTTTGAATCGATTCTATTTGGTATTCGAAAGCATTTACCAATATGCGATAACGTTGAACAGTTTCGTGAAAGACGTAAATGATGGCGTTTACATTCAGCAAACGCTGGAGACTATATTCCAGGATGTTGAAGGGAAGCAATTGCTGGTGAGTGCTTGAATCAAAACAGTAGAACGTTTTTGTCAATCAGATGTTTTCAGGTGGAATCCGTATATTTGTACGGAGTGGCCTTACTTGTTGTGGACTTCTACATTCCCGATCTCATTCGCGAACGCTTGATCATTTCGTACCTTCGATATAACATGGGCCCGACTAGTGAGAGCGCTAATATTGATAACGTCTGCAAATTGTTACGGTCAACCAAGTCAAACGATAAAAAAACATCGGACTATCCGGGAAATTATTTCAAGTATTCTTTTGGGTTGATTTAAGGGTTTTTTTGGATCGGATGTCATTTTTCCTTATTTAGGCGGACTCAGCTGGACGAAAATCTGATTGAAATCGTTATCGGAAAATTACGATCGGACAATGATATTTACAATCAACTGTCAGTATATCCGAGACCAGAACACAGCTCAACGGCATTAGCGAATCAAGCAGCGATGCTGTATGTCTGTCTGTATTTTTCGACAAAATTTCTTGATAAAGAATTTGCATTCATGCGTGGAATAGTTGACAAATTGTAAGTCTAATGTGTATTGTGTATAGGTCCATTGCTATTCGCCCATTCACCTTCCTCTACAACGTAACAAAAAACATTCCTCAAGCAGCCGTTGCTACAAAAGTTTATTGCGGCGTCGACTTATGTTAAAGTATGTCGAAATTCAAATTGAAGTGCATTAGTGATTGTGAGTTGACAGAAAAATTCTATTGCTGTGACAATTATTAGTGCGATAAATAAATACGCCAGCTAATGAGAGATACGAATTCTTCGATGAATAAATTGGACGATTCGATAAAAAAATTTAACGAAAGATTCTTGTCTCTCATTGGCTGGCGCAATTATTTATCGCGAAAATAATTGTCGTAGAAGCAAAGAATTTATCAGTAAGAGCGTGTACAGCTTTGGCTGGTGAAAATTTTGACACTTCTTTCATACGAAATCTGTCAAAATCACCAGTGAATCTTATCGAACAAAAGCTGTAGGCGCCCTAAACTCACAATAACAAGAACACCTTTCTTCGTCGCTTGACATATTATGCATTTCGTCACGAAATTTTGTATAGGCCATTCTTAACGAAAAGTGCGACATCTATTTTCCTCGTAACGTCGATATCATGAACTAAAGATAGTCTACTCCAAATGTCAAAATTCTCAAATAAGTTAGTCTGCTTCAAATGTCAAGTGTTTAGAATGTGCTGTCATCTATTTTCGTTATTAACTGCCTGTAGTTTGACAGAAGCCGGCGCCGGCCGCCGAAAAAAATTTAAGCCGCCGCCAGTCGTTTACTACACCTGGATAGCCTGATTGCAGAGAAATGCTAAGCTGGCACCGCTGTGTCTAGATAGAATGCGCATGTTGAATGACACTTTCTTTTGGCCAACATGTCAAATTACATTGAGAGAATTCTCTCTCGTGAAAAAAAATGTCTAGCACAGTAGTGCCAACTTAGCATTTCTCTGCCTGATAATGACAATTCCTTTTATTTTTGTTCACGTAATGCATCAAGGCGGCGCTATTGCTAACCAAAATTTTTAGCCTGATATTGTTTCAGTAACTCGTTATCTAAATTTCGTTCAATTTTCAAACTTTCGAAACAAAATTTACTAATCCAAATGTCAAGACTACAGTTCACTTCATTGTGCAAAGAATTCTATTCAACGTGAAGTTAACTGCGAATTCTGTATTTTATTTTATTTTGCAATCGTTTAGTGTGTAGTTGATGTCGATTCGAAAAGTAAATGCTGACATTTGAACAACGAGGAGCAGCTAATGACAAAGCATGCGAAATTTCACGATGAAGTACATCAGCAGACGAGCTGAGCATTTTTGTCGCTTGGAATATTTTGAATTTCGTTGTCAAATTTTGTATACTTTGACATAAGCCGACGCCGCTGCCGTGGGCTATTCTACAGTATGTACAGTGAGATCGGCTTCAAGTGTCTAAACGTCAAAAAGTCAAAATTGACGATGTTGGAAAAACTTTTTCACTGAGATTTTTTCCATACAACAAAACTCTTACTTTTCTGCCATTAAGTCCGTTGAAGCCGTTCCCACCGTACTAAAAGTACAGAACGCTAATTATTTAGATGGGCGAATAGCACCGGCCGCGGTCGCAGTAATCAAAATTCAATTCATAACTTAAATCTGACAAATTTGACAGCTTCCCGGATAACTGGATTGTTCCAATTTACATGGGAATCACAATCAATCTCATGGATTCATGGGTATGCCATCCAGCAGCTTTGGAAGCATTGAAAAACACCACCAAACCCAGCAACATCAAAGAAATAGCAAACAAACATTATGAGAAATTGCAGAGCTGCCTACGGTCCCGCAGTGATGCCATGCTTGAGGAAAATATAACTAAAATTCTTGTCATACTGCGCGAATGGAATATTTCGTTTCGTTGGATTATGTTGCACATATTCCCATCCAATTTACAGTTCTCCACCACCGATTACCACTCCGAGTTGTACAAGCAAATCAATGGCGCCAATTTCAAAAGTAATGAGATTGTGGAAATGCTACTGGGAATCAGCCAGCTGGAGAATAAGGTTCGAGAAAATGTAACACAATTGCTAAGTGCCAAAGAGAGCAAGTGGAACTTATTGAAAACCGAAACGATCGAACGAATCGTGGAGTTGAGTGAAGTTTTCTCGGGACAGAAATCTTTGCACAAAGTCAAGAAAAATGACAGCCTCGTGAAGTGGTTTCGCGATATAAGCAAAGAAATCGAGCAATTGTGCTTGGACAATCGGCATGTGTCGGAACGGAAAATGATTCAATTGCGTAAAGTGTTGGAGGAGGTGGAAGAGTTCCATAACTTGGATACGAATATGCAAATCAAGCAACATCTCATGGAGTGTCGACAATATTTGGAAGAGATGATAACAATCGTTAAAATCAACGAGGAGACCCTCATCAACATTCAATTGATTGGTGACTTTAGTTATGCCTTCATCAACATCAGCAACTACACTGAAATCATGCAAAAGTGGTTGATCGACTCACCGAACAATGCAGTGTTTCCGTTTCGGGAGGTTATCCTCAAGTTAGCCAGTGCCTTAGAAGTGCCATTACTTCGGATTAATCAAGCACATAGTTACGATTTAGAATCCGTGTCCGGTTATTACAGCAACGAATTAGTCAAGTTTATGAGAACATTTGTTCAAATCATTCCCCAATACATTTTTGATTCCATTATCGACTATTTCACGGAAGACACCAATGAACTACCTAGGACATTGAGTGCGCGTAAAAAAATTGCGAGCTTAACGCTGAAAATATCTTCGTTAGCTGACAACATCCTTTCAATGAATACAACGCTGGTCGGTACGGTAGTTCTGAATCCGAAACAGTTGCTGGAGGACAGTATTCGAAAAGAGTTGGGCAAACATTTGGAGGTCGTATTTAATGGGACTGTAGCACACAAGAGCGGCCACATGAAAGAGGTTGAGTTAAATTCTGCGTTGCATGTTGTTGCTAAGTCGATCAACAAGTACCGCTGGTCGTTGGATTATATTCAAGATTATTTGCACACCAATGGATTGAAAATATTCGAGGAGGAGGTAAGTAGAATCTTTTTCTTACAATTATTGTGTTCATTGCCTATTCACTGATCAAAAAGGTTGAAGGCAAGGGGTCGTTCTAGGGGGGAGGGGGGTCTAGCGAAACATGGCAGTATGTGGAAATATGGGTCGAATTTAATCCAAAAGCAGAAAATTTATTACGTTCGGCATTTGTAACGCATTTTTTTAATCGAATGTGACAATATTTCAAAAGAATTTTTCTGCGTTCCGAAGCTGTAAGCGACATGTCGACACCCACATTGATATCAGTTCTTTTGGAAGAACGGACGAGGACTTGCGTCACATTTCCCTTTTAAAAAGGGTTTTTGTTGTGACTGGAAGTAGAAAACCGAAGCGCGGCGGCTATGGCCAAAAATGATCGCCACAACTTCCTCAACAAAATATCAAAAGTTTTTTCTTTGAGCTGCCGCCAAACAGAAGCGTCTATTGATTGATCGAAATGGTGTGTGACAAGAGCAATCTACTGTAAGAGGGGAGCACACTTTATTTGTATTTTTTCATTAAAGATATTTCTCTCTGGGCGAAAATGATCTCCACAACTTCCTCTACAGCATATGAAAAGAATTTTTAAAATCTCAGATGTCGTAGAATCCCCAGCTGAAGCTTTCTGCAAATTTTCAAGAAAAGTTATCGAATGTTTTCGAGCGGGAGCCAAAAAAGTCGTTTTTCATACAAGCGCCAATGGAAACCAGTAACTAACTAACTAACTAACTAACGTAGGATGTTTCATTAATTGTTTCATTTCTCCGGATCCACAGAACAAATTTTGGAGAGTGAAAAGACACTTCGCCTTAGAATTTTCCGTAGAACCCGGGAAAAATATTTTCTAGGTGCCCCCCTTCGCAGGAGGGGGGAGACAAAACTTAGCTGTATATATGGTGCCGCAGTCTACGAAAAAAATTTGTCCTAATTTTTTGTTCGTATCTGAAATTTTCAGCGAAAAATGTCCGAGATTTTTTGTGTCCTTAACTATCAGCTCGGAACAGATCAAATTCAGATCAAACTTCATTTGGAGTCCAGCTTCCTTTTATTGAAACCTTGAGCTACCTCAAAGGTTTTGGCGGACTATTTATACAATATTTAAAATATTTTGTTGATTTTCGTACATTTTTGTAAAAAATTGACATTAGTACATAATGCAAGGAACTCAAAAACATGGTTTTGATCTGATCTGGTGATCCGAACGTGCCTTCTACCCTTCAATCACAGAATCCGTTGTAGTCACATGACAAAATCTCAAGTCTATTCAAGACCAAGGTCAAAAGACGTTTGATGAGTATACTACGACCTCTGAAATAGTTTTGAATTCAAATTTAGGGACGCTAATCTGGAAGTCTGATCTGAAAGTTGATCTGAATTGATCTGTTCCGAGCCCGAGAAAAAAAATGAAAAGAAAACAATCTCAAGTGTAAGGTGTATCTTCATTGTACTGTTGAAGCCGTTCAAAAGTTCTTCGTACCCAGGGGAAGATTGGAGGGTACAACAAAACGTGATGGTCCCTTTTTGTCTGACGGTGGATCACAAATCATCATCATCATCACCAAACTTTATAGATCATTAAGTACCTTTCGGTGTGAGGTCTTTATGACACAACCCTAGGAAGGTGTACCACCCCCCTCCATGCCCTCCTATCTCCCGCCAAGGAGATGGTTTGTTCGCCCAGAGAAAGTTCCCTAACTTCTAAATCCAATTTAACAGAGTCTATAAACCTTCTCCTTGGTCTACCCCTTGTCCTAAACCCCGGGACCTGTGCACCTAAGATCCTTTTTGGTAGCCTGTTATTTTATTTTATTTTTAATCGTTTATTGACCAAGCTAACAGGCCTAAGCCCAATGACAAGTCAGTCATTTACAAAAAATTATAAGAAAATAAAAGAAAATTACAATGGGTTATTTAACTATGAATAAATTAAGAAAGAGCAAAGAAATACAGATGTAAAAAATTGGATTTAAAGATGAGAATCACCACATGAAGTAATCCCTCACATTTTTCTTGAATCTTGCCAGTCTAGAGTCTTTTATGTTAATGTTTTTGAAGTATTCATCGTGGTTCCGTTGGATTCTGTAAATGGGTGTATTGCTTTGAAAATTTGTAGTTGTCCTAGGTAGATAGAATACTTTGTTCTGACGAGTAGGCCTAGACGGATGATGCCAATAGATACGTCTACGAAGAGATGAGTCGACATGATTATGAATAAGCTTATACAGCATCAGTTCATCATTTTCGATCCGACGAGTTTCAAGCGAGTGTAATTTCATGTATGTTAGGCGTTCATTATAGGGTGGCCGTGGGTAGGATATGCGGAATTTGAAGTAGAATATCCTGGTGAATTTTTTCTGTACTCGTTGTCATAAAATGGGACCATACTGTCGAACAATATTCCAGACGACTTCTGACGAGAGACGTGTACAGTATGCGTAAGCTATCTTGGGAAGTGAAATATTTCCCACATCTGAAAATGAATCCTAATGTTCTAAGTGATTTCCGGGTTATGTAAAGCACGTGCTCCGAGAATGACAGTTTGTCGTCAAAAATCACTCCAAGGTCCTTTTTTGTTGACACTCATTGTTCATTGTTGTCGGCATATGAGAAAATCCCATCCTTTGAACGTGCCCGAACCAGCGCAGACGACTAGCCCTTGCCTCCTCTTCCACTGACGAAACCCCCAAGTTTTCCCGAATGCCGTCGTTCCTAATGTGATTATCCCACTGCTCCCTCCGATTAACTTTCGCTATACTCCTAATAATCCTCATATCAGAAACCTCCAGGTCATGCACGAGATATCCGCAGTCCACCCAGCTCTCACTACCATACAAAATTGTCGGTCTGAAAATACACCTGTGGATAGCTAACTTTGTTTCGCTACTCAATTCCTTTTTGTTAAACACGTGCGACATCAATTGACTGGCTACCGCGTTGCCCATTTTCCTTCGTTCCCCAAATTCCCTAACTAACTTGCCATCCTCTGAAAAAATTGTTCCTAAGTACTTGAATTCAGAAGGCTGCTCTAGCTCCTCCCCATTCAAACTGCAAGCAATACCCTTCCGAGATTTGCCGACATGCATAACCTTAAATTTTCCCACACTTATCTTCATCCCGTACTCCTCACATGCGGCATTCAGGCAGTCCATCCCATCCTGTAAATCCCTGGAATTATCTGCCAGCAGAATCAAGTCATCCGCATAGGCCAGTATTTTCATTATTACCTCAACCACCTCAACCTTTCCCTGCAAGTTGGCTTGCATGATAATTTTGTCCATGAAAGTTATGAACAGAAGCGGGGAGAGACAACAACCCTGACGAACGCCCTCATTAACATCGAAAGATTCGCAAAATAGCTTTAAAAAACCTTGTACATTTCATAGTACTGATGTCCGAAATTTTTTGACAAAATGTCCGAAATTCTCGTCAATTTCTAAGGATGCGTTCAGTTAAATCACTCTTTTTAAAAGGTAAACGTGACGCAAGTCTCTTTGTTTCTTCTCCCAAAACGACTCAAAAATTCTTTTGGAATGTTTTCATTTTTGATTAAAAAAATGCGTCACGTTTCCCTTTTAAAAAGGGCTTTTGTTGTGATATCAGTAGTTTTGGAAGAAAAGAGAAAAAGAAATTTGGAGAAAAAATTTCCGGCGAAAAAAAATTTCGGGCGAAAATTTGCGGCGAAAAAGAATTTTCGGCGAAAAGAAATTTCCGGCAAAAAAAATATCCGGAAGAACATTGACCGAATTGAAAAAAAATATCCTTTGAAATGAAATATCTATCTTCAACAAAAAAAAATAATTTTCCCCCTAAATCCGTCCCATACCACCGTCAGCCATTTTGTTGGTCACGGTCACCCTGAAACACTACACATCCAATCCAATAACTTTTCCTTTGACACCAAACATCTATCTCCAACCAAAAAAAAATTAATTTTCCCCCCTAAGTACGTCCCATAGCACCGTCGGTCACCCTGACACACTACACACTCAAACCAATAACTTTTCCTTTGGCTCCAACGACCTTTTTGGCTCCCGCTAAATAATTTTTCTTGAAATGTTGCAGGGACCTTCGGGTGGGCATTCTAAGCCATATGAGATTTAAAAAAAGGGGGGGGGGGGAGTACCGGCCTCGTTTGGGCGCCAAGGCACTTAGCAGGCGCCAAATAAAGCCCATAAGTATGTGTTTGTGTGTGTAATGTGTATTTTGTATGAGACAAAGGTTGGGTGTTCGCAATAGGTGTTTGGTGTCAAAGGCAAAGTGGTTGAGTTGGGTGTGTAGTGTATCGGGGTGACCGCCAAAATGGCGGAAAATAGACGGGGGCCCAAAAAAAAGTTGTGATATGTTTTCGAGTAAGTTGAGGGGATTATTTTCGCCTATGGAAGTAGTAGCCACTGCGCTACGGTTTGGCGGCGGCGACAGCGGTCAAAAACAACTTTTGATATGTTATGGGGATCATTTTCGCCTACGGAAGCAGTAGCCGTCGCGCTTCGGTTTGGCGGTGGCAGCAGCTCAAAAAAAACTTTTGATATAATGTAGATGAAGTTGAGGGGATAATTTTCGCTCATGGAAATAGTAGCCACCGCGCTTTGGTTTGGCGGCGGCGGCTTGAAAAAAATATGTATATAATTCGTCACAAACAATCCATAAAGCACTTACTCAAAAAATGACAATTTTTAGACTCCCTCTCCCTTCGTACGCAAAAATGTATGGGAAAAATGTTGGAATGTATGGAACGTACGCTTTCGTCGAAAACCCTCTCTCCCCCTAAGGAAGTACTTTATGGATGGCCCCTCATGTTCAATAAAGTCAAAATGACGTCAATTAAATTTACTTTGTTCGCAGCTCTGTCGGGTGATCAACAAATGTGTTCGCAAGGAATATATGGCAATACTAGAATATCCCAAGAACGAGAAAATTTTGAGAGCACAAAGAGACATCTCATTGAGCTTCATTGGAGATTTTGTGCGAAAAATTCTCTCATCGATTGAGTATGTCGTTGGTGTCGCAACTAAGTATCTGCAAATCGTGTAATTTTTTTGTTTTAGAAATTCCTACTACAATGACATTCGTAACGATTTTAAAATTGGATCCAAGGAGGACGAAAATTTGAGTTTAAAGTTCTTTACAAACATTTCGAATATTATTGGCCCGGCATTTTTGCAAGGAATGGATAAAATCATTTGCCATTTGTTAGTTGTGAACCTGCAGGCATTTCTGGCAATGTTCAAGAAAAGCTTGACAAATGACACCAAATTCAAGAAGATTTTGGATGAATTTAAGGATAGTACACCGAATGTATTTAGTTTAGATAGCAAGAATTACTATGCCAACATAAGCAAGTTCAATGACAGCGTTGCGAGTCTTAGATGCATTTTGAACGTTGGACAAATGCAAATACTGCGCACGGAAATCGCTATTCAATTGAACAAAAACTGCCGATTTTATGCAAGAAATTATGAACTTGCTCTTCGTACCCTGAATGAGTAGAGATTCTAACAATTTTTCTTCCAAATCGCATGCTAATTTCACTTCAATTTGCAGTGCAATCCTGCTGGAAGTAAAAGAACAAAGCGTTGATGCGACAAAACCACTAACAAATGCAGAAGCACTCGGTCAATTGAACACATACCTCGAATGTACTGGTTTATACAATCCGAGTCACAAAGTCTACGTAACAACAACTAATACTCATTACCATGGCGTTTATTTCTTCGTTTTCATTATACAATCGTTGGACAAAATCAACACAAATTTCAGTCCGGCTGCCGTTGATGAAAAAGCTTTTTACTACGGAATGGTGTGTTTGCTCAGACAGTTTCATCGGGATGTTGTCAAGTTAGTTTTGGAACACCTTGCGCAGTACATTATGGTTCATCTTAACGTTGATCTCAGGTAACAGTTTATTGAACAAATGACGCTGGTGAATTAGTTCTTTGAAGTTGTACATCATTCTTAAAGAAATCAATTAATTCTATAAATTATGGGGATCGGATGAGGTATTGTCAATATTTCCCGTTTCAGGTCCACGTCATTGAAAAAACCAGCCAAAAATGCTATTGCCTTTTACCAAATCATTTCCAAAACTTTCAACATTCAAAGCGACTTGCTGCCTGATGTGTTCCAGAGTCAATTCAAGTATTTGAGCCAGTTTTATAGCGTCGATGTTTAATATATGGTTTCGTCTCGGACAATAAAGCTATTTTTTTAACTTAATTTGTATTTGTGTTTCAAATGAACAAAGTATTTTACGGACAGATGACGGGAATTAACGCCCGGTGAATAACGGCCCGTAGAGGAATTAACGCCCGGAGAATTTTCGCCCGAGAATTAACGCCCGAAAAAATTGGAATTATCACCCGGGGAATTATCGCCCGGAAGAACATTTCCCTTATACAAATAGTGTATTTTCCTTGTACAAATTTACCAACTTTAAATTATTGTCACATATGTCCGGGCGATAATTCCCCGTGTGATAATTCCAATTTTTTTGGGCGTTAATTCCCGGGCGTTAATTCATGTCGCCTACTTTGGGCTCTTAAATTTGCTATAATTTTTCAATTGAATAAAATTCAATAATTTCAATGAACATCATGTGAAGTGATACCATCGAAAAGTGAAATTATATCTTACAGAGAATTTCGATGTTGATCACTTCAGCCAATCTGAGAGCTGTCTTATCCAGCCGAATAAGGTGAGTTTGGGCTCGTTTGAAAGATTATGGCTCTAGCAACAGATTGTAATCAATTTCTTGAAACAATGATTCGGTTAGCACAGTTTCTGATAGCAAAATATTTCACGGGTGTAATAGAACATCGACACTTTCGTCATTTTTTCAGTCGACTAATACCGAACAAATGCGTAAATGAATAGAAATGAAAACATTCAGAGACCCATAGTCTTTCATGTCTGAGATCCTCCTTCCTAACAGCCATCCAGTTTTGTTGGAAAAAAGTACAAAATTCAGAACTAAAAAAAAGTAAAATTAACAAAACGATTTTTAATTTGATACGGCAAAACATTTCTGGGGTTTTGATTGGCCCCTTTTGTCAAGTGTGGCAGCGCTCATGAAAAATATGAGCAGCGCTCGCGCTCCCGCTCATACCCTCTAAAAATAAGCGGCGCTCGCGCTCGCGCTCCGAGCGCCGCTCATGAGCGGCGCTCCTCGGCGCTCATATTTAGCGCTCACTGACTAAATTGCAAAAAAGTCAATGATTCAAATGTTCACTAGTGATGTTTTTAGACACGTACGAAGTACAAACGGGTATTATACGTTTGTAGCATAACAGATGATGATTTGCGTGCGTGCCTGAAGTAGTCTTAACCGCAGGGCCCCCATGAGCGAGGGATTGTGATTACGCTCAATCAGCGCGAGCACTAAAAGTATGTAGTGCTCTCCCCAGTTATGATCGGTGTGTAAATCATCTTTCGGGTCCTGTGTAGGGATCGGCACCTATCTAAATACCTACTGATTCTACTTCACCTAGTTGTCTGGGAGGAATAAGGGTCAGTGACCCCAGTACGATACCTCCACAGTACACATACTCAAAAACCAACAGCACCCGCGACAGCGCTATAGGCACCTCAATCAGTGTTGGGGTCAGGTGTCAATGTTGTTGACACCTGAAGGCATCCTCAGGATTTTGTGGAAATCGGTTGAGTGGTTCGGTGTTAAGAGTCCAAATTGATGAAATAGATGATTATTATTCACGAATATTGTATGAAGTATGAGGTAGAGGTATGCTTGGAAAGTTTTAGAGGCAGTTCAGAGGAACCTTTTTCCCCATTGGAACATGGGACCTGCAGCTCGTATTACGGCGGCTAGTCCGACGTGAGGAAGGTCGAGGACAAAAATTTTTATGATATATTGTAGAATACGTTGACGAGAACGTACTTTGACGTTCGTACTTCGTGAGGGTTTTTGCCACTAATTTAGATCTAGGTCAAGACCCTTCTTTAAAACCAATCTTTCCTACTTCTACACTCTAAGAAATGTTCTGGGGGCGTATCCAAAAAAGCAAAAATGTGAAAATGAAAGACAACCTTAGTGAACACAAAATCTGAGAAAGTAGTGCCACATAAACTTGCAGTTGGATTCGCAAATTACTCAACCACTCAGCCGATGAAATGTTCTTACGAAATCGAGAAAATCCACTCCTCATCATTGCAGGAAAAATTGATACAAACAAAAGGTCAGTCCAGACAGGTAAAAAATAAAAAAATCTAAGAAAATATTATTATAATATATTAAATGAGCGCGTGAGCGCTAAAAATGAGCGGCACTCGCGCTCCCGCCCTTGATTTTGAAAAATGAGCGGCGCTCGCGCTCGCGCTACGAGCGCCGCTCGGAGCGGCGCTGACGATGAGCGGCGCTCATGCCAGCCTTGCCTTTTGTAGTGGCTAGGCTACAGATATTTTGTACACTCTTACTTTCCCAGAACATTCTTGCCGCAGAGAGTTTTACACCCTTGAAAGTCGAGCACATTTTGGGCTCTAGCTCCTTCACAAAAATCGGTAACTGGTCGATGTCTCGGCCCAAATCTTACCACTATTATGGCCGTTACTCATAACCAAGTACAAAGCAATCGGTCACGTATTTAGTTGTTGACAAAAAACTGTTTTTCGACCCCTGTGTATGCCATGTACTCCAAGACCTCTAAGTCCGACAATATCGATTTTAACAAAAATCGGAAAAATACGTATTTCTCGACTTGAAACCACGATTCTAGACAAGAATCACTTGTTCTGATCCGAAATACGTGTAAATCAATTGGTCGAAGTTTTAGCGATATCGCTCTTGACGAATCATTTATTTCATTCATTTCAACTTCCCTGCTCTGTTGCGGAAGAATCAGGTGTATGTCGTTAGCACCCCCACCATTTTGAGCTGATGTTTGGAAGGGCCTATTTTATGCGCTATGTTATGTGTATTATTCCATCAACTTTTTCCAAATTATGAATAGTGAGCTTTGTTGAAAATTTTGTTATCAGTCTATGATTGTGTTCTAATCCTGTGTCCTCGAACATATCTTTGTACGGATTTTCACTTCGACTACTCTTATTCGAGTGCAACTGCCTTTTCTTGCTGGTACAAGATCATATTGTCATATTGGTTGAATACAGATAGTTGAAGAGTGACGCGACCAAACACCATCGACGACCAAACGCCATCGACGACCAAACACAATCGACGACCAAACACAATCGACGACTAAAACACCATCGACCACCAAACACCATCGACGACCAAACACGCCATCGACCTCTGCTCTCTATTGACCACTGCGGACCATCGACCATTGCGCGTCTTTGACCAAATACCATCGTCGATCAAAAACCACCACTTCGAACCAAACCATTGAATTTGTATGAAACAACATTGTCGCTTGGCTTCACCGCCATGTTCATACCAAAGTCCCCTTCTAAAAACCAATTTCATCTCTAGCCAGCTCTTTCACCATACCAGAGCTTCAATCGATTGTAGGGAATGTTATTGAAACCCCTTCTAGCAAACTAGCGCTACAAATTGATCAGCCTGGGCCATAACCTGTTGGCGGGCTGAAGTACTCGTTCCCATTCACTGATGGCCAGAGCCCTAACTACCAATCAAGTGAACCGATTTCCAAAATCTTTTTTTCGTGAAACTCATGATAAATAGCTTTCATTTGGTACTTTATTCATTATCATACGTGCAATGGTTACGAAGATTAACTCAAACAAGTTTCACGGCCCTATGTCTATGTATCATTGCAAAAAGGCCACGTACACCTATTGTCGTGACATTAAAATACGGGGACATTAAGATACGGGGCAATAGAATCCACGGCTTTGGAAAACTTCATGATCGTCTCTTTTACCATAGAAAAGGATCAAGACCCAGAGCCGCTATCCATATCTCACCAAACGTAAGTGCAATGGTTTTGAACCAGTTAACCGACGACGACCTTGTGACGGTTAGAATATGTCGTAGTCAGGAAGAATGAGGCGACTTCTTGGTAGCTTCCGCCTACTTACCTTACGACTCCCCTCTCCCACCGCCTGGTCTTACTCTGAACAACGTTTTGACTTTCTGCAACAAAGAGCAAATCCTGCTTTTGATTGGAATAGACTCAAACTCCCATCATAAAATCTGGGGTAGTTCAAACATAAATCGAGGAGGTGAAGATTTACTGCAATTTGTGATATCTAGTGACTTATTAGTCACCAACAGAGGTAACAAACCAACTTTCGTAAATGCGGTTAGGAAAGAGTGCATCGACGTCACTCTGGCTTCCAGCGGTATGATGGCTAACTCCATTCGGTCGTGGAGAGCGACCGATGAGGAAACCTTCTCGGACCATCGTTTAATAAAGTTCAGCATGGAAGGATGCCAACCGCAAAGGAAGCCCTTCCGCAATCCGAGGAAAACGGACTGGAATCTGTACAGGCAAATTCTAGTTGCGAACTTAAAGGACGTAAAGTGCATTGACAAATATTTGACAGTGGAAAGTCTAAAAGAAGCCACTAGAAGATGTACAATGGCGATTGTCAATGCCTACGAAGCGGCGTGTCCTCTAGTTAAACCGAGGCCTCTTTACAAGAAGTCTTTGTGGAATGATGAGCTATAGAGTAAGAAGAAGGAGCTGCGTAAAGCGTGGAATAGGGCGGGTAAATCGAATGAGAGGCAAGAGGCTAAAGAGGCAAGAGGAGAAAAATATAGGGAACTTCTTAAAGATTACAAGCAAGCGCAAGAGGATCTGAAGGAAAAAAGCAAACGGAAATTTTTCGAAGAGGCTAATTCCATCCCCTCTTACGCACGTATTCTGCTGAAAACAGTGGAAAGACTCCTGGATACGTATATCAGAAGCGAAGTGCTGAGGAAGTATCCATTGCATGCAAATCAGCATGCCTATCAGATAGGAAAATCGACAGACAGAGCTCTACACAAAATGATCCACAAGATTGAAACTATGCTCAGTAACGGTATAGTCGCGCTCGGTTGCTTTACGGATGTAGAAGGAGCCTTTGACAACACCGACTTTGAAGTCATCACTAAAGCCGCGAAGGATAGAGAAGTTGATGACTTGGCAGTCAGGTGGATAGTCAACATGCTGAGTGGCAGAATCGTCGAAGCAACAGTCTGTGGGACAACCATTAAATTGGGAGTCGAAAGGGGATGTCCACAAGGTGGTATTTTATCCCCCATTCTCTGGTGTATGGTCGTAGATTCCCTATTGGTTAAACTCAACGACCTTGGATTCTTTACTCAAGGCTACTCTGACGATGTATCTACCCTAATCTGCGGTGACTTTGAAGACACCATCGGTGACTTGATGAGATCTGCAATTAGGATGGTGGAAAAATGGTGCATCGAGAACAAATTGAGAGTCAATCCGAATAAAACCAAGATCGTACTTTTCGGTAGAAGAAAGGACAATTCTCAAGCACTAGGCAAATTCGAAGTGTTCGGAGTTACGGTCGACCTGAAACCCCTAGTTAAGTACCTAGGTGTGTTGTTCGACCACAAACTTACGTGGATACCGCACTTAGAAGAAAAGGTTAACAAAGGTATCGGAATCTTCTGGTTATGTAGAAACGCTTTCGGCAACAGTTGGGGCCTATCTCCGAAAGCCATATGATGGATATTTACGGCAGTGGTCAGACCCATTCTGTGTCACGGAGGCCTAGAGTAGAACGGTATACTGCAAAAAAGCGATTAGATTATCTTCAGAGGTTAGCTTGCTTGTGCATAACCGGAGCAAGGGATTCGACCGCCTCATTGGCGCTGGAAACCTTACTTTCGATTCCACCCTTGGACGTTTTTATAAAATCGGTAGCGTACAATGCCTCCGCTAACGTTAGATGTAACGGTTGGTGGATATCGAAAAACGAAGTAGGACACTCCTTAATCGTTAATCTGATCGACGATGAAAGGCTGTTTATACCAATATCCAATCCAATATCCAGTCGGGAACATATTGTCAGGGAATGGCTGCAAACGGAACACCTAATCAGATGGAATGATTACGACGGAGCAAAAGACGCCAAGATTTTCTGTAAAAGACCATCAACTGATGTCAGGGATGCACTCCTAAAACTGGGTAGACATCTACGACATAAACCATAAGGATAATCCCATGTGTGCTTGTGGTTGGGGCGAGGAAACGGGGCGTCACGTAATTAGTGTCTGCCCGAGATATAGGACGATCAGAAAAACTATTCTAGGGAAACCGGAACTGAGTGAGTTCGACCTAGATTTAAGCTCATTGGCTATAACCGATCTGGCTAATTTTCTAACGAAAACCAGGAGGTTCACATGAGTTTTCGATTCCTATTACCTCCCATGTATTATGTATTATGTATTACAATTAACGAAATCATAGTCATATTAAGTAACTAACTCCTTTGTATTTGCATTTACTTATTATTGTTAAAAACCAAAATGTTTCTTTTAAAATAAACAAAGGACATGGGGTAGTACAAAGGATCACTGATCCGGGTGCTAGTCCTATCGAATGGTCGGCAACCTCAAAACCTTCATCTAATCTAAAAAAAATCATACGTGATTAACTCAAACAAGTTTCACGGCCCTATGTCTAACGCTTCTGGCCATATCTCCTAGAGTTTTTGACTAAAATTGCTCATCTTCGAACTTAGCTCCTATTTTTTGTTTATCTTTCAGGAAAAAAAATTATCAAAATCGGATGTGTTTGTGGGTTACAATCTCCTAGACCTATGTAACAACTTTGCCCAATACAGGTCGATCTTCAAAATTGCAGTAAAGATATAAGCCCATCGTACTTCGTACGGGACTAAAAATCCCATGTGCAAACACTTTTGGGTAAAAGTTGGTTCAAGCCCATCATGCAAATCGATGCGGATTTCTATAAAATTTCGTGGGATCATGGGGTTCGTTGCGGCGGAAATTTTGGTACCATGTGACGGTGACGGTCACAAGACGCGAAGAACGTTGAAAAAACTGTCATTTCTGACTAGTTTAGGTCGACCAGTTTTTTATCTCAAATATTGCACCAATATCATGAAATGACGTCATTTCATTCTCTGACTTCACATCATCTTTTTGGTTTCATGAAATTCGAACCATTTCAATGATTTTTACTCGAAAACCATAATTTGCTTCATTTAGGAAGTGTCTGCCTTTCTTTTCTATTTAACTCTTACATTCATCTGGGTTGCAATTCACAAATATCTGAGAGACGCTTCGAACACTTCCAAAATGCAGTAAATTATGGATTTGGACCCATGAAATTTCAGCGAATTCCACATCGGTTTGGTGGAGATGTTGACGGAAAACTGTTTTCGGACTTCCAAAAATGTTTTCCCTAATGAGTCTAGCTCCAAGACGATGCCATCAGAAAAACATATCTTGGGCGAATCAGGCTTAGATATCGCTTTGAACGACTCGTTTGGATGTTAGTTCAATGTTTTTCAAATGGCTTGACTTCAGATAACCGACAAATTGTTCAAAACGTGTCGATTTACATAAAATTTCATTTCGCGACAACTATTGAGTTTTGGTGAATTTTTCGAATTTCCATGAATTTTTACGAATTCGGTGAATTTTTGCGAATTCGGTGAATTTTTGCGAATTCGGTTTTTAATGAATTTGGTGAATTAATTCAACTAAATGGGCCCTGGGTCGGACCGAAAATGCAAGAGCAGATTCAGGTCAAAGTTGGGTTCGTCCTGACCTCAATACATCAGGTCGACCCAGACCCATTCCGATCCTTACTTGCAACCAACCAGATGTTGGGGGTCGGAAATGGTGAAGATGAACCCACTGCCAGAGCGTGTGCTCAGAGTGACAAAACAACGAGGGGGATGCGAGAGCTACACAATTCCACAAGCAAACCTTCGCCCTTGTAAAAAAACTTATTTTTAATTAAAGACTTGAATGCCAATCCGAAACGTAATCGCATAAAAGGAAACACAATTGCAACATGAAACACAGTTCAACTGCCCTTTCATCAAAGAGCTACAAAAATTGCTCAATAAATTAGTCAGGCTATCTACTGTTTCGAGTATAAACATTGCTCGATTAGTTACCTGCCATTTCTCATGAATTATCTGCACTGGTCAACTTACCAATACTGTATTCATACAAACCGGATTGCTTTACTCATATGTCCCGGTATCAGATATTAGGTGTGTGATCCAGCACTGCTGGCAATGGTGAGTTGAACCGACCGTCCGTTCTAGCGGACTGGAGCCAAGGATATTTCACACGAGTGCCAATTAAAGCTTATAGCAGGTCCTCCGGGGGGCTATTATCTCCGGGGATATTTTGTCTTAGAGCCTGCCCAACCACAAGTCGAGGGATGGTGGTTGTTGTTTTAGTTTAAAGTTTCTCCACATTACAAGTGCGTCCCAGCGCTGTTAATGGAAGACTCTCACCGTCGCTCGACTTGAGGTTGGTCTAACTACTTGTAATATTTTATTATTTAAAGAGTGAATTACCTGGAGCTGTATGTGACGTCGTTGTGAATGTTTGCCTGATTCTCTTTCGGCAAATGGCCAACACGTTTTCATTTTAGAATCAGGAACATGATGCCCCGTATTTTGTAATTAAGTTGTTTTTTGTTTGATGACCGAAACACTCCAACCAGCACAATGTTTATAAAAATGACGACAACCTTTGGGGGTTGTGTTTCGCTTACACCATTCATTATTCAAACTCAACTTCGTACATTCATAGGAAATAATAAGGGACTACGAAAAGTTATTCTAAAAATTGATATGAAAAACGCGTTAATTGTATTGAAGGTGATTCAATGTTGAAAGCCGTTAAGGAACAGATGCCAGAACTTTTCGCAATGATCTGGCAGCCCTACCGGAATCCGTCTAAATTATTTTATGGAGATTATACAATTTCATCACAACGCGGTGCCCAACAAGGAGATCCTGCCGGTCCATTAATATTTAGTCTGGTTATCCACCATTGTCTCGTTTCTAAGAAGTGCATTTAATTGTTTTTATCTCGATGACGGTACATTGGGCGACGATCCTGCAGTAGTGCTGAATGATTTCATTGAACTGATCGAAAGAAGTAGGAAAATTGGGCTTGAGGTGAATCCCGAGAAATGCGAGCTTTATTTCATCGATGGAATGGACCATATTGTCCTTGAGAAATTTAACGAAATCGCACCAGGAATTAAAGTAATAAGGAATGACAACTTTTATTTATTAGGTTCACCAATAACTATGGAAAGTGTACGTCCATCGGCAATGAAAAAATTAGAATTTTTGAAAAATGTTTACTCAAAGATCACGACACTCAACATTCATGTTGCATATTTCTTGCTCAGGAGTTGTCTTTCGATGCCTAAATTAACTTATTTTCTGCGAACATCTCCCTTATGATTATTCTAAGATATAGTGGCAGAAATGGACGATAATTTGAAAACTTGTATTGAATCATTAATGAACTTCAAATTTAATTACGTCGAGTGGATTCAATGTTCTCTTCCAATATCGAAAGGAGGTTTAGGTTTGAGAAGCATCAAGGATTTGTGTCTACCAGCACTTTTGGCTTCAGCATTCAGCGTTTCCGGAATCGTCAAATCAATCCTAAATATACACAGTGATGATTCCGGTATCAGCTTCGTGAAGGACGCTACAATCGCTTGGACACATCTCATCGATTCGTCCCCAGAACCAGAACACATGCATATTAAAAAAAAATGGGACATACTGAATACGAGTCGTGTATGCGCGAATCTTTTAAAAATTTTCAAAAATGAACACAAAGCCAGATTTCTAGCTCTACAAAGGGAGGAATCCAACCAATGGCTACATGCATACCCTTCTTCACACTTGGGAACGTTCTTGGATAATGCCACATTCAAAATTTCAACAGCTTTACGTCTCGGTCTAGCAACTATACAACCTCATAGATGTAAATGCGGCGAGAATACAGATCGATATGGACATCAAGCATTACGTTGCCTTAAAAGCGCAGGTAGACTTCCCATACATCGCGAATTGAACAACATTATTTATCGAGCACTGATTTCGTTGAATATACCGTCATCTTAGAACCGCCAGGTGTCTGTCGTACAGACGGCAAAAAAGCAATAATGCCGTGGTACAAAAGGAAATCTGGGATTCCACTTGTACTGATACGTTCTGTCCATCAAACATCGCATTAACATCAAAGAAAGCAGCTTCGGCGGCAGAAAAAGCAGTTGTCTTAAAAAACATAAAATACAAGGATATGATAAGAAACTACCATTTTGTATTTTTTGCAACAGAAACAATGGGACCATGGTGTAAAGAAGGGCAAGATTTAATCGATAAAATCGGATCAATGCTAATTAAGATGTCTGGAGAACGTAAGAGTAAAAAATATTTAAAAGAAAGAATTTCTCTAGCAATCCAACGCGGCAATGCGACAAGTATACTAAACACATTGCCAGAGACATTTGGGTTAGATGAACTGTTCCACGTATTATTGTACCCGTACGAAGTACAAGAGGTCCTATACGTTTACTACAAACAATTTTATTGTAACATGGGGTAGATCGAGGTGGGAGTGGGGGGATGCATCTATTATCGTCTAAATATGACGAATCAGCAATAAAAAAAATGTCCGTCTGCCCGTCTGTCTGTCCGTCCGTCTCCACTTTTTTTTTTCCAAACGGCTCAACCGATCAGCGTAAACTTTTTTTTCCCTGAAAGGTACATGCCTCCCATGATTCAAGTTCGAAGATGAGCAAAATCGATGAAGAGGTTCTGGAGATATGGTCGATGAAGTGACCAAAAACATGGTTTTTCGAAGGTCGGTGAAGCTTTTTCGCAAATATCTCAGCAAGTATAGCACGGACATTCCTCATTTTGGAGTCAAATGTCAAATTTTTGTGGGAATCGGTACAGGGGTCTGGGCACTGGGACCAATGGAATGAACGAAATTGAGATTCTTGGCCATGTACGAAAACAGTTTTTCGTTCGTCTATATTTCCTTAACTATGCAATATGGAGATTGGAGATTTACTGTCAAAGGCAAAGTTGTAGAGAATTAAATTTAAGCGAACACGTGTTTCAGGGTTTTGGGGAAATATGGCCCAATCCTGGTATATGGCCACTTCCATAATTGGGCAGGATGACCCAGATCTCCAGAACTATGAGAGTTAGAAAGTTGGTTCCAAAGGCGAAGTTATAGAGAATTAAATTTAAGCGAACACGTTTTTCTGGGCTTTAGGGAAAAACGACTTAGTCCTTGGATATAAGCTTTTCTAGATTTGAATGGTCTGAGACGTACTTCGGTAGGGCCTTTGACATTACCTTGGGTAATTTCTATGGATCTTTGAAATTCTTACAGTTATAATAGAACAGAAAACGTTGGATTGTTTGCTTATTTGTATATTTAGGTACGTTTGAGTCACTTTGCCACATCTATTCTGTTTGTCACATCTATTCTGATACGTACGGGTCTTTGTTTATGTTTTTATTTTAAATTTTTCAAAGAGCAAAAAAGGTCATTGACAACAGTCACTTTCGTTTTCTTCAAAAACTTTAACTTTGGCCTGCGCATCAAGCCGATTTGGACCTACGGTCTCGTAGGCCCGATAACAGTCAACTGTCACCAATGAGGGAGATGAACCCACTGCCTGAGCGCTCGCTCAAGGTCAACGAAAAACCATGGATAAAACAAAATGTTTGGGGCGTTGACTAGACATTTTCACAATTAAATGCACGTATCCGTTCAACATACTCTCGAGTCGCTTGAATTAGTAATTACAATGAATTCACCGATATTATTTCATTTTTAAAATAAATTTTACGGAGCAAAATATTTTCGCGACCACCCACTCGCCTACTACTAACTTTAAATCCTTGGACAAATCAAATAATTCGAAATTCTCAAAATAGTTCCTGCAATAAATAAATATTATGGTCATGTTCGAATATCGTACGGGTCTGCGTAGCTTACATCCTTTTTTTAATAATCCATCAAAACCACGTATGTTCTGGAAGGTCGCCGATCTCATCTGTTTCTATGAACTGCATTTTTGCCGATTTTCTGGCTTTACCAACTTATCCTTATGTAATACAAAAATAAATGGTTTTACGGAGAGAATAACACATTATTGGGGAGCTTTCGATTATACACAAACGTATGAGACAACGTTTGGCTTGTATACCAAAGGAAAACGAATTATACGAGTTTATGATTCCCGTACACAATACGAGTTTACGATTCCCGTATACATTGATAATAAAGAACAAAATAGAAACGAAAAAGAGAAGTTGAAATTTCTATGAGGCGGTACTTTACACATTACGTTATACGTATCTATCGTTCGACAATGGTGAAGATTTTATGCTTGTATATGAGGCGTAGCCGCTCGATGGAACATCAAAAAATTTCCCCTATTAACAGTTAATGGCGAATGAGCCGAGCTGTATGGTTCGTACGATTTTTACATGTTTATTTGCCCTTTTTTGGGGACTGTTTCTATGTGCCCCTTTTGTATTGCGTATATTAATTTCGATGAACAGAAAGCGATCATACGTGATAGTGAATACAAATTGTTTGCCGAAAAATAACGGAATAATTCAAATAAATGTGCATTCAATGTTAATTGTATCAAACGATGATGGATAAATGTGGATCAATTACACTCGTGTAACACGTCAATCAAATGTGCGATTAATTGCTTTCTGATTGATTTCCACTATAACGAACGCTGTGGTTACGCTTATGTTAATGTAAATGATCGAAAATTTATTTTATTGAGTGCCAATTGTTTATTAAAAGCTCATTACGGAGTGGTTGGAGTTATAGTTTAAATACGGAATTACGGAATAATTTGATGTTATAATTATTGCAATAAACGAGGTGTCGAATAATGTAAACATATCTCTGACTATGAAATTTGTGTAAATCGGTACAAATTGGTGGTTAAAATATCGGCTTTTGAATACCTCAGCTGTAACGAACAATCCGAGCAATGATTGAGCAACAGCAATTAAGTTTTCCATTCAGTAAGTAAAATGAGTTTCAACTCTGTTTATGACGACGGACGCCATCTTTTCAATTTTTCAATTCTTTAATATTCAAACAACCGACGGCACAGATAATTCAATAATTAATTTTCCGTTTTACGCATTGAATTGACTTAGTTGCACGTCAGTCTACTCTTAACATTGTCCCGATTAAATAACGAACTATTTAATTTTTTGCGTTGGTCTGAGCACAAATTTGACAATATTTTCCTTGTTGTTAATGCAAAAAAATTCATGAAATTAACATTTCACACCCGCACGATTTTAACTTTGGATAATTCTTTTGTTTTCAAAACAAAAGAAGCATCCAAAGTTAAAATCGTGCGAGTGTACTCCATTTTGTATAAAGAAAGTTTACTTTCGTTAAAGTCTGATACAAGGAAAATGTAGAAAATGTACTTTAGGAAAATCATGTGCCTACTTCAGCCACGTGAATATTTTGTGTGTTAAAACCATTCTCTTGTGTTATTTCGTTGGATCCTTCTGTTAATTTTCCAAATCTGATTATTATTAATAGTCGAAACTATCGTAACCGTTGGTGCACATACCGCGGTCGTAGCTAGGAAATCTAACCGGTTTTTTGAGCCAAAAATCGGTTTTCCGAATTTGGTTTTTGGCCAAATGTCCTTCTGCGTTTCAATGGCCAAACTTTACTCCATCTGAATTTGGGAAAATTGTCATCAGTATGGCCATCTCAAGTTTAAGACCTAATTTTTGAACATATTTTTTTCTTGCGAAATGAAAAACTCCAAACTTGATGCTTGAAGCACTGACTTTTCTAGTGTAGAAATTTTATCAGTGAACAGTTGACTGAAGACGAATATCGTCTAAAATAAATAATTTGTTTGCCTATGCCCTCCGAAAAGTCAGCATGACATGTGTGTGTATCCCCTACGGAAAGCTTACTTTTCACTTAGGATATTTTGGGATTTTTTTGACAGGTGAAATTGAGAGAGAAAAATCGTTTTTCTTAACTAGTAAGGGAAAGTGTTTTCCGTGCCTGGTGAAGGAAAATGTGTTTCTTACCTAGTAAGGGAAAATACGGATCGATTAAAATTAGTATGAAACTGTATTCATGAGCAGCAAACAAAATTTTAAGATACAATTCAACAGTAATAACGAGAGAGGTATCGATCCTGTGTATCGATCAAGTTGCGGCAATTTCAAAATTCAGCAATGCGTGCATTTTCCATTTTGAAAATTTAGGAAAAATTGGCTGCTGATTGCACTTGGTGGCCGCAAGTTCTCGTACTTCTTCACAATACCAAGACCAAGTAACGGTTCACTTATTGCAAAAGAATTTGGCCGTAAGGTTTTAGTGTCTTTAACCGTTACATAATACGTATCTGGGTACCGCGCGATGTCAGTCAACAGAATAGTTGGGAACTCGTGGCTCCGGCACGCACCAAAAATAGCAAATATGCACACAACCTACGACACACATCCGATTTTGTTTATTTTTGACAACAAGAAATTAAAAGTGAGACTTTTTTAAATTTAAGTCCTTGGACTTAGCTAGGGCACTAGAGCTAGAAACCAATGTCTGCTAGGGCCCTTCGTGTTTTTTGTACATAACTCTAGTAAATCTTTTCCGATTTTCAGAATTTTTTATTTTGTTTGAAAGATCTGAGGATGCCTGACAATTTATGGAAGAAACTTTTTTTTTAATTGAGCTGCTGCACTCAGCTAGGGCCCCAAAACTGAATCTCTGTCCAACATGTTTTTTCTACATGAATCGGGTAAAACTTATTTTTTTCCCTGAAAGATAATCAGACAATCGATTACGGGATTGAATTTGGGCAAAATCAGTTGAAAACTTTCGAAGTTACGGTCGAAAAAGTGGTAAAAAACGTGGTTTTTAGAAGGCTGGTGGAACATTTTCGCTTATATCACTGCGAAATTAGAACGGAAATCGCTCTTCAAGGTTTTGAAGGAAAGACATCAAAAAATCACGAAAAGTAAACTAGTGAAAATCTGTCGGGTGATTAGTGGTGGTGTTAGTGTCGGTTCTAAACTCTAGGCTTATTTTAAGGGCTTGGAGAGATTTTTTGCGCCCGCGCTTCGGACGGGTTTTTCAATATTGCCCTTTCGGCAATTTCCAATCCAATTTAATGAGGACGTAATTGCACATACTTTAGAGTTAAGGCAATATTTACTTAGATACGTTCGAGCATTTTCGTAACATATATTCTGTTTGCCACATCTATTCTGTACGGGTCCCTTGTATATGTTTAATTATAAACTATAATTATAAAAATTTTTGTAACTGTAAAGTTATCACAGAAAATAACAGTGCAAGTCGAATTTTCAGTTATTGTTTTGCTTAGCACCAAATGAAAATACAATGTTTGCGGTATTTCTCACTTCTACTTATACTTTCATTCTGTTGGTCATATCAATCATTGTCAAGACGACTAGAAAATATACTGAAAATTTAAATAAATGTGGGAATGTTTCCTTAGGGGATACTTACACATGTCATGCTGACTTTCAGGAGGGGATAGGCAAAAAAATAGCTTACGTTAGATGCGTTGAAAAGCAATCAATTTTGTGTACTCGCGAAATCACTCGTGTGTTTTTAAGCCTTCAGCTCGGATATGAAAGTTCTACACTTGTCAAGATAACAGTTTTTTCAAAGCTTGTTGCTTGAAAACACACTCGAGAGTTCGGCTCGTATCTCAAAATTGATCCCTCATGAAATGAATGCTTTTCGCCGCATCTAACATAATATACTGTATTCGCTGTTCTATTTGAAAAGATGTCAATACATGTATATTTCCCCCAATGCAATGCGATCTATTGCATGTAGCAGAACCTATTTTTGAGAAAATTTGTGAAAATTTGAGAAAATTTGTGAAACTTTCTGAAAATTTATAACAATTATGAAGCATAATTGATGTTTTTTATTCAAAAAATTGTTCAAACGACCTATTTTTGTTGTTTTAGGGCATCCTAAGGCCCGAATTTTCAGCCACCCGTTCATGCTTGGTTTCTTGTTGTTTTTTTCTTCTGCACGAACTCTAATATGGTTCAGAATACACTTGGCATGTAGAGTTCTTTCGATATTTGTGTCCACATGTAATAGCATTGTGTCCACATGTAATCATGGCCTATTTTTGGAAAATCGAATTTCCAAAAAATAATTTGGAAAATTTAGAATATATTTGGAAAATTTGGAAATACGATTTTCCAAAAAAAGACCCTGCATGTAATAGCATTGTGTCCTATTCGCAAAACTCATTACATACTACTAATGTCATTATCACCGTTTTAGTACCAACATTATAGTCGAAACGGTTGAAACTGTCGAATGTTCGAATGGTGTGTGCAGGTGTTCGAAAATATGACAGTCAACATGTGTACTTTCGTTTTGATCTATTCTTCAAACAAATTCGAGAAAAAATTAAATTTTAATTGTGTTTTTGTGGTTTTTCGTTTGATGGTGTTGGTGGTGGTGGGTACATTATGGGGGTTCAAAAAATAGAAGTGTCGGCAAAGTTAGGGGACCTAGCTGAAAACAGACCTCTATGGTATCTGGGGGTTGCTAATTGACGAAATTGAAAAACCACGAAAATCGGTGAAAATGTAGACTTTAGAAAAATTGATTATAACTAACAGATGATAAATATTTTTGTTAAGGTAAAATCGTTGATTCCTCTTCAGAATACTCCAAATAAAAGGATTCAGAGGTTTATTGGTGCATCTGAACGTTTGGAGTGCACTGAGAGTCAGTCAATGTGGCAAATTGAAGGGACCAGTCTAGGAGTCCTACCATCACTTTTTCATGTTTTAAATACAAAACCCAAACGCTTTTTAGGTCAATTTCGACTCAGAAGCTATGTTTTAGTCTTTTACAGCGAATCGAGCAACTCGCTTCGGAAACGGTTTTTGACGCGGGTAATTGCATCCTCGCCTTCGGCTCGGATATGCAAACTCTACCCTTGTATCACCGAGTGTTGAATGGAGTTGGAGTTTTTATTCACGTCTTTCGTGTATATTTGTTCCAAGTTTGTTGTAAGTAACATGAGCGACGATATTCTTGATAGTCCAGCTTTTCTGTGCACATATTTTTAAACCAAGCGACAAAAATGAAGATTTAAACAAAATATTTCAACTCAAAGTCTTCTTCAATTTCGGTATTACCGTAAATCGGTTTTCGAAAACAGACGGTAAATGGATTCCCTAGTCGTAGCCTGTTTAAAATTTCTGTATTAACTAGCGTTTTAGGAATGAAAACTACCTCTCCGCTAACTACTAGATTCATCCTTAATATTAGTAGATTAATGCTTCATTGGAGTATAATAGCAGACGTGCTTGTTCGTACGCGTCTGCTCTATACTACAATGCAGCATTGCTTGACTTTATCGCAACGGTGGAACATCGTGATATAGTTTTACTTGGATTACAAGGGATAAAATCAAGAAAATTCAACCCCGTGCGAGAATTGCTGTCCGCGCCGATGGCAATCGTATAGGTTGATTTTTTATACGTCATCCAATGTAATTCACATAATTTTTCATTATGAAAACAACTAAAATTGTAATTTCCCGAAGTCAAAACATAAAAACAAAAATAAGCGATCAAAGTACACTAATTATTGACTTTAGCATCGTGTACGTCGACTTTCGCATATATAATATATAATAATAATAATCCGCCGTTACAACCCGTCCGGGTCAGAGGTCAGATCATTTTATTTATTAGTTACACAATTTTTTGTGAGTTTTTCCTCAAATTGATTCTCTTAGAGATCCTTTCGTTATCGACGTTTTTACTGTGTCAGTGGTAAATTGCACACATGCACACAAACCAAGTGCCATCTATGATGTACTAGGGGGAAACTAGTAGGGCTTAGAATGCCGGTTTTACCGGCAGGCATTTTTTGGACCACATGCTTAACGTGAATTCCGAACCACGCCTAACAGTACCTAGCATTTTACCATTCAGATATCTTCTAGTGCTAATTACATCTCCGTCTACAGTTAGACTCAGATATTTGTACACAGAATTCATCAAATATGGGTGACGTCATATTTGTCATTCTTCTATGTACGATTCGTTGCGGCACCAAATTCACAACTACCCAAATTATGAAGCCTGGGTGTGCCTAGGAACGTTACCTTCATGCTATACATTGAAGAAAAATCCTATAAAAAATTTGTCCCCGCCAGGATTGACCCCGGTAGAAAGGCAGTACCAACGTAACCACTGAGCCGACCCGTTCCTAATCTTATATCATTTCAAAATTTCGAGAATTTTCAAGAAATTATTGCTCACTTTTCACTTATGAGATAAAGAGTTTTGAAATAGTAGAATTAGTAGATTACAGGTGGGGGGGGGGGGGGAGGATTGCGGAAGTAAGTTATTACATGAGGGATCAATATTGTGAAATGAGCCAGAATCAAGAGGGTGTTTTTAAGTAAAACTCTTTTTTGACTAGTGTAGAGTTTGTATTCCGTGCCGAAGGCGAGGTGTTGAGGGTATAGAACTGCCGAGTCAAAAAAAAAACAGTTTTTAAAGGAAGTTGCTTAAAAATACACGAATGGATGACTTACTAAGCAGCCCCCACTGTATACTGTGTATACTTGTGTGCAAATAAAATTATGTCTCGATGTTTGTAAGTGTTCGACTATAGCGATAATAGTAGAATATGCACCTGCGGGGAAATTTGTTTATCTTGGAGGGGGAGATTTTCATCCCGATCCGAAGGTGATCGATGTAATCCCCCGAGGAGATAAATAAATGTTATTCACCAAAGCAAAAAATCAACGAAACAAAGTTTGAAACCAACAACTAATGTATTATTTAACACCTTATGGAAGTAATGTTGTGAATAAAATGAAATAAAGATGTGTTGGAGTATGTAGGAGACGTCCAAACACTCGTGTACGTACACATCTGTTATGTACTCCAATGGTGCATTAATATTCTATTCTCATTCAAAGTAAGAAGATGCATTTTTACTATACATTTTTATATACCAATCAATTAGACGTAGTGTTCTAAATAGTTGAAATAAACCTTGTCAACATATCTACCATCTATCAAAATTCAAGCTCTGCGAAAACTCAGACCTTCTAAAAAAGTTTCTCATGTCGGAAAATCACTTAATTTGATGCATGTCATAAACAACTACCTCCATTTGTTGCCAGAGCTAACTTTTATAATTGTTAATTAGTTTAAATTGTTGAATGTTTTTGAGTAAAAGAGGAAAAATACGATAAATTATTTAATAATATCTTCTCTCTGATCTTTCAAATGAATACTTATTTCCATACATTTCTCCCAACAAATGTTTCTGACTTTCTAAAGGCTCTAAAAAAATTTTGGATTTCTTTGGGACATATTGAGGGCTCATCATCACCATAGTATTATACAAGTTTTATGCTTATTGCCTTGATTTCCGAGGCCAGTTCATTTTATTTACTAGTTCCGCAATTTTTTATTAGCTTTCGCTCATATGGATTCTTCTTAGAGATCCTTTGGTTACCGAGTTTTTTACTGTGTCAGTGGTAAATTCAGGGCTGGCCTGGCTCGAAAAGCAATGTCCCGAACCATCGGTGGCCGCTGGCAGCGTCATTTGGTTGGATAGGGTAGTTTTAGCAACGCCTTCTTCTTAGCAGTATGAGAAAGAAGTAAAACTTCTTCCAAAATTTTCGTGCGGTCCGACCGCGAGCGGTTTCCTGCACTATCGGCGAGTGCCTTCGGCACTCCCTTCCGCTGGCAGCGTCATTTGATTGGACAGGGTAGTATCAGCAACGCCTTCATTTTAGCAATAGTGGCTTTGATATTTCTACCAGGTTATAATTTCTGGGCGATAATTCCCCGGATGATAATTCCTTTTCGTCTGGGCGATGATTCCCTGGGTGATAATTCCCCGGGTGATATTTCCAATATTTTTTAGTCTGGGGGATAATTCCCTTGTGGAAAATACCCGTCACCCATTTTACTATAAGGATTTCATCTGGTCCTAATTATATCTCCGTCCAAAGTAGACTCAGATGTTTGTACACAGAACTCATCGAATATGGCTGACGTCATATTTGTCATTCTTCTATATACGATTCGTTGCGGCCCGAAATCCACAACTACCCATACTATTTGGATCTCTCCAATTGTTCTTCTAGGATTAATTTGTGTATACTCACAAACGTTGCCTAGAGGTTTCACGCTACGTGATGCACTGCGTGAAATAAGAGTCTCTTAAGAAGCTCCACCTACGATTTATCGAAATGCTTCAACCTTCGCGCATTGACTTACAATAAAATCTTTTGTAAACAATAGAAGAGTTGTCTACAAAAGATTTAACTCTTCCAAAGAGATGTCTTTCTCTCCCCATTCCCAAAATGATTAGTCTTTCTCTACTTTCTCAAAGTTCTTAAATTCCATAATCTACGCTAAACAGACTTAGAGTTGCGTTTTGCAAAGTTCTTAAGAAGATTGTTCTCTCGATAGGTGGGACATTGACCAAATCGACAAAACGAACAATTCCTTTGGAAATATCCAGAGCAGTGCTTTTTCTCTTACATTGTCAATTATGATGTCATAAAGAGTATATAGCCTCGGCACGTTTTGGGATACTTAAATGCAACGGGTAGACTCTTTGCATGAGAACATATGCGAACTCATACCGTTTGGAATCCCCCTCTACTTCGAATGGGATCTAATTGAAAATTTTCCCTAATTCCTCGTTCTTGTAAAAATGTAATTTTGAATCGAATTCGGGGAAAAGATGACTGATGACATGACATTACCACTAAGCTCTGTTTCAAAAAGAAGTGTCGGACAGTGCGTTAATTGTTAGAATTAAAAATTCTTTGGCTATTAAAAACGTCATCAAAATAATTCAATTATTTATTACGTTTGATTAAAAAGGATTAGAACTTGTGCCAAATTACCAAACCTGACAATAGACGGTAGGTGGTAGCGTTTTCAATCAAATTAAAATATAGAACACTATGCATTGTTCAAACGTCTAGATATCATTTAAGGGGGTGATCAATTTCAATTTTAGACTATCATCTAATCCCTGTCTGTTATTCACCCCGATAACTAATAACTTTCAAAGGAAAATAATAGGAAGCTGATATACTTTTCGGCTCTTTAATCCGATTATCATCTTATTATATCGATTTTAATACTTCCATGGGGTCTGGGGTAGATGTTGTTTTCGATACGATTATAGTAAACAGCAGCATATTGACTCCGTGCTCTTGTATTTATAAAATATGAAACCAAATATGGAACAAGAAAGAGCAAAAATATTTGTAACATGTGGAATTGAAGTGCTAAGCGTGACTAATTCAATGTCATAATATTTTGTGATGCTTTTGTAAACTTCTGTCACATATTGATGTAACAATCGGAACAATAGAGATTATTTTTGCTACTTTGATACTTCTGAGGTTCGAGAGTGAATAGCACACACAAACGATGTACGGATAACCATTGGTTTTGAATGGAAATTTAAATAAATTTTTCGCAATAATGGTTTCGACTCACGTACACTGTCTTTAAAACTCCAAAGAGATTGTGTTTTAATGTCTGAATAAAGTTTCATGAGATCAGAAAGATTAACTTTTAAATTTCTTGTAAATGGGTTTCTAAATTTGTTAAATGTTCATTTTATTTAAATGATGAATAGATTTATCGTATCGTATCGAGGTTTTGTAGATTTAAGAACAATAAATTAATGAAGCAGGACTTTCATAAGTTTTATTAAGCTTTTACTTAATTGCTAATGAAATTTCGATCAAGCGAGCGGGCCCATTTCTAGTAGTAGGCGAAGTCCACAGGAAAATAAAAGCATGAAAACTTTACGTTACATGACAACGTTCATAGCGAATTTTATGTCCTCGACCCGAAAGCCCAACCGACCGGAAAACGCTGGCAGCTCAGCCCGACCCGAACTGAACCCGATCCGAAATTGAAACCCGAAAGCCGACCGATCGAAACTTGTTCGAGTTCTGTTACCCGAAAAAAATCGGATCGAGTTCGTTTGAGTTAAACTCAAGGATGAAAAAAGGGAGAAAATACTAGGGTTGTATTCGCTAACCAATTTTTTTAGCGGTGCTAACGCTAACGCTAAACTTAAAAAATATTAGCGAAACTAACGCTAAACGCTAACAGAAAAATTATTAGCGCGCTAATAGCGGCCGCTAATCTTCGCTAATCAAGGAAACCCAAAGAATATGAAAAAAATCTTTGGTCATGAGATATTTTGACGATTCATTTTCATGAAAAATTCGATTTAGTATTTTCGGGGATCGAAACGAGTCAAAGTTCCTCCCAAGGTGACTCTGGCAACTCTGAGAAGGTTTTCTCAGCACAAGCTATTGTCCGTACACTCTGTTTGATATTTTGAGGGAACATGTCTAAACAACTATGGAATTAAGGAGGAAGCGGGGAATGAAAGCTTTTACATATTTTAGATTTACTGTATTTTGTATTTTTTAATCAATCAAGCTTGATGGAGTCAGTTGACCTCAATCAACTAGATCCGTTCCGCCTTTCCCATTAGTTGTCGAAAGCTTCAACGTTGTTAATTTGATAAGGATTAATTGAGTTTGATCTCTTTTCTCCATGGATTTGCATTGGATTTAGACTTGAAAATATCAACTCTATCCAAGTCATAAGTCATTAAGTGTTTTTAGTACAACCATGTGACATTAGCATGCAATGCTATGAAGAATCGTCCTTAAAACGAAGAAAATGAAATAAAATTTAGCGATTAGCGAATAGCGAAAATTGGTCTCGCTAATTGAGGTTTTAGCGAAACGCTAGTCGCTATTAGCGAGGATATTAGTTTTTAGCTTCGCTATTAGCGCCGCTATTAGCGATGCTAATACAACCCTGGAAAATACAGTGAAAAACCGACACAAATGGTTTCAATTGGTTTTTTCTCGCTTTTTTCAAAACAAAACATTAGCTCCGCGGACCCTTACGAATCCCGATGCAAGGGTTCTCGTTGCAAGTATTCCCGTTGTATTAAATTACTGATTATGCATATCTCGATTGGAAATTTGGCAATATTGAAAAACGCGTCCGAAGAACCGCAACTTTATTCAAGATCCCCCTTTTAGGATTCGTCTTATTTTTAGATCTATCGGCCATCCAAAAAAGTTAGAGAAAAAATTATTATTTTATCCTCTCTAAGTTCGTCCCACACCTGTAGCGACGGACGGGTTGGCACATTGGTTAGCGTACTGGCCTTCCACCAAAACGATCCCGTGTCAGAAAAATTCTACATGGAATTTTTCTATCAAGTGTAGCGCATTAATAACGTCCTAAAGTTCACTCAAGCTTCAAAAAAAAGTTGGGTAGTTGTGGTGTGCTTGGTGCCCATAACGACGTACACACTGAATGAATCGTATAACGTAACTCATGTACGATGAATCCGTGTACGAAATATCTAAGCCTACATTTAGACGAAATGATCATGCGCCTAACAATTCTTTGAGTAATTGAAAAAGACACTACATGCGCATTACTCTGAGACGTGGTTCGGAAGTCACGTTAAGCCGGTGGTCCAGACAACACTTGTTATTGGTATAAAAAGCTGTTAGTGGAGTCTCTAAAATACAAAATATAGTCTATAGTGCTAGTGTGGGAATCGATAAACTATTAACTTTAATAAAATCCCAGATTTTCGGTTAAAATCAAATAATTTATTAGTTCAATTAATTTGTGTAAGAAGTTTACATGTCGACGTATCAACCAAGAATGGTTGCATTTGTCAATTCTCATTCTGCTCTCTCCAATTCTATAAACTCTTTAACTTTACCTATTACGCCGGTACCCTGTACCTACACTAGTAACACAGGCACACTTCCCACCGAACTCAACAACTTTCTATTCGACACCAAATATCTTTCAGCTATCAAAAAAAGGTACAAAACAAATTTTTTGTAAGTAGCGGTAGCTACGTTATGGGAATGCTCGGGCTGTCTGTCTGTCTGTGCACACTTCATCGGTGATTTGTCATCGATGATTTTTCATCGATGACTTGTCATCGATGATCTGTCATCGATGATTTGTCATCGGTGTTTGTCATCGACGATTCGTCACATGTGATTTGTCATCGATTGTCATCGGTGATTTGTCGGCTAAATTTTACTTTACGTAAGTGTCACAAAAAATTTTTTCTTACATTCTACATTCTTACATTACATTCTAAGATGAGAACTGAGAAATTTGTCCCAGTACGAAATGTTTAGAGAACTAGGTGGCTAACGAGGCTAGGGAATTTTTCCTTATACGAAATGTCACAGAGAACTAGGCGGCTAACGAAACTAGGGAATTTTCCTTATATAAAATGTCACAGAGAACTAGGTGGCTAGTAAAATGTGCATTCGATGTTTGGTCCCTCCTCCCTGTCGTACTATGGTCGGCCGCGAACTTTTGGCACTTGATAACGACTCAGTTAGACTAGCTAAACATCTAGGAATGTAAGAAAAAAAATTTCGTGACACTTACGTGAAGTAAAATTTCACCGTCTTTATCGATAAATAATATAAAAACGCCATTAGGCAACACTTTTTTTTCATCACTTTCAGACTGCTCTTGAAAATGTAAGGAAAAAATCGTTTTCTTCATAGTCGTGTATGGGGAAGGATCTGGTCGAAGACAGAGTAAAGTGGTTTTGACTTCCTTTTAAGTCCTAGGACCCGGATCAGAAGTCATTTTGTGGGTGCACTTTCATAAAGCTTAATCACCCCTTCTGGCACACTGTCTTTGGGCTGAGGTCAAAAATGTTCCCCTCAATTTTCTCTACAACACAACGCAAAAAAAGATCATAATAAAGAAATATTCATGAAAAACCATCAATTAT
This sequence comes from Pseudolycoriella hygida, assembly GCA_029228625.1. Lineage (NCBI taxonomy): Eukaryota > Metazoa > Arthropoda > Insecta > Diptera > Sciaridae > Pseudolycoriella > Pseudolycoriella hygida. Next base: position 43,714,978 of record CM055404.1, on the reverse strand, counting down.
CTTGTAGGATCTCGTGGCTCGAATTTGTGCAATACTAAGAAAACTACAGCCAGAATCACTTCATCGATTTTCACCATTTCTCTTTGCAGTTTCCTGATTTCCATACCTCTCATTTAAAACCTCCGGTTTCGACCACTTTTTCGACTGTAGCCTCGATATTTCTTGACCGATTTTGCCTAGCAATCCAATATTCACTTTTCGCGTAGACGGACAAAAAAACGTCAGAATTTCTCACCGAATTTAGATCCTAAAGTAACCTGTTTCGAGTCACATTTGAATGTCATATGTTGTCCTGTCTGAAATGTCGTTTTTATTCCAGTCTGATATGTCATTTTTTACCCACCTGCAACATAAACAAAATAAAATTTCATTTTGTTCGAGATATTAAAAAATACAAATTCATTTCAGACTCACTTTTACTCGCGGACACACACCTATTGTCGATATTATTATCTGCTCAATTCTAAGAATCACACGCGAATTGAAAAAAAATCAATAAAAACAATTTCGACAGAAGTAAACAACGAATCTTATGAAAACAATTTAGGTGACACAATAAAATCGTTTGTTGAGTGTTTTGTTCGAAATCTGACTTTTTGTCCGTCTGCGCGAAAAATAGTGTACAACACACGGAGCTAAAACGGTGCTGCTTTAGACCACGGTGGTGAAAAGGTCCTACTCGGCCTCCGCTGCGCTCCACCCTCGGATTTGACCTTTTCACCACCTGGGTCTAAATGCACCGTTTCAGCTCCTTGTGATGTAATGTACTATTTCGATTACCTTTCAGGAAAAAATACATTTTGAAAATCGGCCAAATTTTGCTCTAGTTATATGGTGATGACAGTCGGACCCAATTTTTTTTCAAAATTTGTCTTATTTAGACCCCAAAACGAAAAACTAACGTACTCCCTGGTCGAAATTTCACTGGTTACAAACGTCATGGTAAACGCAGTACGGATCTAAACATTCAATTAGATTCAACCAGTAAATGATCACAAAAGAAAGATGAAATTTCTTACCTCACAATTGATGAAAAATAAACTTTATTTGTGTGATTATACATTATGTAAATTTTATTTCCACATTTTGCACAAAATAACATTTCAAATGTTTAAATTTGCTCGTTGTACGGCTCACAAACGTGTAATGTTCTTTTATCTAAAATCATTACCAAAATAGAATAACTACAATGGCATTAGGATACATTGCAATGCATCATTGTTTCGTAGTCGATATGATTTGGATATTTTAGGATGCATCATTTTCAAAACTACTTTTTGTAACAATATTATCGAAACAGAATCGTAAACCCGATAAAAGGTACTCCCGAAGCCCGCCAGACCGGAAATTTTAAAACCCGAAGCCTGACCGACTAGGATTTTCTAAATCCAAAAGCCCGAAGCCCAAACCCGTGAAAAGTAGTTTGGGTTCAGGTCGGGTTTTTCCCCGAATTTCGGGCAACCCGCTCACCTCTAGTGACATGTGACACAACCGTATACCACAACACATTCTTCACAGTTAGAGGTCAGTTAAAACGCACTCCTGAAACATCTTATATTTGACTAGACCCTTTCGGGGTCGTTCACATATTACCTCACGCTCTAGGGGGAAGGGGGGTCTAGCGAAACGTGACAGTCTATGGAAATATGGGTCAGATTTAGCTTAAAATGCGTGACGGAGAGTAAGGGGTATTAAAAATTCCGAAAAATGGTGCGACGTAATATGTGAGCAACCCCTTCCCTTCGTAACTTGATTTTCATGCAGAGATAGTGATTACAAACTGGTTAATCAAGCAATTTTGTAATCACCGAATATTGACATACATATTTTAAATTTCGAAATTCCGCGGGAGAAATCAATTAGACTCATTACTGGAATAAAGGACATATTCGGCTGAGTACTACAATCTTTCCAATCTCAAAAGTTTACGATTATGTCTTTCGAGAGTTATTTTTGTGGGTTTAAAACACAATGAATAAATTCCAATTCGGTGTTGCCGCTTTTGGACGAATGTATGTAAACAAATTGGCCATGTCATGTCATTTGTCAACAAAAACACAAATCGGAAGATTCCCGTGACGATCACAAATTAAATTACATTTTTTGATTACAAAAATTAATTGGAAACTTCACAAGATTTTACAACATTTTCTAAATAGATAAACGCTTCTAATAAAAGCAAAATTCTCGAAAATCCACTAGAGGAAAGCGAAATAATGCTTGCAGAAGCTGGAAGTTTTAAAACACTTTTCACACGATAGAAATTAGAGATTTTTTGATGGATACACCAATCTATTTATTAAAAAAAGATTCAAAACTCCACAATTAAACACAGCACAACAAATGATCAAAACGTAAACAAAAGTAAAACAATAATTTGTGAGATACTTCACTAGAAAATCTAAAATTTTAAAAAATATACTGAAGTACTGCTACTGTCAAAGCCGTCAATCAAAACAATGGATGATAATGTAGATAAAGATGATGAAAATCAAGATACGGTTGACCCGTACGGTTATTTCAAAAATAAATTGAATTTTCAAGAAATTTAAAGTTTTTGTGAAAATTCAAAATTATCAAGAAAACTCAAATTTTTGAAAAATCCCAATTCTTTCTCCAAATATAAATTTTTGTGAAAATAAATATTTCAAGGAAATCCCAAAATTACAGGAAAATATAAATTTCTAGAAAAATTTCAAATTATCAAAAAAATTAAAAATTTCAAAAGAATTAGACTCTCTAAGAAAATTGGAGTTTTATAAGATATGCAAATCCCCGAAATAATCGAACTTTCTGCAAAATTAAGCTTTTAGGAAATTTACAAAATTAAACAAAAAACTACATTTGCAAGAAAATTCAAATTGTTGAAGTAATTTCTAAATCCAACATTAAATAAAAAATAATGCGAAGAAACAAATATCGATCTATTCCGAAATTTGCTAACATCAAATGTGCAAAAATTTTAAGTCAGAGAACGTTTGAATTTTACAAAAAAAAATGCGCCAATTAACGAAATCAATGAAACTGCATTATCGATATACATTTAGCAAAAGCCAAAAGCGACAACACTAAAACTGGGTGTGGGTTTTAGATCTCAAAGAACTCGCAGAACCCACAAATCGCAAGTTTTGTATAATTTTTCATTTGGAATGATTGTATTATTTAGCAAAGCTTTCTGTTAAACAATAGTGTAAATTGTCTCAGTGTAGGTCCTTAGCGACAATTCGCTACTCTTTGTTGCAAAAGTGTGAATTTATTTTTTGACCATGAGTAAAAACAGTTGGGAGACCTTTGAAAAACCCCATATCCCCTCTCAAAATAACCGCGCGGTTATCTGATTCTCAGTTAATTACAACCACTATGCAGATAGAATGGCTTAATGAAAAAATATTGTACTGAAGAAAAGGAATAGTGGATTATGGAACTGCGGGATAATTTTTTATCTTCGAGGGGGAGGTTAGCATCCTGAGCCGAAGGCGAGGGATGTAATCCCCCGACAGGATAAAAAAAAAAATCCCGCATTTTCATATGCTATTTTATTCACCAAAGCAACAAATCAACGGAACAAAGTTTAACAATTAACGTTTAACTCCCTAAGGAAGCACTGCGATGAATAAACATTTTTTAAATTATATAGTGCCGGGGGGTTGTTTGATGGAACTGAAGCCCAACTTGTATTTATTCGAAGGCTTCATTACGCATTTACTTAACGGTAGAGCATTGCCTTCTCAAATTATTGTGCTAATAATTAGAGGTGAACGGGCGGACCTAATTTTTGTGCCCGATATTATTTTTATAAAAAACGCACGCCCGCCCTAGGCCAGAAAATTTTTTATGCCCGCCCGAAATTACAAAAAATTTTGCCCGCCCGATGTCCGCCTGAATTTTGTGCGCGCGAAATTTCTTTAAGAATTTCTTTGAATCATAAAATAGAGACAAATCTGCCGATTATTTATATTTATTTACACCGCCAAGAAATTAGCTGAATATAATTTGTACATCAAACATTAAAAATAACAAAATTTACAATGTATTTTTTTTCACGCAGAAGTCATATACTGCACAGATACACCCTTTTTTCGTCATTTTTCTCATTCACACTACTGTCTTCACATTATTGTCTTCTTTGATTTTCATTCAATTTCAATTTCTCGTTTATTTCTAATTTGAATTTTGTCCGACTCAAAGCAAGGAACTCTTTATATTCATTTATCAGTCTTATTATCTTTGCTATTGGTTGATAGTAACTATAATCGTTACTATAAAACACTTCTGTCAGCACTCTCATGTCCCTAATCGAATACCGTGACTCTTTTCTAATAAACTTCCGTTCAACGTTTGGATCGTAGATTCGTTGATTGTATAAGTCGAACGCCATCATCAAATTTGTTTGAGACCTTCGCATCGCTAAACTATCCAACCCTAACTTGGCACATCTGGCTTCATAAGGCGGGAGTCTGAACGGTGCTACTCTATTAGTGTCACCAAGTGCGTAAATAACAAATTGTTTTTGAACAGATTCAATATCGTCGCTATATGTCGTTTGGTGAAGGTCCCATACTACTGATCCGAATTCAAGCTTCGATCGTACATACGACGTGTAAAGCACTTTTAGGATCCTTGGATTGAACTGGCCTTTCGAAATCGCTTTTATAAAACCCATTGACTGTCTCGCCCTCACTATAATCCTCTCAATGTGTGCATCAAATGTGTAACGAGCATTTATTGGTATACCAAGACCATGAACTTCCTGCTTCCTTTCAACAATGTGCTCACCCATAACATACGTAGCATTGTACTGATCGTTACTCCTCGATATCGTTAATATCTCGCATTTCTTTAGATTGAAGGGAAGCCGGTTCCTGATACTCCATTGATGTATCGCATTTATATCCATCTGTAGGCATCGTGAATCTGCTATCGACTTAACAGTCATTGCCAGCTTAATGTCGTCTGCAAAGAGGAGAACGAGTGAATGTACAACACATTTGGCAATGTCGTTAATGCCAACAACGAACAGTAACGGTCCCAATATGCTTCCAGCCGGCACCCCTGATGTTGATTCATATACCCTGGACTTATAGTTACCAATTTTAACAAAAAATTTTCTACCATTCACAAATTCAAATAACCATTTCGCTGTTTGTCTTCCAATTTTAAACATTTTCATCGCCACAATCAAAATTCTGTGCCATAGTTTGTCGAACGCATTCTCGAAGTCACCGTAGAAAACGTCAAGTTGACTTCCGCTTGCCATCGCATCATGCGCCGATATAGATAAATTCATAAGATTTGTTGTTATAGACCTCTTCGGCCTGAAACCATGCTGTGAATTGGTCAATTGAGGATCAATGAAACCGCTCAGCTTTGATTGCATCGCCTTTTCATAGATTCGCATTATTACTGAGCGGTAATTCTGTAGTCCATCTTTTTCCCTTTCTTCTTGTAAACTGGAACGACTCGAGAGACCTTTAATGTAAACACGATCTTTCCTAATTCCATCGACTTTTCATGTAAAATCCACAGCGGCCATACTAATGCATCAACACAATTTTTCATGACTTTCGGCGAAATATTATCAGGGCCGGCACCACCTTTTGCGTCCAGTGAGTTAATTGCTTTTTCGATATCCCACATTGTTAGTCTCGCTTCCCAAGCGTTCTCAGGCTCTTCTCCATACACTTCACCGAAAACTATCTGTTCGTCATCTTTTATATACAAATTCTCGAAAAAATCAGCAAACATCTCGACTATCTCTTGCGGTTTGTCACTTTTACTTTCACCATAATGCATTTCTAGCGGGAACGTTGAGGTTTTATTCTTCGACTTTGCATAAGCCCAGAACTCAGATGGATCCTCAGTGATTTTTTCTTGAATTTGGTCAATATATTCTTTGTGCATCTTTTCATCAAGTTCGTTGAAGTTTTTCATTGCATTGGCGTATTCCTTCGTCGTTTGATTCTTTGGTTTTCTTTTGTATTCCTTGTCACGCTTGTTCTTCCTCTTTTGCCATTCTCGAGTCCACCATTTCGGTCTATTGTTGTTATTTCGAATACGCTTTTTTGGGATGTTTTCATCGATGAGACGATACATAAGTTCAAGAAAATATTCAAACGATGATTCAACGTCCATCTGATCAAATACTCCGGCAAAATTGATCAATTCTAGTTGCTGTGCCATCCGTTGATAATTTCCATTTTTGTACGAAAAAACTTCGATGAATTCACTTGAAGCGGATTTCCCACATGATATTCATACGAAATCTCAAGCGATGGATTAAATTGATCGATTTCATTGAATTTGGTTAAAGCAACTGGAGCATTACACGACTGTATGTCATACGTACAATTGACGAAAACTAGATCCAGCACATTTGATGCTCTATTTATCGCGTTTGACAACTGATACATAGGCAGCCCTTGCATATTTTGGAGGAATTCCAGTGCCGATTGGAAGTAATCTGATTCTCTGTGATTGGAGATGCTTTGTGGCAAGTAGTAAGTGTCGGATTCGTCCAATTTCCATGTGATATCGTGCAAATTTAAGTCTCCTAGTACCACCACTCGACTGTCGCGTTCCATTCTTGAAAGTGTTTGAGTAGTATATCCCTCTTCATAGAATCATTCATGTATGCCAAGTAGATTACTAACGATATGGGTTGCAATTCAATCTTTACACTTATACTTTCACATGCTGCATCTCCAATTCCTTCAATTTGTGAGCTTTTGAAATAAGCCTGAATTTTGTGCGCGCCCGAAATTTCTTTAAGAATTTCTTTGAATCATAAAATGAAGACAAATCTGCCGATTAATTAATACTCTCTTCATATCACCATAGTACTGTAATGCCAAACATTCTTATCACAACAAAAACCTTCTAAAAGGTAAAGTGCGACGCAGTCCCTAATGTCCACTTCCAAAATTAATGATATCAGTGGAGGTGACGCTTGCGCTGAAAATACGCATAAATTTCCTTTACGACAACGTTACCCTGTGTTCAAAAAATCGCGTCACAAATGTCAGACCCACCAGCGTAATAATTTCTCAACACTTTCAGTTTTCACACGCAAAAATTTAAAACACAAAACAATCTTCGCAAAAAGACACGAATGTTAAATTTTTGCAGCATAAAAACTGAAAGTACAGAAAAATTATTTCGTCGTTGGGTCTGACATTTGTGACGCGATTTTTTGAACACAGGGTAATGTTGTCGTAAAGGAAATTTATGCGTATTTTCAGCGCAAGCGTCACCTCCACTGATATCATTAATTTTGGAAGTGGACATTAGGGACTGCGTCGCACTTTACCTTTTAAAAGGTTTTTGTTGTGATATCAGTCGTCTTGGAAGTTTTCAGTTGTTAAAAAAATTTCTATTTTTTGAAAACAACTTTTTGGCGAAAACTTTCGCCTCAATTTTGACCAACTTCCGCGCCTCGGCGACCCCACTTTCTATTCATCAAAACGATGCCCAAGTCAATATCTATCGATTCCGACGAAAAAAAAATTGTGGCGAAAACTTTCGCCTCGATTTTGACCAACTTCCGCGCCTCGGCGACCCCACTTTCTATTCATCAAAACGATGCCCAAGTCAATATCTATCGATTCCGACGAAAAAAAATTTTTGGCGAAAACTTTCGCCTCGATTTTGACCAACTTCCGCGCCTCGGCGAACCCACTTTCTACTCATCATGCGCAAGTCAATATCTAAAAAAAAAATTTTTGGCGAAAACTTTCGCCTCAATTTTGGCCAACTTCCGCACCTCGGCGACCCCACTTTCTATTCATCAAAATGATGCGCAATCAATATCTATCGATTCCGACGAAAAAATTTTTTTGGCGAAAACTTTCGCCTCAATTTTGGCCAACTTCCGCGCCTCGGCGACCCCGCTTTCTATTCATCAAAATGATGCCCAAGTCATCTATCGAACTTTCCCGAAGGAACCAACTCTCTAGCTATTTTAATTCAGAAGATAGCAAAAATTTCAAGATGGCGTCACTTTGACAGCTGGCAGCCATTTTGTTATGATCCCAAAAAATTCTACTGATGAAACTCTATAACTTTCCCGAAGAAACTATCTCTCTAAGTAGCGTCATTCCGGAGATAAAATTCGAAAACCGAAAAAGCATAAACGAAAATCCAAGATGGCGCCGCTATGACAGCTGGCAGCCATTTTCTAATGAAACCAAAAAATTATCCTGATGAAACTCTAAAACTTTCTAGAAGACACCAACTCTCTAGGTATTGTCACTCCGGAGCTAAAATTCGAAAACTCCGAGCATTACCTGAAAAACCCTCAAAATTGACCGCTTTTCCACATGCCACGGCTTTTCCAGAGTTTTCTCGGAAAAGCGGCATATGAAATTTTTCATTTTGGACCGATTCTGACGTTCCCTGAAAATTTCATCAAAATCGGCTGTCTAGTTCTCGAGATCGAAAATTATTTATAGAACATAGATAGATAGATAGAACATACATAGAAACCGACAGATCAGAAAAAAAGTTTACGTAATAATGAGAACAATGGAATTCTGGTAAGATGTATGGGAAAGTACCATTTTCAAACCTCGATATCTCAGCCAATTTTCAACCGATTTTGATGAGTGAGGGCTTGTTGGATAGCTGCTGCGACGTAGTTTTTTAAAAATAATTTGGAGGGGGAGGGGGCGAGGGGAAAAAACTCAAAACTTCGCCTATACATTGTGTCTTGTCCCAAAGGTTTTTGTATGGAGGTTTTTGGGTTTGTGGACGTTTTTTTTTTGGGGTGTGGGGACTGCGTCACGCTCTCCGCTACCGCTTCGAGCATGATTTGCATATGATAACAACACATCTACACTTGAGTGTTGGGATATAATTACTCACCTCATATGAAGAGTACAAACTTAGCAATTGATCTTTGAAATTGAATGTTGACTACTTCTACGTTTTTAGAAGAAATTGTCAGAAGATGGAATATTTAAAAAAAAAAAACGGTTGAAATTTAATATTTTAACTCGTAGCCTATTTCTGCGAAACTGAACTGAAATGGGAATTTGTTGGTTATTTGATTTGAGTAGAAAGTGTTGACCTTTCGATGCCTGCTCGACATTTTTTGGCCCACCTGATGCACGCCCGAAAAATTTAAGCCCGCGGGCTCGGGCGGGCATCAGGCAGCCCGAATTTTCAGGTCGCCCGCTCACCTCTACTAATAATCCAATGCATTCCACACTCGCACAAAAATCTAGGGTTTGAAAAGAAAAGTATTCGATACGCGGATCTACACTTTTCGAACCTTTTAGATTTTTGTGCGTCTGTGGAATGAATTGGACTGGGACTACACTTTTCGAATTTGGGAGATTGTAGTAGTCGAACTTTTAAATTGGTGTGGAATGAATGTGCACACCGTGTAGCTACTTAGTATGTATTTGTACATATGAAAACACCTATGAAAACTCGCATGACGATGTCATTTGAAACTATATGCGAAAATTCGAAATATTACAAAATTATTGATTTTAAAGCGGGAAATAAAGTTTCCTTTCATTCCATACATTATTCTGAAACGATCCATGTTCTAGTTTTTCTTCCAAAACCGAGTTTTTAGAGAGCCTCAATTTTCAATTTACCATAAAGGTACGCCAAAGAAAACTAAAGAAAAGGTTTATTCAGTCGATAATCCCTTCAAGCATACGGATTTCCCTTATACGATCACGGTTTGGTTAAGAAATGCGGCATTCTTATACATATATAAAAATTGAGCTTAGCTATAAAGAGCCTTTACGGGCACGAATGTTGAAAAACTTAGAATTTAAATTGTTGTAGAACATTTTTAAAGTTCCTGCAAGTATGTTCCATAAACCATACGTTCATATAAAATATCGTCTATGATTCCAGTTCCTATGGATATGAAATGCCAACAAACAACATCATCGGAAACGACAACATCAATGCTTGCGGCTTTGTGTGGTGGATGTTGTGGACCAATATGTGATCGTTACATAATGAGAGTGGTGGACACATACTATCATGAGGGATGTCTGCAGTGCACTCAATGTGCAGTGCGTTTGATGCACTCATGTTTTCAACGTAATGGGAAATTGTATTGTCGAATTGATTACGAAAGGTATGTGTGCGGTTCTGTTTTGTGATGCTTTTGCAGGTTTAATGGAAGTTGCATATGAGCAATAAAATTGTGAATATTTCGATTGACTATATATTCTAAAGAGTTACATAAAAGCACGAATGATAGCCGCAAAATTGTATTGATTGACCCGGTCGTTGTCAGATTTTGATTGTAGCTTTGAATATTAATTAAAGCTGCAAATAATTAAGTGTTAGACGGTCTATCTGAACGTGAATTGCTAATTTTTCGGTTGTTTCGTGTAGTCCGAATAATGGAATATGTAATTTACGTTCCTCAGTCTTGTACATCGAAACATAAATCTAGTCAATTGTAAATGAGAAGAGGGGCCAAATGGAATAACAGTTACAGCCACTGGGAATATAATGTTATGCAGAAAAAAGTTTATGATATTCTAGATGATAAATTGGCGATTATGAAACGGAAAATCCATTCTTTGTTTTCTTTTACCGCTTGCGCCAAAAATGATCCGAGAATCCTTTCGAAATTAGCGTATTCGTGAAGTTTTTATCCATTTATCTGCCTAGAACGATAATCTCGCATTTTTCTCCCTAGGGAAAAATTGTTTTTCTCGATATATCTTTTCTCGGCAGATAAAATAGCATATGCACCGCTGTCCTGGATGGTTTATTTTGACGATTTGGATTATTTCCCACGCCTTCGGCTCGGGAAATAACCTCCAAATCGTCAAAATAGAGCATCCTGGACAGCGGTGCATAATCTACTATTACAGCATAATGCAAAATGATATCAGATGACTCGAAAAAAGTGGGGGTGCGGATGTAAGTCATTACAGGATGAGTCAATAATTTTGAGAAGTGCGCCAAACTCAGGAGTGTGTCTTTAAGCAAAAAGCTTTGAAAACTGTTTTTTGACGAGTGTAGTTTTTTTTCAACAGTTTTAATTTTCACACGCAAAAATTTTAATTTACCCAAAGCAATTTAATTTACAAGTTTAATTTTTGCAGCGTGAAAACTGAAAGTACTGAATAGTTATTTATGCAACTAGTTGCGAAATGGAGTTGTTTTTGTCGCTAGATGTGAAGTTATCAAACGAGCGAAGCGAGTTGGATAACCACATCGTGTGACAAAAACAACCAATTTCGCAACGTGTTTCATACAAGACTTTTTGCAACAACTTGTGAAACGTGAACTTTTGAATGAGTGATAAAATGTTACTTTTTATCACTAGTGACAAAAAGTTACTTTTTATCACGCAAGTCAATTATAAAAAGTTACTTTTTATCACTAATGACAAAAAGTAACTTCTTATCACTACTGACAAAAAGTAACTTCTTATCACCCAAATGAGTGATAAAAAGTTACTTTTTGTAACTAGTGATAAAAAGTAAAACCAGTTATAAAACGACCCCGCTAACGTCACCGAAACGACGCATGAAAAAGTTCACTTTTCACAACGGCATTGCATAATAGTAGTTTTTGATACAAGTTACGTATGAAGGTAGTTCAACGCACTAGATATGAGACAACACATCGTGTGCGTTGAACTACCAGCATCCGAAACGTTTAAAAAACAACGTTATTTGCAATTCACCTACAAAAAACGTGCTTTTCCCTGCGTGTTTCAACTTGCGAAAATTTGTCGAAATTTCAATTATTTTTTCGTACTAGTGCGTAAATAGTATTTTGTCCTAGGACGGCAAAATAATATTTCAGAACGAGGTGGAGTAAACGGTCCAAGGTCTCCACCGAGATCCGAAATATTTTTTTGCTGTCCATGGGTCACATTTACTTTTGTGTACAGAGAGCTTCAAAGATTTCCAACAGTACTAGAAAGTAGACAAACAATACTACAAAGTTACTCGAGGTACACACACACTAGCGCGATAAAATTTTATCACACTAGTGCGTAAAAGCGGTTTGTAGTTAGTTATTTATGCAACTAGTTGTGAAATGGAGTCGGTTTTGTAACTAGATGTGAAGTTATCAAACGACCGAAGCGAGTTGGATAACCACATTGTGTGACAAAAACAACCAATTTTGCGACTAGTGCGAAAAGTAACATCATGCGACACCGAAATGACCCACGAAAAAGCAAGTCTTTTGTCGGTGAATCGCAAAAAAATTATTTTCACATTTGTTAGGTGAAAATTAGTATTTTTTCACCTCATTTTCGCCTTTTATTTGGAGGTGCGAAAATAAAACGAGATGCGAAAATATTTTCGCACTTCCAAATGAGGTGAGAAAATAAATTCACATGAAGTCATGGCCAACCTGTTCATACGAATTTTTTTGTGATGAAGAAAGTAAACAAAAAAAAAACTATGCAAGGGACCCGTACGTATCAGAATAGATGTGGCAAACAGAGTTGATGTTACGAAAAAACTCGAACGTATTTATTTAAATATTGCCTTACGTCCACATTAAACTGTATTGTAAACGGAAATTGCCGCGAGGGCAATATTGAAAAACTCGTCCGAAGAAACGGTGTTAAAAAGGCCTTTCGAAAGTACAAAATTGACCCACAAATAGGTTCATCTCAATTTTTTATACAACATAGCAAAAACCATTTTTTGTCTAGGACCGGCCTTAGGACCGATATAGGGTCCTCAGGAGAGGCCTCGGACAAATACTTATACAGACAAAAATATTTTCCTCCATTTTCTCTACAACATAGTGAAAAACCATTTTTTTGTCTAGGGAAGACCTTAGGACCGACCTAGGGCGATAAGGATATCCTTCGGACACATACTTCTGAAGACAAAAATGTTTCCGTCAATTTGCTCTGCAACATAGCAAAAAAATTTTTTTGGTTAGGGACGACTTTAGGACAGACCTGAGGCCCACTTCAGCCCTAAGCACAGGCACCGGGTCCAAATTTGTTTTTGAACATAATTTGGTATTCTATTACCTCTCAAATAGGGTCCAAGGGTTTCTAATCAAAAAATTTTCATCCATAAAACGGCAGACAGACCTAGACCTTTCGATCAAAAAAAAATTTGAAAATCGAAAGAAATTTACTCAAGTTATGTACAAAAAACATGTAGAGCGCTAGCAGAAACCCGTTTTTAGTGCCCTAGCTATATCCTAATCTAAAAAAAAGTTTCTTCTACTAATTGTTGGGCTTTCATAGACTTGTCGATTAAAGAAACAATTATGAAAATCGGAAAAGATTTACTCGAGTTATGTATATTTCGATTACCTTTCAAGGAAAATCAGTTGAGTTTTACTCAAGTTATCGTGGTGATGGACGGACGGACATTTTTTTTATTTCTGATTCGTCATCTAAGGACCATGATAGGCGCCCCCCCCCCCTCACTACTTCGTTCATCGTACGGGTCTAAAAGGTGGTTTTTTAAAGGTTGGCGTAACTTTTTCACTTATATCTCTGCGAAATTAGAACGGTAATCGCTCTTCAAGGTTTTAAATAAAAGATCAAAAATCACGAAAATTAAATTAGTAAAAATCTGTTGAGTGGTTTGGGCTGTAGAGTCCTCAGTGTTGGCCCAACTGACGCTACGCGAACACATACGATCTATGGTAATTTTTCGTGAATATTTATTTAATTTTGAGGTTTTTTGTGCGGTTTCGCAGAGAAAAAAGATGCAAACATTTTTGTTCATGGAAGTATGGATCAGGGGCCTCTCCTAAGTGCTCTAGGTCGGTTCTAAGAACAGCCCTAGTGCAATTTTTATTTAATTTTTTTTTTTTTATTTTGAGATTTTTTTACGGATTTAGAGAGGTTTTTGCACCGTTTCTTCGGACGGCTTTTTCAATATTGCCCTTTCGGCAATTTCCAATACAATTTAATGCCGAGGTAATTTCATACGCTTAAGAGTTAAGACAATTTTTACTTTGATACGTTCGAGTGTTTTTGCGACATCTATTCTGTTTACGTACGGATCCCCTGCATAATGTTTTCTGTCTTATTTAGACCCCAAAACGTAAAACTAAGCAACTTCCGAGTCGAAATTCGACGTATTGGTAAACTCGTAAGACCTTTTTAAAATAATTTTGAAGATGTAAAACCGTTTTCCACACATACAGTTTTTCTTGTTACTTGATTTTTCAGGTAGAAGAGTTTTCCTGTATAATAACAAAACGTTCCAGTAAAATGTTCCCCAATTACACTATACACCCAACACAACAAATTTTTATCTGCATCAAAGAAAGAATATACACAAAAACTTATCCCCTTCCCTTACGTAGAACCATAAGTTGCGTTTGTTTGGTCAAAGAACGTAGAATGTACAGCATAAAGGGCGCATAAAATTTGAAGAAGATCTATGAATGGTTCATTTCTTGGTGGCTCTGAATATTTTGTTTCATTTAGTTTATTGACTAAAAATAAATGTGAGAAACGTCACGCCGTCGCCCGCCGCCGCCGCCACCTTGAAGAATAGTTCTGCTACCAAAATTCTATTTACATATTGTTTAATGTATTTTTAAAGTTAGTTCTTTGAATACAAAAAAAAAAAAAATAAAATTTCAAACCCAAAATTCATAGCTTTCCTAGTTGTTCTGGAAAGTTTAGAAACAATTTTCAGGTGTCTATTATTTTAAAATTGTATCCCCATTCCACATCGCATGAATGTATCATGTACTATGCAGAAGAAAACGTTCTTTTTCCACTCAACAATGTTGCCTATGCAACACTGCCGACAGGAGCACCTTATTAAAATCTATCACAAAAGAAATGTCTGCATTCTCAATTCCTCACTGAATGGGATTCTCATTTTTCTTGTTAAGCGTTAATATGGAAAGCGACTTTTTTTTGATACGGTGCAATTGTATACTTTAGTCATGGCATTTAATATTGTCATCCATATAACTGTGTTAAACATATTATAACATAGATTTTATTACAATTCACCGTTTCCCCCCAAAATGTTTTTTTCTGAATTCTAAATACATTGAGACGAATAGAAGAATGGAGTATTATACGTCGGTCGTATCAAAATATATGCGCATATTTTTGCTGACAATAAAATTTTGCTCGATCATCCCAACATTAAACGCTTTGTGTACATTGAACGTATGGATTTAAATCGAGGGGTTGGTTGACATCTGATTATAGATGTGTGATTGGGGGAGAGATGACACACTATGCGCTAGTCAGTGCAACATATTGTTTTCGTCGTATAAAAGACATTAAAGAGTTTCAATGTAAGGAGGAATAATGTTTGAATGATCCATAAATTCTGGCATATTACATGCTATAATTGGAAGTTGTGGGGTTCTGTGTGGAAGGTTAAAAACTATTTGCATTTTTCACGAAATTGATTGTTTTTCGATAAAATGTTGAAGCAAAACACAGAGACACCTCGCATTGAAGCTCTGCATAGTCTTTCTACAATAACAAACAAGCAAGAAATCAGGGAAAAGAAGTTGAAATATTAATTCCTCGTGTGAAATTCTTGAATCTGAGACGATGCCGAGGTCCATTGCTACATGAAAACGGGACTGTTCCATTTTGTCCTTTCGTGATCTCACTGCATCTCACTCCTCCTAGCTGGTCCTTACAGCTATCAGCTGTTCCTGGCATCAGTACGTAAATGTTCCTGGTAACAGTACTTTTAAAATCAGAACGACCCGGGCATGGCACGAGTAACCGTAATTCTATAATCAGTGACAGCTCTAGTTACCAATAATTCTCAAATATTTGTTTAACTTTGCCGTTAATTTGATTTTTTTATTATTTCTTAGTCAAAGGTAAAATAAAAACTGACTGGCTGTCGACATTATAAAAAATAAGTTAATGAAAGAAATAAAACCGGAAGAGATTATGTGGCCCCTTCGACCTGTCGAAGCCCCTAACCACTTTTGCTGCTTGTCGATTAAAACTGGTGCAGCATGATGTAGTGCAATTTGAAACGTTGTCATCCAATGAGTTGCTCGCCGGATACCACAAATGAAAAATAAAATAGAGTTATTGTTCATTCCCAATATCATAAACAAAATGTATAAACAAAACATATGCAAAGACCCGTACGTAAAGCCTTCACGTGCGGAAAGCCTTCACGTGCGAAAAGCCTCGATGTACCAAACTCTTACTATTATCATAAATATAATGCGCATCAGAATGCATAGTCAAGTTCCTTTAGAACTATGAGAATTTAAACGACTCTCAGAAATTACCCTAAATGGGGCGGTCACCCATACATTTGATCCTTCTGGAATGCGTCTATTTCGAGATATTGCAGATTTAAAATGTGTGGCAACACTGAAAAAGCGTTACGTAATTTAGGGATGACCCCGAAACACGTGTTCGATAACATTTAATTCTCAACAACTTTGCTATTGGAAGCAACTTTCCATCTGTCGTAGTTCATGAGATATGACTCATCCCTACCAATTCTAGAAGTGGCTAAATCTCGGGATTGGGACTTTTCTGAGGAAACCTTGAAACCGCGTTTTCGCTAACATTTAATTCTCTTCAACTTTGCCATCCATCTGTCATAGTTCTTGTGATATGACTCATCCCTCCCAACTCTAGAAGTGGCTAGATCTCAGGATCGGGACGTTTCTGGGGAAAACCCTGAAACACGTGTTCGCTAAAATTTAGTTCTCTACAGCTTTGTCCCAGAAAGTAGCTTTCTAATTTCCTTAATTCTAGAGATATCTGAGAAAAAGTCTCACCTACCCCCAAAAAACCATGTTTTTAGACACCTTTTCGACCATGTTTCCGAAACTACCCGATCGAGTTTGCTCATCTTTGAACTTGAACCATGGGATATATGTACTTTTCAGCGAAAAAAAAGCTCAGGGTGATCGGTGCAGCCGTTTCGAAAAAAAAGTGGAGACGGACAATTTTTTAAATATTGGATGTGTGGGAGCCCCGAATTTGTAGTAAACGTATAGGACCTTCGTACTTCGTACGGGTCCAATTAATGCGTTATGCTATTTGGGTCGAATCAAAAAACCATTTCTACTCATAGCCGCCTCGGTGAGTGAATTGTAAAGGTGAGCGAATTAGTTAAAAGTCCTTGCCATATTATTCACCGGTTCGAATAACCCATAATTTGTGCGATGAAATGAAGACACGGTTATTCCGCAATGACTTGACTGGCAAGTTAACCCTTAATTTTGCCGCTATTGAAGGAGCATCAACGCATCCTCTCAAAACATCAAAAACAAACATACAACACAGATTGAGTCTCCGACGCGACAGACTCTCTACACCGATAGACCGACACCTTTCTTCGTAGAGTGGAAGACGGTAATTCTCATCCCTCTTCACTGTGTGCCGCAGTGGATACATCAAAAATTTTCTTTGAATTGATTCAATTTTGTCACAATGCGCCTGGAGCCCAGACAACAGAAGCGTATTCCAAATGCGATCTGACGTGCGCTATATATTATGCTCTTTAGGGCTTTAATATCCTGAAAATCTCTGCAGATTCTCTTTACAAATCCAAGCATCGAGTATGCCTTGGCGACAACGTATTCAACATGTCTGTTGAAGCTCAGATCTTCAGTGAAAAATACTCCAAGATCCTTTCTCTCAACAACTCTTTCAAGGGCAACAGTACGAATTGAATATACAAAACGAATCGGGTCACGTTTTCGGAAGAATGACATGACATTGCACTTCCCTACATTCAGTGACAACGCGTTATTTTGACACCACAAATCTAGTTTGTTTAGGTCACGCTGCATTTCGATACAGTCACGCAATGAGGAAATCTTACTGTCAATTTTCAAGTCGTCGGCATAAAGTAAACATCTGATTGATTTGAAAACAGTTATAACGTCATTAAAATAGATGAGAAACAAGAGAGGGCCAAGGTGACTTCCCTGCGGGACGCCTGAAGTAACTTGGAGCGTCTGCGATCTCCAACCCATCATCTTTACATATTAGCTACGATCGCTCAAATAAGATTGTATCCATCGCAGAAATGATGAATGCACACCCAGCTCATGAAGTTTACTCATCAACATACTGTGTTTAATCTGGTCGAAAGCCTTGGATACATCCGTGTAAATAACGTCAACGAAACACATTGTGCGATTAGTGGAATAAAGTCTATTCGCACAATGTACGATTAGTGAAATAAAGACTAATCGCACAATATGCGAATACCCATGTAAGGACTATTCACACATTGTGCGATAAGCCACATATAACAGCCATATAAGTCATAAAAGCTCCCAAGTTCTGTTAGCCTTCTAGATTTTTGTGGTGTTTCATTAAAGCGCAGAATCTCTAGTTTCGTTAGCGGTTTTGATAATTCGCATTTTGATTTTACAAGGACGGCAGCTGAAAGGGAAATGAACGATTTAGCCATCAGAATGCTGAGCGGTAGAACTGTCGAAGCTACCATTTGCGGGACTAACATCAAACTCGGAATGACTAGGGACTGCCCACAAGGCGGTATTCTCTCTCCTACACTCTGGTGTATGATGATTGACTTGCGCTTGGTCAAGCTTAACGACTCAGGTATTTTCACCCAAGATTATTCCGATGACGTGTCTACCCTAATCTGTGGGGATTTCGTTGCTACTATAGGCGATTTGATGAGAACCGCAATTGGGGTAATTGAAAGATGGTGTCTCGAAAATAAGCTGATGGTTAACCCAATCAAAGCTAAAATCATTTTCTTCAGCAGAAGAAAAGCCGAAACCGCTTCAGAACTGGGTACCTTTAGGTTGTTCGGAACGGAAGTTCATCTGAAAGCGGCTGTTAAGTACCTCAGTGTGATCTTTGATCGTTGACTAACATGGATACCTCACCTAGAGGAAAAACTTGACAAATGCATTGCTATCTTCTGGCTGTGTAGAAATGCTTTTGGTAGTACGTGGGGTCTTTCTCCTGAGGCTATCTGGTGGATATTTAGGGCGGTAGTCAGACCTATTCTTTGTCACGAATGTGTAGTCTGGTGGCCCAGAGTGGAAATAGGTACTGCCAAGAAAAGACTAGAGAAGCTACAGCGTCTGGCATGTCTCTGCACGACAGGCGTGAAGGGTTCAGCCGCTACTGCGACCCTGGAAGCGCTTCTCGATGTTCCGCCGCTTGACCTGTTTATAAAATCTGTTGCTTTCAACACCTCTGTCAATATCCGGTGCAGTGGTTGGTGGTCTCCCGTTTTTGAGGAAGGACACTCCGCCATAATTAGGGTAGTCAAAGACGAACGCTTTTATAAGCAATTATGCCAAGTCATCAAATCAAAGCGGAATATATGCTCGATGATTCCTTCGACTGGATTATCCCTGACGCAGATGACTGGCTTGGTGAGAATAAAATCTTTCCTCCGGCTGAGGGCGTCGTCTGCTTCACGGATGGTTCCAAGGGAGAAGATTCATCAGGAGCCGGTTATTTTTGCGACTTTTTGAACATAGAAGGCAGCCTCCCAACCGGTTTCTTGGCATCCGTCTATCAGACCGAACTTTTTGCTGTATCGAAACTGTGCGATGAACTGATAACAAAGTTTCTGGGGAAAATATCTATGTTTACACCGACAGTCAGTCCGCTATTCAAGCGGTAAGTTCTCCTTGTATCAAGTCTAGAACCGTACTTGACTGCAAGGTCAGCCTTAACGAGCTCGGAAAGTTCTGTGGGTTCCAAGTCACAGCGGCATCCCAGGTAACGAAAGAGCGGACGAACTTGCTCGTCTAGGCGACAGTAAAGCTTTTGTTGGTCAAGAACCCATGTTCGGTATTCCAATATCGACAAGAAAGGCCATAGTCAAAGAATGGCTTCGAAAGGAGCATCTCAGAGGTTGGTCGTAGTACGAGGGCGCAAAACACACCAAACTATTTTGTAAGAGTCCATCGATGGAAGTCAGGAAGACGCTGTTAAGCCTTAGCAGACCTGACATTAAAAGGGTTATTGAAGCCATTTCCAACCACTCTGGGCTTAACAAATACCTCTACGACATCAGTTGCGTCGACAGCCCGTCGTGCCTTTGTTGCCATGGTGACGAAACTGGATATCACGTCATTAGTGTTTGTCCCAGATATAGACTCGTTAGGCAAATTATGGGTAAACCAGAACTAGATAGCTCCGATCTGATTCTCTACCCTATGGTTATAAACAAGCTTCCTTTTTTTTCGGAAAACCAGAAGGTTTCCCATGAGTTAAAGAAAATCAAATCACAAGGCTTTGTACGTTGAATATAACATGGATCCGGTTTTCCCGCACAGGAAGTTACATTGAGATGACACCACCGACAATCAATTCAATTCAATTTATTTTATTTTGAACTTGTCATATTTATTTGTAATTGTATTCCCTTTGTTTAATTAATAAACGAAGAAATTAGGGGGTGGTACAAAGGATCATCGATTCAGGTGCTAATACCCCGACGTTCTTATCTTATAGATAGATATCCATCGCAGAAATTATGAATGCACGCCCAGCTCATGAAGTTTGCTCATCAACATACTGTGTGTAATCTGGTCGAAAGCCTTGGATACATTCATGTAAATAACGTCAACGAAGATACTATTCACACAATGTGCGATTAGTGGAATAAAGTCTATTCGCACAATGTACGAGTAGTGAATTAAAGTCTATTCGCACAATGTGCGAATAGTGAAATAAAGTCTAATCGCACAATATGCGAATACCCATGTAAGGACTATTCACACATTGTGCGATAAGCCACATATAAGTCATAAAAGCTCTCAAGTTCTGTTAGCCGCCTAGATTTTTGTGGTGTTTCATTAAAGCGCAGAATCTCTAGTTTCGTTAGCCGCCTAGTTTTTGTGACATTTTGTAAAAGGAAAATTTCTTCAGCTTCGTTAGCCAGCTATTTCTTGACACATTTTGTACAAGGAAGAGCTCCCTAGTTCTGTTAGCCACGTAGGTTTTACTTAAAGCGCAAAATCCATAGTTTCGTTAGTCTCCTAGTTTTTGTGACATTTTGTAAAAGGAAAAGCTCACTAGTTTTGTTAGCCACCTAGGCTCTTGTGACGAAAGAAAGAGAAAGTTACTCAGCTTCGTTAGCCTACCTAGTTTTAATTACGACTTGTAAAGAGAAACGCTCCCAAGTTCTGTTAGCCTCCTAGATTTTTGTGGTGTTTCATTAAAACACACCTAACAAATACCTAGTTTCGTTAGTCACCTAGCACAATGTGCGAATAGACTTAATTTCACTATTCGCACAATATGCGGAAAGCCTTTTCGTTTGATTTTTC
Organism: Pseudolycoriella hygida; assembly: GCA_029228625.1. Classification (NCBI taxonomy): domain Eukaryota; kingdom Metazoa; phylum Arthropoda; class Insecta; order Diptera; family Sciaridae; genus Pseudolycoriella; species Pseudolycoriella hygida. Next base: position 43,693,762 of record CM055404.1, on the reverse strand, counting down.
GGCGAATTTCATTGAAAATCTTCGCTGATTTTCTCTAAGTTTTTTTCCTTAACGACACTGGACGACGAGGTAGCGTGATAAAGAATGGTTCATAACCCAGAGGATGCGGCATAAAGATGATAATGACGATGGGTCGAAGCGAGCCGTCGGAAGACTTTTCTCAGCCGCCAACGCCGAGTATTTTTGATATACGCATGAGTCTACAATAAGATGTTTAAAGAAAATTAGAATTAGTCCCATAAAAGTAGTCTTTGCGCGACTCGATAAACAAAACTACAATTTTAAAATATTCTGTAAAAAATCTTTTAAATTGCTTTTTCTTATCAAATTTGTTCTAGACTGTTCATCAAAAACCGGTGTTTGGGTTGTGGTGATCGAATTAACTCTGAAGAGCTTGTAATGCGTACATCAGACAATGTATTCCACGTGAATTGTTTCGCTTGTGTTGTATGCTGTCAAACGCTTAAAAAAGGCGAACAGTTCGTATTAAAACAGAGTCAGCTTTTCTGTCGAACCGACTATGAAAAAGAAGTTGAAATGTTACAGGGTTTTAATGGTAAAGATTTCAATAACACAACGATCTGCATTCACACTCAGATTTTCTTTAAATGCAAACAGATGACTACTTTTCCGAAGATGTCTTTCCATCCAAAATTGATGGCAGAAGGGGTCCTAAAAGACCACGAACAATACTTAATACACAACAACGACGAGCATTTAAAGCCTCGTTCGATGTGTCACCGAAACCTTGCCGTAAGGTTCGAGAAAATTTAGCGAAAGAGACGGGACTGAGTTTGCGAATCGTTCAGGTGTGGTTCCAAAACCAAAGAGCGAAGGTAAAAAAAATACAAAAAAAGGCGAGACAAGAAAACAAAAGTTGCAGTGAAACCGAATCATTGGGCGAATCGTCCATGGAGCATGATGGATCTACAAAAATTAAAGACGAAAATGAGAGTAAGTAACGAGACATTTTTTGAGCAAAATAGAGCCACAGGCAATTCCATCAAAGTATAGCGAAAGAGATGCACAAATGTTACAATGAAATTTCAACTACTTAGCGGTAGTTGTGAAATCCGCTATATATTGACAGCCTCTTTCCCAGGAAAAGGTTTTGCATATTGAAAAAAAAATTGTGTTACCTGCAGGTGATAATGAATCGTATGTTAACGGAAATCTAGAAGCTGATCAGAAAATGGTCGTAAAAGAGGAGATGGAAAATGAAGAGGAGTGCTTCAAGAAAGCTTTAAATTTGTGTACGAGTCTGCAAAACTATAAAGGTAGGTCTGTTTGTCCTCTTAATAATAAAAAATATTGAAGATTTTCGTAAAACATCATGATTATTGTGTAAATGTTATTTGATTGATGTATAGATGTGGCATAATAATTGTGTCGGTGATGTCCCAAGTAAGCCACTAACAGATTTCACTCGTAAAGGTTAAACTCTCCGGAGATCTGAAACGGTTAATGAAGAGCACCCCTCAATCAACACAAATTTTTGGTAGTTGAGCAGGAGGAGACAACGAAATGAACGCGTTCTAGTACTTAGGATGAGCGGGCACCACTTTTTTGCTGTCCATGCCCGCCCTACCCTAGCCTGAAATTTAAAAAAAATTGCCCACCCCGAAACGGCATAATTTGAAATTTCCTCCGGCCCGCTCATCTCTACTAGTACTGAAAAGTACCTAATAAAGTACTAGAATCACGAATTACCTTACACAATCAACGCCACCTACGCTTATGCGGCGTCGGCTAATGTCAAAGTAATATAAAATCTCATGACGAAATTCATGGCTTATGTACTTCATCATAAAATTTCATATTTCCATGTTCATGGAAATCTACGTCGTGGATTGTGAAAAAGCTTATCCTGAACTCCTAATGATGTTAAAGCTCGTAAATAAATTGTAAATTAACAAATGACCTGCACACAGTAGGAACTTGTTTTTATTATCTTCCCTATATGGACGACGGACCATTTTCCACCTTTTATTTTGTATATATCGTGTGTGTGTGTAACATATAATCGTGTCACTTATTCATAACACGTTTGTTTTACCCTCCGAAAAGAAAAAGTTTATGGAAAGTCGTTTTGTGTTTTTTATTGCCTCGGATATCACTGGCCGTACTTTGTCGCTTTTTTATCGGAAAAATGAGATTTAAAAAGGACAAAACGGATGAATTTGTTCAGGTTTATATTGCCGACTGAATGTGAAAAATAAAAATTTGTTTGGAGATCATTTGAAGTATTAGCCGAATGTGTTTTACATGTGCGTATGCTTAATAAAATAAAGTGGAATTGTTTACAACTTTAAGGTATTTTCATAAATCGTAGCTTTTTCAGTTGCGTCGGCTAAATGGAAAATAAAAGAAAAATTGTTTTGGTTTTGCAAATATTTTGTTATTTCGAAAGGGTTAATTTGTACGCTTTTTAATGAAGAATCGTTTTTAATTATGTGGTTTCATTGGTCTTTTTTGAAGTATACGGTTACATGCATCAATGTCGGGTATGAATTAAAACATAAAAAATAAATCTATTGTTTGCATAACCGAAGCCTAACGCAATTTTATTATCTGTGAATAGTAATTTTGCAGAAATCTTAACTAGCACTGATGTAAACTCAATGGTGGAATGCTTCAATGCGCAAATAGTTAAATTGCTAAATGCTCCTCTTTTCACTCGTCCCATGAAATCGGACCATACAGCGACGAATTTGGAGCATCAATTGATGCTCTACTTGGCTAACAGTAGCAAATAACAAAGACATAACAAAGTTAACGAATTGATCATCCATGCTAAAAGGGATATCTCGTATGACGATGGAGAGGGACAACGGCATATGTGTCCACGTAACCGTCAAATTATTAGCTTCTCCTTTCTCAACGTAGGCAGTTTGGAGGTGGTCGCGTCAAATACATCAAATCAAATGCAGTTGAGTTTGATTAATTCCCACTTAGATTCTAAAGCCAACTATGAGAGTGATTTTGCCCACTATTACTCACATTATTAATTACGTTATAGTGAGTTCGTTCTGTCCAACGATGTGGTAAAAAGCTAGAACATATCCTGTTCATAAGAAGTCGGAGGATTATCAGGACATTAATGTATTTCCCACCCTATCAAAAGTGCTTAAAGTCTTATTAAAGAACTAGATTCAAGCGTTGCAGTAATGTGACCTCGTCTATAAGTTCATCGGCCATCGGCCAACAGGAAAGGTAATAGAAAGCACAGAAGCCTTCGCGATGAGTTCTATTTCGGTCAATCTTAGTATTTTCTTTATTTCTTTCGCTTTCCAGGGGCGTCCCTCAGGGAAAATCCTGGGACCCGAGAGGTGGATAAACGTTAATTTCATTCAAACCTGTTTTTTTGGTTTTCTTTTAGTTTTTTTTTTTGTTAAAAACAAAAAAAAATTACTTTCAGTTTTTGTTATTTTTCCAGTTTTTTTTTTTTTAACTTTTTTAGTTTTTGTCTGTTCTCTCCTAGTTTTCTTTAATTTCCCTAGTTTTTTCTTTCTTTTTGTGTTTTTTTTACCTGTCCTTGTCTGCCTGTGAGCAGAAGAATCATTCAGGCAGAGTGGCTTTCCTCTCAACATATCTGAAATTACCGAAATCTTAGGGAAATTCGGTCTATCAGGAAAAATTGAATTTAAATGTTCCATCGTGTTTAGTTCGAACACAGACATTTTGGCTATGCCACTTCTGAAAGACTGACAGATTTCTATATCAGGAACGAATCCCATCCCAGGTATCCGCTACACATGAATCAGCATGTGTATCAGGTAGGTAAATCTTTTGATTCTGCTCTGCACAGTCTGGTGGCTAAGGAGGAGAGACCTTTTGAAGTGGAGGAAATTGCACTTGGATGTTTTATGGATATTCAAGAGGCTTTTGATAACACCAATTTTGAGATCACTCGCCAGGCCCTAGAGAGTAGAGGAGCAGTACCGATGATAACGAGGTGGATCACTAGTATGATCAGAAACGGTGCTGCTACAAAATCCGGAGGCACAAAATCCAGAGGTGTCAAAATCCGGACAAAAAATCCGGAGGCTTCAAAATCCGGAAGCGTCAAAATCCGGAGACGTCTAAATCCGGAGGAGTCAAAATCCGGAGGCGACAAAATCCGGTGGCGACAAAATCCAGAAGAAAATAAAAAATCCGGATGAAATCAGAACGAAATCCGGACGAAATATGTAGTGGTATTTATAGCAGCTACAGTTTATTGATACAAATTGTATTGTAAATTTGTACTAATGCGCCGCAGACCAGGAAAAAAAAAAGCGGGGTCGAGGGGCGGCAGCCCCCGCAAAGGAGGTCAAGGGGGAATATCCCCCTTGCGGGGTCTAAGGGGCAGAGCCCTTAGCGGGGTTTCGGGCAGAGCCCCATGCACATACGGCCGCCTGCAGGGCGTAACCAAGCCAGTAGTATTAAATAATTCACACCAATATATAATATTGATTGTGAATAATATTAGCGTTGCTGTAAGCAATGACTTAAAATATTCTTTATTAGAAATAATATGTGCAAAAGTATTAGTTCGCCCAAAAACATTTTTTTCTATCCGTGCATGACTGCACCGTAGAAGTGAAGTTCAATTCAATTTGTAAACAATGTTTTGTAATAATTTGATACGTGGGAATAAGTGGCTACGTGTGAAAGCGACATTGTTATAAATGTACTGGAAGCTACAAAATCCGGAGGCTACAAAATCCAGACGCAACAACATCATCAGGATTTTAACGCCTCCGGATTTTGTAGCCTCCGGATTTATCGCTCACAGAAACAGGGCAGTTGAGGCAACAGTACGTGGTCACCAGGCAAGTTTATGGGTATCTACAGGCTGCCCTCAGGGGGAATACTATCCCCGCTACTGTGGTGTATGGTCGTAGACTACCTCATTAGGAGGCTAAACAATGAAGGAATTTTTGCTCAAGAGTTCTCGGACGGTCTGACAATTCTGATCAGGGGTAAGTTTGAGAGCACCCTGGGTGATAGAATGAAGCACTCGCTGAGGATAGTATAGCAATGGTGTCGAGACAACGGCCTCAGAGAAAACCCGGATAAGACTGACATAGTTCTCTTTAGTAGCAGTATCTCTTGACATAAACGGGCAGGGAAAAGGAGGCTGTTTTACAAAGATACCGTTCCCGGAGCGTAGGTGAAATATCTAGGAGTGATTCTTGATCGCAAGTTGAACTGGATCGAGCATGTCAAGGACAAGGCACAGAAGGCTCTAGTACCTTTCTGGACATGCAGAAACTCGTTTGGAAGAAACTGGGTCCTGCCGTCCAAGGCTATACTGCGGATGCACAGCTAAACATTGCCATGAGAACAATCACATGCGCAGTAGATTCTGCTCCAACTCCATGGCCCCATGTTTTATCAAATATTGCCCCACCTCATCTGAGACGACAGGCTGGAGCACGAAACGAGTGGAGCAAATGTTTCAATGCTCCTCGTGATTACACTCTTCCCATAGCTGCCAATTTGGAAAATCCTCCACCGGACAGACTATCATCTCGCTCTACTAGGGAATGATCCTGTTATTTGAGCGCAACACTGCGATGTCAAAGACGCCTGGAAACGATACTGGATGGAAAGCATTGACTTCAGGAATAAATCGCTGATCGAAGACCCGAATGATAGGCTTGACGGATTCGACCTGGAGAGACGTGAATGGAGAATTCTGAAGCGATTTCGACGTGGACATGGCTGCTGTAGACAACAATTTCACCGTAGGAAATTTGCCGACTCACCACACTGCGATTGCGACAATGTTAGCATTCAACCGATGAATCACGTTCTGCATGATTGCCCTCTTAGACATTTCTCGGGCAGTTTGAGTGATTTTAATTCAGTGACTGATTACGCCATTCAATGGCTCAAAGACTTGCACTTAAAGATTTGGAAGTGAATTAGTTTTCTAGTCGTTATGAAAGATAGAATAAATGTAGTGTAATTGCCATACGATTAATATTAGTAGCAGTCATCCCACCTATGATGGGTCGCGGCTGCGTTTTATAGTGGCCGAGACTCGACAGTAAGAGTGCGAGGAAAGAGATGAACGAGATTCAAAGGCTGGTATGCATTTGAGTTACCGGAGCTATGAAATTGACAGATACGGCAGCTATGGAGACGTCTATTAACCTGCCACCGGTCCATGTGGAAGGCTTTCGCCACGGCGGATAGGCTGTCTCAGAACGATCTCTGGACTCCAAATTGGATTTCGGCCCATAGGAAAATCAAGAAGACTATCATTACCGAGGTCTTTGCGATGCCTAGGGACCGAATGAAACCGGAGACAGACTTCGTAAGGCGTTTCGAGGCTGTCGTACCCAACAGGTCTCAATGGCTGGAAGGTTGGAAAAGGCGCTTATCAGATGAAGGAATTGTGAGCTTTACTGACGGCTCTTAAACATCAGAAGGCACAAGAGCCGGAATATTTTATCTGGAATCGTTCACGGAGAGATGGTACAACCTAGCTGGGTACGCCAACGTCTTTCAGGCTGCAATTTTCGCGGCGCTGATGGAAGTGTAGGAGGCAGTCCCAGCAGAGGCAAGTGGAGAAAATGTTACAGTCTGTTCTAAAAGTGAGGCGATGATTAAATCGCTCATGTGGTCTGTCGTGACATCCAAGCTAGTGAAAGAGCTGAAGGAAACCCTGAACCGGATTGGACTGAGAAATCAGGCCACGCTTGTCTGTGTTCGCGGACACTATGACGATAAAGCGGATGAGCTGGCTCGGCAAGATCAAGTTACGGGCCGGAACCTCTTATACCCATCCCACACTTGGAATGCGTTTAAGCGATGAAGAATTGAGTTAGGTAGGAATTTGCTGACTATTGGAGCGCCTATGAAGGAGAAATGCACACGAAGCGTTTCTTCCCGGTGCCCGTGGGAGATGGGCAAAAGAACTACTAAACTTGAACGGGGGACGCATCAAGAGGGTGGTGGCTGCGATTACCGGGTACTGCCGATTGAACAGGTATCTGGCAAAAATGTGAATCTCTAACGATTCCAACTGTACCTGCGGCCTAAGTGAGGAAACGGGCGTTCACGTTATATGCGAACGCCGAAGTTCTTCTCATTGGGGCTTAGGACTTTAGGAAGATGGAACCTGCCGTGCTAGACAGGTTCTTGGCGGGGACTGGGAGGCTTTTAATATGTACATGGTTTCAAGGACCAGTAATGGTCTGACCCAAACTGATAAATGTAAAAAAATGCCACCTCTGTGACTTGACAACTTGAATATCATACTGATAAAGTAACAAATCTGTGAGTGTTAATGCAAGATTCGTCTGGAAAAGCACCATTCAAACAGTGCGCACGCTTAAAAGATGGATTTTAGACTCGCCTTCCCCCTTGCACTCAAAAATATATGAAAAAAAAATCAGATTGTATTCCCCCCAAAAAATCGTGCGCACTATTTGAATGGCTCCAAAGATCAGATAGTATCGACCTGAAATAACATCTTTGCAGACCTCAGAATTTGTTGGCGGGAAACAAAAGTGAACCAAAAGCGACCATTTAAACTGCGCTCACGCAAAGATCTGCTTTTATCCTCTTCCCTCAAACGATTGATCCCCTCTCCTTCGAATTAGGTAATGACCTCAGAGAATACCACGCCAACATTATTGACTCTATCCGAGCTTTCTCATATGATTTTTAAACTATACTCTGATAGGAAGGTGGGGAAGTTTTCCATATGGACTTTCCTTTCAAGCTTAAAATTTATTTGTAAATAACTGCTGAATGAATGCAATAATATATCAATGTGTCATAAAGAGAGAAATTGATCAAAAAAATGAATTTCGACTGTCAAACTTATTCGGGAAATGTAACGCTCCACAATATACCCAATACACCACAGAAATAGCGCAGCTTATAAAAGCAAACAAGGAAATATAGATCTATGTAAAATGATTTTTTATGTGAAATATTCAATAAATTCGAAACAAATTACTTTAAACGAATGGAACAACGAGAAACATATTTTTATAGTGTCCCGAATTGGAAGGATGTACAGGCAAACACACAACATTGAGTCGGCAATATTTTGGTACTTTTGTATTCAAATATCGATTTTGTGGTTGTGGAAGTTGTGTATTGACAGATGGATTGTATTTGCATCAGTTGAAAAATTGCGAAATTGTTTTTTGAAGACACCAGTCACTAAAACGGATGTTTATAAACTTTTTTGAATAGATGTACAAACAGCTTTTACTGTTAAATGTGACGCAACTCCTTTTTTGTTGTCCACAGTCAATGTTTTAATTACACTTATGTAAACCTGAACAACAGACTAACTTTAATCACATCTGGGCTAGTGTGCACAATTAGAGTTGTGTGTATTAACTATTCTTTTGGCATTCAAATCGTGTGTGGAAATATTTTCTTCCCGGTACCGAAAATTGATTTCCCGATATCCGTCAAAATCTAGTGAAATTTCCCGGTAAATTAAGACGCATTTACCGGTGACTTTTTTAGGATTTCCCTGTCAGATTCCTCATTTCCCGGTCGGGTGTTTCATTTCCCGGTCAGATTAGACTTCAATTACCCCAGGAAAGCCTTCTGTTCGTAAATTATCATACATCGATCGGGTTCTGATTCATTGATATTCATTGATTTTTGTTCCCAGACGCGTCAAAAATTTCCCGGTATCGATGATTTTAGTGGACCGATTTCCCAATATCTAGGATACCACGGATACACACGATTCAAGTGCAAAACAAAACCTGCCAACACAATAAATTGTCCATCTCTAAGGCAACAATAAATAAATTATTGAAAATTTAATTTTCAGATGATCCATCATCCACCGACAACATGCAATTAAATGCCATCATGGGTCTGACGTATTCCGCATTTCAATCATTAATGGGACCGCTATCATCACCACAAATACTCAATCCAATCGATCGTTTATATTCAATGCAAAATGCGTATTTTCGTTGTGATGACGGAAAATTTCATGTTAACGATGATATGGGAAACTGATAATAAAATTGTAAATTTCATTTAATTTAACCAAACGTAAATGTAGGATGAATGGAAATATTGAAAAAAAAAAATTTTTGACATGCACATTATGGAGTTAATTTGTAATTTATAATTATTGTTGTAAGAATGGGTATTTGATTTGTAAAACAAAACTATTTGTGCAACAGGTACGTTGTGGCTAATTTATTACAATTAAGTGCAATATACGGAACTTGCCTTTTTATTAACTGGAAACATTATCAATTCACTGTGAAGTTAGAGGTAGACATTTGTTTTTTTTTCAGAATTTCTTCGAGTCTGCTTCAAAACCAAATTTTCCTAAAAGTATCTTTTATGGGCCACAAATTCTTGAAATTGAACTCTCTGAAAATGACAAATTTCGACAGGAGATAGTTTGGAGTGAGGTGTACTTCATTTCGTCGAAAAATGCCAGCCAGAAAAAAACTGCCCGTTGGATTACCCCAAAAGTTTTTGCTCGCCCACGCTTTTTCCTTTCGTGCACGGGCGGGCATTGAGTATCCGAAATTCCGGCCGCCCACACGTCTCTAGTTTGTAGCTTAGAGAAGAAGTAGTTTTAAAAAGTTTCTGACTTTACTCATTTTGGAAAACTGCAAACTAAAAAAAATAGTGAAAGTAATGGTCAATCAGCTGAGGTCGCACAATGACACCCAAAGTCATCCACTGAACGATAAAATTAAATGTTTCTTACTCTTTGATTGTGAAAAACATAATGATTAAGTTGTAGGGAATAAGATTTTAGCGAATGCATGTTCTTGGGTTTTTTTTTGATAAATGACCCAATCCGAGAATAAAGCTACTTCTACTTCTAGAGTGGGTCCGCAATTGGCATGCCCGAAAAAAATTAAATGTCACAGATTGATCTCTTCCCCGGCATAAAAAATTCTAGGAGTCCAAAACCCCCAAAAATATTTTTTTACATTTTTTTTGAGTGAAAATTGGCTGATATAAAATTCAAAAATGTAATTTTTCCGCAATTTTTCAAATTTGAAGCGCTCGTAGCGCCATCATATCACCTGTTTCGTAAAAAAATTGATTTTTTATAGGAAGCTTATTTTATTGCCTTTTAAACGGCACCTCTCCCGACAAATTTGATCAACAATAGTAGATTATGTTTAGGCGACAGAAAATTATAATGTTAATCGTGTATATATAAAGTTTGTCGAATTCTTGGACTATCGCGGCGTCGTGTGATACAGACTGTGATATGTATGTGCAGAGGAGTTAAATTATGCAAATTTTGTTATTTAATTTTTCATGCAGTTCAGTGATAGAAATGAGCCTGAAGAAGAGCAAAACAACCGCTCGAAATATTGCGTAAACAAACGACTTTTATTTACACGACGCCGCGATAGTCCAAGAATTCGACAAACTTTATTATTAACGGCGAAGAATCAAAATTTCAACAATCGAGTATATATTACACGTACGAGTTTTAACGAGTATGTGTAATATATAACGAGATTACATATAATTTTCTGTTGCCTATACATATACTGCTTTGTCGCCCAAGAAATAGTATGACATAGATTGAACTGAGTTCTTTGCATAAATACCTTTTCACGAACAATCTTAACAATACAACCAACACATCACAATTTTATTTGTATTGGAAATTCCCGAAAGAGCAATATTCAAAAACACGTATCTTCGTGTGTAACGTGTCATTGATTGTGTAAGGGTCACACACAACCAAGTAACTATGTAAAATATAAGTTTCAACCATTTTAAATTTGCAAAACAAAACTAAAGTAAATCATCACATGTTCATGTTTTGTTTACTATACGTCACATTCACTACAATTGCAATATGAGAAATTGTTATGTAGATGAACGGGCTATGCATGTAATTCCAGAAGTTTTGAAGAAGTTGAAGTTTTGAAGAAGTTTCCAGAAGTTGACATTTAGAACATTATTTTTGTTTGATTATTGCGAAAAAAATTAGTGATGCGATATGTTGAATGGAGTGGCAGCATGAATTTCTTTTTCATTAAAGAAGTAAAAGTTTCAGTTGAATCAAAATCAAAATAAATAAATGTGTTAGCTTCACTACCGCTTTTACATAAGTAAAGTACATACTTTACTGTCCTGACCGATAAAGTATTTACGTCGTACAAAGTAAATATTTTATCGGTCAGTAAGTAAATAATATACATTTACATGTGTTAGTGCGACGGTAAAATGATATTTTGTGTGCCGAATAACGAGGTTTAATGTATGTCATACTGTTTCACGGGCGATAAATCAATTTTATAGAACGATTTTTGTGGACGCATGTCCTAATGAGTTTCCTTGGGGAAATAAATTTTACGGATTTTCCAAAAAGAAAATCCTAAGGAAACCCATTAGGACAAGCATCCACATAAATCGTTCTATAAAATTCATTTGTTGATGGAATTTATCGGGAGAGGTGCCGTTCGAGAGGTTATAAGATAACCTTCCTTTGAAAAATATATTTTTTACATGACAGGTGATACGATGGCGCTGCGAGCGCATCAAATTTAAAAAATGGCGGAAAAATCACATTATATCGGCTAATTTTCACTCAAAAAAATAAAAGAAAATGTTTTTGGAGTTTTTGGACTCCTAGAATTTTTTATGCCGGAGAAGGGGTCAATCTGTGACATTTAATTTTTTTCGGGCATGCCTAGTCCGCAACGAGAAAAATGAGAAATGAGTCTTAACTCTCGAACTATCGAAGTTAGAAAGTTAAGTTAGGCTAGGAGGTTAAAGTGGGTAGATCGTAGTTCCGCAGACCTCCAATGGGCTTGTTAGACAATTTAGTTAATCCAAAATGTATTTCGGCAGTATACTATTATGCGACAAGATATGTACTCCGATACTTTTGATTCTGGCTGAGATATATGCATGGCATGTGCAAAGGAAGTGCTCTACTGATTCTACTTCGCCACATTTAGTGCGAAAGGGATTGTTGGTGACACCAATGGTGCGAATACGCTTGTTGAGACAGTGCCCTGTCAGGATCATTATGTCATTCTTCGGAGGTTTCTCCGGTTGATACAGTTTTTACTGCCTATCATGATGAATTGAATAACGTTCCAGTGTTTTTTGAATGCTGTCTGTTTCCATTTCGCAATACAGCTTTTGACGATCAATGGTGGTATTTTAATATAAGGCTCAGTGCCTATAAGCCCGTTTGTTGGTCCTGTTTTAGCTATATCATTGCCTATGATCTGGGACCCAGGTTTGTGTGAATGAGTTGTCTTGGGCTAGCAATTGTGCTTTTTCTCTGCATTTCAAAACAAATGACGAAGAGATTCTATATGAGTCAATGCTTTTGATTTGTCTGAACAAAATGAAGATGTTGGAATTGCTATCAAGCATCTCATCACAAAATAAACTTCCGCAGGAAAGACAGACGTGAACGCGCCTAGAGAAAAAGACTTAGAGACTTAAGGGGCAGGGTTGGTTATACCTCGGCATTTTTGAGTTTTGGTCTATCTGAAAACCACGTGTGATCTGCGTGGGCTGAAATAATTGCATTCCTTCATGAATCTTCTCTGGTAGGGAATGATACATTGAAACTGTTGTCGAAGCGGAACTTTGGAGTAATAGATTCACAGGTCATGTCAATGTATGATGACTCTTTAAGTAAGCATAGCGAACTACAATCAAACATGACAATAGTTGGCCTCGTTTCGATCTCGCACAAGTGTTTCTGACCACCGATTCTATGTTATGTAGCGGTTCGATGTTCAGAAGTGGTTCTATAGTAGCTCTCGGTGTGGTTTTCATTGATCCGATGATATTTATTAATGCCAATCTTTAAATCTTGCCTAATTGCTTCTGAATGAATCCTATTCGACAGCGTGACAATTGCTTCCAATGGCAAACTTGTAGAAAATCAAATTTTTGTGAACACGTGCTTCAAGATTTTTTGGAATAGTGTCACAATCCCAGGATGCAGTCACTTCTAGAATTGAGAGTGTTGAATGTGGATTTCTCTAGCACTTTTCAACTTCCATCAGGTTTTTTCATATTTTTCGATAATGCTCGACATTAGTGAGGTGGTCAAATGTGGCTTCATAAGTTGGGGTAGGTTGGGTTAGGATGAACGTGGATTTCTGTAACTTTTTCCAACAGGTTTTTTGGTATTTTTTGGTCATTCTCGACTTGAGTAAAGTGGTCCAAAAATTATTACGCTGGTAGGCTTAGACCTGTGCGCCAGTTGATTTTGATCGGCGGCTGACGCTCGAAAAGCTTAGAGGGTAAAAACAACGGCGACTGGCGGCGAATGGATGGCTTATATACCATTTTAAACCCACTCAAATATTCATTCAAGTAGATAGTTTATTGGTGGCCGGACTTTTCCCCCAAGAAAAAATCCCAAAAAAATTTTTTTTTGGGGAAAATGTCCCCTGGAATAATCTCAGGCGATATTCCCCAGAAATAAGAAACAAATCTCACCCGGAAAAATCTCGTAGGCAAAATTCCTAAAATTTTATTATAGAAGTTGCAGTTTGTAAGTCGTTTGATTACATAATTTCTTAGTTTATATTTTGTCTTCGTTTTTTGAAGTACTAAATATAAAGAGTAGAGTAGAGTACTTCAATAGATGTTCGCAATACATGGAAATCAATAGAGCTAAAGACAACTAGCGAAAGTGAATTAAGTAAATTGCAACGGCAATATTGACGTCTATTCGAAAACTTGCACATAATCATCTTCAGCCAGTGTTAAGGTGGAATTCCCTTAAAACAACGTCGCCGTTTTGCCTCAATTTCCTTTACATCAATTCATTTGGTTCATTTGTATTACTCAACACATACAAAATTAACTAAAATGAAATGAATGATGTGAAGAAAACGGAGTGTAAACGGAAACAAAGGCAAAACGGAGGCAAAACGGCGACGTTGTTTTAAGTGGAACTCCACCTTTAATATTCGAACGTACGAAAGAGGTGACGCGAAATTACATTCCATTACACTAGACCATATTCCGAATTATACGCCATCGTTTTTGGTTCGTTCGAATCAATGTGGCCTGGTGGTGTATAATTTCGGAATATGGTCTCGTAGAATTGAATGCAACTAACTAATTAACTTGTACAGCTTCAATGGTAAACAATTTCACTATTGCTAGGGGATTTTGCTTGAGAGATTTGCCGGAGAGATTTTTCCTCTTCTTCAGGGATTTTGTCTGATAGACTATTCTTTCCGACATTTTTCCTTTTAAACTTATTGGAAAAAAATATCGTGGCTCAGCCGATTCAGCCAACTGAGTTCGGCTGAAGCATATTTCAGTTGGCGTGGCTGGCTCAGCCGGCTGGCGCACAGGTCTACAGTACAGTAAACATTTCAAAAATATGTCAAAAATCCAACCATTTCAGTGTAGCTCCATTTTTTTATTTATTTATTTATTGTCAGGCAACAGCTTTAGAAGCTTACTGGTTTTATCAATGTGTAAAAATGTAATAAAATATTCGGCAAACCGGAAGTATGTTTTCGGCCCAGTCGACCCGACGGAGCGTCAAACAACTTAGCCTCGTCTCGTCATAGAATCATTTCCGCACACCAGCAGCGTTCGGTAAGTGTAACGTCGTCATGATCATAGTGTCATCAGTCGTGATAATAATATGAAAAGAAAACAGATGAAAGCATTTGATTAGAATTAGTAAGACATAAGGTAGTTCAACAAACAGATAGTCAAATAACAGATAGGAGAAATCCGTTCTTTCTCAGAGTAATTCCATTCAATTCCATCGATTTGACAGCCGAACGAAAAGAGCTCCGTGTAATCGACTCACTAAAAAAATGGTCAAAAATGTTGAACGCCCTAGAGACGTGGTTAATCGGTTCGAACATATTCTCGTGATGGCTTTCAAGTATCGGATAATTAATTTTTCTGTATGCGTGAGAGTGTATTGGTTTCCCATCACTAGGGGCGAAAAGTTGCTTTCAGCGGTATGTGCACCAACACACTCTCACTATTACAGAAAATTATCTTTCAAAATACCCCAATACACACTCGATGTATAGTTTTCGCTTGGGCCTCGTGTGTTTTGGGGTATACTATTCCGCAAAACGCTGACTGGATGATTTAGCGTTAATTTCGAATGTAAATTAGGTGAGTCCACGCGACCCCTGAGAACAGCAAAAACGAACATAGCAGCCAAATTGAGTCGTCTACGTGATAATGACTCAATTTGTAAATCGCTGTATCTACTGCCTTTCGATAAAGTTCTCATCCCGGCGGACAGTTTTTCTCAACGCGTAAATCAAAAATTTTATTTAGATTGACTTTCAATCTTATCACTTTGGTCTTGGTAGCACGGTGCCTATACAACCGAAGCGTATTCGAGGTGTGATCTGATAATTGCAAAATAGATGCTCCTGAGCGGGTCCACATTGCGAAAGTCCTTGCAAATACGCTTCATGAAGTCGAGCATCGAGTATGCTTTAGCTACAATGTTCTCACTCCAAGTCCACAGTCGCTCCAAGGTCGCGTATTTCGGTGGCTCTTTAAAGGATTGTTTCAGCAACCCCGTATGCGAAACGTGTCGGATTTCGATTGCTGTAAAACGACAAAACGACATTGCAACGCACTTGCCAACATTGAGTTCTTGCGCATTAGCAAACCTTTCTGCAAAACAGTGCAAACGCGCAATGTTCTAATTTCACGAACATTAACGGGCCTAGATGCATCCCTTGCGGAACACTAGAAACGGACTGGGTCATTTTAACATGCAGGGGACAAGCTACCACGCTTTTCACTTTCACACTAACATTGAATGATTGAGAGAATCATATAAGGTTTCCAGTTTCTTATGAAAGGCCCAGTATTGTGTGCCTCCGTGCATTTTAGGTCAACTATACTATCTATGATGTACTAAGAGCGAAAACTAGTAAGAGTGGAATACCGAAAACTCCTAACAATGCCGTACTCCGGTACGCCATAGGATGACACTACACTCAATTTCACTAGACTTGAACCGATTCAATCAGATGTTTTTTGTATATAAATTCGACGATCGGAACAAAATCTGTCTGCTGTTGAGCTTTGAACCTACGCCCTAGCAACTCAATCTCAAACTAACAAACAGATGTGTTAACCACGAAAACATTAGAAAAAAAAGATTAATAGTACATTACGTACTAGCTTAGAGACAAGTACCACGAGTCCACGGAGATGGATGCTGCACTTCCTTTCAGGACAATTATTCTCTAAGAGATTATCTCCAAAACAGTTTGTCAAATCTGATACTCAAACGAATGCATCATCACCTTTAAATAAATGAAGCATTTAAACACGACCATGAAAATGAAAAATTTTACACGATATTTGGGATATGATTGTGAAGTAAATAAAGCAACCCTCTCACACACAAAACTGGAACAACTGAACAACAAAAACTTGGCAATTTCATTTCAAAAGCCATGGGAAATTTCAAGGGAAATTTAATAATTTTCAATTGGGCATATTAGCTTGCTTCACTTTTGTAATTATTGTTTGATGCTCAGTGATCCGTTTGTGCATTGTTTAAAATCGTTTTGATTGTTTGAATGTAAATAAAGAGGGCTGCTCGGTGTTTTGGTTCCGTTTATATTACCTTTTTTGCATAGCCTCTCTTTCAAATAAACATGAGTTCAATTGATGGACGGATATAAAATGAGGGGTGAGGGAACCATCATTCGATTCTTATCTATTTATGTTTGTAATACCAACATTCATGTTTATCCATATCATGCACAAACATGACTTAAGGGTTGATTGAGAGTTTCGAGACATGCCAACATGCTAAAAAATGCATTTCACGTCTTCTTATAGGCATTAGTGCAGAAGGATTTAGCTTAGACGATACGAAATCTCTTATGTAAATGATTTTATTAAAAAACTTGGAAAATATTTGATCCGATCGAAAGTGAAAATACCACCTGGTGAGAAATGAATGCATATACCGACGGATTAAAAGGATTTATTGCGATTTTTAGTGTATAAACATCGGCGTATTTTGATCGAAGATAGGCGTTTGGTCACGCGACGTCCTCTATCGTGTGCATGGTATTTTGGTGTATATTAAAAAGAGTTTTTCATTCCAAAGAATTCATAAAATGTGCATACGTTGTATAGTGGGGGAACAACAAGAGCAACATGTGACTGTGTGTAAGACTATAGATTTTCAGTTTTATTGGGAAATGGATGTATCAATTTCACAGGAAATTTGTTGCTAAGTTTGGACACGCGTTCGGTTGTACGGTTCATTGTTGTAGATGTTCTAAAGATTTAATCGAATGTTAAACGGTGTGCTGTGCACAATATTTTATTTAATTGATGTTACAATTTTATTGAGTTGTTATTCTTCAAAGCTACTCTCACAATCATCATCAGATACGAAGGTAATGAGATGGATTTTAATTACCGTACGAAGGGGGTTATATGAGATTGATATCGGCGATGTAATATTAAGCGAACCTTCAAAGTCAATAAAACAAATGGGACATAATTTCTTTCTTAGACGGCATGCAGTTTACATGCAAAAAGACAGTTCAAAATTATCTGGTCATTTGAAAGCAATGTCAAAATTTCTACACAAAAGTTTGACATTGCCCACAAGCAAATCAGTTTTATTGGCTGGGAATGGATCTCATAACTGGTACGGCTAAACTATCAGAGCCAACAAAAATTGGTAAGTTTGATCAAATAACACAACTGGGTTTACAAAGGAGAGGATTTGCTGATCAAATGTCATAGATTGTTTGGGCCAGCACGAGCTGTGGCATTATCCACTCTGAGTGTACTCATATCAAATATTTATACATTCCCTTCTGGGTCTGACCTTTTTACTTGCGAAATGCTTCTGGGTATTTCGATCAATCTCTAATGAATATTCGACTTTTAGCTTCAAAGTAAATAAGAAAAAACCAGGAAGTAAACTGCAGTTGCATTTTAACAACAGTGTTAGTGTATACATTCAACTTTAAAATTGGCAGAAAATGTAAGTATTGCTTGCTCTATACCTAAGCCAAATCCTTGATATTCCGTCTCAATTGAAAATAAAGTTTTTTTTTTAAATCTACCACTCTTCACTGTCATTTCACGTTGTAAAGGATAAACTTTATTGAATACGAGATAGGAGTGCTTCAAAACCACGTACACAATATATTGAAATGCATGTACAGATGGTCGAAAAAATAATTTTTTCGCATAAACAAACAACCGAGTGCTTTATATATATAAATATATATATATATATAACCATCACATTTTCAATAATTGTGCCACTTATACTCGCTTGGTATCACTGAGGTTCTTAATCAATGAATCGAGAGGTAGTTTTTTTTAAATGAAAGAGATCCCATGTTTTTTGTCATTGTATTTGATTTTAAATGATAAAAAATTATCTTTTGAAATTTTGTGAGAATATCGAAATAATATCAATTTTAACTCCAATTCCATTGAATAATTTCCGTCCGTTACTGCAGGAGGACACAATTTTTGAGAAAATTCACAAAAATCACGCTATGAAGGAAAGACGAAAAACAATTTGTCGTTGTTTCTATAATACTTTTTGTCAATTATTAATGAAAATAAATTGAAAAATAGTATCGAGGGAGGAATGTCTCCTTTTGCATGGTCTAAGCCCCTAGTGGAAGAGTGCAGGCAGAGCCTACAGCATGACAATTTCTCGGTTCTTCGTTTTTTCTTCACATTGTGTTGAGATTCTTTGACAAAGAATTAATACAAATTGAAGCAAATATGAAATACAGTAAGAACAATGACATAAAATCATATAGACTGGGTTTACATAACCATCACCTGAAGCAAAAATGAAAGAACGTAATTTGCGTATAGTATGCATTAAAGAATCATGGGCGCGCGGTAGCGATATGCCCGTGATGCAAGTCCCCATACGATCAAAAAATTAAGAAATTTTTTTTCGTAGACGCCGGAACCATACTACAGCTGAGTTTTGACTTTTTTTCCCCTGAGACCTAGTTTTTCGGCATCTACGTAAAATTTTGATCGGAATCGACATTTTACTCATTAAAATCGGTCCAGTGGATCCGAAGATATGACCTTTAGAAGATCATCATTTTCCTTACAAAATGTGCTATTTCATAGAAGCCAAAGTTAATGGAAACATGTTACGCTAGTTAGTGGGTTAGTTAGTTAGTTAGCTCTAGAGCCATTTGTATGAAAACCGACTTTTTTGACTCGTGCTCTAAAACGGCTCGATAACTTTTCTTGAAATTTTGCAGGGATTTTCGGGTGGGCATTGTACGCCATATGAGATTTTAAAAAAGGGGGGTACCGGCCTCGTTTGGGCTCCAGGGCTCTTAGAAGGCGCCATATAAAGCCCATGTAAAAGAATGTTTAGCATGTGTGTGTGAGTGTATTCAAAGTATGGGTAAAATATGAGCAAAATTTTTGGACTGTGTTAGGATGGTTAGGATGGAGATAGATGTTTGGTGTCAAAGGAAAAGTTGGTGGGTTGGGTGTGTAGTGTGTAGTGTGTCAGGGTGACCAACAAAATGGCCGACGGTGGTATGGGACGGACTGAAGATGTTTCGCCGAAAATTTTTTTCGAAGGAAATTTTTTTTCGCTGAAAAATTTTTTTCGCGAAATTTTTTTTCTCCGAAATTTTTTTTCGCTGGAAATTTTTGGGCGAAAATTTTTTTCGCGGAAAGTTTTTTTTTCGCTGAAAATTTTTTTTTGCGGAAATTTTTTTTTTCGCCGAAAATTTTTGTTTTTCGCCGGAAATTTTTTCGTCGAAATTTTTTTTTAGCCGAAATTTTTTTTCGCTGTAAATTTTTTCGGAAAAATTTTGTTTCCTCTTTTCTTCCAAAACTACCGATATCTCAACGAAAACCCTTTTTAAAAGGGAAACGTGACGCAAGTCCTCGTCCCTTCTTCCAAAACAACGGATATAAATTGGGGTGACCGGGCTTCCTAACCTGTGGAAAAAAGGTTCGGTTCTCGGTTCTGGTTCTAAAGAAAATAAAAAAACGGTTCGATTCGAGGTTCGGTTTTTAAAAAAGAAAAGTGAAAGGTTCCGGTTTTGGTTCTTCAATCAAATCAAAACCGGTTTTCGGTTCGCTTATTTGTAACTTCATTTAGTTTTATTATTTTATTGAGAATTTTATTGATATTTTTTAAAATCGAAGAAAAAATAAAGTATTTTTTGTACTTAGCACAAGAATCACTTGTTTTGGAATTTTCGGTTTAGGCATACAATCAACTGTTTTTCTAAAATGTCGGCCTTGGTTCGGCCTCTTTTTTTAGTAAATACAGAATCGAGCCAAATAAAACATTCTACAATCGCGGCGATTACTTTCAATGTTCACAAAAAACGATATGAATTCCACGCGACTACAAATCATTTGAAACAAATGCGAGACGACTCGTGTTCGATCTATAGAATGCATTATAATTACATACTGTGATAACATGAGTTGATTCGAATCCGAATTGGCAAACACATTTGGGTTTGTGAGTTTGAGTAAATGACAAAAAATACTCGTTAAAAAATGCATTGCAAATATGACACGACGATATTGAATGTGACGCAAACATCTTTTCGTTTTCGAAGTTTGAAACACAAAAATCAAAAATTAATTAATTTGATTTTTTTAAACCGATCGAATTCAGCTTTGGTTCGGTTCCGGTTCGGTTCTCCGAACTAAGAATTGTAAAAGTTCGGTTCTAGGGTTCGGTTCTAAAGTATAGGTTCGGTTCTTTATGTCAAAAATCTCGAGGTTCTTGGGTTCGGTTCGGAAGCCAGTTTAAAAAGGATTTTTGTTGTGATATTCAATTCAGTAAATTTTTCTCCCGAAAATATACGTAGTCCACATAAATTTTACGTAATTTACCAACACTACTAAACATTTTTTGTAATTCACCGACAAAAAAACTCGCTTTTTTGAACGTCATTTTGGTGTCGCATTAAGTCACTTTTCGCATTAGTGCGAAAAAACTTTTTAACGCACTAGTGCGATCATTTTTTCAGGTTTTTAATTTTTTTTTTTTATTAAAGATAGTTGTTTGCGCAAGTTGTGCAAACGCGCACGGAGGACACCGTCGGGCTCATTGTGCTAACTTTGAAGTTTTAGTTTTAGTCTGCTACCGTACGAAACCTTCCTGTGCTAGAAATATAGCTATATATTCTTCTGCCTATTGTGATTAGATGTTTGTTAAATCCGAAGTGTCCAGAAACCACTCCCGTATAAGTTTTCAGTCTTGTTCTACTTATGTTTACAAGATACTTGGAGTTTCTTCCACTTATTCTAATACAATTTTTGGCTTGCCGGCAGCCCGATAGGGTCTCCCAATGTTTATTGAATTTACTATTCCCTAATGCTGTGGTCGCTCTGTTGTTGTACGAACTGCTCTGATATGGATGCTAAGCGCAGCTTTCTTCGCAAGTTCATCTGCCTTTTCATTACCTTTGATGTTCGAGTGTGCTGGTACCCATAGTAGGTCAACCCTAAGCTCGTCTAGAGTTTCCCAACACTCTTAGTGTTAGTGCCGAACTAAATTTTGTAGCTGATAAAGCCTTTAAACCCGATTCGCCATCTACGCAAATGCATAAAATCTCGTTGGTATAAGTATTGTCGCGTTTACTTGTGCGCAGTATAGACCGGCACCAGCTGATCTGTTGATTACTGATCCATCTGTGTTGCCGAACTCGCCTTCGACTCGTTTCAGCAATTTAACATCTAGTGCGTTAAACTACCTTCATACGTAACTTGTATCAAAAATTACTATTATAGCACCCCATTGAATAAGAGAATCATAAGATTGTGTAACGTTTCGGTTTAACTATTTCAACCAAAAAAACGAATTATACGATGAAATGCGAAATGTTTAGTAGTGTTTTTAAACTTAAGCAGAGCAAATCAGAGTAGTTTGGAAACAAAGGTGGAGACGGACGGACGAACATTTTTTTTATTGCTGATTCGTCATCACTCGACGATAACAAATTTATCCCCTCACCTCCCACCTCGATCTACCCCACTCAGTGGATACAATTCACTGGTGACAAAAGTAAATCTCAAAACAAAAGGTTTTTAGATGGCACTAGCGTGCTTCAGCTCTCTTTATTTTACAGTACACGATGCGACGTAATTAAAGGAATAAATGGGAACGAGACGAAATTATAGGAGCAACCAATGTTCTACACAGATTAGAACTCTAAAATTCCTGTATATATTCTTGTGTGAACACCACGGCGTCCATCAGCCTCTATCTTACATTTTTTGAGTGTTTGCTGAAATTCTCAACCTTGTGGATTTTCAAGCAATAAATTGATTCTTTTGATAAATAGCAGAATCATTTAAAATTGCTGTAGGAAAAAGTTATTAAATTGAAACCATTCTCTCACGCCCATAATTTCAAATATGCGAAAGATTTATTGTCAATAGTTAGTCAACTAACATCGCACCAGCCATTCAAAGACATTGCTGTCACCGCAACCCATTAAATATATATCATTTGGTGTTATTTCTGTCATTTAAAAACCCTTACGCGTGTCTCTATTCTTTTATCATTGACATAACAAATAATATTCATATGATTCGAATGTGATATACAGATAGTCTCCTGGGAAATGTTAAATTACTCAAATAAAGGCATTACAGCAATGTTTAAAATGACTTTCATTGAAACATTTAATGGCTCTAAATGCATAAGAATAAAATGTTAATGTGTGGTGAATGCTGCGCATGTTCGGCTGAATAAATAAATAATTTTCACAATTTTAAATGTCTAACATTGCAGCCGAGGCTCTTTTATGCATGTGGTGCAACAACCGAATACAAAATATGAACGATGACTTGAAGAACTATCACGAACCACAGGTTTCCTTGAAATTAGATCTCTTGAATTTTCAGCGTTTTTGAGATTTGTAAATGAACAGCTAAATATACAAGGGGTAGCACAATGAATCTGTTGGCACTATTTCGAACAATATATTTTTAAGAATTAGCCAGATGGTACACAAGCTCAGCATGGAACGAAATAAGTTTATGCGACGGTAATGAATGATAGGTAAACTCTGAGGGTGTTGTCAATGAGTATTTGTTACAAAATACAAAATTCGTTCAGAAATTCTGCATTTTCTCCTCTCAGTAACTGTACATCGTTCATATCAGTTCAATTTGATTAAAATTTAATCTTTTTCTCAGAGGCGCACTGACGAGTGAGAGGACATAACATTAATTTCACACCTGCAGTATGTTGGGGTCGTTAGTTCCTTTCTCTATGACAAACATTGCTGATTTTTAAATGTTCTGACCTGCTCACCTCTTATAGTTAGGAGCCCTATGAAAACACACCTTATTATCTTCAGAAGCCCAAGAATCAAATAGACCTGCAATTAACACAGCTGTATTCACAGCTATAGAAAAAGACAATTTTTGGACCCATACGAAGCGCAAACATCCTATACGTTTCCTACAAACAACTTCATTGTAACATGGGTTACAAACAGCTCGACTGATCACCCCAAACATTTTTTTCCTGAAAGGTACATGCATCCCATGATTTAAGTTCGAAGATGAGCAAAATCGGTCAAGTAGTTACGAATATATGGTCGAAGAAGTGAAGGTCGAACATGGATTTTCGAGCGTCGGTGAAGCTTTTTCGCAAATATCCCAGCAAGTAATTCCCGCAAATCGTTCATTTTGGCGTCAAATTGAAGCATTTGATCTCAGAAAACCGGGAAAATTATTTTTGTGGAAATCGAGTCAGTGGTCTGGGCACTAGGACCAATGGAATGGACGAAATTGCGTTTCTTGCTCATATACGAAAGCAGATGGTTTTCCGTCTTTTTTTGCTCAACTACGCAATATGGAGATTTACTGGGAAAGGCAAAGTTGTAGAGAATAAAATTTTAGGGAAAACGTGTTTCAGGTCTTTAGGGAAAAATGACCCATTCCTGGGAAATGACCACTTCTATAACTCATATCTCTAGAACTGCGACAGTTAGAAAGTGACTTCCAAAGACAACGTTGTAGAGAATACGGGTTTCAGGGTTTTAAGGAAAAATTACCAAATCCCGGAATAAAGAAATTTCTAGAATTGTGAGGGAAGTCACATATCTCTAGAACTATGGCAGTTCGAAATTTGCTTATAAGGGTAACCTTGGTGAGAATTACATTTTAGAGAAAAAAGTTTCAGGATTTCTTGGAGATACTACGATGAATTCCTTTGTGATATGGTACAGAGGAGAACATTTCCTTGGGTCATTTCTAAGGATCTTTGAAATTCTTATAGATATAAAAGAGCACAAAACGTTGGATTGTTTGCTCATTTCTTATTTAGATTAGGGAATGCAATTACGGCGCCGTAAAAAATATTCTGTAAAACCGTAAAATTTTCATTTTTAGAGGCAAATTCCCGTTAATTAACGGAATTTTTTCTTCTGTTATAAAAAAAGTTATTCTGTTTGTCACCAGTCTTTGCGAAAGTTTGAAAATTATATTCTTCGAGCAGCTTAAGTACAACATCTATCACATCTATGATAGAAATTAATATAAGTCCTGGTTCATGAATCTTTCAATAACGACATGCAAACCAACGTGTTTCTTGCTGATACACATAAAGCCTTCGACGTTATCCGCTTCCGCTGTATTCTGTTAATAATGAAGTTGACGAATGATACATATCGCA
The DNA here is from genome assembly GCA_029228625.1 of Pseudolycoriella hygida. Taxonomy (NCBI): domain Eukaryota; kingdom Metazoa; phylum Arthropoda; class Insecta; order Diptera; family Sciaridae; genus Pseudolycoriella; species Pseudolycoriella hygida. The sequence continues at coordinate 43,669,116 of CM055404.1, read as the reverse complement.
TCTGCAATTCATTGCTTCTTTGGTTCCGCTCCTTCTTCCAATGCAGGAAGCAGATGGTAAAACAAATTCCAGCAAATCAGATTTAATAGACATTCTATCTGGAATTGGTCAAGGTTCCGTATTTGCTGCTTCATTTTCTGTGGTTTTCTTCAAAGATTCCGATTGCACTACTTATTCTCAGGGGCGCCGACTTCACGGGGTTATTGGGTGCAAAAGCACCCAATAAATGAATTCATTGAGTGCATAGGTCACTATACCTAAAGATCGCGCCCTGGAACGTCTGGACACCGCCCTGAGAAATTCATTTTTATACAAAAGTTGTATCTGTTCATCTGTGTTCGCAAAAAGCTACAAAATATTCGCCTGCGGCGCTTACTTGCTCCATGGTTAGTTTTTTGACTTCATCCTAGACCATCTTAATTTCTTTTTCTCGCGCTGGTGCATATGTGGTATGTATTGGATACTTTACTTTTATCGCATTACATGCAAGGTTATATGGCTAATTCCATCGGTAACCCATACATTGTCGCTACCATGTCACCTGGGGAACGAATGTGTTTTGTCTCATGTTAATATGAGTCACATTGAATGAGTGAAAGAGATGAAATTCGTTACCCAGGTGACATGACGGTACCGATGTAATTAGCCATATACTAATTCTGTAATGTTCTGTGTCCACCCTTAGATTGTCTTTATACCCCGCCCGTTAAGTCAAAATTTTTGCCTGTGGCGCTAATATCATCATCAACTATGTCACAAGAACAGTGATTAATAAATAACTTTCGTTTTTTAGTAATGAGAATTTATGACTTCTAATAAAGTGTCTGATGTTTAGAAAATTATACTTTAACAATAAAATACGGGTTACATTTACAACTTGCTCATGTGTGCTTTCGTCGCAGATTAACAAAAAATGAAAATTAATAACGATTCCCGCATCTCCCGGCTTCAAGTGTCTTAACGTCGAAAAGTCAAAATTGTCGATGTTGGAAAAACGTTTTGTGCATGTGACTATTGAGTGTGCAGTGTCCCGTAACCGCTCCAATCAGCAATCTTAGGTCCGTTCTGGATTTGTTTAGTATGTATTTAGAATTACATTTACTTCTGCCATTAATAATGTTTCTGCTGTGCTTGTAATTATGCAAGCTATAAAAGACTGTGTCGTGCTTGGTTCTTAAGAATTTTCTGATAGTTTCCCTTTGGGTTAAGTAGGATAGTCGTCTATGTAACTCCGATGTGATTAACACTATAAAAACGGTTGATCAATTGACCATTCATTTGGTAGTCAGCCAAAATGGGTGAATGCTTCCGAGATAAAGATATTACTTTGCATTTACCGAAGGAATTTAGGAAGGAAAAGATATTGTCGTTTTCTGTGCCTAACATGAGATTTGGCTTACATTCGGCTGCTGGTATCTATGGTGTTATTATAGTTATTATAGTTATTATCTTTGAACCTCTATCGGCCCACTATACCCTAGTAGTGAGTTAAGTTTCAATTAAAGGTTGTTGGGTAACCTATAATACAAAATTAAGCGAGAACTGTAGAAATGAAAAAGATTTTTGCTAACATTTGATGAATATTCATGAAAATTTTGTCAAATGTAAAATCTGGCTACTTTCAAACGGCCCATTTTCTGGATCTATGTGACCTACAGAATCGAGATGTGGACGAACATCGGACGTAAGTATCATAGAAACTGAGAATGTGCGTTCAAAAATTTCACATTTTTTCACATCATGTCACTCACATCTGTGGAAAAAAATGTGAATCACATTTTTTCACATCTTCATATTTTCCTGGATCATAAAAAAGTAATTTCAACTTAAATGTGGTCACATATCGTCTATAGAGAGCCAGGGGAGGTCAAAAAATGCTAAAAATACGCAAAAATCCGGTAACTTACATAGAAGTCGTTACAATGGGTCCACAATATACCTCAAAAAGTCGCATCTAAGTCATCTCTAGAGCAATTTGAGTATGCTCTTTCCAAATCAGCAGTTGCTTTTGACGTAGGTCACATAGATCCAGAAAATGTGCCGTTTGAAAGTAGCCAGATTTCACATTTGACAAAATTTTCATGAAATATTCATCAAATGTTAGAAAAAAAATTTTTCATTTCCACAGTTCTCGGTTAATTTTGTATTATAGGTTACACAACAACTACTTTAATTGAAACTTAGCTCACTACTAGGGTATAGTGGGCCGATAGAGGTCAAAAGATAATAACTATACCCAAGAAAATTGGTAAATTGCATAAAAGTTGCTTTCTTTAACATTTTCATAAAAATCTTCACATTTCATAATGCTCAGTTTTGTTATTTTAACAACGAAAAACAAGTTCAACTATAAGTATGACCACGCCATAGATACCAGCAGCCGAATGTAAGCCGATTCTCATGTAAGGCACAGAAAACGACAATATCTTTTTAAAGTATCCTTCGAATTTTATGACTTAATATAGTGTCTGATGTTTAGAAAATTATACTTTAACAACAAAACCCGTCATTTACAACTTGCTCACATGTGTTTTCGTCTTAGATAATAATATTAACAAAAAATGAAAATTATTAACGATTCCCGCATCCCCCCGTTCCCACTGTACATGCTGTAAAATAGCCCAGTACAATCTGGGCACCCCACTATGCAGTCCACGTCCAGTCATTGGAGATTGTTCAGAGGCAATTCGTTATTTTTAACGTTTTATTGATGATGTATCAAGAAAGCACAATCATATGAAAACACTATAATTCATAAGCTTTGCCTACTATTTATTAGGTTTTTCTATCGCCTGCCGTAAACTTTACTGTAAAAATACTGTAAACGCAAAAAAAGTTCCATAAATTACGGAATTGTAATCTCTAATTTAGATCTATTTCATTTCATTTATTCTCATTTCCAGTTGCGCAAAGCAAGGCGTTTTAAAACTGTGTTGCGCGTAATTTCGGCGTTAAACATCGACATCAAATCTTAGAACTACTTTTTGCAACATCTATCCTGTTTGCCACATCTATTCTGATACGTACGGGTCTGTGCTTATGTTTTGAATTGCAAACGCTTCTCTAAGGGCGCCAATGACTTTACGCATTGAGATTTTGTAGCACTTAGGGGCCGTTCATAAATTACGTAACGCAAGAGGGGGGAGTGGGGGTATGAGGCAACCGTTACGACTAGAACAAAAATGTGATAAATTTGACTCTCTTAGCGTTACAGGGGGGGGGGGGTGAGAGGCCTGAAAAATGTCAATTTTTGCGTAAGGGAAATTGTTTTTCGTGCGTCAAGTATTTTTTTGGGGTGGGTTAGTGTATCTGTTGCGTTAGTTGGCGTACCAGTTCTGCCAGACTATAAAATTTCTTCAAAAAGTTCAAAGCGGACTGAAAAGGAAAACAAGCGCCACAGTATCTTGCACCTAAGTCGTCTATGTCTGCTTTCGTGACGACGTCGAAGAAGCTACACCACTCAAGACATGAACCGTTGAATGTTGAAATAAAGTCGACAAAGATTCACTTGACAAAAATAAACAAAACGAAAATGAACATGTGTATACCGCCGAATGGTCATTTGGCGTTTCTTTGCATACCCTCATAATCAAAACTGTGATTCCACGAAAAATAAAATCGTCGAGTTTGTTTTTTTCTACATTGATACACACATCTGGTGATTGCGAGCTATGTTCTCGCTAATCATATCAAAATTGTTATAACCTTTGCCGTTTTTCAATTTGACTGCGTGATGTTAATTCAAATGTTATTTAAAGAACTGATAGCGAATTTGGACCAAGCACTCCAAAAAGTACTACCGCGTAAAGAAGAGGTTCTCTGATTGTGCCAAAACAGCGTAACACAAACGAGTGTATTTAATCGAAAAAGGGTGTTAGAGCAGAGATAAAATTAACAGAAGGAAAATGGTGAAATCAATAGCCTTATTAGTTGTTGTGATAGTTTTAATTTATGGAGTAGCCTCTCAATCGGACATTGACTTTACGCTTATAATACCACAATCGATTGTCGACTGTAAAAAGCAAAGTGGCTGTTACAACGGAAAATGCTGCAAGCCGTGTAGAGGCGCATCAACCATATTTTTTTGGCTGAAAGGCGACGAATGGTGTTATTCAACTCGATCTTATTCGCAGAGTTTTAAATACGAAAGCTGTTCCCTAGATTCGGACTGTGATCCAAATTGGCATTGTGCTGGAGCGTGTACGATGCTTTAAAATGAATCGTGTCAAAACTCAAGTTACCGTCAGTTAGGAAGTGTTTTGTATTTTTCATGCATGTTATTCCACAGTTTTATTTCATCTAAAAAGTTGAATGTAATTTCTGTCTACACTCGAAAAACGACGTAAGACAAATATACACCGATCATGAATATAGTATGTAGTGCAAGTACACGCCTGTCATATGATATAGTTTTAGAGAAAATGAACGATCAGTATACGGGACGTAGATAATTCGTCTGCAGGCTCATTTCAACTGAATACTATGTAAGTAACGTTATTTGCATCTTTGTTCGGGATTCTTCCCTCCTTCCCTCAGCTCGCTCTTTATACCAGTCGACTTTCGACTATTTAAGGGGGAGAATCCCGAACAAAGATGCAAAACAAGTTATTTGCGCTCAAACAATCATAATATGATTCATAATTCTCCCGATAGGTTGCATTCTATATACTTAAGAAAAGTCAACTGGTATAAAGAGCCTGTTGACTTTCGACTATTTGTTAAGGGTGGAGAACCCCGAACAATCTTTTTCACTCTTACATGTTCTTATCAATCTTTTTAGTATTCAAAAGATGAGAAGTTACGAAAATTTATCATTCACCCGCTATTAAAGATAGAAAATCCCTTCTGATTTCTCTCACGGTTCAAAACATCCCATAACTGCAGCAGCAATCTCTTTTTGAATCGACATGCTGATTCGTTGCGTTAGAAATGTTTGCTATCTTGGTCTTCCAGTTTTCAAAGCTATTTTCTTATCTGCTGCATTGAAGAATTTTATAGCTTCTACACGCCAGGGACCCATCGTTTCCACCGAAAACGGGACAAAGAAGTAATTGCGCTCTATTAGTTTTTTGTACTTGGATTCCTTTCTTTTTGCTATATCATCCGCCGTTTTTCCTACTGTTTGCTAGAGTCATATGTATCCGCGCATGGTGCGTCCCACATCAATGTTTCTCCTCTGTACCATAGGATCAAAGCCACACTTGAAAGGCACGTCCTGCGTTGTAAATAGTTTGTGTTACTATTCTTTTCAATGTAAACTGGTAACTTTTTCATAACAAGTGAGTAAAAATAAATTTGGTGTACACTCAGTTTCTGTAGAGTTTACATAATTTTCAAAGTGGAAATGCCGACAGATGAGCCTGCAGCGTGGTACGTTCACTACGTAACATAACACTAGTACAACGAAACATGAAATAAATTCTTACACAGCGCTTTTTTGTCTTACGTCTACATAAAGTGATTCTTCATTGCCATTTTCTACCTTCAAAATTCAATCAACTAGATCCCATAACACATAACTAATAACACGACTCCGTACGCAATTCGATTTTTTATCAATATGTTTCCTGACTAAATAATGTAATTAGTAATGTAGATATGTTTTCGTGCCAGAAAAGTGTATTTTTAATTGGAAAATATAATAAAATTCTTAGAGTTTTTTGAACCCTTTACACCCTTCGCAAACTCGTTTTCCTTCGTAAAAATCATACATGAGAGCCGAACGAAAAATTTCAAAATTTCCAGCCGTTTTCAAGCCGGCTTAAGTTAACTTTAGATAGGCCTAATGGCTGGCGGCTCGACTTATCGAAAAATTGTCGTCGGCAGCTGCGATTCTGCGGCGCTCTTGTCTGGTTCAGAGATCAATATTTCAGCATATAAGGTAAGTTATTCAACTTAATATACTTATGGGTGGGAACAACGAGCTGTTGAATATTTGATTTAATTTTATTGGACCTGTATGAAGAACAAAAGAGCCCTATACGTTTACTACAAACAACTTCATTGTAACATCGAGCTGGGAGGTGGGGGATGCATTTATAAAATGCAATAAAAAAAATGTCCGTCCGTCCGTCTCCACTTTCTTTCCAAACGGCTCGACATCACCCCAATCTTTTTTTCCCCGATAACAGACGACAGCTTGATGTCTTGACTTCCGCTTTGAAGGTAGAAAGGGTTCGCTTTCAAATTAACAGTCACATTGAGGATATGGCACCCAATTCCTTAAATTATTTCCGACGTGTCCACAAAGCAATGTAAAATAATTTGCAGAGTAGCAAACACTTTAGGTATTTGGAGGTTCGCCAAAAATACAATTTTTACCCAAAACTATGTTGTGGGGTGTCATTTTAAAGGAAAAGACGTCAACTTTTCCAGAAAAATAGTTTGAGAACAGTTAAGTATTGCGCGTAGACCACCGACCTCCAAAAGTCTTCCCGGCAGTGTAACATTTCAACTTTTCGCGTATTCTTCCTCACTCCAGTCCTAGTCCAGATTACTTAGCATCGTTTTAGATACTTGGGACCATGGCCTAAACAACCACACCTATAAGCCTGTGGACCGGCACTGGAGTTTTTTTTAAATCACTTTTCAAAAGTTACATTTTTTCGACTATAAACTGTTCCAAGACACCTTCACCTTCCAAGCAAATAGGCATCCACACTTTTTGTATCAATGAGGTCTACGTAATATATAAGTTTCAGATCAAAGCGATTCATCTTTGCGAAAATATTAAACAAAATTGTTTTTCGCCACCCCTTGGTAGATCATTTTTCTTACACCTGTACAACTCATATATGGTCGCTATCAGAAAAATGTAATTCTACGGATTTCTCGGATTGGTCGAAGGAATCAATGGGCCAACAATCACGAAAATCGGTGAGGTGTTGTATTTCAGTTTCATCAGTACTGTATCTAGACCGCTTTTCTAGGGGGGGGGGGGGCGTGCGCCCCAGATTTTTTTTTTGCAATTCAATGAAGTGTAGGGAAAACTAAGGTTATAGATGTCGGCAAATCTCGGAAGGAGATAGCTTGCAGTTTAAATGGGGAGGTGCTGGAGCAGGTTTTTGAATTCAAGTACTTAGGAACCACTTTTTCAGGGAGGAAAATGGGGGAAACGCGGTGGCCAGTCAAAAGTATTTCACGGTAAATCAATGTTTGCCATGTAAAATTCGAATACATTTTGGTCAACTATGCAAAAATCGATGATCACGATGCGATTTTTTGCATGGTTCGGTAATTGAAAAGGATAGAGATATATAAATTCATAGAAGGTGTGAAGAGGGTGGCAATACAATGCATTCTTTTGCATGGTAAACATGGATTTTCAATGAAATATTTTTCTCTGTGTGGCGAAACAAAGTTGGTTATTCACAGGTCAATGTTCCGGCCGACGATTCTGTATGGTAATGAGAGTTTGGCTGACTGCGAATATCTCGTGCATGACCTGGAGGTTTCTGATATGAGGAATATAGCGAAAGTTAATAGGAGGGAGCACGAAGTAATTGCAGATTAACATGCGTACCTGACCGAAGCCTTAACCGCACGGCCCCCATGGGCGCGGAATTGGGATACGCCCAATTAGCGCGAGTCGCCGAAGTGACTCTATCTATTGCGGCAGGTTTGCGTAACCCTCCGCGACCTAGATGAGGCCCGAATTACTATCATGTCTCTACTGAATTCTCGCCAACCAACTGAATTCTCGCCCAGGAAGGACTAGGAGTTCAGTCACCCATATCAAAGCGCAAGCTGTTCTGACGCAGCTCACTATCTACCACAGCCCCCGCGTTGCAGCGCCACTAGGCATCTCAACCAAACGCTGGGGCCGGATGCGGTGATCTCGCATGACACACTACACCCGGGAGCCCCGCGGTACCGAATTTACCCTCGGTGGGGGCTTTCGCGGTAAGGCTCCTAGCCAGACCACTTCGGTAGGTGTGTACGCAACTACCCCAGGCACCGCTGGGCCAACTCAGGAAACCATGGTGGCGTCACTCACCAGTGTACCAACGGGTCAATAGGAGGGGGAGCAGTGGGATAATCAAATCAGGAACGACGACATTAGGGAAAATTTAAAGATTTCGTCAGTTGAAGAGGCGGCAAGGGCCAGTCGTCTCCGCTGGTTCGGGCACCTTCAAAAGATGGGTAATAAAAGGCTACCTAAAAGGATCTTGGATGCACAGGTCCCGAGTGTTAGGCCAAGGCGTAGACCAAGGAGAAGGTTTATAGATTCAATTAAATCAGATTTATAAGTTAGGGGACTTTCTCTGGGCAGGCGAAAAAAGGGGATGCAAGACGATAGTTCATTAAGATGATAACTAAGTCCGAAGCCGACCTGAAGGTTCCCTAGAGCCGATAAGTCAAAAAATCACGAAAATTATGGAAGAAGCTGGTTTTTAAGAAAAGTTAAAGTTCTACTCTGTGAAAGAACAATTTTGTTACTGCGTCGGAAGCTTTTCTTTGAATCAAGCGTTCTTTAAGTAAACCGAAGAATTGTTTAATCGCCGTAACAGACAAGCGACGCTGGCAAAAACTTTGGTCGACTTTTCCTCGTTTTTTAGGTATTCCGAAGAATTGCTGAATAGCCGCATCGGGTACGGCACCGCAGGCGAAAATTTTGGACTGCTTTCTATTGTTCTTTAGGCAAATCGAAGAGCTACTTAATTGCCGCAGGCGAAAGTTTTTGGTTGTAGGGCTTATTGTAAGTAAGAATTTCAATAATTGATTGACTTTGTATTTTTCTAACGCCGTAGGCGAAAGTTTGTAGGCCATTAACTAGTTTTTTACTAAATCAAGCTGCTTGAAATTTTGAAAATTTAGATCAGTTTTTCTTTTTTTCAGCCATAGGAGGGGCCCCTAAAATGACCGCCCGGGCCACCTTTTTAGGCACTGACCCGGAGGATTTACTCCCGTTACTCTACTTTAATCAGATCAGCCTGAAAGGTAGTTTCAAAAGGAATGTTGAGATTGATGATGAGCAAAATCGGTCAAGAACTTTCGAAGTTACGATCGAATAAGTTGACAAAGGTCGCAAAAACGTTTTCGCTTATATCCCCGACGAACGGGACTTGCTTTTCAAGGTTCAAGGCTTCCTCATGAATTTCATTAAATATAAAGAAATTTTGCTGTGTTTCGGAAGAGGTAGTCGAAGGCTCAACAGTATTCAAGAAAAAAGTGTAAAAGCATCCTCTCCTTACGGGCAGATTTTCTTCCGAACATTAATATATATCAGAAGGGAAGGAACAAACCTCAGGGGGCGGAGAAAATCTCAGGGAAGGCTCAGCCCCCCACGCCTCCCCTCTAGATACGGCGCTGAGTTTCATGCAAACTGATCGAAGAATTCGCAGATTGGCCTTTAACGCTGAAGTTAAATCATGACGGTTCTTATGGAGATCTGTTTTCGACTCTTTAATACAAAGTCGTACAGAGAATTTTTTGAGTAAATGAACGGTGAAATTTGTTCAACGCTTGTTCGCATCTCTGCCCTCAAACTTGAAGTAAATTCTGCATCTGCAACCATACCATGCTTCTGACGGAGATATAACAGTTTTTCGAAACATTTTATAATTGATACAAACAAATTACATAACATCATACACCGTAACATGATTCGTTCATTGTATGGTCTTATTGACAAAGCGACAGAGACACCAGAAAGTACATTTGCTGATTAGCTATTTTTCGGATTGAAATACATAAGCCAGGGTACCTATGGCACGGATAAGTACGGATTAATTCAATTGCGTTTGGGAGATAAGAAACGATTACATTTAGGTTGGATTCCTGTACTTGAATTGTGTACTATGGAACGCATCGAGTCTAAACAACGAAAATGAAATCACTAACCAAATATACTGTCGAAAGAAAAAATAAGTAAAGCTTTGTAAACAGTAGATTGAACAACGTATGCAATTAACTCTTCCCTGAATTGATTATTTGTTTTGTCACCAATAACACTCGCGATTGTAAACATATCGCAATTTCAAATGCCAATAATTTCCGATAAACAATGACAATATACCAATAAAAGTTGATAATTATCACCAAAGAGAAACATATGGCAAAAATGTTTATTTGTTTTATTTTGATGTTTAGTTCGATATATCGCCGAAGTATAAAATCGTTGTATACCATCCATGCAGAGAGGATTCAATTAAACGAATACAATATATCGACGCTTATAACTGTTGAAATGAATAGATAAACAATTCAATAAATTATTTCATGTCGTACTAGTTGTAAAATATGTTTGTTTGCGGTTCTCATGGAAATCCTTCGCATAAATACTTTTGCAATGACTTTTTTTTGTTTTCATCCAAATAATGACATTGACACAGAGATATATTAGAAACAAAAGTTAAGAACCCTCCCGATCGTAATATGTTTTCCGATGGTCTGGTTTGAGCTTTGGACATCAAACGAGAATAAGTTCAGTTTATGAGGAACGTGAAATTAAATTAATAACCCCACAGAGTTCCGATATTAACAAAGGACTATAACACGCGTTAGGGATCTTTAGTGTCGAAGTTATTATACCGAGGGGTGAGTATATATTTAATAGCTACGGTTAAATGGTTAATAGTTTTGGCATGCTTTTTTATATTGAGTTGTTTCTGCATTTATCGAAGGGAAAATCAAATCGGTGAATGTTTATGGTTGGTTTTAATACGATAACGAGGATAAGGTGGTGAGGAAAGGAAATTCTGTTCATAAATTCAATGATTCCTCGAACGTCTAAATAATTTTCCACAGAACCTACGCCTTTTATAGGTCGAGGTGATATCATGAAGTGACTATTTAGGTCTGCATCGATTTAACTACTCGAAAGTAGAGGTCTGCGGGTCGACCCTTTTTTCCAAATCTGACCCGAGCCGAACCCGAACCAATATAAAAATTCAAACCAGAACCGAAACCCTAACCCGAACTTTTTTTAAAAATATTTCATTTTAAATGTTTTTTAAACTCAATGTAGAAAAAATAATTTTCTCGGGTCGGGTCGGGTTTTGTTAGTTGAAGTCTTCAAGCCCGACCCGACCCGAAAAAATCGAAAAAGAAAACCCGATCCGACAAACAAATAAACTCAAAAATCCGACTCGATCCGTCATTAATTCGGGTTCGTCGGGTTTTTAGTTCAGTTTCGGGCGGCTGGCTCACCTCTACTAGAAAGTACATTTTTCTTAAAAACCGGACCAATATCTTTTATTCATTCATACATGTCCGGAGACTGGCCGACTTACACTATATGATTCTGTTGGGAGCAAAACCCGATCTATTCCAACTGTCAAAATGACGTAACATAATAATATTTAGTTAAATAAACATAATTTTCTTTTGCCTAAGATTTTTTTGATCAAATGTATTGAAATTAACGACACAAATATGTTGGAGCATATTCCTAACTGCTCTATATCTTTGACGTTTAAGACCCGACAAAAGCGAATACTGACATTTGAACAAAATGATCGATCCCCGTGACATGAAGTTTTTCATTGAATGTTTTTAGCGAATAGCGTCCTAAAGTTCACTCAAGCTTAAAAATTGTGGTAGTTGCAGTATCTGCAATGATGTATACATTGAATGAACGTTGAATTTGTAAACATCTGGCCTACATTTAGGCGAGATATTAGTTACGCGCCTAACTTTCTCAGAGAGTATATCCATATTTCGAGACTTAGTTCGGAAGTCACGTTTTGCCGGTGTTCCAGACTGAATTTGTTATTGGCTTTTTAGGCTGTTAGGGGCCATTTATTATTTAGTATTTAGTATTTAGACCTCCTCCCTCCTCGTACGCAAAGATGTATGGGAAAAAATGTTGAAATTTGTGGAGCTTACGCTTCTGTTGAAATCCGCTCACCCCTAACGAGTAAACTACCCCGACTGTTTATAAAAGTTTCGTAACGGCCCATTGAACTCGAAAGGGCATTTAAAAAAAATGAGAGTATGGGGTGCCGAGTCGCTCTGTTGTGGGTGGGAGTAGCCATTTACACCCAAAAATGGGGAAAAGTGGTATTCTGTATGGAGATGGAGAAGTTATGAAGGCTTGATTTTGGCCGGTAGAAGTGGCGAAATTCGGAATAAGCATTCCAAAATTAGCCGGAGAGCATCTTACTTGGGTTGATACACCCCACCCCCAACCGGGATATCGGTTGTTCACCTTACGGGAACTATCGTTTTTGAGGTTCAAGAGTACAGCTATTGGGCCTTTATTCTATTTATGAAATAAATAATAAACAATTCAAATTTTTGGCTACTCCCACCCGCAACAGACCGACTCGACCCCTATACTCTCACAAAATTATTTTTTTTACATGACCTGTCGGGTTCAATGGGCTATTACAAAAACTTTTATAAACAGTCGGGGAAGTTTACTCGTAAAGAAGTACGTACTTTATGAATGGCCCCTTAGTGAGTTCTCAAAACAAACTATAAATAATAATCCCAATGACACTGATTAGTCGGGAGCAGCACACCACGCCTTCGATGGAAGGATTACATCTTTTCCGATTTTTTCGCGCGCTAGTAAATCTGGCAACACCTAAGCGCGCACAGATTCGAATCACAACCCTAACAGTATGGAATTTGTCATTATTTTTTTATGTTTACACACACCTTAACGTAACAGCTGGATAAGAATCTGCTTATTTCGTCACAGTGCATCGAATGTGACGTCGTTTTGAACAAATCGTTGCGATATTGCTACCCAACTACCCATTTATGAAGCTTGGGTGAGCTTCTGAACTTTACTTTCATGATAAGCGTTGAAGAAAAATCCTATATAGAACTAGTAAATACCCCCGCCCCTAAGGGCTACACGGGCATAAGCATTCTTGTCCGCTAGGTCGGAGATTTCGACTTAAGTACCTCATACTAAAATGTATGCAAGGGTGTGCAAAGTTTGATGTAAATGAATAAGAAATGGATTTGGTAGTATTTTGGTAGCTACGATAAGCTTATAGAAATCTGGTTTTCCCCCGTACTACCATTTCCCCGTACTACCGTTTCTCCCGTACTACCGTTTCCCCCGTACTACCGTTTTCCCCGTACTACCGTTTCCCCCGTACTACCGTTTCCCTCGTACTACCGTTTCCCCCGTACTACCGTTTCCCCCGTACTACCGTTTCCCCCGTACTACCGTTTCCCCCGTACTACCGTTTTCCCCGTACTACCGTTTTCCCCGTACTACCGTTACCATCGTACTTCCGTTTACCCCGTACTACCGTTTAATATGTATTACCATTACTCCCGCACTATAGTTACCACCGTACTACCATTTTCCCCGGACTGCCGTTTTGCCCAACTACCGTTTGCTATGTACAACCATTTCCCACGTACTAAAATTTTCTTAGTACTATCATTACGTCCGTACTACCAGTTTACCCGTACTACCCTTTCCCCCATACTTCCGTTTCCCCGTGCTACTATTTCCCCTACAACCGTTTCTCCCGTACTACAATTTCCTCCTCACAACTATTTTCACCGTACTAGCATTTCCTCCGTACAACGATTTCCACCGCACTACAATTTCCTCCGTGCTACTGTTGTCCCCGTACAACCGCTTCCTCCGTACTACTGTTTCACCGTATAACCGTTTCTCCATTACTACCATTTTCTCCGTACAACGATTTCCACCGCACTACAATTTCCTCTGTACTACCATTTTCCCCGTACAACCGTTTTTTTTGGCTTATAGAAGGCAATGCAAAACGATACTTTGCTTTAGTTCCTCGGAACTCATCAAGCAGGTCGGACGTATGTAGGTTCCCTATAGAATCTGCTTTTGGATTGCCTTTTCTTGGCTTATAAAAGGCAATGCAAAACGACACTTTACTTTAGTTCCTCGGAACTCTTCAAGCAGATCAGACGTACGTAGGTTCACGCTGAAAATTTGTGACCTACAATTTACAAAAAAACTAACGAACAAACAGACAAACTTTTGACTTTTATAATTAGTAATTTGTCCATGTCCACACCGGGGTTTGAACTCGGGTATTCTTGGTGGAAAGCTAGTACGCAACCACTGAGCTAACGCGTTCCCCAAACAAACGAACAAACAAGATTAAATATAATATAACGACAGTGACGAGAGTTTGAAAATCGGCAAATTTTATGTCTTAAATCTTCGATGGGCAACGAAAACTTTCAATGTCAGGGCACAGGCAAAACGGAATGAGGACTGTGTAGCAAAAAAATGTTAAAAGATTGTTTCGCAAGAATGAAATATTAAAACAGAGAGGCGTGAACTTTCTAAATTTACCATCATTAGGTAAGATTTGTTAAAAAAAATCCTTTGATCGCATGAAGAAGAATTAAACATCTGCCACTTTAACTCATTTCTTTAAATAAAAGCATTGTCTCTTCAAAGGTATAAGATAAATTCAAGAAAGTCTTCTTTTCATCGGTGGGTTTGATTTGGATTTCACAAAATTCGTTAAAACTCTTCCCTTTTGAAAAAAGTTATCAACATTGAATATTTCAGCGAATCGTAATTTGAGATCATTTATCATTGAAATTCATTGGAACGTAAAATTTGTAGGTATTTGTTGATTCATGACTTCAAAAAATTGACGATAGAAAGTGTATGAGAAAAGGCAATAAAACTTATAAAGTGGCATACATACGACTAAATATGTTCTGCCACGTGTATGGAACTGTTGCCACGTGGCCACCTACGTTATAAAATACAACATGTTTATACCTCTTTTGGTATGTTCTGTTTCAATTGTACACTATTTTCGCCACGTGCTTAGTGAGATTATTGAAAAAAATGTACAGTAAGTTCTGCGACGTCCCGAATGTGTATACAGTTGTCAGATTTATGATATTCATTTATGAATTTTGATATTAATATTTATCTCACTTAAAAATAAAACATTGTTGAACGAGGTGTAGAACCTAACTCAGTAAAACTTCACCTCGGGTGGTTGAACTAAATATTCTAACATTGGACGTTCCAAATATTTACAATAAGATTGCGAGCGCGATAACTCAAACAATTCCCTAGTGATTTCGAAATAGTTATTTGTGATAAAAGTTACGGATGAACAACGTTTTTTGCAATGAAGATATACACTAAAAACTATTGAATTTTCAACACATTTAAGGATTTTTTCTCGAAAAGTTTTCAAGGATTTTCTTGACAAAGGATCACATTTATCTGCCCTTTTCCGTCTCATATTTTCCAAATGATTATCACAATAAAAACCTCTTTAAAGGTAGAGTGTGACCCAGTCCGTAAGTCTGCTTCCAAAATTAATGATATCGCTTGAGGTGACGCTATCGCTGATAATACCAGAAGTTTGTTTAAATGGAACATTGTGTTCAAAGTTTTGATTTTCTGAAAAAATTACACCCGAGGGGTGGCGCACTTCATTTATTCCATTTATTCTTTTATTCCATTTATTCCCAAATTTTTTTTTGTTGTTTTTGCGAAATATCTGAACCAAACACATCACAAGTTAGACAAATAAGTTCAAAAAAAGGTTTGCACAAATTATAAAGCATTTAAACCATCTTGAGATTAAATTTTATTTTTTTGGAAATAAATGGAATAAATTAAATAAATAAAAAAAAAATAAATTAAATTAAATAAATAAAACATTAGTATGGTTTGTTGTGTGCGTTGCCATCAAAATCAAGTCTATTTGAGGTTTTGAAGAATTTGAAAAAATTATCATTTATTCCATTTATTCCAATATTTATTCCATTTATTCCCATTTATTCCATTTATTTTCATTTATTCCATTTATTCCATAAACCGCAGAAGTGCGTCACCCCTCGATTACACCGCTTTTTTTTAACAAATTACGTTGTGTTAAGAAAATTGCATCACAAATGCCGGATCCACCAGCGGAATAGGTTTTCAACACTTTCAGTTTTTACACGCAAAAATTTAAATTTACCTTAAGCAATCTACGCAATAAGAAACAAAAGTCAAATTTTTGCAGTGCAAAAACTGAAAGTGCAGAAAAATTATTTCGTTGTTGGGTCCAGCATTTGTGACGCAATTTTTTTAACACAACGTAATTTTGTTTTAAAAAAAGCGCAGTAATTTTTTCCGGAAATCAAAACTTTGAAAACAAGGTTCCATTCAAACAAACTTCTGCGTATTATCAGCGATAGCGTCACCTCAAGCGATATAATTAATTTTTCAAGCAGACTTACGGACTGCGTCACAGTCTACCTTTAAAGAGGTTTTTATTGTGATATCAGACGTTTTGGAAGTTTTCAATTGTTGAAAAAATTTCTATTTTTTGAAAAAATTTTTCTCCGAAAAAAAATTTTCTCTGGAAAGAATATTTTCTTAGAAAAAAAACTTCTCCGAAAAAATTTCGGCGAAAAAAAATTTTCTCCGAAAAATTTTCTCAACAAAATTCTTTTTTTTCTCAAACAAAAAATTTTTCCTTAAAAAAATTTCTCCGAAAAAAAATTTTCTCTTAAAAAAATTTTCTACAAAAAAAAATTTTCTTCGAAAAAAATTTTTCTCCAAAAAAATTTTTCTCCAACACCTTCGGCTACCATCGTAACACTTCGTATCACCTTCGGAATACTTTGTGTCACCTTCGCCTGCCTTTGGAACACTTCGTGTCACCTTCGGCTACATTGGAAACACTTCGTGTCGACTTTGGCTACCTTGGAAACACTTCGTGTCGACTTCGGCTACCTTCGGAACACTTCGTGTCACCAATTCTTCTCAGTGATTCATATAACTTTCCTGAAGAAACCAACTGTCTAGGTATTCTTATTCAGAATTTAGCAAAAAATCCAAGATGGTGTCACTTTGACAGTTGACAGCCATTATTTTATGAAAATTCTCTAAAAAAAAGTTCTAAAAAATTCTCCTGACCAAACTCTATAACTTTCTAGAAGAGACCATCTCTCTAATTAGTGTCATTCCGGAGCTAATAATAATAATCCTAATGGCACTGATTTGTCGGGAGCAGCTCTGTAAAGTGTCTGGTTCGACTGCCGGGGTGTTACACTGAGTAACTGCCAGCTAGAATGGATTAGCCACACTAGGGACCACGTGCTTAACGTATATATATTCCGAACCACGCCTTCGATTGAAGGATTATTTTTATTTCCGATTTTGTCGCGCACTAGTACATCTGGCAATACCTAAGCGCGCATCGAACAGATTCGAATCACAACCCTAACGGTATGGAATTTATCATTATTTTTTATTGACGTTTACACACACCTTAAAATAGCAGCTGGATAAGAACCAGCCTGTTTCGTTGCGATATTGCTACCCCAACTACCCATTTATGAAGCTTGGGTGAGCTTAGGAACGTTACTTTCATGATAAGCGTTGAAGAAAAATCCTATACAGAATTTTTCCAAACCGGGGTATGAACACGGGTATTCTTGGTGGAAAGCCAGTACGTAACCACTGAGCTAACCCGTTCCGGAGCTAAAATTCGAAAACCGAAAAAGCATAAACCAAAATCCAAGATAGCGAGGCTATGACAGCTGGCAGCCATCTTAAGATACAAAAAAATTCTCCTGACCAAACTCTATTAACTTTCTAGAAGAAACCAAATCTCTAAGTGTTATCATCCCGGAGCCAAAATTCGAAAACCAAAAGAAGCATAATTTATACCTAACAAAAATCCAAGATGGCATCACTTTGGCAGATTTCTGAAAATCCCAAAAAATTCTCCTGATCAAACTCTATAACTTTCCCAAAGAAGCCGACTCTCTAACTATTGTCACTCCGGAGCTAAAATTCGAAAACTCCGAGCATTACCTAAAAAACCCTCAAAATTGACCACTTTTCCACATGCCACGGCTTTTCCAGAATTTTCCCGGAAAAGCGGCATATGGAATTTTTCATTTGGGGCCGAGACTGACGTTTCCTAAAAATTTCAGGAAGATCGGCTGTCTAGTTCTCGAGATCGAAAATTATTAATAGATAGACACAACAAAAACCCTTTTAAAAGGGAAATGTGACGCAAGTCGTTGTCTCTTCTTCCAAAACAACTGATATCAATTTGGGTGACGCTGAACGCTTCGAAACGCAAAAAAAAACTTTCAAAATATTTTCACATTTGATTAAAAAAATGCGTCACAAGTGCCGGTGTTATAGTTTCACACCGCAAAAATTTGACTTGTATGTAGGAATGTATGTAGTATTTTTGTACAGGAAGTCAAATTTTTGCGTATAAAACTGAAAGAACAGAAAAACTATAACACCAGTGTCCGGCATTTGTGACGCATTTTTTTAATCAAGCGTTCAGCGTCACCCAAATTGATATCAGTTGTTTTGGAAGAAGGGACAACGACTTGCGTCACATTTCCCTTTTAAAAGGGTTTTTGTTGTGATATCAGTAGTTTTGGAAGCAATTGAAAGCGATTAACCCAAAAATATCAAAAAACCTGATGGAAGTGGAAAAGTGCTAGATAAATCCACACAAATCCTTAAGAATCCCTTAAACCTAGGGCTCTGACTCATGTCGAGAACAAGCGAAAAATATCAAAAAACCTGATGGAAGTTGAAAAGTGCTAGAGAAATCCACAAGAATCCCATAAGCCTTTTAAGCCCCATTGAATGACCTCACTCATGTCGAGAATAACCGAAAAATATCAAAAACTCTTATGGAAGTTGAATACCTCACTTACCCAACCGTGACACTAACCACACACATTATTTTATATGGGATTTGTATGGGAGCTTCCAGGAGCCCTAGCGCCCAAACGAAGCGGGTGACCCCATTTTTTAAAAATCTTAGATGGCGTGGAATGCCCATCCGAAGGTCCCTGCAAAATTTATAGAAGATCTGACCGCCAGTTTTCGAGAAATCGCCAAAAAAGTCGTTTTTCATACAAATGGCAATGCCACAACTAACTAACCCACTAACTACGGGAACGGGTTAGCTCAGTGGTAACGTACTGGCTTTCCACCAAGAATACCCGGGTTCAAACCCGGTGAGGATAAAATTCTGTATAGGATTTTTCTTCAATTTGTAGCATGAAAGTAACGTTCCTAAGCACACCCAAGCTTCTAAAAATGGGTAGTTGTGGTGTTTGGTGTCCACAACGAACCGTACACAGAAGAACGACATGTATGACGTTACCCATACACGATGAATTCTGTGTACAGATATCTGAGTCTATCTTAAGGCGGAGATATAATGAACACCAGATGAAATTCTATATGTAGCCACAATATATAGGCGTGGTTCGGAATTCACGTTAAGCATGTGGTCCAACAAACAGATTAATGGTTGCTCACAAAAATGCCCTGGAAAAAGGTATTCCAATTGTGTGTGATACACTGCATTTACGGGCTCATTTAGAATAAGCATAGTTACGTCGGAGGCTTGAAGATGTATCGTAATGTCTGGGCCCAAAAAGCGAGATTCATTTGGCGTGTACGGCTTGTGCCGGAGGCTAGAAGATGTATCGTAGTACGTGTGCTCAGACGACGAGGCTTATTCGGCGTACCGGTTACAACTATGCGTTCTGAAATGGGAACATTCAAATGTAGGAATCTAACTAAGACAGAATACATTTCTAGGTGGAATGATAGAAGAGTAACGGGGAAGGAACAAAGGATCATAGTATCTGTGTTTCAAGGCCAGTTGGCCGCCTCGACCAGAAAATCTAAAAACTCACTAACTAACGTAGGATGTTTCCATTAACTTTGGCTTCTATGAAGCAGCACATCTTGTATGGAAAACGACGATTTTCTAAAGGTCATATCTTCGGATCCACTGGACCGATTTTAATGAGTGAAGGTCGATTTTAATCAAAATTTTACGTAGAATCCGACAAACTAGGTCTCAGGGGGGTACGACGCAAGGGAAAAAGTCAAAACTTAGCTGTATATATGGTTCCGCACTCTACGAAAAAAAATTTCTGATTTTTTTGATAGTATGGGGACTTGCGTCACGGGCGCAATGCTACCGCGTGCCCATGATGGGTAGATAGAAACCGACATGTCAGAAAAAAAGTTTTTATAATGATGAGAACAATAGAAAAATCCATTGGCCATACAAAAATGTCATTGTCAAAACTCGATATCTGCTGCTGCCACGTAGTTTTTTGAAAAAATAGCAGGGGGGGGGGGGGAACTCAAAAGTTCGCCTATAAATGGCTCTTTGTCTCAAAGGTTTTTGTATGGAGTTTTTTGGGTTTGTGGACGTTTCTTTTGGGGTGTAGGGACTGCGTCACGCCCTCCGCTACCGCTCCGGGCATGAAGCTGTAATGCGTTTGTACTTCGCAAAAGGTTAAAAAGAGAAGTACTTACCAAGTTGTTATATTCCCTGCTAATGAAGTTTTACGTCGCGTCGTGTCGTTGGATATGCATAATTTTTTCAAGCTCGCAAAGAAAATGGAATTTAAATGTAGAAATTAAAGAGCAAAAAATGCAAGTACCGACGACGTAGAAATATTTGAAACCTTTTTGCTTTAACTAATAACATTTAATTGCATTTGAAACATTAGTCATACGATAAATTGAAACCTCAAAACTACAGACCGTTCTACCATTTAACAACACTCTCTACCAACCATTTTCCACCTCTTTTCCTTTTATTGTAACATTTTATTGAAACAACGATGAAATGAATGAATTTGATATTTCAATATTACACGAAGTGTAAGTGCTGGAAATATTACAGATGTTTGTGGTGGCTCGGGAACCAGTCCTTTCATTGGATTCTAAAATGTGTAGTTCGGTCTGTTCGTTACGAATAGTTCTTGTAACATTTCGGGTGTGTGTAGCTTCCATTTTTGAATAAAGTATTTCCTTCACTCATAATATTTTGGAATAAAATTTTCCGGCTTCATGCAAATTAAATTTTCATTAAAATTCATGGAACATGTTTTACGCGAAGGTGTTAAAACCAAATCATATGCAACACTCACACACACATCTAATTTAATCCACCAAAAAGCCATAAAGTATAGCAAATCGTTTATTTAAACTTGAAAAGTTTTACTCCTTTCTGGTTTTCTGAATTCCTCTTCAGTTGTTTTTACATATTTAGGATATCCGCTTTCCGTTATTTTGAGAGTAAACTTTAAGGCGATATAATAAGAGGATTGAAAACATTTTGCATTGATTCACATGGTAAATGTCTGTGAGCTGGGTGTAATACAAATGCGTAAACAAGAATAATGTAACGTAACATTTCATTCAAAAAGATAAAATGTTTCTTGTTACACATTTTGAGTTTGTGCCAAATTTGATGTTGAACAAGATAAAGATAAACTTTGTGGTTCTTGAGAACAATTACCATTTTTGGTTTTCGAAATTGGATAAGCAGAAAATTCTCGAAACCGAATGTGGGTCATGCCATCTGGAGATTACTCGCACGAATTAAAGTTTGAAAAAGATTGTGTTCGACCAGTGTCTACATGCGAGCAATTAGCACTATGTACCACCAACTCGATGTAGACACATCTGGAGTAAATATGTGCGGCGATCACGCCATACCGCCCAAAAATGGCCACGTCGACAGCACGACATGTGCTCTGAAATAGTGGGACTCAAGTTGTTTATTAGAAGCGGAGCGGAATCTAAAATTCCTCAACTCTGTGGCAGGCGTTTCGAGTTGAAGCTAGACCCGTGCGCCTGTCTAACTTCTTCTGTCGGCGCTGCGTAAAAATGATTTCGAATGAAGCAGCAACGCAAAGATTGTATGCGTGGCCCATATTTTTAAGTCGGATGCAGTCGTTGCAAATGTTACCTGTACCCAAAAAAATGTCATGTTTCCCTCGACTCTATCAGTGTCAACTTTAAAAAATTACCCCTTCATAGCTGGGGTTTGCAATTATCATGTAACCTTGCAAACAACTAATAAATGCATGAAAATTGTGTGGGCACAAGAGCTAAGTGGCTGCAGCCAAATATCGCTCTAATAATATTACTGAATGCGATGTTAGCTGGACCTCAGCGGCGATTTTAAAGCCTTCGTAGAAGCTAAAGATGTATTTCACAATGTGCTACCAAATTTCTATTGTGAGCCCATTTCTTGCATTCACATAAGACAACAGAAAATCTTCTCAGAACAACGCGACGAGTGTTTTTCCGACTTTTTTCAAATCGTTCATTCATTAATAACGTCTCAACTTCGGCGCAACATTTGAAATGTTTATACAGAGAGAGAATCATAAGCTTGTGCACCTTTTCTATTTCTCCTCTCACGTATTCGCTTGTATTTTGTTGATGAAAAACTTGGTTTTTGGTTAAATTAGCTAAAACGAAACGTTGTACAATATTATGATTCTCTTCCTGTAGCATTCGTATTTTCACTATGCAATGTATGAAAGAAATCTTCCACAGACAATTTTGTAGAGCATCTTCATCTCTCCGCGAATAAGTTGAACATTTTAATGTAAAATTCTTTTCAATTTCTGACAAAGACAATCCTTTAAATACTCAGAACCCAAGCGGTTGTCTTATAGCAAAGTAGATTGAAAAAGTTATAAGTTTTTAGTTATGAAATGTCTGACATCCTCACCCCCTAAAAGAGTTCCGTTTGTTGGTCTGTACATGCACCTATGTATCATTTGAGCCAATTACGCTTCATTTCGTCATTAAGACGTTATGAGCGTTGAAATCATACTGACGACAGCAACATTATCCACATCCATTCCACACATTTTACAAACGTGAGGCTCTGCACATAACCTTTTGAAAACTCTTCTTTCGATCGGGTATAACCAAAACCATACGAGCTTCCGCAGTAAATATTTTTCATAATAAAATACGCAAAAGTATTAGAATTCAAAAGTATACACATACTGAAGTTATGATTATTGTTACAGTTATTATGTCTCTACCATATTAAATATTGAGAGATACTTTTACCTATTCAAATGATGCACATAAAGACATTTTTTTATTAAAATTCTGTTGGAAAAGGAATATAGAACACACATCACATTCAGTTGAAATATATATGAAAATATTTTAATATTACGATTTTACGTGCAAACCGTAAATATAAATGGATTCTAGAGGAGGCATTGGTAGCAGCAATTAAATATTATTCGTAAAATATTACAGATACTTATCTCTGTTGTAAAAGATATGCCAACCTTATCGGAAAAGGTTGGAAAAAGTTTAAGGAAAACAGAGTCATATGCCAAGGTGAACAAAATAATGCATATTCTTGCCCTTTTTCTGTGGTAATGGTTAGCCGGAAATAATTCAAGTGATCGACTACCTTCATGACCAACACTTATTCTAAAAACTTTCAGTGATGTAAGTGGGTGATCGAGGTTGTAAATTGTCTTAAAGTACTATAACGCGTCGGCAATATCTTGGGAAAGCTATGTCAATTTGTCGACCAATATGAAGTTGGTTTCGTTAAGTTTCGTCTGAACAGAATGACGATATTCAATCCTCTTCATTCATAGCATCAGCAACAATAGCATTAGCATTAAAGCGCATTGGACCTTCGCATAATGGGAAAAACTTAAGTTTTCTGGTCCAGTCGGTGATTGGGGTAGTGGGTAGTGCTAATGAAAGAGGGACACCCCACAACTAAGAATCACTAGTTATTTGGCGGCGCACAGTGGCTGATTTTTCAGTAGTTGTGGACTAAATTCATTTGTGAAGTCATTTCTTGACCGATTTGCATTTTTTTTTTTTTAATGAAATGTAATTAATTAGGCTTTAATGCGCCGGCATAAAACTATGACAATTTGAAATAATTAGACAAGGGAGAGTAGCCAAAGATGCTTAAATGAAAGAACTCGAGAACGTCGCCGCTGTTCGCGATTCCATAATTATTTTTGGTGTTTCTTTTAATGGAAACTTATACACAAAGTTATTCTGTAGGAGTTCTGAGGATTATAATGGTCGTCTTTGTTCTAGGAGTGTTCTATTCTTCCCACACGAATAATTCCGGGAATTCATTTACTTCCTCCAGAATTTTTAGCTTCTGTCTTGGTCTTAGGTCATGTTTCAGTTTTCTTAAATAAAGTTGTTGGAATTACTCATCTTTCTGGAAGTGTTCCTTTCTTCGCAAGCGAAAAACACTAGGATATTATGCGCTCCCTTGCCCCCCCCCCCCCTATAAATCTTGACGTCATGATCGTTTTCAATACTAGAAATTTTCGCCTGCGGCGCAATCATTCTTTTCTTTTCCACTCTCATTTCAATGTTTCCGTTTCGTTATTGAAATAGATTTTCGGTTCTTCATTGCAAGAAAAAACTTTTGACACTTTTAACGACAGTGGTGTGTTATCGGTTACTGAGCTGTTAGAATTTTTGCTATAAAATGGTAATTAGAACTGTATACTTTCATAGAAAACCAAAATGTGCAATTTAATTTTAAAAAATTTTCGCCTGTGGCGCTATTTTTAAACATAACATTCACCACCCACTCAAAGTAAAGTTTTTATTTCTCTCGCATAAGAATAGTACTCAAAAAATTGTATTCCCTGCAGCGTTATAACAGAAGCTGTATGCTAGCTGCTAACAAAACCTGCGGCAAAAATTTAGCAAATTTTCTTATAAATAGTGTGACCGATTTCAGGAAAATATGGGAAGTGAAGGACAAATTCTGTTGTCAAAACTTAGAGTAGCTTGTTTTTAAAAAACCGTTGCTGTATCTATTTTAGACGGAGAGGAACTTCGCACATTTAACTCACATTTTGTGAGATAAACGAACCAAGAAGAAGATAATTTCATCTGAAAACAAGTAATGAGATTATTTTGGAAAAATGGAAACGCCATGAATAATACTAAATTTTTCAAAAATTTGTGACAAATTTTTTTCGCTCGCGATTTCTGACGCCGGTTTTGTCTCAAAAACGAAGCAGAGTCGTGTGTGCTTCCTAAAAAGCTGGGAAAGTTCTATGTGTTAGGGCACGGCAAATTATTTAGGGGGGGGGGGGAGGTGCCGGTGAAATACAATTAACACCTTTTATCGGCGACCCTGTTTAACGAAAACCCTTTACCAAAAATACGACTGTATTAATGTGAAATGCGCGAAATAAAGAGAATTTTCTCAGTCGACCCTGGCTACGGGCCTGTGTAAACTAGTTTCAACATTTTTATGCGCAGGTCATAAACACCGCAAAAACCTGCGCAGAAGTAAAAAGTTCAAAAAAATATTGAAACGAGTTTAGACGAGTGTGTACGTTTGTGGCAATTGCATCAGTTCACTTCCACAGAAATGTATGGAATTTATCGTATTAGGTTGGTACCAATGGTATCGCTGTAAGTGAATATTCGCGCGAATTATTTGAAAAACTTATAAAACTGAAATTGAATTAAAAAAAAGAACATTATGAAGATATGTCGCAGAACAATGTTTATCTTAAAATCACTTATTTTATCTAAATAAAATAAAAATCACCGAAAGCGCCAAGTTAATTGAATTTGAAAAACATTTCAAATGAAATCTTTTTAAAAAAAAGTACGGGTTCAGATCAGGGTTTCGGGTTCGGGTCAAGGTTTCGGGCTCGGTTTGGCTTTGAACATTTCGCAACGGGTTCGCATCGAGTCGGGTTTGAAATTTTTATTTTAGATCGAATTCAGTTCGCAGGTTTGAATTTGTATTTTGGTTTGCAAAAATGGTGGACCCACACACCTCTACTACTAGGTAACGTACGCATTAAAGTTACACGGGGTTGTACGGGTCTTCGTCGAAGCAATATACTTCGACTGTTAAGTCGAGTTATTTAAAGACAGACTAGAATTTCTGACTTTAAATTTGAGATTTTTTTTAATATGATTTAATATGATTTTCGTTCTAAATTAAAAAATTTTAAGAAATGAAACCAGCCGCCGCCAGCATTCTTTAATCGGCTCTCATGTCTAACTTGAAGTATTAACAAAACGGATACAAATTTTATTCTTGTATGCTGAATTTGTGAATCTGTAGAAAAAATGAAAAGATTTTGTATGGCCATAAAATAGATACGATTGATGGTATGTACCACGTATTGAATAATTTTATAGTTAGCAGCGTCAAGTCCACCAATACATCATTTTTTACACATTTTTCATTGAATGCCGTACGCTACACACGATTCCTACCGACTTTTTGTATCAGGGTTCCGGTTTTTTTTGAATGGTTGGAACATATGAAACGTACGGCTGTCGCACTTACATAAAACCTCAATAAACAACTAAATAAACGGAATCCAATTATGAATATGCAACGAAAAATTAAAACAAAAATAAATGAATGAAAAACAAATACAAAATAAACAAAATATAAAAATTTTAAAACGGAATTGTACACATTTTATGCCAATTAAATATTTTGTACGGTATTTCGCAAATTTATATCAAACAAACAGAAAACCAAACAGTGTCAACAATTCAAGAGAAACAGGCGGTAGTGGTTGTAATTAAAATTCAAAACGCGGTAAATCAGGGGCTATACATACTCATTGCATAAATGTATAACAAACTTAAATTAAATGTGGAATGGTAAATTGCGGGCTATTTGATATTAAGGTTTATTTAATTTAAAATAATGTATTACTATAAGTAGAAATGCTTTTCTATACGCGTAAAAAATAGTTCGGCAGCCAGTGAAAGGGAAATAACAGCTGGATTTCCAAAAACAAATGTCTTATCGCCACAGGTCCAGCGTATGTCCTACGTTTGATTGTATGATTAAGTGACAAATAGACAAAAAAAAATTAAGTGACAACGAAGTTTATGATGAACGGGTTGCAACTATTATTGTAGTTCGAGAACTCTCTTCACCTTTCACGCTCTTTCACGAATGTCCCAGATCCACCCCTCTTGGGCATGAAACACTTTATTTACGTCACGCTAAATATAGGATTTTTCGATATCCCCTCCCCCTTGTCACACTACGTTAATCTTAGTCCCCCTCCAACACGACCCCTTATAGCCATTTCGCATTATTTAGCGTTCACTATTCATTTCCCGTTGATAATAATTTCCCATTATTTCCTTTTCATAGTAATTTCCCATTATATCACGATCTGCAGTCGTTCATGAGTTAGTGCACTTTTTCCATCGCCACTTCTCTACTCACTATTCATCTCAGCATAGATTTGCAACAACGCGACCAAGTTGTCATATGGCTTTTCGTTGGCATAGGAATTAATATTAAGATTTTATGTGTTCTTGCGCTCTGTATTTTTGTCAGTGAAGTTAATTATCAATATAAGACGTTCATCAACGCTAAACAAATGAAGTTTCAGTGTTTAGCTTGGCAAATTTACCAGTAAATCGGGCATAAAAAACAGAAGAGGTTACATAACCTCAACCTCCACCAACGCAGCTATTATGGTCGACTGTTGGGCTACATATCAAGGACGTTGACAACCAAAATCAGTTTCGTTTCCACTTTCCACCGGATTGGTTCTTTAAGACTGTACTGTTGAATGCCAACAAATTGGCGACCGAACATTTCACTCGAAATCTCCCGGTTAGGGACTGCAACCCGGTTTTAAACTGAACCTGTTTTTCGGTT
Source organism: Pseudolycoriella hygida (assembly GCA_029228625.1). Lineage (NCBI taxonomy): Eukaryota > Metazoa > Arthropoda > Insecta > Diptera > Sciaridae > Pseudolycoriella > Pseudolycoriella hygida. The sequence continues at coordinate 43,641,700 of CM055404.1, read as the reverse complement.
AACCGCAAAATTTCGAACACTAAAAAACCGACGGTTTTTTTTAAACTGGTTTTCTCAGTTTTTTCGGTTTTTGCAAAAAAAAAGTTACTTTTCTGTCATAATGAGTGTGATAAGCGAGAGGGTTCAACAATGAGCCAAGCTCACCTAACACAATTAACCTAGAGCATGAAAATATTTCGGTAGTTTTCATTTTATTTCGATAAAATGAGTGATTTAAGATTCTACGACACATCTTGAAAATGTATATTTTGTTTCTAAATTCAATTTCAGCCTTATGCATTCAAATAATTCGCGCGAATATTCACTTACAGCATGACCATTGGTACCAACCAAATTCGATAAATTCCATACATTTCTTCAGACAATAAACTGACAAGGTGCGATCATGTGCGATTACACTGTTACAGCAAATCCTTAAACCACAATTTTTCTTTTATAAAATTAAATCAAATAATTTTTTGAACTCAAATTACGGATAAATAAGCCATCTCCCATCATTTAATGAATAACAAATATTTGCAGGCTCTAGCTTAATTTGAAGGTAGACTTTTCGGACTCTTCGAAAAAATTAGTAGCTAACCGATTTCTCAATTCTAACAATGACCAATGGACTATGGCTGTAGAGTAATTTTATTCCTTACGACGCTATGTAAAATAAAAGTGTCTTTATTTTTAAAATTTTCAATTTTTATGATCAAGTACCTGTCATGTCGCGAGAGGCAACATAAATTATACGAAAAAAGAATGGTGGTAGAGTGAAATTCCATTCGTTATAGAAAAAAATGACAAAAATAAAACTTTGTGATTATGCCATAGTATTGTTAGTTATGTCAAATTATCATTTTCTAAAAGAAAGCATTTCGATAGCCGTGGTCAATTGAGTTTGGCGATCAAGAGAAGTTATTTTTAATCGACTGAGCAAAAAATTGTTCTACTGTATGCCTCTAAAACGCTCCGATTTTTTTATAAGTTAGTCTAAACACCGAAACGGACAGCCACCAATAAAAAATCTACGAATTGGCACTCTGAGTTGTTCGATTTTACGCAATCTTAAGATATTCTACTGATCAATTATGTAGACAGAAAAATAGTTCTAGCTACCGGGCAAATCAAACAATTTTTTTATATCGTGGTGACAAACGACCTCTGACATCAGTCAAGTTTTGAGCGGCTGTCAAATGGGGGTACAGTGCTCGTGTTATTATCATAACAAAATCGAGGGGGGACTCACTTCTGAGATTTGTAGATTAAATGGACTAAATGGATTAAAAATTGGATTAAATGGACTAAATGGACCAAAAAAGTGAATAAATCAAAAAATTTAATTTGTTACCAAATCTGCTAAAACGCTTCAAAAGACTACATTTGAAGAAAATAACTCATTATTAACTTTAAAAAAACGAAATATCACAATTTTTAGCGTATTCAGGAGGATTTGGTGTAAATGGGATTAAATGGACTAAATACATTTATTCCAAGTTTATTCCAATTTATTCTTATTCCCTCAAACTTCTCCGAATCTTATTTTTCGAAATTAATTGTTTAGTTTCTGACGCATACGGCCCAAATTTGTTGGTCACACTATAAATTTTTTTGTGGATTAAATGGACTAAATGGATTAAATGGACTAAATGGATTAAATGGACTAAATGGATTAAATGGACTAAATGGATTAAATGGACTAAATTGAAGTGAGTGACCCCTCGAACAAAATTAATTTTATAAAAAATCTACGCATTTTTTAGCCATAGCGTAGAACAACTTTTTGCTTAGAATAGCGTTCTGCGTTTTCCATAATAAAAATGCCAGGGAAAATGACTTCGGTTAACCGCGATTTTTTTGCCCTAAAAAATCGAAAACCGGTTTTTCAATTTTGCCTTCGGTTTGCATTCCCTACTCCCGGTCAAGGGAATCACAAAGTCGAACATCGAATTTATCGCAACCCGCCCTATGGTCAAATACGATATGGCTCTTCACGTCATGGTCTCAATTTGCAATGATTAATGTTCGAACATTTCTCTAAAATCTCCCGGCCAACGAAAATCGAATCCGTACAGTAGAGCATTCATCATATCAAAACTTATTTGCATCGGTTCGTCATATGCACCATACACATCGCTGCAAGCAATTTTTAGTGTCGGTCCGAAAGGAAACTACACCATGGCTTCAAGTATTCCAACAAATTTCATACGAAATGGAAAATCCATCTTAACGCGTCCAAAATCCAAGATATGATTTTCCCTTACAACAACTCGCCGAAAAGGAAACCACTCAGGAAATCAACTTTGCAAATTTCGGTCCTCACATCAAAAAAAGCTTCTGGAAAAGGCAATAGATGCTTCAAAAGTCTCTAACTACTTTTTGCCAAGAAATCCCGACTGTCTTTCCAGAACAAGTACGTCCTATACAATTCAAATGATACGTCCAGTAATGAGATCTGGTTGCCCAGTAAGGAGTAAAGCAGCACGTATGCATATTAAAGAGCTCCAGATCGTTAAAAACAAAAGTCTCAAGCTTATCAACAAACTTCCCTGGAGATTACTTTATGTTAAAGCTACATCAACATACCCGCTACGACATGTCGCGACACCATTCCAAAAATAAATAACAAAATTTGAGAACTCATGTGCAGCATCGGGTTATGAACTAATAAACAATTGTCGTGGGTAAAGGAAGTAGCGATAGAGTATAGTCAAAGAAGTTGATTTTGGACCCAAATCATCGGTGATTCATTGGTGAATCACCGATGATTTACCACGGAATACATATTTGTTCATAGAAATATTTATGTTTCAATCCTTGCGATGAATATAGGTTAGGTATAGACTTAAGTAAACTTTACCCAGGTGAAGGTGTTTCAGTCATTTCTCACATGAAAAAAATAATCCCTAAACACGTTTCTACCTAAGCGCGTCGCTAGCTTCCAAAAAAATTGGAAGTCCAGATCTAGTCGATTTCCTGTTTGGGCGTCGACAAAGACAGATGTGGGCCACGGGTCATCACTTACCTACCCGCCAACTTTAGCCTCCCTGTAGCCTAATATTGTCACTCATTGGAATAGTCTCGCTTTGACAGATAGCAAGCACATCCAAGACAAAAAACTTTGGTGCACTTATCGAGTTGAAAGTCGACCTAGCGGCAGACACACTCTATACCCAAAAAAATGGAATTCGGCGTATGCAAGCCTCCAGTACATTTGGACAACCGTTTTACGTCTAAAACGTACTTCATGTACATCTGTAATGTATAATGTACACACAACATATAGAATGTACATTGTACTTGTTTAATGAACGATTCACTTTTAAGCTTTTATTAAAAAAATTAGTTAATTTCGTAAAAGTACCTCAATAACTATATAAAATAATTGTTTTTTCATCTAGTAGCTGAGCTACTTTTTTAAGATTGCTTCGTCTTTTCAAGAAACTCCTCGTCAGAAGATAGGTCTGCACTTTCAGCCAGGACACTTTCAGCACCTTGGTCTGACAAGGTTTTACCGACGAAATGCAAAACCTTGTCTGAGTAAGGCAGTCTGGAACTTCAATTCTGACAACGCCTATCTTTAAGAAGGAGCGAGGTTATTAGTTAGTAACACGATCAAAGTCGGCACCAGGCTGCGAACTTGGGACCATAAAGCTGGGAATAAAGAAGGCAGCCTGGTGCTGAAAATCTGTCTTTGCCAAATTAGAGGCAATAGTAAGTTGTATACGTCACATAAGTTTCAATTTGGCACCAGGCTGCTGCCGCCCTTTGCATTCAAAAAGTCTTAACTCGAGGACGCAGCCGAGTTGAAACTTATTATGACGTATAGATATCACTAATGTGTACACTTTGCTGAAGACCGATGCTTTACATATTCCCAGGTAAGGGACCAAAGCACGCAGCCAGGTGCCGAACTATAAACTTATACAATGTAATGTACTCGCTACTTCATGAATTTTGGCATTTTCAAATTTTCAGCATCAAGTGTCCTGGCTGAAAGTGCAGACCTCTCTTGTAACGAGGAGTTTGTTGAAAAAACATATACAAGGGACCCGTAGGTATCAGAATAGATGTGGCAAACAGAGTTGATGTTACGAAAAGACTCGAACGTATCCAAGTAAATTCCAAGTAAACGTTGCCTTAACTCTTAAGTGTATGAAATTACGTGCACATTAAATTGTATTGGAAATAGCCGAGAGGGCAGTATTGAAAAACCCGTACGAAGCAACGGTGCAAAAAATCCTTCTGAAAGCACAAAATTCATCCCCAAATAGACGAAAGTGTTCACCTCAATTTTCTCTACAAAATACAAGAAACCATTTTTGTCTAGGGCCGACCTTAGGATTCAAATAAGTTTCTTCCATAAATTGTCGACTATGCACAGGTCTTTGAAACAGAAATTTTTGAAAATCGGAAAAAATTTACTCGAGTTATACACAAAAGACCAAAAACCGTTTAAACGGTCCTAGCTCGGCACAGTGCCTAGATTCAATCCCATAAAAGATTTTTCGATTACCTTTGAGAGAAAAAAAGTTTTTGAAAATCGGTTGAGTTTTACTCGAGTTATCGTGTTGACGGACGGATAGACATTTTTTTTATTGCTGATTCGTCATCTAAGGACCATGATCGATGCTCACCCCCCCCCCCCTACTCCCGGGTGGAATTTCGACCGGTTACAAACGTCGTGGTAAACGCAATAGACCCTTTTCGAAGCACTGCGTTCTTCGTACGGGTCTAAAAAGTAGCTCAACTACTAGATGAAAAAACAATGACTTTATTTTACTATTAAGGTACTTTTTTGAAAATATTGTTAATTTTTAACAAAAGCTTCGCTGGAAAAACATCGATTTCATCGGTCGTGCAAAAAGTAAAATGAAACCGAGAGTCAATCTGGTGCAAAAACTCGCAATCACCTCATGGGGATGCTCGGCAAAAACGTTAAAGATAGCAACCCAGGCAATGATCATGTCCGTAGCTGAGTACTGTGCTCCAGTATGGATGAATAGTGCGCACGTTAAAATGGTAGACACGCAGATCAATGTTGCACTCAGAATAATATGCGCAGCAGTGGACTCTACTCTGATTCCATAGCTGTACGTAATAAGCAATACAACTCCTTGATTCTTAAAACGTGAAGAAGCTGCTTTGAAGGAGTGCCGGAAAATTGAGCATGATAACGAACTTCCGATCTTTGACGATATAACAGCAGCACCAGCCACTTTCCGACTCAAATCAAAACCGTTCTGGGTTTTCTACAGAAACTCGAACAACACAATAGATCTGAAGAGCAAATGGAAACAGTGGTGGGATGAAGTAACTGTTCATAATAAAGACCTGGTCTCCGATCCCACTGTAGAACTGAACGGTACAGAGCTACCTCGTAGAACGTGGAGGATAGTTAATCGTATTCGCACGGGACACGAATGTTGTGCGTACCTACTACACAGGTTGAAGTTCAAGGACTCATCATTGTGCGAGTGTGGTGAAGCTCAAACAATGGCTCACATTTATGAGAAATGCAAGATCCATCGATTCAATGGGTGCCTGAGGGATATTCATAATTTAACATCAGAAGCTTTAGCGTGGATCCAAAAATTAAAGATTGAGATTTGAAGATCACCAGAATTGGATAAAAAAAACATAGAAGGGACCCGTACGTATCAGAATAGATGCGGCAAACAGAGTTGATGTTACGAAAAGACTGGAACGTATTTAAGTAAATGTTGCGTTCACATTAGACTGTATTGGAAATCGTACGGGTCTAAAAAAAGAAGAAAATTATGCTTAGATAGTGTTTAAAAAACAGTTTTTAACGAAATTGTACCAATTAGTCTTAAGTCATTGGTTAAAAATCGGTCGTGCTCTTGCGACACTATGTACGGGGTACTTTTGCAAATGTACAAGTCTCACGTTCGTCATTTTTTTGGGTGTATGTTATAATTTATGAAACTTTCTTTTATTTATCCCCTGCACATGAACGCTCTGTGAACATCATGAGCCTTAATGTGGGTTTTGCACTCCATAAATGGGTGAAAATTTTCTTCTACAACACTTTTTTTTAACAAAAAAAAACATTTGTGCAAATCGATTGGGATTTTCTCAAGTTATCGCTCGAACAGACATCTACACCCGGATTGATGATGTTTCCATCTAAGATCTGATTCTAATAAGATTTGAATGTAAAATGGACTTTTACGATTGCTTGCAAAGTCGATTTAGGGTTTATAAACAAACAACCTCTTTATGCTTTATGCTAATCCAACGAGTAAATAACATAAATGTTTTTGACTACTGAATTTACAGAGAGTCATTTATAATTCGACTGAACTAATTGAACGAATAACAAATGACGCAAATGTAACTAAATAATTTCTATGTTACATGCATCGTTAAGCATCTGTTTCAGTTCCCATCGCATAATCAGTGAAATTCGGGATATCGATTTACATATTTCAAAATGTTTTGTAGATAACGATAAAAATAAGATTATGGAATTAAACAAATTTTGTTGGATTTACTCGTTCTTCGGTTGCGATATTTTGAAAACAAAACAAATTTGGTGTCTTGAAAGGAATTCCTGGTTCCAATTTCCTATTTTATTATATTTATGTAACCGACTTGTGCTTGAAAAAGGTGTTGCACACACCAATCCAACTTACTTATTCACCCCCAAAATCCTGAACTCGAGCAGTTATGTACGTTATTTACAACCTAACAAAATACCAATATTAGTTACAGCAGTGGGACGTTGTAAATTTCATTTCTAGGGTGGTCTTTCATTAAGATGAGAGGGTCGAAAGCTCGGCAACATTTAATCACAATCATTTAAATAACAATTTTTGTTTTAATTACAGTCGCCTTCATTCTTTAACACTTCTTTTAAATTACAAATTATTGACAAATCAACGCCTCCCCCTCCACATTTTTTCACAATCAATTTGAACTTCTGAGCTAACGGGACGCTTTAGTACAACCTTTCGTAAGTTTGAATGCGGCACTGGCATACATTTTTGCGTTAGGCAGATAACTACCTTACCTACTGCTTAATGTAGAGCGTAAATGGCTTAAAACTTGAATATATTTATGAAAAAACCACGTCAAATTACCTTATTGCAATATATGTGACTCATTTCTTGAACCCAGAAACATGATATGGCGACTGGGTTCCCCAAAGAGTTCAAAAATGCGAGTAAATGTCATCATCATTTTTTGACATTTCCTCGCCGTAGATCGTGTCTTGTCCCCGAACCTCAAGTGGTGACATCTATGCTTTTTCCATAGCTGAATTAGCACCTTTACATGCGTCATGCATGCTTACATAGCTGAATACGGACAAACTTCAACTATGCGCGCGATCTTTATCGTCATATGAATGCTTTTATAAATATCCAAATCTTCTTAATTTTTTTCTCTTGTTTTTTATGAACACAAAAAATGAAAGAGGGAGAGAGAAAGAAATTAAGGAGATTTGGTCATATGAAGGATGCTAAGAAATAATTCTCCAAATGTTTGTGTCATCATAGCTTTATAGCCTGTGTGGGGAACCCAGCCGCCACATCATGACGGTGTTAAAACCCCTATTCCCTTTACTTTACGATCCAAAAGACTCTAAAAAAGAAAGTTTGCGGAAATAGTAAAGCTGCCCGAATTCATTGAAGAACCTTTTCCATTAAGAGCACTGATATGACTCATCGCTCCGGTGTAGAGGCTCAAATGTAGAGTGTTTTATTAGTAACGAAGTTAGCTGCAAGTTTCGTATTTAAAGTGTTGAAGTCGTTAATAGGTGTAATATGTACGATGAAACAATCGACACGACTGTAATAGAAATAGGCAAGTCAAAATCTTGCATAATAAAATGTATCTCGTCTTGCAAATTGAACCAGACGGCGTCAATTTGTTACAAAAAGAAAAAATTCGTTTGGATATCACCTTACTCCACTGATGTGTTTTTTTTAATTAAACGGAAAATGTTTAGGCACAGAGACGGGAAATAAAAAAAAACCTTTGCAAATGTTGTGTTGCAGAAAAGATATGTATATCTAAGTATAACAATAAATTTGTCTTTCCGTGAATATATAACTTGAAATACGAGGTTTTTATATAAGAGTAGAAATTTGCCAAAAACAAAATTTATAACAAAAAGAAAAAAAATAACGAAAAGAAAAATCGTATTGAAAGTAATATTGGGCACACCCCAAACCAAACCTTTTCTATATACATTCTGCGATGTATATTTTAAGCTCCCCTTTATATATGCTGTCGTGCAATAGATATTTTCCGTGCACCCTTAAGACTTTTCGCCATGTTTGCTAAATGTTAAATATATAAAGGGAGACTTACACAAGGAGGATTGCTTGGTTAAAGAGGATATTTCTATGCTATATGATGACTGCAAACATGTCTTGTAGGATATGAAGTTCTGCATTTCGATATATTGTGAACAACATAATCGTTTCAATAGTTCTTAAATTATTTAGGTTTATGCCAACATGATTTCTCGTTTGTTTAGATAATGTTCAATAGATAGACTGTCAGTCAAGAAGGGCTTTCTTATCAATGTTTCTTGTTAAGACAATTCGTAGGAAGATATTGAACAAGATTTCCACTGTATTCTATTATTGAAAGATGAAAGTTGAAATTATTAAAGACAATAATTCCTATATGGATTGAAGGTGTGAGGGGGGTCAAATTTTTAAAATTTTGACAGGCACCTGGACGATTTGTCCCTTGTTCCCTTCTTTCTTCGTTTATTTAACAAATGAAATGAAAATTTTACAAAGAAAGATAAATTTACAGTAAAGTTTTTGAATTCGTAAAAGTGAATTTGATCGTCAACTCCGTGTGATTGTATAATTGTATAATTTCCGAGCTTCGGTGTATTGCGTCATATGCTTGTTGGGCCATTCTGAGTCAGTTGGTAGGATAAAGATCAGATCAGATCCAGGTTACCATTCCAGCCTACCTGTTCTTTTGAGGAAGAAGGCCAGGTCATGTACCTTAATTTTGTCGATAGTTACGTCTTTAGGGCTTAATTCTGGTTTGCCTAAGATCCTTTGTCTGTGATGTCTGTATCTGGGGCAGTCACTAATCATGTGGTGACCAGTTTCCTCGTTATGTCCGCAGGCACATTGTGGGCTTTCTGCATATCCTATAACATTGAGGTGTTTGTTGAGCCCGCAGTGTCCTGTTAGGATTACTCTCTTAATGTTAGGTCTGTCTAGGTCCAGTAAACCGTCACTGAACTTCCTAAGAGGAGCCTTACAGAAAATTTTTGTGTGCTTACCCCCTTCGTACCTTTCCCAGACTCTCCTATGCTGCACATCTAGCCAGTTTTGATGATACTCTTTCTCTCGTTCTTCGTTATACTGCAGAAGGGTTCTGGCCCAATCGGGCGCTGATTTGCTCCCTTGTCTGCTAATTCATCAGCTCTCTCATTGCCACCCATAGAATCAAGACCTCATTGTTCTTCCGGCCTAGCTCATTGAGAGCTTCTTTACATTGAAGAACTGTGGCCGAACTGACTATGGGGGATTCCAGAGCTTCAATTGAGACTTGGCCGTCCGTTCAGATATTGCTAGGAGCTCAGCTTGCATTACCGTGGTGAAGTATCCCAAAGATATAGAACATTCAATCCCGGCTTCTTCACCGATAAAACCAGCTCCAGATAGCGCTTCTTTCTTGGACCCGTCTGTGTAGCTCACTAAGCCATCCTCTGGGTGATAGATTTTTTCCATACCTAACCATTCCTCCCTTCTCGGTATGACACACCTAAAATTATCCTCCAGCATCAAGATAGTCGAGATCTGGTCACTCCTCATAAGGAGACTTTCATCTTTTATTAGGTTTGTAATTGTCATGTGTCCTGTAGCTGAGCCCGCTGCCCAGAGTCCATTACATTGGATATTAAGAGCTGAGGTAAAAGCTGTAGATTTTACAAATAAGTCGAGCGGTGGGATAGATAGAAGTGCCTTTAGGGCCCTTGTGACTGTACTGACTTTCGCCCCAGTCATACACAAACATGCTAACCTCTGGAGTTTATCTAGCCTCTTTTTTGCTGTCCCTATCTCTACTCTCGGCCACCAGACAATGCACCCATGGTAGAACATTGGTCTAACTACTGCTGTGTATATCCACCAGATGGCTCTTGGGGATAGACCCCAGGTTCTTCCGAAGGCATTTCTGCACATCCAGAAAGTTCCAATTGCCTTATCTAGTTGTCTATTAGATGCATAATCCAGGTCATTCTATGGTCGAAGGTGACCCCTAGGTATTTTACCATCGCCCTTAGGTTAAGTATTTCCCCAAAGAGTCTAAAACTTCCGAGCTCCAGTTCATCAACATTGTTTTTCCTTTTAAACAGAATCAATTTCGTTTTTCCTGGATTTACTCGGAGTTTTTTCTCCTTACACCATTCTTCTACTACTTTTAGCACTTCTCTAATTAGGTCTCCTAAAGTTGTCAGGCAGATTCCTCCGATAATGACCGAGACATCATCTGTATAGCCCTGGGTGAAAATTCCAGATTGATTGAGTTTGACTAGGAGAGAGTCTATTACCATGCAACAAAGTATAGGTGATAGTATGCCCCCTTGGGGACATCCCCTAGTCACTCCCAGACTGGTTGTGGTGCCACAAATGCTAGCTTCCATAGTTCTACATCCTAGCATCCTGACAATCCATCTTGCAGCAATGTCCTCCGTATGTCTTTCTCTGACAGCTTTCTCAATTATGTCATAACCTGTATTATCGAAAGCTCCCTCTATATCCATAAAACATCCCAATGTTACTTGTTTGTTTCCCAGAATGCTTTCGATTTTTTGGGTCATTTGGTGTATGTGTAAAACAGGCTGGAGAGCCGAAAAATTGTCGACGGCGGCGGCGAGTTGTCGAAAAAAGACTGGCGGCCGGCGCGGCGGCTAGATAGCCTAAGCCGTTCAAAATAATGTGGCGGCGTCTGACCGTCGCCGCTGTCGAAAAAGTCGGCTGGCGGCGGCTAAATGACAAATTCTTGTTTCAAGAAAATATAAATTTATTGACAACTCAATAAAGAAAAGTCGAAAAAGTCGAATAAAAAGGAAAATTAAAGCAGGTTAGTGTCTTTGCTGAACTATCAAGCAATGTATTTCCTAATTTTATGTGGAGAAAAACTAAAATTTTTTTTTCATGTATTGCCAAATTATAAAAATGAGTTTATGTGTCGTCTAAATCACTTTAATTCCAACTCACTGAAAGTATACTTATTAAACGGGACATTATCGAATGGCATATGTCGTGCTGTGAGATAAACGTAACTACAGCGAGTTAAAGCGATAAAAATGACTGAGATGTTCACATATCCCATTTCATAATTTTTCTTGACATAAAATTGACGAATTTACTGCCTGACAGTTCAGCAAAGAAACATAAAACTCAAATTTTGACGCAAGCCGATCTCAGCACTGAAGGTGTGGATTCTAAAAATCTCGGAAGACTTTGTAAGTATCATGTACAATGAGCAAAATTTAATTTTACTTGCTGGGAGTTGCGGGAATGGTTAATTATTTTCATAGTAGCCATCGCAAATTTGTATTATACACTCTTGTCGACTTTATTAATTTAGACCTGAAAGTTCTAAAATAAATAGTGAAATGAAATCGCTAGGGAAATTTCCCAAAAAATTAACCGATTTTTGAGTTTTACACTAATTTTTCCCATTAGCTCGGCTGTGTGTGGCTACGGCGGGATCAAGTTTTCAGTTGGAACCAATTTAAATTGGTAGCACGACTAAGTAAAGCCATGAAACATGACGATCAGAACAAATGAAAAGAAGATCTCTATACATCATTTTTGAGAAGATCTCTAAACATTTGTGTATAAATTATTGATTTTTCAAGCTTTTGACCCATTTTTTTTAAATTTTTCTTGCTGTTGCTAGCTTAAATATGTCACATTTGCCACATTTCTGTGATGGAAATACTTTTGATGAGTGCCACTACAAAATAATCCATGAAATTTGTAAATGTGAAAAAATATGAGTCACATATGTGAATCATATTTGCGACACATTTGTTTCAAATGTGAAACCTCGCTCAATATTTTAGCACATTCCCTCCTTACTTTAGCACCTAAGACAAATCGGACGTCACATTCGTAAAGAGGAGACTCGAATGCGCTGAAAAGTGATCTCAAAGCGAATATTGACAGTTATTATGTGTGACCGGCGGTGTTACGGCGAAAAAGCAAATGTGTCCATTATGTGAATCGCGCATTCTTCCTGGTCATAACTTAAAAACTCCCATTAGTGGCACATTTTCACATAACATTTACGAATATGAAGTCCGGTTTGAGATATTTACGATATTAACGAAATTTCACATTTCACATATTTTCACATTTATTTCACATAAATGTGTCACATCTGTGAAAATATGTGAAACAAATGTGAATCACATTTTTTCACATTTTCAAATTTCATGGATTATTTTGTTGTGGCACTCATCAAAAGTATTTCCATCACAGAAATGTGGCAAATGTGACACATTTAAGCTAGCAACAGCAAAAAAAAAAATTAAAAAATAGGTCAAAAGCTTCAAAAATTAATAATTTATACACAAATGTTTAGAGATCTCCTTTTCATTTGTTCTGATCGCCATGTTTCATGGCTTAGTCGTGCTACCAATTTAAATTGGTTCCAACTGAAAAATAGATCCCGCCGTAGCCACACACAGCCGAGCTAATGGGAAAAATTAGTGTAAAACTCAAAAATCGGTTAATTTGTTCGGAAATTTCCCTAGCGATTTATATATTTCTAAATTTCATTTCACTATTTATTTTAGAACTTTCAGGTCTAAATTAATAAAGTCGACAAGAGTGTACAATGCATAACTGTGATAGCTAAAATGAAAATAATTAACCATTCCCGCAACTCCCAGAGTCTCTCACCGGTTCGTAGATTATATTTTCTCAATTACTAACAAAAGGAAAATCAAAGCTGTCAATGAATTATTCAACAATCAGCACAAAACAATCAAATTTACGACTGAACGTGAAAAGGATGGAAAAATCGCATTCTTAGACACGGAAAGGAAAAATGGTGAAATACATTTTGACATTTACCGAAAACCATCGTCGACTGACCGTTTAATTCCTTGTGACTCGCATCATGATTTCAAACAGAAAACTGCAGCGTTCCATTCTATGACACATCGTATGGTATCGTTGCCTTTGTCAATGGAGAAATTACAATTAAGAGATTGACACAATTAAGCGTATTGGAAAAATAAACGGTACGATGAGAGAGTTACCATGAACTTCCTTCATAAACATGAAAAGAAAAGAGAGCTGCGAAATTTGTCAACTTTAGCGACTTTGGATGAAGAAAAACCTGTGAGGAGAAGCATTATGTACTACCCCGAAGTCACGAAGCAGCTTAAACCAATTTACAAGAAACATAACATTGAGATAGTACATCCGAGCAATGAAACCATCAAACAGCATCTCGGGACGACGAAAGATAAATTGCCTGACATTGCGAAGTCGGGAATTTATAAGATTGTTTGCCAGCAATGCAACAAAGAATATTTTGGGATGAGCTGTCGATGTAAGGTACAGTGAACATGAAAGTCATTGGAGGCTTGGTAAATCCAATAGGTCAGCAGTGGCGGCTCACATGTTGAGCAATAAAGGGCACACGACGGATCTCAGTAAGTTAAGCCTAGTTAAAGAGATCAATGACAAGCGTAAGCTTAGGTTTTATGAATCAATTTTTATTCACAAGAACAAATTGAATTTGATGAACAGTGACCTAGGTAACGCAAATTCTCCATTGTTGAACTTCTTTACAGAAAAATACGTTTTTCGATTAACGTGCATGACGATAAATGATAATTATGGATAATTGATTTTAGTTCGAAGCAAATCTTGATAATGGTCACATCGTGATCGAAACTTAAGTCGAAAATAAAATAGTTTGGTACAATTAAAATCTGGTTTCTTTGAGCTCGAAAAACCAAGTGATTGATATCAGTAGTTTTGGAAGAAGGGACGAAGACTTGCGTCACATTTCACTTTTAAAAAGGGTTTTTGTTGTGTTTTAAACTTCAACGTCGAATTGAAAAGGTGCGTTACACGAAGCATCATTTCAAAACGAAATCTTTTATATGAACCCATTTATCATTTCAAAATTGATAACAAAAGTAATCGCTTATTCACTTGTCCGTTCAAAAAAACCTACTATTTCATTGCACGTGCTTTCAATTTTCAGTTCGAACATTAAACTGAAATATTAATTATTCTAACAACCACAATGTTCATTTTTTTTGTCACCCTATCTATATATATGACGAATTCAGCACAGAGCGTGTCTATCTAATTTCCATGCAATTTTCCACCCATTTCCATTCAGTTTGTGCAACCAAAATAAAATATAAATAAATAATATGCGTAGTTAACGACACTGATTTGAACATACATTTTTTTATAGCTTAAATGACATGTAACGAATCAAATCCACAATTTTATCTATGCTTTATCCGTGTTACTTCGGACACCTGCACTTTTAGAGGATTTTTTTTGAGAATATTGCCATATTGGAAATCGGTGAATGCGAATTGCAAATCGCATATACCGTATGCAACTTTACCGCTCTCGGTGATTAATTTTTGACGTTAGTTTTTAAAATTTTGTCTCTCCTCCTATTTCTGCACAGTGCAGTTTCCTCTCGCACTCTTATGAGATTCTGAATACAATACTGTCATATAGTAGAACGATCAGGAGCAAAACACGAAACACACACCCAATAGGAACGGTTGTACTGTTTCTAACTGAGTCCGTCTGCTCAAGCAATGATGTTCTATGGTAGGGGGGTCTGGCCAAGCGTGACATGTCATGTTAAAGGTATAGGAAGGTATATAATTAACCTAAAAAAATTTACAGTTTGTTCATTTTACGCTTAAACAAAATTTGTACTCTTAAAAATTTAAATATCATTAATGTCAGTCTACATAGCTTTCTATATAAACATACATACATCAAACGCACGTTGCGATCTATTTCTAGCGCATAAATCTTATGTAATGTGACGTTAATGACATTTAAATCTCTGACAAACCAAAAATATCTCAAATTTGTTTAAGCGTAAAATGAACGAACTGTATGAAGAAACCCTTTTGCAGTTTATATCTAGACTACGATTGTACTCACGAAATGTTGGTTATGACATTGAATCCGTGATTTTATATTGCTGGTCTGCTTAACAATTCTGCTACCTCCCTCCGAGACTACGGTATCTCCTAAATTGCCTTTTACCGATAAAGCTTTAAGTCTGTGCTTAGAGGGTCCTTGTTTAGACCCGCGTGAAAAACGAAGTTCTTCGAAAAGGGGTCTTATGCGTTTATCACGATGTTTGCGTTGTGTTGTGATATCAATATTGAGAAATGTTAGTTTTCCAGATTCAGGGAGCAGTAAATACGTCAGGAAGATAAAAATTATAAAGAACTTCATTGTAAGACGTACGCGTACATACCAACAGAATATAACAATCAGACTGAACTTGACTTTGATTATATCATCAACTTTCAAAAAACACTGCAAGGGTTATACGATTTTCATTCCTCTTCAAGCCAAATCATAAACATTGGCGAAATATTACTAAGTTAATAATAAAACATAACCAAAGACCCGTACGTATCAGAATAGATGTGACAAACAGAATAGATGTGGCAAAGTGACTCGAACGTACCTAAATATACAAATAAGCAAACAATCCAACGTTTTCTGTTCTCTTATAACTGTAAGAATTTCA